>CM040126.1:268763511-269963511 GCA_022559845.1 Amorphophallus konjac
TCCGCACACACACTTTGATATTCCGAGTTGATAAAATAACAAGATATACAATGAATGCCCACAGAAGTATTTAGATGAAGATTGACTATGAAGCACTCATAGAAATGAACATAGACATGAATCATCAAGAGAAACAAGATCAAGAATATCTTCTCTTTGGTTGGAGGCCGATAGAAGATGCTTCGTTGGTTCCATACGAGAGGAAGAAGAAACTCAATGTAAATCGAGCCATCGGTGCTTTCTCCTTAAAGAACCGGTCACAGATCTGGCATTGGAGGCTTGAGAATGGATGTAGATCTTGAATCCTTGCTCTATTCAACCTCTCCTTAGCTCTGGCCGCCCTTTCCCTTCTTTCCCTGCAAAAACAGATAGAGAAAATTAGAGCTTCTTCTTATTTCTTCCAAATTCGCAACATATATATAGCCCCATGATAGAATGATGAAAAGACCATATTGCCCTTACAAAACCCTAACAAAACCACCCTAATATGTTCATTAGTAACCCAAGGGCATTAGGGTAAATTTTCATCCCAATCGGAGGTCATTGATTAGGTTTCGGTGACTTACGGAAATCCCGCACGGAGCTGCGAATGAGGGGGGGTCGACCCACTTAGGAGGGGGGTCGACCCACCTGCCAGACAGAATGATGTCTGGTAGGTTTGTTACAGGGGGGTCGACCCACTTGTGAGGGGGGTCGACCCACTTTCAGCCAGAAGCCCTTTTTAAGCCTTTTCTTGCCCAGGGGTCGACCCATTGAGTGGGGGGGTCGACCCATTTGCCATGAAACCTCATGAAATGATATTTTAAAGCATTCCCAATGATCTAAAAGTGCAATCCATTGAACCCAATCATGAATTGAATGAAAAGGTAAATTCTTTCCATGTCTCCATATGTTTCTGGACATAAATAAACCTGCATCTTTAGAAAATCAAATTCATGTTATGCTTTGATCCATGCAAATGAAGAATTAAACTTGAATGCATTATCCACACAATACCACCTCTTCAATGCATTTCAACACTTGTGATTTTTCTATCAACCTTGTCTTTCATCACTGGACATGTTCTTATAGCCAAGGCTTCCAAGACTATGAAACACTAATGAACGTGCATCAACATGAATCATTTGATTTAGAGCCAATTGCATATGGAGCCTTTACTTACAACTAAAATTCATTTATTCCATTGAAAACTCAGTCAGATGAAATGAATACTCATCATACCAAAGTTCCTTGAACCTGGATCTTTATAAAATAAAATTGCAACCATATACAAAAAGTGATTCAACACTTTCAAGCATTTAAACTCAAGCTCTCTTTTCAAAAATAGATCCATCCATGGAAAGGACATTTCCAATGCAATCCATAAATTGTGGGCACTTGTATAATTAGTCAATCATGTCAATCTTCAAGCAATACAAGTGAGATGCACAATAGCAAGTTCATGGTCAACAAATACCAAGAGTTATACAAATCAAATTAAGCTCATTGAGAACCATCTATCCTTTTATGAAGAGACTAGAAACCTTATTCATGTTCTTAAGCTCTTCAACCTCTCACAAACATATTGAGTGGTGCGCATTATCATTCATTTAAAACCAACATGAAAACCATTTCCAAGCTCAAAAACATAGCACATATGAGTTCCATATTTAGTCCATGAATGTTAGTGTCAGTCCAAGATATTCAAATTCAGCACAAGGACTTCCAAGTTCAGTTCAAGACAATTAAGTTCAGTCTAGAACAAACTGAACCTTCACAATATAAAGCACACAGTCAAGCATTTATATGAATTCATTAAAGACCCCATGAGTAGATTAAGTTCAAAGTTCACTACCAGATTTCCAGAACCATGCAGTTCGGTTTGTCAGTTCATTAAGAACACCAACATAATGTTTCCATGAAGACACCAATACAAACATCAACATCAAGGATGTGTGCATGAAGGATCATTATGTTTGAACCACCTGCAAAACAAGATATCATAGTGTTAGCTTGTTTTATCATCAGGATGCCATAAAACATAAACAATCAAGATTTTCACTTTGAAGTAAACACAAAACACACGATTTATTGGAATCATCAAAACCATTGTCAAAGATAACGAGGGGACGCACAAAACCCAACAGGAGACGAGAGGTCCACACACCAAGGTAGGAGAATGCAATCTAATGTATAAAAATATGCATGAACCTATGTGCACCGGGGTGCATGCAAATTCTTGCTTAAAATCTAATAATCAAATATGCACACAATGATATGAATATGTGAACCAATCAAGGAAGAGAGCAAATAGCACCCAAGCATGAAAATCACAGCGAAAACTACGGAAGTAAACTACACCTCGGGATGCGTACCTATCTGGAGTATGTGACGATCTAGAATACCTGCGCCAGAGGAGTGTGACGGTCGAAGACCAGACCGTCAGAATAAGGTAACGCGTGGACGCAGGACCGTTAGAGTAGCCTGACAACCAGAAACAGCAAAGAAATAGAGGGAAAATCCGGGGAAAACCAGAGCAACATAGGGCAAACAAAGGGGAGCAGGTTTAATAGAGATTCAAAGCACGATTGGCACTAGATGTCCCACCGTGATCGCCAAAAAATTCTGTTAGTTTTAATGTGTCCCTTCTTTTGCAAGATGGGATATGATGCCAACTATGATGAAAGTATGAGCCAAGTAATGAAATCACTCAACCTATGAACATGTGAATCATGAACCTAGGCAACCAGCACAAGCTCTAGCATGGGCATGCTAACTCAATCAAAACTAAACTAAGCAAATAAAGAAAAACACACGCCGGGGCGTGGAATAAGGAATAAAGGAAAACACACCGTATAGGTGGAACAAGCAAAGTAAAGAGGAGATATGACGAAAGAGAAGGCTAATGCCCAAACTAAGAAAAGATGTGATTGCCACTAAGGTAAAAACAAGCCAAAGACCTAATAAGTACCTTAGAATAGGAGGATGATGCACCCGCCCATGGGAGAGAGAAAATAACCAGAAAACTACAGCTCTGTAATATGTAACGGCCGAAGACAGATGCGCCACATCAAGTATGACGGTCCCACGATAGACCGCTACAAGACTCTAATGCGCCTGTGACAGACCATCAGAGATTCTGCAGAATAGAAGTTGGGAATCTTTTGATCTCCAAGCTTTCCAGTCGGCCAGAGAGCTTGGGCCTTGTGCTATGGACTCTGTAAACCTGTAAAAGAGTGTAGAACACAAGAAAAATAGCCCAGATTAGCCCTTAGACAAAGTAGTATCAATAAATCAAAAAAACTTAAAACATGCAAAAGGAAAGGGAAATACCGGGGAGGTTGTTTTTTTAACCCTCTGGGGCATTTTAAAAGATGGGAGGATGTTTCAAATGGATGCAGAAAGATGGAAGAACGTGGTAGAAGAAGAGGGACAATGCTATGATGCTTGGATGAGGGAAAAGACATTAAAATAACAACTTGACTGAACTAAACCCTTGAAAATGATACTCCCTGGACTTTGGAAGCAGATGGACATGAGAAGCAGTTCTCCTTGGTTGGTTCTAGCTCCAGGATGCGGCAGCACTTTGACACGAACTCCAGATGTCTCCTCCTCAAGCCATGAAGTCAAGGGTTCTATTTATAGACCCTCAAAGTCTAGGTTCGAGTTGAGGATAATCCAGCTAGAAAGTAGGACGTTTCTTGGCAAACTTCTGAAGATAATACTCCCAAGAGTCCATAGAAACAAACGAAAATTTCTAAGGATCAGATTTGGAAGAGAAATCAAAGAATCAAACTCTTAATTCAGCCTCGGAGTAGCAGAGAAAGAGCAGTTCTGCTAGAACTCTCTGTTTGATGAAACGACTGCACGATAGACCGCCACAAGGATGTAACGCTCCAAGGATGGACCGTCACACAACCCTATCCATTAAAAGATAAGATCAACAGGCAAAGTTTACGATCATAGGACTCTAGATGGATGTAACGGTCAAAGGTAGACGCGTTACAATGAATGTAACGGCCGCACGATAAGCCGTCACACTCAACGGATAGGCTAAAAGATAAGCTTGAAAGAAGCCATAAGCTTAAGGACTCTGGGATGATGTAACGGACCAAGGTGGATGCGTTACATGGATGTAACGCGCCATCAAAGAACCGTTAGAGACAATGGAGTGCAAATGAAAATGAAGACTTGCTAAACTTCGTCCATCGGAAAGAGGTAAGGAACCAGACCCAACCAAGGAGACATGACCCATGAAATAAATCTCGAATTGACCAAGAAGGCCCAATAAAGGTGAACAACTCGGAGCATCATATAAAATGAACAAGGAGATGATCTAACTTATTGGTCATAAAATGGGTGTCAACATCGACGAGACCTGAAGTTCTTGCTAGTGAATTTTTTAGTGTCCACAGGTCCTCTAGCTGGTTTTCCCCCGAGTCACACTCAGACTGCAAAGGCAAGGGGCCCTACGGAAACCAACCTAAAAATGGTCTCTCTAGAATTGCCTCGCCACCACTCCTAGGTGGGTCAACATTGCGTTTCATACATAGGCTATGACTAGTGGATAGTCACTAAGGAGGGAAAAGACTCACTCTCACCGTAACCATGAACCACAAAGCGTATGTATCGCGTTAGTTCAGTATCAGCAGATCACACTCACACTTAAAAAACATCATAGAATAACACGAGATTAGTGCGAGCCAGGCACATCTCGGCTCTAGAACATCATTAGATCAAAAGAAACATGCATAGAATCCTTTGGATGAATGCGGTTAGGGTGAGCACCACGATAGCCAAAGATGCGGTCGGTCATTAGGCTACGTCAACCCTGAACGCGGTCAATCAAACCGCCATGTTCAAGTGAACTGACTCAGCTAGCCCTCACCATGATCGTAGTCTCTATTCATGCCGCGACCTGTATCCAGAAGCGGAATGAGGTTGATAGACAAACCGCGTTTAGCCTTTTGATTCGGGTAAGGGTGAACTACCTCAAACCCCATCCTACTTGACTCAAACGAGGGGAAATATAACTGAAATCCCTATTTTACCCTTTCATACACCAAAATACACTCATTTGGCCATGAAAGTCACATGAAACACATATATTCCTGTGGACGCGGGGATTTTTTTTTCTTCTTAATCATCTTTTTATCTTATTGTTATTTATTTATTTATTTATTTTTATTATTTTTATTTGGTTTGTTAGGCGTGCCAGTCACATGTGTGACGATTTCCTCGTGCGCTCGACTTGACTTGGTCAGTCGATTGTGAAGTCCGAGTCGGGACCAAAAGTCCGCCATACCATAAAGGCTATGACGTTAATTACGCCCTTCCTAAGAAGGACAACCCTTGATTAAACGCCGAAATAGGAGGCCTCAGAAGGTAGTCAAAATACTGATGTGCGAAATAAAGGCTTCATGCTTATGAATGGAGGGCGGATTTATTTAGTTCAGCGGACTGAATCGGGCGGCACGACCTTTAACTTTGAGCCGTACCGGGTGAGGATAGAAGACCATCCACGCAGTGGCGGGACGGAATTCGGTTAATCATTGGGGTATTCCCCTTTTGACACTTTCACTTGACCGGTCGCTCCAAATGGGTTCGTTTCCCCCGAAGATGGAGTCGGGTGAGAAGTGTATCGGAGACACTCCCTCGACTCATCGGGGTTGATGACATTGGACTAGATTTCGGTAGCATCTCCCCTCAACTCGGAACATGCCCAAGGGGAAATAGGTGATCATCCACAGAGTGCCGGGATGAAAACAGAAAGAGAAAGGCACCGGGCCCTGGCACGGTGTGATGTTGGGATGGTTCCCCGTTTATTTATTCCATGGGGTGTACCCTGTGACTTGTAGATATCCCTCGAGTTAGTATGGCAGAGTGCTCAAAGATGGGGCAGAGGAGGAGAGGCTCTCGGCGCAGCAATAACGAGCATAGGCAGGCTTCCCGGCGCGGGGGAATGGGTTCTCGGCATGGCCTTAGAAGGAACAGGCAGCTCTCGGCGTGGAGTTCCCGGCGCGGGGGAATGGGTTCTCGGCATGGCTTTAGAAGGAATAGGCAGCTCTCGACGTGGGGTTCCCGGCGGGCCGCGTCGAGAGCTCTTCTGGCACCGGGAAGGCTCGTGGAGGTTCGTGGGGGTTCTACGATGCTTCGTTTTGGGGTTTTTTTCTGGGATTCAGATAACGGCTAGGGGTTTTAGGATGCAAGCGAGGAAGGGACTGAGGGCCCTGTCAAGCTGCCAGATTGACATCAAGGAGTCACATGAATAGAAGAGATTTCGAGGGATTGAAGTCACAGGCGTTAGAACCCTCTGGAACAGGCTTTATGCCGTCTATATTTCCAGCCATCCAGGAGATCAAGAGATGACTGTCTCTGATCCCTGTAATGGCCCCAATGGCTTGGGAAACTCGAGAGGACTATGGACTTAGCAACGTTTAAATCATCGATGTTGTCACGGAAGAGAGAAGGGACAGAACCCAAGAATCCATGGAGGCAAGGATTGGGGCTCTGTACCAGCTTCCTAAAACCCACAGGAACCTGGGCTAACGACAAACACCCAGAACCACACATTCATCGATCGAAACTCACAATCGGAAAGGTGACCACCACTGTCATGAGAGGGGGTGAGAAGAGGGAAACCCAAACTTCCATTCATTCAATCGTTCTACTGCTTATACATCATCGGCTACAGAGATACACCTCGAATGACAATGATAAGAACCTTTAGCATCAATACAGATCCCACATAAACGTTAGAAGGAGTACATATGACATAGCGAAATAAGCCCATTCAAAATAGCAGAAAGATGGAGATAGCATGTTCAAAAAGAACACAGACGAAAATAGTATGCATCGGGGGAAGAAATACAAAGAGACAGGGGAGGGCGGACATTGACTCCTCTCTCTCCCCCTTCAGCAGACCTTCTTCTTCTTCACACGATCTCTCAGCAACCGCCGTTTCCTTGAGCTGGGTATGGACTTCTCTCTTCCTTTCTCTGGCTTCTCTTGTGGCTATCTTCTCTTCTGTTCCCCTCTTTTTTTTGTTCGTACGCCGTCTCCTCTTTTCTCGAGAGAAAAGGGTTTTTTATTGCACAAACCCTTCCCCTCTCGGCAATGCTCACCTCAGCGCGCAACCACGAGCTCCCGCGTCCCTAATTGAAATTTGGAGGCCTCTCCGCCAAGATGGGGTGTTTCCCGCGCCGCCTCAATGGGCTTTTGGGCCCTGGTGAGGAACTCCCGGCGTCACACTAGTGGAGCCCATTTAGGTTTTTTTAATATTTTAAACCCTTCCCTCATCAGTAGGTTTGAGCTGTCAAAGCTGCCTAACCTGCCCTTCATTTGTCATCCCTCGAATCTGTCAGAACAGGTGGAGGTCCTTAGTTGATGGTTGACACAGTCTTATCGAATATCTCTGGGTTTTCATCATCATAGACTGCAATTCTCATCATACTGCCGTCTGAGCGACGACAATACCGGACATCACTTGACCGGAAGGGTCTCAACTGGTATAACTTTAGTGATGACTCTTCTGCCATTCTGACTTGCAGAATTCCTGAGAGCTTCATGTCTGGTTCAATCTTCTTTTTGTCTCATCTTGTTCTCAGTTACATTTCAGGTGTCAACAAATGCCCCCCACCGTGTGACGGCTAAGCACAGAACAAGCGGCACGGTTCGCAGGTGCACTTCATCATTTGAGGATATCTTCCTTAGTCTCTTTGACGTTGCCCTTCGTTTAATCATGCTGCTGTCGCAATATTATGCACATGTATCTTTCATTCTCAGTTTTTCATCCCCATATCCTCTGATTTTATTGTCAGCACTTTGGAGCCTTATTGGCCTTGCCTTGGGCTTTCGCGCGAGGTAAGACCCTTCTCGGAGCGGGTGCTTCTCGGCGCGGCCTGTCGGTGCGGGCTTCTCGGCACATATTATGTCTGACACAGACTGCAGCTTTGAAGTTACAAAAAGGAGTGCAAATCTGAGCTGGAGAAGGTGGGCTCTGTTCTCCAGGAGCGCCAATGCCAACTGCAATCTCTGGCGCAGCGGAGCAGTTCGGCGCAGCCGATAGCCATCTTGGAGCTGAACTATTTGACCTCCGGCAGAACTCCGCAGATAACAACTTCTCGTCGCAGCTTGCGGAGAAGTAGCCCTGCTGGAGGGCAGGTGGCGTCCTTTTCAGACGAGTCTACTCGGCTACAGGCGGAGGAGGCTCGACTTCATGACTGGGGATACCCCGCATGCAGGGCTTCTGGCCTTCGAAGACATATTCCGGCGCCCGTGAATATCTGTTTCCCCTTTTTGTAATACATTCCCCCCTCAGGGCCCTTCTTGTATTCCCTTTTTTTATTCAATGAAAAGGAATCTTTATACCAATCTCCTAAGTGGTTTGTTCTTAACTTATCGCACTGTCAATATACGACAATTTGGCAGCGTTTCAGCGGTCCCTATGGGAATAGCCCGTACCTAGCAGGAGAGCTCCACCCTTTCAGAGAAAGGATGGGGAACTCGCTCCACCGCGCGATGGTACCGAGGGTGCCTAAACCCAATCCTGGGGTAGCTGAATAAAAGAGTTTTAGAACATCATTTGGAACAAACGGATGGTTCACCTCGACATGTTTCAAAGCTGGTCGGGGCAATGTATCAAACGACCAGTGACGGATTTTATCATCGATATTGGTTTATATCGACGCAAAGGAATTTCATAAGTTTCATCCAGGATAGACGTAAGGTCTAAACTGCAGACTTGATCACAGTGGGACGTGAAAAGGGTATGTGGTTTTCATCAGGACAGACGCAAAATCTGAACTGGACAAGTTTTCATCATTGATCGGGCAATGCACCGATCGACCAATGGTTGGTTTCATCATCGATATGGGGTTTACATCGATGCAAATGGATTTCATAAGTTTCATCAGGATAGACGTAAGGTCTAAACTGGGTAGGTTTTCATCATTGATCGGGCAAGGTGCCGATCGATCAATAGCTGGTTTCATCATCGATATTGGGTTTATATCGATGCGAAGGAATCTCATAAGTTTCATCAGGATAGACGTAAGGTCTAAACTGGATAAGGTTTCATCATCATTGATCGGGCAAGGTGCCAGGCGATCAATAGCTGGTTTCATCATCGATATTGGGTTTATATCGATGCAAAGGAATTTCATAAGTTTCATCAGGATAGACGTAAGGTCTAAACTGGACAGGGTTTCATCATTGATCGAGCAAGGTGCCGGTCGATCAATAGCTGGTTTCATCATCGATATGGGTTTATATCAATACAAAGGAATTTCATAAGTTTCATCAGGATAGACGTAAGGTCTATTCCAACAGTTCTATGGCGGGTGGACTTTGCCAAGAAATACGTAGGTTTCATCGGGATAGGCGTAGGGTCTATCCTGGTAGGTTTTATCATTGACCGGGCAAGGAGCCGATCGGTCAAGGGATGGTTTTAGGAGTTTTATCAGGACAGACTAAGGTCTGAACTGGCCAGGCTCTATCAGACTGGTGACCGATTTATTGTCGGTGGGACATGTGAAAAAGGGTATGTAGATTCATCAGGTAGACATAAGATCTACCCCGGAAAGGCTTTATCATCGCGGGCATAGACCAGATGACTGACGGAAGGCCTCATCAGTGAAGGGGAGGTAAAGGCAACGTGCCGGTTGGCATGGAACTTCTGAATTACCACATTACCGACCCAAGCGCCCTTTCGGGTTTTCGCCGGAGCCAGCCCCCTCGTACTTTTGCCCACGCGTCCTTTCAGATTTTCACGTGGCGGGGTACCCGATTTTGCCTGCAGTGCCCTTTCGGGTTTTCACCACAGCTGGTTTTAGCCATTTTTTGCCCTTGTCCAGAATGCCTGAACAAGTCTGGCGGGGTATCTCTATTTTTAACCCCATTTTTTTTTACTTTCTTTTGTCGTTTTCTTCTCTTTTCTTTTTCATTATCTTTTCTGGACCATAACTTTCATCCTATGGACCATGGCGCCATATGTTTATTGTGGGACACACGATCATTGATGTGGGTGCCAACATCAATGCAAAGGGAAGTAGGGTTTCATGATCTATCCAGACGAAAGGTCCGAATCGATTTAGAGGATATAAGTAGCAGCTCGGGCACGAGGCCGTTTGCTGAGAATATGAGTTTCATCGTTAAGGTGGGGTTTAACATTAACGCAAGGGAATAGAGTTTCATGATCTATCTAACGGAGGGTCTAAAATTCAAAGAGCAGTGTTTGTGCTATGTCAGAGCGGACGGAAGGTCCACCCTGGATGGATTTTAGCGTCGATCAGGTAGCGTGCCAATCGATCGATAACAGGTTTCATCATTGGCATTGCTCATCCCAATGCAAGGATTTAATATGTTTCATCAGGATAGACGTAGGGTCTATTCCGGATAAGGTTTTATCATTGATACTGGGCGAGATGCCGATCGATCAATGGCGGGTTTCATCATCGGTATTGCATTTATACCAAACAAGGAGTTCATGGATTTCATCAGATAGACGTAAGGTCCAAACTGGATAGGTTTCATCATAGATCGGCAGTGTGCCAATCGATCAACAACGAGTTTCATCACGGCGGGACGTAAAGAGACCTGTAGATCTAGTCGGAATAGACGCAATGTCTAAACCGACAAGGTTCCATCGCTGATCGGGCAAAGTGCCGGTCGATCAGTATCAGGTTTCATCATTAGTATTGGGTTTATACCAATGCAAGGATTTCATAGGTTTCATCGGGATAGATGTAAGGTCTAAACCGGATAGGTTTCTGATGTGACACCACTACGGGTATGCAGCAAGCCAAGAGTAAACTTAGGACCTATTCCGCATTCACAATCACATAACAATTAAGTTGATAAATCGGACCAAAACGCTGTCGCACACCACGTGAGCCCGGGTGACTATAGGATGCTAAGGGGAGGTGAAGGATCAAGACCCTTGCTGGTAGAGTGCCAGCAGGGCTAGGTTGCCCTCCCCGAGGGTACGTAGCCCACGCTTATGGGGCTGACCGGTGCCAATTTGGGCACTAGGTCCCACTCGCTTACTTTAACCACGGTGACCACACTATGAAGGTGAACCGGATCGGACACTCGCTCGCATGCACAACGGGGCTATGTCTACGGATATTAAACAAACAGGCACTAAGAATAATGGAGCAAAGTTTAGAGCTCACCTGTTGGTTTGAAGAAACCAACCCCGTTCGGAGACGAGGCGAGCGGGGAAGTGTGGATCCCGCACACTGCGCCGATGTCGCTTGAGCTGCTTAGTACATGAACTACTCCTCACGCAGGAGGGTTGGATTAGGGGTGGGGAAATCAAACTTACATCAAACACTACCTTCACGCAGGGAGGGCGCTAAGCCGCCAGGCGGAAGGGGAAAACTTGCCAACGATGAAGGAGTGGAAGCCGTCGAAGGTTCTGTTCACTTGCTGTGAGAGGGAACATGTCGCCACTGCCGCAGTAGTAGTTCGTCCTCAGGAATTTTTCCGGCGATGAGACCAAGGGGAATTCTTCGTAACAGGGACGGGGACACCTCTGAATTTAGCGAATTCTTCTGGCATCGTCGCTGGCGGCGGCGGTGGCTCGAACATGATAGGGATTCTGATGCTGACGGCTTCAGGTCTGAGGCAGTAGGATGCAGAGGTTGCCACAGACGCTCCCGGATGCCGAATTAATGAACCGTCAGAGTTTCCAGAATCGTGGAAGAAGCCTCTGCACAGAAAAACTGACGGCAACTCTTTCTGAAGTCGGGGTGGACTGGGGGACGCCGACGATCAGTCACTGGTCGCTGCAGACAGCAGGAGGCAGACCCCGCGACTGAGGGAAAAATTCGGAACTCTGATTCCTGATGCCGAACGAGGCCCCGTTTCTTGATCCTGATCGGGGACAAGGAAGGAAGAACTTGTTGAAGAACTTTCTGTCGGGTTCCTTCACTGGTGGTCGTGAAGCTGCTTCCAATCGGCTCAGGCTCTCTGCAGAGGATGTCTGGCGCAGTGTGGTAGAACAGCTCTCCCGTTGGCCACAAACTCGGAACGGGATGATTCCACCTCTCTTGCGAAGGGGACTCGCAGACCTTTCCGTCGATGTAGGCCACCCTCTGGATGTAGCTTTATGACTCCGGGACACTTCTGCTAGTCGCAACCCTTTCTGCCACCAGCAGACTGATCAAGATGAAGAGAAGGGATGGTGGTGGAACTAGGGTAGGATGGGATTGGCAATATTGGAGATGGTGGGGTGGAGGTCGATGGGAAGGGAGTGTAGGGTGTGGAAAGGAATGGAGCTGGGGAGATGGAGGTCCAAGAGGGGGAGGGGAGAGGGCCGCGGCTAGGTGAGAGGAATGAGGGGGGTCGGCCAAGGCAAGTGGGGAGGTGAGTGGGTGGAGAGGGGTGCGCAAGTTTGAAGTGGGGGGGGTTTGATTGCTTGGGGATATGAAAGTATGTGGGGAAGTGGAGGGTTGCTTGGGGAAGGGATGGTTGCCTTGGAGGTGGGGAAGTGTGTGGGGATTGGAAGAGTCACTTGGGAATGTGGAAGTGTTAATGGGAGTTATAGACCTAGGGATGTGAAAGGGTGGGGGCTGAGGTGGCTGCTGATGTGGCAAGTGGGGAAGGTGAAGGGCAGGTGCGCCCTAGGGAGAGAGAGAGGAGGAGAGAGAAGGGTCCGCCCCCTGAAGAGAGAGAGGAGAGAGAGAAAAGCTAGAGAGAGAGGTGGGAGATGCACTTATGCTCAAAATACTCAATAATTCATTAACCTTCTCAAGTGGGAGTTGGGGTCCTATATATAGGGATCCCAACTTTGTACAAAAGCCCCTGAGAAAAGAACAAAAGACAGATAACCAAGGTGCAAGAAGGGGTGCTCATGGGCCTAGCTCATCTAGATGGCCACAAAGCCAAACAAGCCCAATATGTTGATCCACTAATATGAGCACCTAGGAACATGACTCAAAATACATCAAAAACTCAAGAAAAGGGAAAATACATCAAGATGTCCATAGTAATAAACTCTAATGTCGTCGAGGACCCATCAAGTCGTGCAGTCGCTGCCTACCCGTCTCCAGAAGGGAGAGGGGTGTCTAGCCAGAGGGAACGATGGGTGATGTCCCCATCAACTCCCCCGGCTGTGAAGAACTCGACTCTGTCGAGAAAGGGTCCTCTCGGCTGCGGTAATGCTCCAGGAGGTCGGGGTCCAGCTGCTGAAGATCCTCCCTACTCACCCATGAATCATCTGAAGGGGCCGGCCCTTCCACCTGACCAAGTATCGCTCGTACGCTTTGCTCCGGGTGACAGTGACCTGTTCATCCAATATCCGCTCTATTGCTCCCGTTGGCCTCTCTGGATTGGTGGAACTCTCTCATGAGTGGTGGCTCTCTCAGAAGGTGGAACATGCTCAATTTCCTCACTGGGTGTCACCGTGGGTCCCCTATAGGCACCAAGTCAGCCACATTGAATGTGGGACTTACTGCGTACTCCTCGGGAGGTCCAATACGTAAGCATTTGTGCCAATCCTCTTTAAAACCTGGAAGGGGCCTGATCCACGCGACCTCAGTTTGGAGACATTCCCAGGGAAAGCCTCTCAGTTCTTACCATCACATAATCACCTACGTGAAACTTCTGCTGGCGACGGTGGGAATCAGCCGACTTTTTACACCTCATTGCTTTTGTTAATGTGTTTGCGATTTCTTCATGCAATTCTTTCATGTGTTGGGCAAACGACTCAGCACTAATAGACACTCTAGCATGTGGTGGCAAAGAATGAGATCTGTAGGCTTTCTAGGTTTGTACCCATGCACAGCTTCAAATGGCTCATCCCTATCGACCTATTCACTGAATTGTTGTATGCAAACTCTGCCTGGGGTAATATGAGATCCCAATTCCGGGCGTCCTCAACAAGACACCGGAGTAAATTCCCAAGGCTCCTATTAATGACTTCGGTCTGGCCGTCAGTTTGAGGGTGATAGGCCGTGGAAAATTTGAGAAGGGTCCCCATTAGGTGCCAAGAGTCTTCCAGAAATAGCTGTGAATTTGACATCCCTATCAGAAATGATGGTCTTGGTAGACCATGGAGGCGAACTACCTCATCGAAGAATAGGCGGGCCACATGAGAGGCGTCAGAGGTTTTGGAGCAGGGGATGAAATGGCCATCTTAGAAAACCTATCCACTACTACAAAGATTGAATCATGCCTTTTTTGAGTCCTAGGTAGTCTAAGACGAAGTCCATGCCTAAGTCTTGCAAGGACGGTCAGGGACAGGGAGTGGTGTGTAGAGGCCAGTGTTCTGCCTTGTTTGTTTGGCTGAGGCACATATCCGGCACTGTCCTACAATTTTGGCTACGTCCCTTTTGAGACTTGGCCAGTAAACTGACCCTCAACCAAAGCAATGGTCTTATGCACCCCAAAATGCCCAGCAATGCTCCTGCATGTAACTCCCAGATCAGGAATCCCGTAGAGAGGTTCTAGGTATGCAAAGTCTATGGCCTTTGAAAATGAACCCGTCCTCTAAGATGAATCCTTGATGTTCCTAGGTGAGAGGTGGGCAGAGTGGTATGGATTCGACCAAAGTCCGGGCAATCAGAGTACTCTTCCTTGAGTCTTTCAAATCCTATGACTTCCACCCGAATAGTAGCTAGCAAGGAAATTCTCCTACTGAGGCATCGGCGGCACGGTTTTCACTTCCGACCTTATGTTTGATCACAAATGTGTAGGCCTGGATGTATTCGACCCATCGGGCATGCCGAGCATTCAGTTTCTGCTGGGAATTGAGGTATTTCAGGGCCTCATGGTCAGAGAATATGACAAATTCTTTCGGCAAGAGATAGTGTCTCCAGTGCCGGAGGGATTGAACCACGGCATAAAATTCCTTGTCGTAGGTGGAGTATCTCATCCTGGCATCACACAACTTCTCACTAAAATAGGCCACTGGATGTCCTTCCTGGCTAAGGATCCCGCCAATTCCTACCCCGAAGACATCACAAGTCACCTCAAAGACTTTGGAGAAGTCAGGGAGGCATAGTACAGGGGCTTGGGTCATCCTCTCCTTGAGTTCTTGGAAGGCTCTAGTTGCGGACTTGGTCCACACAAAGGTCCCCTTTTTGAGGCAGTCGGTGATAGGGGCTCTGACTGTGCTAAACCCACAGATGAACCGTCGGTAAAAGGTGGCTAGCCCATGAAAGCTCCGGACTTCATGAAGAGTGCGGGGTTCCGGCCATCGAGGATGGCTTGGACCTTTTCAGGGTCCATGGATACTCCTTCGGTGGAGACAACATACCCAAGGAAGGTAATGGACTTTGTCATGAATTGACATTTTCCAAAATTGGCAAAGAGGCTCTCCTTCCTAAGAGTGGTGCAGACTTGCCTAAGGTGACTGAGATGGCTTCTTTGGACTGGCTGTAGATGAGGATGTCATCAAAGTAGACTACCAGGAAGACTCCAATGTAGGGCCTAAGGACCTCGGTCATAAGGCCATAAAGGTGCTTGGGCATTAGAGAGCCCAAAAGGCATCACCAGCCATTCATAGAGCCCATCCTTGGTTTTAAAGGTTGTTTTCCATTCATCTCCTAGCCTTATCCTAACCTGATGGTAGCCACTTTTGAGGTCTATTTTGGAGAAAATGGTGGCCTCGGCTAGCATGTCAAGCATGTCGTCAAGCCTAGGTATGGGAAACCTGTACTTGACCGTGATCTTGTTGATGGCCCTACTGTCGACACACATCCGCCATGTGCCATCTTTCTTAGGTGTGAGGAGGGCTGGGACAGCACAAGGACTCTTGCTAAGACGGAGGAAGCCTTTTCTTATGAGTTCCTCCACTTGCCTCCTTAGTTCAGCATGCTCAGGGGTTGAGGCGGTAGTGGGGAAGGTTTGGGAGGGTGGCCCCGGGACAAGATCAATGGCATGTTGGACATCCCTCATGGGTGGCAGTTGGTCGGGGATCTCCTCGGGGAATACGTCCTTAAATTCTTCCAGGAGAGGGTGGATTTCCACGGGTGAGGATTGGAGGGGGTTGCTCTCCAAGACATATGACAATAGCACAAAGGGTGTCCCTCGGGTTAATTCTTCCTCGAGCTCTTTCCTAGTGATGAGGTGGAGGCCTTTGACTGCCCGGTGGGTTTTTTCAGGTGGGGTTTTGATTTTTGGTTGGTTGGTGTAGACGAGGCCCTGGTTTTGGTGGTGTAGGAAGGATTCCCTTGGTGGGTGGTTCTTTTTGGGGAGGGGAGGGGTTGAGGCGATACTCTTCCCCTGTGGTCAAAGGTGCATGTGTTTGTTTTCCCATGGATGGTAGCATTGACATCATATATCCAAGTCTACCCAATAGGATGCTTCCTACAGCCATCGTATGATATCACACCATATTTGCCCTTGATAGATGAGAAGGTGATGGGATAAGACATGTGTCGACGGGTAGGAGTGGTTGTTTATCCAGGACACACGATAGGTTTGGGGTGGGGTGTAGGGTAAGCCTAGGAGTTTGACGGTGTCCGGAGACACGGCGTTGATACAACTCTCGTTGTCTAGGATGACCTTCCTAAGATGATCCCCGATCTTGACAAATGTGTGAAAAATGGAAGTCCTCCCAGTCATCCTCTTGTGGTTGGGTGAGGGTGCATCTTATCACCCTAGGTGGCTGGAGTGGGGGTCCTCTTCTATCCCTTCCTCAAAGAATTACTCATTGTATTCCTCTTCCCATCCTAAAGCAGCCTCGTATTCCAATAGCACTCTCATGTGTTTCCTGGGTAGTAGAAGGTTCACTCTCAATAACTAGGCTTGACATCCCGTTGGAGGGACATTGGGTGGCTATGTGGCCATACCATGGCATCGAAAACACTTGACCGTATTGTTCATTGGGGTCTTCCCTTTGGAGTTGTCTTCCCTTTGAGAAGGAGGGTTGAGTGGAGTGGTCTTTGTGGGGGTGGGAGTGGTTGGTTGGTGGTAGGGCCGAGTGGGGGTTCCCCATTGGGAGGAGGAGGTGTTCTTAGCAGAGGAGGTAGGTTGGGACGGGGTCCCGGGCCCTTGGGGGGGCAAACCTAGGATTCCTAGAAAATCTCTCTACATTCCCGGGCTATTTGATAGGCAATCTCCAAGCTATGCACTTCCCTCATAAAAAGCTCCTGTTTGATGTGGGGAAGGAGACCATTCCTAAACCGGGATAAAGTAACGGCTGGATCTTCAACCACACACCCTTAGGAGATATAAATCAAACTTTTCAATATACTCTTCTACGGTCTTTCCCTCTTGGGTAAGGCTTTGCCATCATCAAGAAGAAGTTGACTATAGATGGGGAGATATTTGTTCCTAAGTTGATCCTTGGACCTAGGCTTGTAGAGATAAGTCTAAAACCTGGCTCTGATACCAATTTGATGTGACACCACTACGGGTATGCAGCAAGCCAAAAGTTAAACTTAGGACCTATTCTGCATTCACAATCACATAACAATTAAGTTGATAAATCGGGAACAAAACGCCGTCGCACACACGTGAGCCCGGGGTGACTATAGGATGCTAAGGGAGGTGAAGGATCAAGACCCTTGCTGGTAGAGTGCCAGCAGGGCTAGGGTTGCCCTCCCGAGGGTACGTAGCCCATGCTTATGGGGCTGGCCGGTGCCAATTTGGGGCACTAGGTCCCACTCGCTTACTTTAACCACGGTGACCACACTATGAAGGTGGAACCGGGATCGACACTCGCTCGCATGCACAACGGGGCTATGTCTACGGATATTAAACAAACAGGCACTAAGAATAATGGAGCAAAGTTTAGAGCTCACCTGGTTGGTTTGAAGAAACCAACCCCGTTCGGAGACGAGGGCGAGCGGGGAAGTGTGGATCCCGCACACTGCGCCGATGTCGCTTGAGCTGCTTAGTACATGAACTACTCCTCACGTAGGAGGTTGGATTAGGGTGGGGAAATCAAACTTACATCAAACACTACCTCCACGCAGGGAGGGGCGCTAAGCCGGCCAGGCGGAAGGGGAAAACTTGCCAACCATGAAGGGAGTGGAAGCCGTCGAAGGTTCTGTTCACTTGCTGTGAGAGGGAACAGGTCACCACTTCCGCAGTCGTAGTTCGTCCTCAGGAATTTTGCCGGCGACGAGACCAAGGGGGAATTCTTCGTAACAGGGACGGGGACACCTCTGAATTTTAGCGAATTCTTCTGGCATCTTCCCGCTGGCCGCGGCGGTGGCTCGAACAGGACGAGGGATTCTGATGCTGATGCTTCAGGTCTGAGGCAGTAGGATGCAGAGGTTGCCACAGATGCTCCCGGATGCCGAATTACGAACCGTCAGAGTTTCCAGAATCATGGAAGAAGCCTCTGCACAGAAAAACTGACGGAAACTCTTTATGAAGTCGGGGTGGACTGGCGGCGCCGACGATCAGTCACTGGTCTCTGCAGACAGCAGGAGGCAGACCCCGCGACTGAGGGAGAAAATTCGGAACTCTGTTCCTGGATGCCGAACGAGGTCCTGTTTCTTGCTCCTGATCGGGGACAGGGGAGGAAGGAACTTTGTTGAAGAACTTTCTGTCGGGTTCCTTCGCTGGTGGTCGTGAAGCTGCTTCCAATCGGGCTCAGGCTCTCTGCAGAGGATGTCTGGCGCAGTCGTGGTAGAACAGCTCTCCCGGTTGGCCACGAACTCGGAACGGGATGATTCCACCTCGCTTGCGAAGGGGACTCGCAGACCTTTCCGTTGATGTAGGCCACGGCTCTGGATGTAGCTTTATGACTCCGGGGACACTTCTGATAGTCGCAACCCTTTTCTGCCACCAGCAGACTGATCAAGATGAAGAGAAGGGATGGTGGTGGAACTAGGGGTAGGGATGGGGATTGGCAATATTGGAGATGGTGGGGTGGAGGGTTATGGAGAGGAGTGTAGGGGTGTGGAGAGGAATGGAGCTGGGGAGATGGAGGTCCAAGAGGGGGAGGGGAGAGGAGGCCGCGGCTAGGTGAGAGGGGAATGAGGGGGTCGGCCAAGGCAAGTGGGGAGGTAGTGGGGTGGAGAGGGGTGCGCAAGTTTGAAGTGGGGGGGGGGGGGGGGGGTTTGATTGCTGGGGATATGAAAGGATATGTGGGGAAGTGGAGGGGTTCTTGGGGGAGAGGGATGGTTGCCTTGGAGGTGGGGAAGGTGGTGGGGATTGGAAGAGTCACTTGGGAATGTGGAAGTGTTAATGGGAGTTATGGACCTAGGGGATGTGAAAGGGTGGGGGCTGAGGTGGTGCTGATGTGGCAAGTGGGGAAGGTGAAGGGGCAGGTGCGCCCTAGGGAGAGAGAGGAGGAGGAGAGAGAAGGGGTTCGCCCCCTGAAGAGAGAGAGAGAGAGTGAGAAAGCTAGAGAGAGAGGGGGGAGATGCACTTATGCTCAAAATACTCAATAATTCATTAACCTTCTCAAGTGGGAGTTGGGGTCCTATATATAGGGATCCCAACTTTGTACAAAAGCCCCTGAGAAAAGAACAAAAGATAGATAACCAAGGTGCAAGAAGGGGTGCTCATGGGCCTAGCTCCTCTAGATGGGCCACAAAGCCAAACAAGCCCAATATGTTGATCCACTAATATGAGCACCTAGGACATGACTCAAAATACATCAAAAAGACTCAAGAAAAGGAAAAATACATCAAGATGTCCATAGTAATAAACTATAATGTCGTCGAGGACCCATCAAGTCGTGCAGTCGCAGCCTACCAGTCTCCAGAAGGGAGAGGGTGTCTAGCCAGAGGGAACGCTGGGTGATGTCCCCATCAGTTTCATTGTTGATCGGACAGTGTGCCAATCGGTCAACAGCAGGTTTCATCGCGGTGAGACGTAGGATAGGTTTCATCGGGATAGACGTAAGGTCTAAACCGGGCAGGTTTCATCGTGGTGGGTCTTAGACAGAAACAAGTGGAAGTGTTTTATCAGAACAGACGGAAGGTCTATCCCGAGGTGGGCTTATTATCGAGGGAATTTTTCTCGAGCAATGCATGAAGGCTTCAACAGAATAGACGTAAGGTCCATTCCGGATGGGTTTAATCGTTGATCGGGCAAGGCGCCGGTCGATCGATGAGGAGTTTTATGGTGGGAGGTGAGGCTTTCTTTGGAATCACCACATTACCGACCCAAGCGCCCTTTCGGGTTTTCGCCGGAGTCAGCCCCCTCTTACTTTTGCCCACGCGCCCTTTCGGGTTTTCACGTGGCGGGGTACCCGATTTGCCTGCAGTGCCCTTTCGGGTTTTCACCACAGCTGGGTTTTAGGCATTTTTGCACTTGTCCCTAATATAGGAGCAAGTCTGGCGGGGTATCTCTATTTTTAACCCCATTTTTTTTACTTTCTTTTTCTTTCCCTCCCTTTTTAGAAGGTGACTGGTGGGAATGCCACAAGCTTAAGATGAGGGCAGCTTGGCTAGGGGCGGAGTGCCGCTAGACCGGGAAATGGGTGTAGCTTGGCTAGGGCGGAGTGCCGTTATACCAAGAAAAGGGTGTAGCTTGGCTAGGGCGGAGTGCCGCTAGACCAAGAAATGGGTAGCTCAGCTAGGGCGGAGTGCCGCTAAACCGGGAAAAAGGGTGCAGCTTGGCTAGGGCGGAGTGCCGCTAGACCAAGAAAGGGTAGCTCGGCTAGGGCGGAGTGCCGCTAGACCAAGAAAGGGTAGCTTGGCTAGGGCGGAGTGCCGCTAGACCAAGAAATGGGTAGCTCGGCTAGGGCGGAGTGCCGCTAGACCAAGAAAGGGTAGCTTGGCTAGGGCGGAGTGCCGCTAGACCAAGAAAGGGTAGCTCGGCTAGGGCGGAGTGCCGCTAGACCAAGAAAGGGTAGCTCGGCTAGGGCGGAGTGCCGCTAGACCAAGAAAGGGTAGCTTGGCTAGGGCGGAGTGCCGCTAGACCAAGAAAGGGTAGCTCGGCTAGGGCGGAGTGCCGCTAGAAAGAAAGGGTAGCTTGGCTAGGGCGGAGTGCCGCTAGACCAAGAAAGGGTAGCTCGGCTAGGGCGGAGTGCCGCTAGACGAAGAAAGGGTAGCTTGGCTAGGGCGGAGTGCCGCTAGACCAAGAAAGGGTAGCTTGGCTAGGGCGGAGTGCCGCTAGACCAAGAAACGGGTAGCTCGGCTAGGGCGGAGTGCCGCTAGACGAAGAAAGGGGTAGCTTTGCCTGATCACTCGGGGAATGCCAGCTTGTGCCGCATGATACAGCTTTAGATGTCTTCGTTGAGTGGGGAGAATTGGATTTCCCTCGATGGTTAACAACCACGTAGGCCCCTCCTTCGTAGACCCTCTGTATCACATAAGGACCTTCCCAGTTAGCATTCAGCTTTCCTTTTGGGTTGGACGCCATGACTTCTTTTTTCTTGACCATGACAAGGTCGCCTTTCTTGAATTCTCATCCTCTTACGAGTTTGTTGAATGCAGTGGCCATGCGGGCCTGATACATTTGGATACTCTTCTGGGCTCGGAGGCGCTTCCCTTCCAATTCAGCCAGTTCTTCTAGTCTTCTTTCTGCATTGGTCTGTTCGCCATGGGCCAGGCCATATTGGACTGCCACTCTGAGTGACGGGACTTCCAGCTCTAGCGGAACCACTGCCTCTGAGCCGTATACCAGCGAGTATGGTGAGCACCCTGTAGGTGTCTTGAAGACGGTGCGGTATGCCCACAGAGCTTCATACATTTTCTCTTCCCAGTCCTTCTTATTGGAACCGACGACCTTGGCCAGCAAGGTGCAGAGAGTCTTGTTAAAAGCTTCTGCCAATCCGTTTGCCTGTGGATTGTAAGGAGTGGAGGTCCTCCATTCGATCTTATACTTCTCAGCAAGCCGATAGACCTTCTGATTTCTGAAATGACTTCCATTGTCAGATATTATTCGGCTGGGGATCCCGAACCGGAAGATAATGTTCTGCTTGATGAATCTGGCGACCAGTTCACCAGTCACTTCTCTTAATGCTATAGCCTCCGCCCATCTGGAGAAGTAATCTGTTATGGCCAGTATGTACTTATGTCCGGCCGAGGAAGTCGGCAGTGGCCCGACTACATCAGTTCCCCATTGTGCAAATGGCCAGCTGGGAACTGTAGGGTGCAGAGTTGTAGGAGGCCTTCTAGGCACAGTAGCATGCTCCTGGCATTTCTGGCATGATTTTGCAAATTTACAGCAGTCTTCAAACATGGTGGGCCAATAGTAGCCCAGCTTCTTGATTTCTATCTTCATCTTGGGACCAGCCTGGTGGGCACCTGCTGTCCCAGCATGTATCTCTTTCATCGCTTGCCAGGCTTCCTCAGTGGACAGACAGCGGAGTAGAATCTTCTTGCGTGCATCTGCCATTATTCGGAACAAAATTCCATTCCTGAGTTCATAAGAATCTTTGATTCTCAGGAGTTTCATCTTTTCTTCTCTTATCTGCGGCAGTTGTTGGTGTAGAAACCACTGCAGCAGGTGCTGTCTCCAATCAGGCGCTTGTTCTGTGCTGATGGTGGCAACTTCGTTTTCTTCGGGGCACCCTTCTAGCATACTGGGGACTTGCCGCCGGTTCATAACGACAATGTTCAGTGTCTTATTTGGCGGAACTGCTAGTGAGCTGGCCAGCTTTGCCAGTGCATCAGCCTGGGCATTGTGTCCACGGCCCACATGCTTGAGCTCAATATGGTAGAATTTCGCCATGAGGCGCACAGCTTTTTGGTGGTAGGGACTCAGTTCTGGCTTCCGCACTTCGAACTCCCCTTGGATCTGTTTTATTATCAGCATCGAATCCCCGAATACTTGAAGCATTTGGATACCCATGTTGAGGCTTATATATAGCCCGATTATCAGAGCTTCATACTCGGCCTCATTATTGGTGCAGGGCTTGTTTATAGAACAGGAAGTATGCACGACCTCCCCTTCTGGTGATTTCAGCACAATACCGGCTCCAGCCCGTATTCTGGTCTTTCCATCGGAGTCTGTCTCTGTTCTAGATGCTCCATCAAAGAATAGTTGCCACATAACTGACTGAGCCTGGCAGGCCTCGAGTGTCTCATCATCGGGTAACTCAGTCCCTAGCATATCATTTTCCGGCACAGGATGCTCTGCGAAGAAATCAGCCACGGCCTGTCCTTTTATTGCCCTCTGGGGTGTATAGGTAATATCGAATTCCATCAGGATCACTGCCCATTTGCCCAACCGGCCCTTCAGTACTGGCTGAGTCAATATATATTTGAGCGGATCTGCTGCAGATATCAATCTGACTTCATGTGACAACATATAGTGTCGGAGCTTTTTGACAGCAAAGACTAGTGCCAAGCAGGTCTTTTCTATGTAGCTGTAGCTTTCTTCAGTTCTAATCAGCCTCCTACTCAGATAGTATAAGGCTTGTTCTTTGCCTTCTTCATTTATCTGTGCCAGCATTGCCCCCAGGGAACAGTATGTGGCTGCGATATACAGTATCAAGGGCCTGCCCTTAATTGGTGCCCCCAGCACCGGAGGGGTCTTGAGATATTCTTTCAGCTTCTCAAAGGCTTCCTGACAGCCATCGTCCCAGAGGAACGGCACATCTTTCATCATGAGCTTGTGAAAGGGGTGGCATCTTCCCGACAGATTTGATATAAATCGTCGGATATAGGCCAGACGCCCTTGCAGAGATCTCAGCTCGGACAGATTCCTTGGCGGAGGGAGCTCCTGGATAGCCTTAATCTTGGATGGGTCAATTTCAATGCCCCTATGACGGACAATAAACCCGAGGAATTTTCCACTGGACACGCCGAAGGCGCATTTCATGGGATTCATCTTGAGTTCATATTTGCGCAGCCTCTGGAATACTACCCTCAGGTCTTGCAAATGGTCTTCTCTTCTTTTAGTTTTTACTACCAAATCATCAATGTAGCACTCTACTTTCTTGAAGAGCAAATCATCAAAGATCTTGGTCATAGCTCTTTGGTAGGTAGCGCCGGCATTCTTGAGACCAAACGGCATCCTTTTGTAGTGGAATATCCCCTTCGGGGTACGGAATGCAGTGTGCACTCTGTCTTCCTCAGCAATCCAGATTTGGTTGTATCCGGACGACCCATCCATAAATGATAGGGCCTCATGACCAGTAGTCGCATCGATCATCACTTCAGTGATTGGTACTGGGAAGTCATCTTTCGGGCAAGCCTTATTAAGGTCCCGGAAATCAACACATATTCTAATCTGCCCATTCTTCTTCTTTACGGGCACTATATTGGCTAGCCATGTAGTGTATTGATTTTCTTCAACAAAGCCTACATCAATTAGCTTGTCAACCTCTTTGTTAATCTGATTTATTAATTCAGGGCGCATTCTCCTGGAAGGCTGCTTTACAGGGCTAGCCTCTGGGTTTATTGCCAATCGGTGCTGTGCCACATCAGAACTCAGTCCCGGCATTTCATCATATGTCCATGCAAAGCAGTCTCGGAATTCCTTCAAAAACTGTATATACTGTTCCCTGGTAGCTGGCTCCAGCAGTGCACTGAGGAATGTCGGCCTTGGCTCATCTGCGGTCCCAGATTTATTTCCACAAGCTCATCGACGGTGGCCTGACCTCCATCTTCGACCTCGGGCGGGGCTTCTTGTAAGTCAATGAAGCCTCCCGGGATACAATCTTCTTCAGTTTCATGATTTTCTGCTTCATCATACTGGTCATCAGCGGTTGCTGGCTCATCATATACGGCCAATATTGCTGTATTCTGTTCAGTATGCCCCGAGGACGTAACTGGATCAGCAGGAAACTCGAAGACGGAGTCTTCCGCCCTTAGAGGCTCTTCTGATGCAGACTCCCTTGAGAGATCATCATTCTGTAGAGCCCGGACTTCTTCTAGGATGCGCTCAAACTCCAGGCATTCCCTCAGCTCTTTGGCTGCTTGATCCTCATCCGGGATTCCCGTGTCGAACTTTGCTTCAGCATGGAACAGATCTTCTTTGCAAGGTAGGTCTTCCCAGCACCAATCTTTCTTTGCTTCATCAGACGTCCCCGTCTCCGGCTGACTGTCTGGGGCTTCATTGTTCATTATGGATTGATAAATGATTTCTTCATCTTCCGAGGGGTACTTGTCATATCCCACCTCGGGAGGGTCTTCATGCTGGTAGGAGACAGATATGACGTCCACCTCAGCTTCATAGTATTCTTGAAGGGTATAACCCAATCCTGGGTGCTGAGTGATCTTCCTCAGTTCTTTATTATCCCGAGGCGGATCCCATAGCTCCTGGAACGCCTTCTTTTGGGCAACAGGTTGTAGTGATGGCATCTGCATCTTAGAGAACATCTGCGAAACCCGTCGGGTAGTATAATCTAAGCCTGTAATTGGCACCATCTGGTTTGCAGCCTCTTCAGGGACCATGCAGTCTTGATCATCTTCCTCGACTGACTCCCCAGTGTAGAATATGGTAGGAGGCTCGCAGAAGCGAGGGACTTCCATAGTCTTTAGTGGTAGCACCGTCTGGTACTCAAGGCTGACGATGGGTTTAAATAAACCCTGCGGCACCTCCACTTGTGTGTACTTTTCTTTCATTTCTTCATTGATATCATCCGGGTGAATGCTAGGAGGAGTGATCCGAGCAAAGTCACCGGCATAAGAGATGTGCGATACCTCATGCTTTTTAATATAGCCCTTTGGTGGCGGTGGAGACCAATTTCTTGCCTTCGTCGCCGGCTTTTTCTGGCTGACCACAGCCTCTTTCTCTTCATCCTTTTGCGACACCTCCGTGTAGTAGGATGCATCGAGCATATGGCACTCGAATACTTCGAAGGGATGCAGATCCGCAAACACCCTCTCTTCTTTTCCTTCATGGCAGTATTTAATGCACTGATGTAGCGTGGACGGCACTATCTGATATTCATGCAGCCACGGTCTCCCCAGCAGGGCCTTATATGTGGTGTTGGAGTCGATTACATAGAATCGTACCACGGTAGTGAGATCCCCCAATGTGAGGTTAAAATCAGCCACCCCAAGGGGCGTCTCACATTTCTGGTTGAATCCCGCAATTTTCATGTCTCTGACCTTGGTAAGCTGCAGATCAAAGTAATATTTTTGGTAGATGCGGTATGGGAGAATGTTCACGGCAGCCCCGGGATCTATCAGTATCCTGTTCAGTGGCTGACAGTTCAGGGAGCCCCTCATATACAGCGGTCTGTTATGGCCGGAATTCGGAATCAGCATGTCATCCTCTGTGAATGTAACTGACGGCCCAGAATTCACTTCTGTCAAGAGTGCTTCATATTGTGCCGGCGACTGCAGGGCATCAACAATTGCTTGGCGAGCCTCCTCACTCAGAGAGAGAATCTCCCAGATGGAGAATCTGGTAGGGAGCTTCTTTAGCATTTTCATGATCCGGCTGCCCACCCTGACATTAGACAGTCTCATTTCCTCTACCCATCGGGGCTTTGGAGGTTCATGTGGTGCCCGTGGCCTCTGCTGACCAGTGCTGGCCTCAACCTCTGGACTGACTTCCTGGGAGGATTCTTCTATAGCAATGGCCCCTGGTGCCGTCAGAGGGTTATCCCCTTCTTTCTCATTCTGCTTGTAGGCTACAGACGCCGATTGCTGGGGTCCCTTGCCTTTATCTGGCCCAGCCTGTATCGATTGCCCATCTTCTAGACTAGACAGAAATTCCAGAAATGTTGGAGTTTGACCTCCTTTCTTCTTCTCTTGGTACAAGCCGGTAGGGGGAGGAACCTGGACACCTCGTACCTCCGGTTCGGGAATCTGGTAGGGCTGTTCCCCTCTGAACATAATGTTATGATTAGCTGGTGGTGGGCGCCCCCACCTTCTTCCGGAGCGTGTTGCATGTGCCGAGGTTGAGGCCTCGGCATGGTTGGCTTCTAGCGGGGCATTTGATGTTTCATCCTCATCATCCTCCCCGGGCGAGGTAAAGAGTGCTGACAGGGTGTTGCATTGTACTGTCACGACCCTCTTTCCCTTCTTGGACTTGGGCCGTCTCTTCTTTTTCTGGGAATTTGGCTTTATTGGCCCCTGCCCCCAGAAGGGTTCAGTCTCAGCTTTTTCTTGTTCTGCCTCTGACTGCTCTTTAATTTTCAATTCTTCGAGCTGTTCCCAGAGTATACAGTCTTTCACCAGCAGGTGCCCGGGCTTTTTCTGTTCATATTCATCGAGCCCATTAATATACTGCTGTAGACGCCTGGCTGCAGGACTTACTTCCTTATGCGCAGGTAGGGGGACTTGTCTTCTTCGGTTATGAGTGGGGATCCGGATGACCGGCCCTGTTTCAGCTGTGCGCCATACTGGCTTTACTGGAGGTGGTTCGGGTCTTGGTGTGACACCGCGGATAACTGCTCCATTGGTATTGACTGCGGGAGTCTTCTTTCTGTTCTTTATGGGTTTCATCTGCCATCCTTCCTGATCCTTCAGTGGGGTGAGGAAGCAAGCTTCATAAGTATGCCTGGTACATTCTTCAACGGCCTCTTTAGGCAGCTGTTGGTAGATTGAAATCATATTGGCGGCCATTTTTAATGCCGGAGGCTCATGTGGACGAGGTGGCTCTACCTGGTAATCTCCCAGCTGTAGCTCGCCCTTTTTGACCATGCCTTCCATAATATCTTTGAAGACGTAGCAATCTTCAATTGCGTGCCCCAGCGCACGGTGATATGGACAGAACAGTGGATCACCTTTCTTCGCCGCGTCATCGGGTCTCTTTGGCTCAGGCAATGTTACCTTGTTGAACTTGTATGCCCAGTTGAATAGTGCGGCTGTCTTATCTTTCGGGAAAGAGTACGGCTTTCTCATTTTGTTTCTCAGAGAGACCTTATCTTTTCTTTCTGCTGTGTCTGCTGGTGGGGGAGCTTCATCTGCCCCCTTCTTCCCTTTCTGTTGCTCGAAGGTTCTGAAATCGACGGTGTTGGCCTCAGAGTGCGTTGGTCGTCGATCATTAGATTTCCCTTTCGGCACAGTTGGAGCATTGGCGATCGGACGCTTAGACAGGAACGTCTCGACCTCCGCTACTATATTGTTCAATCGGTCAAATGTTCTGACATCTGCACCAATCATCTTTTCCAGTACCTCTCTCCTGAGGCTCTGCTTACATATTTGCACTGCATCTTCTTGATGAGGAGGTCTTCTGCATCTCATAGCTAAGTTCCTCCACCTTTTGATGTAGTCCAGTGCTGTTTCATCTTGCTTTTGCCTGGTTGCATATAGTTCTGCTATTGTAATTTCTCTTTCCGTGACGTGAAATCTGTCACGAACTTTCTTTGCATATCAGGCCAATCGGTCACTGACCCAGCCGGCAGGCTTGAATACCATTCAAAGGCTATCCCGGTGAGGGATGAGCCGAAGAACTTAAGCAGATAAGCTTCATCAGCTGCCAAGTCACCCATGATTGTGGTGTAGTAAGCTATGTGCTCCCTGGGAGAGCCCTGGCCATTAAACTTTTCAAACTTTGGCGGCTTACTGACGCCTGGAGGTAGTCTCTTAGCAGCATACTGGGGAGGATATGGTACCTTGTATACATCGTAGGTACTAGCATCATCACCAGTCTTTTCAGACAGCTTCATCTCCACAATCTTTTCAATCATCAGCTTCTGGGCTATGGCCGGATCTATGTTTTCCGGGAAGAAGTGAGCTTGTTGCTGACCGTAAGGAGTTGTCATCACAGTTGCGCGCAAGGCAGGCGCGGCAGGCTTCGTCTGAGATACAGAGGGCTGAGCTACCGTCTGCTGCAGAACGGGTTGGCTCGGTGCTTTGCCCTTATCAGCCGGGAGAGGATTAGCTGGAATAGCCATTTCTGTTGAACTGGCAGTCTGCCCCACAGGCTCGGCTTGCTTGGAGACCGTGTAGCTTCATGCCTCTCATTTAACTGTCTTCTGAGAGCATTGATCTCTTGTTGATATCTTCTAAACATCATCTGGATCATGGGATCCAGGGTTGACGGGATCTGTAGATCTTCTGAAGTCCCTTCAGCATCATCAACGAAGGGATTGTCTTCCTCTTCCGTTGTCACCACATTAACTGTCATAGTGGTGATCTTGCAGGCTTCATCATTAGTCTTCATCTTATCTTTTGCCGCTTGGCCTCTTCTTGTGACGGGGCCTGGTCTGGTTGCTAGTCTGAGCAGTTCATCTGGCTGTGTCGGTAACACATCCTGCCCTTTGACAAGCCCGGCCATATTGCAGGCAAAGATCTGCATCTTTTCCCTCTGCCTGTAGACTTTCCTTTTCATCTGATCGGGGTATTTGAGCCGGTCAAAGACTGATATTCTTTCTCTGGCTTCTTCCCTATGCAGGTCTTCTTTCCCATACCAGGCTCTGTGGCCTTCTTCATAATCATTGGAGTCGGAGGAGGAGACTCCGATCATCATTTCTTGAAGGGTTTCTTCTTTTTCTTCATCCATGGTGCCCAAGGCACGGGATAATCTTTGCTGCCCGAGGGCGGAGTTCCCCAGGTAGTGAAAGTAGTCTTGAGCCACTTGCTTCATCTCTTCTTGATTGTGCCTTCGTGGCTTTGGTTGGAGCATCAATCTTTCCTGGCTCTTCTGCTGATAAGCCAGTCTTGCCACCTGAGCACTCAAATGCTCGGATCTGCAGTATTTGAATATATCGGCCTGTCTGGCACAGGCTCTTGGTCTTCTTAGAGTGGCAGCAGCGACTGGTTCGCTTATTCTCATTCCCTTTATCTCCCTGAACCTTCTACTCCCATCCTGGCAGTAGTTGGCAGCAGCAGTGTAGTTCTTTCCTTCCCATCTTTTGCCCCCAGCCATGAGGTGAGTGACCATTAGGTCTTCCTTCTACTCATATCCTCTGACCCTCATCCTGGGGCGAATAGTAGTCAGATTTCTTCCTTCGTTCTCTTCCTCATCTCTCCTACCCCGAGCCCTGGGGTGAACAGCAGCAGCATTTCTTGTGTCTCTTCCTTCATCTCTTCTGCTTCCCGCCTTGAAGCAGGCAACAGTGGTATCAACAATGTTTTCTTCTTCTCGAGCTGGGACCCAGCTCTGAATCTTCTTTGGCCGCCAGATCTGCCTGAACTTGGCCGGCTTTGGTGCCAACGGCCTTCGGTCCTCTTTCTCGACGTCGGCCCTCCTAGTAGCCAGAGTTTGGAATCTGTTGGTGGTGGGTACTCTCGGGACGACCACATCTGGGTTGACCCCCTCGGGCGGCCGTTGAGGTTCGTCCGGATTCCTCCGATCATCATTGTCTTTCCTGAGTTGGATATCCGGCGTCCCGCAACAGTGGATCGGGCTTTCCTGTCGGATCTCCTCCTTCTTCCAGCAGCAGAGGGTACGCCCCTTTTCGCCTCGTGATGGACGAAGCAGGCCACGACCTGAGGAGTATCCTGCATCCCCCAGCTCATTTTGGGGATGGTAGCTTGTGGCAATGTATCGACAACAGTCTTTTGTTCCTGGTTGTCGATCTCGAGCAAGTCGGTGAAGACGAGGCCCAGGCAGTTGGGCATCCCGACAGCAGGCGGCATCGATCCGAATGCAAGATGTACCGCCAGGTAGCCCTCTCGCACATGTGCATCGACCACTTGTTGATCAAAGTGTACAGAGATGATTCCAGCCGTCATTGTAATTTCCTGAAAATAGAGAAAGCACGGAATCAGAAATTTGAGGGGGGCCCCACTGGGCCTCCTATTTCGGCGTAGAGATGAAGGGAGACTAGGTCCCACCGGGCGTGCCAGACTTGTGGACGCGGGGATTTTTTTCTTCTTCTTATTCATCCTTTTATCTTATTGTTATTTATTTATTTATTTATTTATTTTTATTATGTTTATTTGGTTTGTTAGGCGTGCCAGTCACATGTGTGACGATTTCATCGTGCGCTCGACTTGACTTGGTCAGTCGATTGTGAAGTCCGAGTCGGGACCAAAAGTCCGCCATACCATAAAGGCTATGACGTTAATTACGCCCTTCCTAAGAAGGACAACCCTTGATTAAACGCCGAAATAGGAGGCCTCAGAAGGCAGTCAAAATACTGATGTGCGAAATAAAGGCTTCATGCTTATGAATGGAGGGCGGATTTATTTAGTTCAGCGGACTGAATCGGGCGGCACGACCTTTAACTTTGAGCCGTACCGGGTGAGGATAGAAGACCATCCACGCAGTGGCAGGACGGAATTCGGTTAATCATTGGGGTATTCCCCTTTTGACACTTTCACTTGATCGGTCGCTCCAAATGGGTTCGTTTCCCCCGAAGATGGAGTTGGGTGGGAAGTGTATCGGAGACACTCCCTCGACTCATCGGGGTTGATGACATTCGACTAGATTTCGGCAGCATCTCCCCTCAACTCGAAACATGCCCAAGGGGAAATAGGTGATCATCCACGGAGTGCCGGGATGAAAACAGAAAGAGAAAGGCACCGGGCCATGGCACGGTGTGATGTTGGGATGGTTCCCCGTTTATTTATTCCATGGGGTGTACCCTGTGACTTGTAGATATCCCTCGAGTTAGTATGGCAGAGTGCTCAAAGATGGGGCAGAGGAGGAGAGGCTGTCGGCGCAGTAATAACGAGCATAGGCAGGCTTCCCAGCGCGGGGGAATGGGTTCTCGGCATGGCCTTAGAAGGAAGAGGCAGCTCTCGGCGTGGAGTTCCCGGCGCGGGGGAATGGGTTCTCGGTATGGCTTTAGAAGGAATAGGCAGCTCTCGGTGTGGGGTTCCCGGCGCGGGCCGCGCCGAGAGCTCTTCTGGCATCGGGAAGGCTTGTGGAGGTTCGTGGGGGTTCTACGATGCTCTGTTTTGGGTTTTTTTCCTGGGATTCAGATAACGGCTAGGGGGTTTTAGGATGCAAGCGAGGAAGGGACTGAGGGCCCTGTCAAGATGCCAGATTGACATCAAGGAGTCACATGAATAGAAGAGATTTCGAGGGATTGAAGTCACAGGCGTTAGAACCCTCTGGAACAGGCTTTATGCCGTCTATATTGCCAGCCATCCAGGAGATCAAGAGATGACTGTCTCTGATCCCTGTAATGGCCCCAATGGCTTGGGAAACTCGAGAGGACTATGGACTTAGCAACGTTTAAATCATCGATGTTGTCACGGAAGAGAGAAGGGATAGAACCCAAGAATCCATGGAGGCAAGGATTGGGGCTCTGTACCAGCTTCCTAAAACCCACAGGAACCTGGGCTAACGACAAACACAAAGAACCACACATTCATCGATCGAAACTCGCAATCGGAAAGGTGACCACCACTGTCATGAGAGAGGTGTGAGAAGAGGGAAACCCAAACTTCCATTCATTCAATCGGTTCTACTGCTTATACATCATCGGCTACAGAGGTACACCTCGAATGACAATGAATAAGGAACCTTTAGCATCAATACAGATCCCACATAAACGTGGTAGAAGGAGTACATATGACATAGCGAAATGAAGCCCATTCAAAACAACAGAAAGATGGGAGATAGCATGTTCAAAAAGAACACAGACGAAAATAGTATGCATCGGGGGAAGAAATACAAGAGTGACAGGGGAGGGCGGAGCATTGACTCCTCTCCCTCCCCCTTCAGCAGACCTTCTTCTTCTTCACACGATCTCTCAGCAGCCGCCGGTTTCCTGGAGCTGGGTATGGACTTCTCTCTTCCTTTCTCTAGCTTCTCTTTGTGGCTATCTTCTCTTCTGTTCCCCTCTTTTTTTTTTGTTCGTCCGTCTCCTCTTTTCTCAAGAGAAAAGGGGTTTTTATAGCACAAACCCTTTTCCTCTCGGCATGCTCACCTCGGCGCGCAGACCATGAGCTCCCGGCGCGCCCTAATCGAAAGCGGGAGGCCTCTCGGCGCCAAAGGATGGGGCTTCCCGGCGCCGCCTCACATGGGCTTTGGGCCCTGGTGAGGAACCCCCGGCGTCACACTAGTGAGCCCATTTAGGTTTTTTTAATATTTTACCCTTCCTCATCAGTAGGTTTGAGCTGTCAAAGCTGCCTAACCTACCCTTTCATTTGTCAGTCCCTCGAATCTGTCAGAACAGGTGGAGGTCCCTTAGTTGATGGGTTGACACAGTCTTATCAGAATATCTCTGGGGATTTTCATCAGTCAGTAGACTGTAATTCTTCATCAGTACTGCCATCTGAGCGACGACAATACCGGACATCAGCTTGACTGGGAAGGGTCTCAGCTGGGTGATAACTTTAGTGACGACTCTTCTGCCATTCTGACTTTGCAGGAATTCATGAGAGCTTCATGTCTGGTTCAATCTTTTTTTTTGGTCTCATCTTGTTCTCAGTTACATTTCAGGTGTCAACAATTCCACATCCACACCAAAAACTCAAACAATGCTCATTTCTCGACGGATAATTCATTCTAACATGCGATTAATAGTGCAAAACTACAGGACATCGCACCACAAGATGCTAGGGTTCCATCCCCCTACCCGAATGGCAGAAAATATGCCGATCTACTTCGTTCCTTTGCGAGAAACACAACCCCAAGCACAAGGTGCGACTCTGACTAGCGAACCACCACCGTCTCGCCTTCGTACCTGCTCTTCTGCTGCTCCATAGCTAGACCAAACCTCTTTGTAGTACTCCGTTTGCAGTCGGGAAAGGTGGAGAAGAACGGGGAGAACAAGAGAGAGAAAGAGGACTGTCGAGAGGGAGAGAGAGAGGGGGTGCCATCTTCCTTAGGGTTAGGTTTTTCTTTTTTTTCTTACTAACATCATAAAGAAATTAAGGTTGCCCAAGAACCCCAAAAGAATCGAAATTATTTTTACACCCACACAATATTCATATTTAACCCAAATCCATTCTATATAAAACTAAACACAATTATAGATTATAATTCATGATCATAATTATAAAATCGATTCCAAAACCCAAGTAAGAATCCAAATCTTATAGGTCTTATAGTCCCTCCCCCCTAATAAAAATTTCATCCTCGAAATTTCAAGGGAGGTCAGGAAAGAACGAAAGAAAAGTACTCACTCAAATAGATATGGTAATTGATGACACATTTCATCCTCACGTTCCCACGTTGCTTCATCGCCTGAATGGCGCTGCCAAGTCACTTTAACCAAAGGAATAACCTTATTCCTTAGCTTCTGCTCTCGACGATCTTCTATACGAATCAGCTATTCTGGCATAGACAAATCTATTGCTACTTCGGGCCACACTGAATCCTCCAAAATATGTGATTCATCTGGCACATACTTTCTCAACATCGAGACATGAAACACTTTATTAATTGCTTCCATTTCTGGTGGCAACTGCAAGCGATATGCCACTTGGCCAACACGCTCAAAAATAGGAAATGGACTAATATAACGGTGACTTAGCTTCCCACGTCCACCAAAATGCATCACACCTTTCATTGGAGATATTCTCACGAATATTTGGTCTCTAGGTTCAAACTGAAGAAGTCATCTCTGTTGATCTGCGTAGCTCTTTTGTCGACTCTGAGCTGCTAATAATCTTTGCCTGATAAGTCGAGCCACTTCTACATAATGCTATACCAATTCTGGTCCTCTCATAAGTCGTTCACCAACTTCAAACCAATCAAGTGGCGTACAACATGGTCGACCATATAATGCTTCATAGGGTGCCATAGCAATACTAGAGTGATAGCTATTGTTATATGCAAATTCCACTAACGACAAGTGTTGAATCCACAAACCTTGCCAATCTAAGCAACATGATCTCAACATATCCTTTAAAGTCTGAATTGTTCTTTTGGATTGACCATCTGATTGTGGGTGATATGCTGAGCTAAATGCCAAGTCTATGCCCAATGCTTTTTGAAAACTCTGCAAAAATCCAGATGTAAAATGTGGATCATGATCAGACATAATAAAAATTGGAACTCCGTGCAATGGCACAATCCTCTCCACGTACAACTTTGCTAATCTCTGAACACCCCAACTCACCTTGATGGGTAACATTCAAGTTGTTTTTGTTAGTCTATCAATCGTCAGCCAAATACCATCTGTTGACACGCTAAAAATAACACTAACTAATAATATGCATCCCCTTCTCTGACGCTAATTTATTTTTGGATGTTTCTTATTTTTTAGGAATGAAAAGAAGAAAAAGAGAGGAAGGGAAAGAATGAAAGGGGCAAGGAAAAAATAAATACAAAGAAGAAAAAAAAGAAAAGACATGGGAGACGGCATCCGGTGGCCCTCCACAAAGGAATGAATCAGTGGCCCTTGTACAAGGGGTGAACTGGTGGCGGGGCGAATTAGCACCCTCATAAGCAGCATGAATCGGTAGCGCTCAAACGGCCATGAACCGGCGTGAGAACAACAAGGCGGGCTAGTGATCCGACTATCACTCGCTCCCGTGTCGGATCAGCTCCGGCCCCCTGTTCACCTATAAAAGGACACCTCTGGCCCAATAGGAAAAGGGGAGAGAGCACGAGGAGATAGGAAGATCAGAAGAGAAGAGATCGATCAAGAGAGAAGAGGCAACAAGGGAGAGGAGATAAAAGAGAAGTTGAAGGAGAGCCACCCACCTCCAGTCTTAGCTTTCTCTTGCTGCTGCTCAAAGATCAGAGACTGATACTCTGCTTTTGTTTTATAGGTGGATTTCCACCGTGATCAAAGCCCCAAGGAATTCATAGTTTCTTTCTTCCACTTCTGCTTGTGTTCCCTTTTGTTTTTCGTAGCAATGTAGTCTCTACTACGATTTCGTTAGTAGTTCAATAGATCTGTAAAAGCCCTCCGCGGCAATATTGTTTCTCTTTTATTTTTGTTGATCACAACTGTAGGAAATGTAATGCATGCTCCAGAAGCCCCTTTTATGAATAGATACATTCGTTGCTTCTGGAGTTACTCAAATTATGTTATTTACATTTTCATAGTTCTCGTTTCCCTTTCTGATCATTAGAATATCCTTCAGACAGGAAGAGGCCTTCTTAAGGCTATAGAAATTCATGATCCTCTGATCATTTGCGTGGTTTTCATGTCACAGACTGGGTGTTATATCTAATGGCCACTGGCCACGCCCTCACGGGTGACATTAACTCCCCCCCCCCCGCCCCCTTCACCTTGATGGATCTGTCATTCTTGTTCCAATATGAACTTCTTTAACACATATTCTCTTTGCCTTGATGGGAGCGTGTGTTGCTGTGTTCTATTCATGCATAACAGATCTTGTTGTGGAGATGGCCGTTTGCCTTCTTACTCATACTCATGAGTTGCGGGGACTTTGGTGTCCTCCTAGATCTATCATAATTCGCATCTAATTTGCATATGTAGGGTGGTGTCATTGATTCTCTGTAGTGATCATCCTGGCCCTTTGGCCAGTCACACACGGGCACGGTTCTGTTTGATATAATGTCTATGGGAATTTTATTTTCAGAGAACATATCGTATGCAGATTAATGCATCTCCTTTCTACGAGAGTTAGTATTATACTCTCAGAATAACAATTTATGCATGTATTTCACACCCCTTTAACCAGTGTACCAGTTCTGTCTGGGTTCTTGTGAAGCATCCCGTAAATAACTATCCCATTAATGTATAACCTGAATCTTTGCTTTCGTCATGCCCATTTCGATCTACGGATTTGCTGACCCTCATAGCATGATCCATGATCCTTTGTGCCGGGGCCATAGTTCGTTCTTCTTCAAATACTTTTTGGTGAATATGGATCCATCATCTCAAAGGGGGGGGGCGTACATCTTTTTGCATAAAAATTCATGTTGACTTCCATTATAACTTCGAGTTATTTTTTGCTCACCGATTTTCCCTTGATTACTCCGGGATATCGGGGGCTTACTTCCTCATAGTATGGCCCCTGGAGAACCCCATTTGGAGGGTAAACAACAACAGCCACATATCTGGCAACATGGTAAACCAAGGTCCCAGAAGTTTAGAAATTACTACCCCTGGGTCATCAGAGCCCCTTGTAGGCTAGTCCTCGGGGTTTCCATGCTCAATTTAGGTAATAGGGTAGCTGCTCTCAGCTCACCCAAGAATTTGCGAGGTCGTCTCGGATCCTTCTGTGGGCGAGTCTCTTTTTTACACCCCACATATCATAGGTTCGGGGGAGATGCTGCCAGAATTTCACCAGAGCTGCAAGAAATAAACTAGAAAACCAATTATGAAATAAGCCTAACTCAAGTAATAATAACATAGTAATAATAGCAACAAAGTTGTTGATAAATGAAATATCCAAAGCAATGATAAAGTGGAATTTTAAGCAAGGCTGTTAAAGACAGCAATGGACACATGAATATGGACAGCTCCATGAACAGAAAAAGGATTGAGTATAGAATAAGCAGAAGGCAGATAGAGCTAGAATCAAATATGGGACCAAACTGCATACATGTATCTGTATGAATATTTTTGAGATTGAGCTCTGATGGACAAGAGCAGAGATTCCCTGTATTACTGAACATTAATGCATATTGAGCAACCCCCTTCTTCATAGACATCGAGGCATGGCATCACCTCATGCACAAATCCGTATAAGAAGGCTCTGCAGAACATTTTTTAAACAAATCTCTCTATATTTGTTGAACAGTTGGGCATGCTAATTATTTTCTCCCTCACTCATATGCAATAGACCCAAGCCCATGCATTTAGTTAGCATAGGGTCCCTGCTGGCTTTCCATAAATAAAATGAAGAAGCCCCCTGCATGAATAAAAATCTGAATTCATCATGCATCATTTCTTGCATACATAGGGCATAACTGTGAATTTAACATTATGCATGCTTGAATGCCATGGTTTGTTAGTATATAATAGGGTGGCATGTGGAAAAATCGGGTTATGCCCAATGGGAAACCGCCATTGTGCGTGAGTGAAACACTCCACCATATACCGGAAATCATCCACCTTGTGTGCAAGTGTGGCGAAGTCATTCCCTAGATTGGCTAAGATTGCATGAATTCTTTGATGAGTGAAGAGTCTATAAAATCAAATCCATGCATATTGCATGTTGCGGCAAGAAATATGGTGGGTCCCTTCCTAGAAGGCCTGGGCAAGTCGACTTGCCTAAGCCCAAGGCAACTTACCCCACGGTTCGATCGACCAATCTGCAGAAATCGGACGACCGACCTGTGGGTGAGTTGACGCAAGGAATGGGTTGCGTCGACGCACCCATGGCCTTTATTCAATAAAAACTTTGGCCCATTTGGGCAGTGTCATCGCATCAGGCATACCTTCCCCTCGCATGTGCATGTGCAGACATACGGATGAGCATGCAGAGTTTAGGCCTATTGACTATCCCTTGCCAGTAAGGTTCTTCCATACTCTTCCCTTACGAGCATATAAAAAGAAGAAGAAGAAAGGAGCATAAATGAAACAAGCATAAAAGAAAACAAGGGAAGGGAAGTAAGGCTTCTTTCCCATTCTGCTTGTGGTGTGTCGACGCACAGGGTAGGACAGGTCGACGCACTTCTTCCCAACCAGCAGTCCATTAGCCCTGCTGACCATCCTTTGGTAGCAAGTCCTCTCCTGCATTTCCCTTCCATATGCATTTGCATAAACATGCATGAGCATGCATGAATAAAAGAAGTAAAAGAACACTAATGAAATGAGGCAAATCAACATGAATAGGAATGAAAGATATGACGAGAAGAATGTGGTCTTTGGACCTTTCTAAGTGGAAAAAAAAAAGAAAAGGGTTCCCTGTCAGTCAATCTTCTTGAGTCCTATCTGTGGGCCATATTCCACTCCAATTGGTGTTGTCCCCCTACCAGCAGCCTAGGCAGGTCAGCTGACTTCCCCAAAGTCAGCTGACCCTATGCCTAGTTCAGTTGGCTAGCATGCCTGCCAACCCAAATACATGCTGCTGGCCTTCTTGCTGCTTCAATCATTGAAATGTGAGATAAATCAGTTGGGCATAATCCTTTCACCTCCTTGAACTTCGGACACTTGATTTCTTCCAGATTCACTTCTATCTGAATAGTTGGTTCTCTCTATAGCAATTCAGCAAACACCTCGTTATTGGGCCAGTTCAATTAATTACCTTAGAACATTCCTCAATTCCATTAGCTTGACATCAAGCTGAATACCATTCTTCTAGGCATTGACAGATCAATTAGGCATTTCTTTCAGCGGAGCCTCCTTGATTTCTTGCTCATGCCCAGTGCAATGGGCTAACCAGCAAGGTTTGCAGACCTGCTACCAAGGTCTGCCAGCATGCTCTATGTCCTTCTTGTCTCACAAGGCATTTTCTCAAACACTTCATCCTCCTATTCAGAACAGTCACTCATTTGTAATCCTCCTCTCCATTCTCTTATCTGGGCTTTTAGTCAGAGCTATTTTTCAAAAGCCTTGGAGAATCATTAGTGCATTCTCTCATGTGCTTTTCCTCATCAAATCCATGTGGATTACTGCCCAGGGCAAGATCACCTACAATGCTGATTTGTAGTAGCAAGGGGTCAACTCCAGGAGTCGACCCCCTTCTTTCTAGGTTCTGTCTGTAATGTCTGCAACAGAATTGTACAGGAGTCGACCCCCTGGGTCGACTGCCTTCTAAAATCAATTTGCTACCACTCCTTTCACTATTCTTGCAGGACCCAAATGCTTTTTAATAAAAGAAAACTTGCTGAACTCTTCTTAAACTCAATGAGCTTGATTGGAATCCCTTCCCCATGCAATTCTCTTTGAGGTTGAGCAAAACACTTGTGTTCTCCTCATCAAAGCCAACAGATCTGGTTAACTGAACTCTGAGTTCTTTCTCCTGACATGGTATATCTTCAACCCCTTGAAACACATAGTTTTCTCACAGGTATTCCATCATCCCCATGTAGACTGAGCTCCAATTTTCTCAGTGGCATTCCAGTAAATATATCTACATTGACTGAACCTAAATGCTCCCAGAAGCATTTCAACCAGCACCACTTGCTAGTTCTGGCCCAGCTGGCATATGTTTTCCCCTATGGGACCCCGAACACTAAAAAGGAACTGAAATCTTAAAACGGAATAAAGAAAAGAAAAGAGGGAAAACAATAAAGCAGAAAATATGAAAAGGGTAAGACAAAAAAAATGAAGATGAGCCCTACATAATGAGCATCAATTGTAATGCAATCTGAAATATACATTATGAAGGCATCCATCTGGAATAAATTCCAGCTTCAAATGGAATCAGAGGTGATAAAACAAGAACATAATAAAACATGTGCTCTGGTGTGCATTATGGAACTCTCACCTCCCTCAGACCCCAGGCAGGGGGATATGCATCCAACGCCCCATCAAACTACGTTTGGACTTTAGGGGGCCACCCCAGCATGGTCTGGACTTAGTTTGCTCTGGGCTACAAGTCCCTCATCTTCCTTCAACATCACATTAATGCCTGAACTCAGGCCACACTGTGTTCAAATGATTGAATCCCCGAGGGGTTGGTCAATAAATACCAGCCTTTTGGTGAATTTCAGCACATATGCATCATACACACACACTTTGAGCATGCAACTACGATAAACCATAGATGAGCAAATAAAAGGACAAAGTCAACCTATCTGCAATCCTTCTGAAAATAGTAACAATGTTGGAATTTTGATATAAAAATAAAAAATAGTAAATAGAATAAACCATCAAAAGTATGGTAAAAGCTACCTAATGAAACTAATTAAATGCAAATAGTGAACAAAAAAAATCACTTCTGAGTAACACAAAAAAGGAAATCTCTGAAACACAACACAAGCATAATCAAAAACAAAAAAGGAAGAATAACAATTAGGCAAAATAAAAGCAAGAATAGAATAATGAGAATCGTCCATCTACACTCTTATGCATCCACATGCACATTCTCTTTAAGGCCATAGAGCCCTCTCTCCTAGCGATTAATCAAGGGTCTTCTCCCTCCAGGGAGATGTAATTAACGCTGATACATATATGGTGTGGCGGACTTCCGATCCCGACACGGACTTCACACTCGTCTGATCGGTCAGATGAAGCACACAATAAATTTGTCACGAATGTGACTGGCATGCCCATAAAAATAAATAAACCAACTAAAATCCCCATAACCATAAAAAAATCCAATAAATAACAACACTTTTTCCACCCCCGCAACTTGGCACTCTCGGTGGGACTGAGTCTCCCTTCATCTTCTCGCCAGGTTTGAGGGCCCCAAGGCCCCATATTAATACTGATGATTTGTTTCTCGCCATTTGCAGGAGACATCATGGTTTCCGGACTTGCTACCCTCACGTTCTGTTCGTAGATCATGGCTACTCATGCCACTAACGGGTACCTAGCGGTACCAAATGCATTTGGGAACTTCCCACCGGTGGTCGGATTCTCGAACATCCTAGGAGTCACCTTCACCGATGTCCTTGATGTGGTTGCCACGGAGCTTGCTGCCCCTACTACTGCCAAGAGACCACTGGCCCGCCAAGCTGGGGGCCGAAGTTGCCAGGCCTATCTGGGAGGCGAGACTCAAGTAGTGAGTTGCAGGTGCATCATATGGCTCGTTCTGCTCTCTCAAACCACAACAACCAATCCAGGAGTGGTCAAAGGAGGAACTCCCAAAGGAAGACATATATCCCTATCTCTGGACATCTCTCAGCTTTGGGGAAGTCCATAATGATTGGCAGCGTCTGCATCTTTCTGAATGGACGTGACGCTCAAATAATACCAGATTGTGTAGTTCCGGCAGTGCCAACCCACAACTCCTTCGAAGCCCTATCTAGGAGGAGAGCTAAAAAAGAAGAAGCTGGCCGTAAAAGCCAAAAAGAGCTAGCCCCTAGGCCAAAGAAATTTAAACAAGTCTTGGTCCCGAAGAAGATCCAGCCCATCCCATCAGCTGCACCTAGCAGTAGTGATTTCCAGCCCGTCGAGGTGGAGAAAAAGAAAAAGAAGGGGTTTGCCCCAAAAGAAGATGACACAGTTATGGATACTCCACGTCGTAATACTCTCAAGGCCTGTGCATGACAGAGTAATGTCCTTGTGACGAAGAAGAAATTCAATCAGTCTGCCAAGATGTCCCGATTGGCATATATGCCTCAGGTGCGAGGCCAGAAGCTCCTTCCCGTTCTTACATGGGAGCATGAACAGGAAGATGTGGCCGGGATGGCCCGAAACTACTTCCAAGGGTTGGGAAACCCCTCGCTTGGCCAGCAATAGTTATTTAATGCTATGGCCGCCGAGGAAGAAGAAGAAGAAGACCGATTGCCGTCCATAGGCGAAGACAAACTAGGGGATGAGGAAGAAGAGCATCTCGAGATGCCTTGATGAGTCGGCAAGGCAAGTCGAATCTCTATTTTTGAGAGGCTGACGTTCCCGCACTGGCACAGAAGGGAAGTCAGAAGACAAGGAAAGAAGCTGCACGTGTATTCCTACAATATGGCAGGAGTGACTACTCAGTACGGGGCTCTCCTGATCGAGCCAGAAGAGCTCGTCAAGCTGGCTGAGAGACCTGGCCTGGCTACTAGAAGAAGCAAAGCGGCTGGTGAGATTTTGCAGGCCAAATGAAAAGAGTCTGCTAATGAAGAATAATAACCGTCACCGCTAATGTAGTGATGGCACAATGGGATGAGGCTAAGCTAGTTATCTCGGCCGAAGCGATCTCTGGCAAGACTTCGGAAGCTACGGCTAGCGGGTCTCCCCTGGATCCGTCCATAATGATGTTATTGCAGCAATATTGACAGGATATAGAACTCCTGATGAAACAATTAAATGAAAAGATAGAGCAGACCTCGCCATTCTAGCAATCGAAAATGCAGGCAGAGTCATCACGGGGAGGAGCTAACCCGGTCGATCTACCATCACCCTGCACTCTCTTCCAGCCAGTGGAGCACAGTCAAGCTGCTACTCAGCAACGCTCGGCCCAGCCATTTCTACCACCAATGCCGCAACAACATCATCAAGCACCGCTGCTGCGTTCGGTGCCACACGTGACCACTTTGGTTTCGCCATACCTGAAACCGGTGCACTTCTATCCCGAGCCGGTCGACCCGACCGCCGTGAATAATCTAATGGTGGAAAAGATGATAGAGATGAAACTTGTTGAGTGCGGTGAATGAGATTATGTCATGTTCGATGTCTATCGGGTTCCATACCCACACCACCTTCCTGTCAAGCGGCTCCCTCCAGGGATCATCAAGTCGCCAAAGTTTCACAAATTCAATGGGCAGGGTTCCCCGAAGGAACATACTGCATACTACATGACGGTCATGGGTGACTTGGCAGCAGACGAGTCGTAACTGCTGAAGTTCTTTGGGTCCTCTTTGACAGGGCTCGCATTTGAGTGGTACTGTAGCCTACTAGCCGAGTTGAGGGATATGCAAAGAAAGTTCAGAGAAAGGTTCCATGTCACTAAAAGGGAGGTCATGTTGACACTGAAAATTTTCTCAATATTGCATCTGTAGGTCTTAAGCTTCGACCGAGTGCCCCTACATCGGTAGAGAAGAAAAGAAGAAAAAGAATGGCGGGAGCAGAATAAATGATGGGACCAAAGAGAAAGAAGAAAAGAAAAGATGCTCGGCTGCAAGGGATGGCTACTAAAACGAGATCCGAGAGTTCAAAAGAATATTCGGGACCATTCTCGAACGAGCAGTCAGAAGCTCGGACAATAAGGACAAGTGTCACGCCCCGACGCGGAATATCGGGACGCGAACTAGTCGTAAACAAGCGTGTCGATCAGAGCATATACAATTTTATTTCTAAAGTCAGAAATGAATGGGAAAATGATACTTTTATTCCATCAAAATGAAGTTTACATTGCTAATTCATAAGCAATAAAGGCAAATTATAATCTTCAAACTCCAAAATATAATATTCTTGTAAAAATACTAATGATCTACATAAACCTAGGTAAACAGGAAAATCACTCTCTCACTCTTATCCATTCCCTTGTTTATTTTCATTTCCTGCAATAATTAACCAAAACGTAGGGTGAGCTAAAAGCTCAGTAGGATTTTATATCTCTAAAAACTAGGTAATCTTTAAGTATTAATAATTTAAGTAATTTTCTAACTTGTATCGGGAAGTGTATAAACATGAATGGAATTTTCAAGTAATTGAGATAATATGATATCAAGATGAATTTTCAAGTAATGACTTTGAACAAGTAAAGAATTTCATGTAATTGGCCATTTTCACGCAAGTCAAGTAATTCATTTAATTTTCAAGTAAACAAGTACGAATAGTGGAATGCCGTAAAATCTAGCAAATCATGCACTTCGGTGTAATGCCACACCGTGGTCAATCAACTCTCATGGGCACAAGTACTTTCGGGTGCTCCTCCCAGGACTTGACCGAGCCCCATTAATGCCAAGCATTGGGTCAGTGGATCATAAGATCCCAAGTACGTTTAGACATCCACTTAACACTATGGCCAATGAATTTCAAGAATAAGCTCATTGTAAAAAGTACAGATCTGGCAAAAATTTCAGAAGTAGCAAGAGGAGTGAATAATAATTTTAAGACATCATGTTTAACGACATTAAGTCGTGGAATTCAAGAAAGAACGGTAACTAGGAAGAAAAATCAAGTAATTATGGTTTAATAGAATTAATTTAATTCCATGGTTTAATCTTGTGTGCATTTGGTTTACAAGTGTTTAGACATGTTTACAGGAAGTTTTTTGTACATTAGAGATGCATTAGTTTAGCTAAAACTGTGATTTATTATAAAAATCAGAATTTGGTTATGAAAATAGGTTTTTTATGTCGAAAATAATTCTAACTTGATGAAAATAATTTTAATACGTTACTTTACTGATAAGATGATAAAAATAAATTGTCATGCTGGATTTAATTTTTACATGCTGAAAATTAATTTTTTAACATGCTAAAATAATTCTCACCCATTAACTTACTGATAATATGATAAAGATAAGTTTACCATGCTGATTACAGAAATTCTCTGATAACAACATAAATTTTATCATGCTAAAAACTATTTTTCTATATTTTTTACTAATTAATTGATAGGAAAATAGAATTATCATGCTGAAAAATAGCTTTAATATACTGAAAATAATTCTATCATGCTAAAATAATTCTAACATGTTAAAAATAATTTTTATCATGTTGGATGAAATTTTATCATGCTGGAAGTAATTTTCATGCATCAATTTACTAATTATTTAATAGGAAATTAGGTTTAGCATGCACAAAAAAATAGTTTTAAATATATTTAACATGCTAAAAATAGTTTTTATATCTCAACATGTATAAAATAATTTTATCATGTTGGAAGTCATTTTTAACATACTGGAAATATTTTTCATGCATTAATTTACTAATATGGTTAAAATTAGATTTTTTTCATATAAAAATAATTTCATTCTACAAAAATAATTTTTAACCTACTGTAAGAATTAAAACATGCTAATATTACCTTTTCTTACTTTTGGTGACTAAATACTTATAATTATTGGAGATTCCAAATGTTATAATTTATATTATGTTCATAATGTGTAGTGATTAATCTTTAGTCCCACATTGAAAGTTTAGAAAACTTGTATGACTTTATATGTTGGAGAGCTCACCCTTAGGTCAGGACCCAAGGGTCATAGGATGTGGGCTCGAGTTGTGTGTGAATACAAAACTATATGAACTGAACAATATACTATGAATATATTTATTTATTTGTGCCGAGCCGAGCCAAGCTGAACTGAACTGAACTGAGGTGTGGTTGGTTGGTTTTGAAATTATTTTGTTTGACCCCCGGGCATACCGGGTATATTGTTTTGAACGCGCTATAGGTTATTGGCGTGATCTTGAAGATCGCGCTGGCCGTGAGTGGCGCGATCTGGAACATATAAAAAACCGTGAGTGGCGCGATCTCGAACATAATGCGCTATGTACATATAGCGCGATATAGAACATATCTTTATATTATTATATGTACATTTTGAAAATTTGGTGAAAGGGGCGGGGTCTGTCTGAACGCACTGGGTCGGGCTGGCGAGTTCAGAACGCGCTCCTGAAGAGTAGCGCATTCTGGTTCCGAGACCGAAACAGAAATACCCCTCAGTAAAATGACCATAACTTGCTCATTTCATAACAGAATTTAATAAATGAGCTATCAATGGAAAGAGGATAGAAAAATGAACAAGATGACATGCTTTAATTAGAGTTTAGCATAAGAGACACCTACCTTTTTACGGATCTAAAGAAATATCCCCAAATATAAGAAAACCCTTTGATCTTCCAAATCTTCCTCCAAATCTCCACCAATCTTCGCAGTAGCGTAACCTTAACCTCCAGGGATGATTTGAGGGTCGAATGGTGTTCTATTTATAGCCAAAACTTGGCCAAAATTGTCAAGATTCCTTGCCTAACAATGCCAAACTTTTCAACTCCGAATTAGAATAAAATTCTAATTTTTCTTCTTAATCTAGCCTCCATTTGGTGTGAAACTAATGTAAAAATGGCTGGTCCAAGGTGGGCTGTTAGGTAAGAGTCGATATTTGGGTCATCCTTCTAGAAATTAGATTATTATAATCCCTTAAATTACATATTAAACACATGTTACGAATTTAGGTTAATTTAACCTTTAATAAATCCTCTAATCTATTAATCCAGCCCATTTTGGATTATCCAATGGGCCAATTGTGATCCTAATCCATTACATGGACTTTTATTGGGGTTTCTATGATTTATCTAAGGTTTACAGCATTTAATCTCTATTTACTTCTAGTTAATTCAAGTAAATTCAATAAACTAGTTTATTTCATATGGTAAAAATATAATTTAATTATTTCATGAAAATTTTAATTACATAATGAAATTAAAAAAATTATTTCTCATTTTTAATTACCGGGTTTCTACATCCTCTCCCACTTAAAAGAATTTGGTCCTCCAAATTCACATTATATAACTAAAAGTCAACGATTCGAGTAGAAAGGTCGAATTTGTAACCTGATATTAAATTCGGGTATTTCTTCTTGATGGATTCTTCCAATTTTCAGGTTACTTTCTCGAATCCACGCTTGCTCCATTGGACTTTCACCATCGGTATGGCCCGATTCCTCAGTTGGTGTAATTTTTGATCCAATATTTTGATCGGTCTTTCTTCATATGATAGGTCCTTTTGGAGTTTCAACTCTTTAAATTGAATCACATGTGAAGGATCATAGACGTATTTACTTGGCATGGATACATGGAATACGTCATGTATACCGGACAGTTGAGGAGGTAAAGCCAGCTTGTATGCTACCTCGCCGATTCTCTCCAGAATCTCAAAAGGGCCGATAAATCTCGGACTTAGCTTTCCATTGATGCCGAATCTTCTAATTCCTCGTGTGGGTGAGATCTTTAAGAAGACATGCTCCCCCACTTGAAATTCAAGGTCTCTCCTCCGGTTGTCGGCGTAGCTCCTTTACCGTGATTGAGCGACCTTTAGCCTTTCTTGTATCAACTGGATTTTGTCAGTTGTGTCTTGTACAATGTCGGGACCAATCAATCCTTTGTCACCAACCTCGCTCCAGCATAGAGGCAATCAGCAACTTCAGCCATATAATGCTTCGAATGGTGCCATTAGAATACTCGACTGATAGCTATCGTTATAAGCGAACTCAGTCAGCGGTAAATGTTTATGCCAACTATCACCGAAGTCAATTATGCAGGCTCTCAACATGTCTTCACTAATTTGATTCGTCCTCTCGGTTTGTCCATCAGTCTAAGGGTGAAAAGCAGTGCTAAACCTTAGTCTAGTACCCATAGATGATTGTAAACCCTTCCAGAAATAAGAGGTGAATCTCGGATCTCTATCTGAAATAATACAGCTTAGAATACCGTGCAGCCTTACGATCTCCTTGATATATAAGGCGGCTAGAACATCCACGGTCCATCTAATCTAGATAGGTAAAAAGTGAGCGGACTTGGTTAACCGGTCTAAAATTACCCATATAGCATCAAAACCACTTCGGGTCTTCGGTAATCCAACTATGAAGTCTATACCGATGCTATCCCATTTCCATTCCGATATTTCGAGAGGCTTAAGCTTGCCAGCCGGTTTGAGGTGTTCGGCCTTGACTTGTTGACAAACCAAACATCGACTTATGAACTTGGCTACCTCTCTCTTCATATTCGGCCACCAGAATATTCTCATGAGGTCTTGGTACATTTTTGTAGCACCGAGGTGAATAGTGTACCTTGACCGATGTGCTTCCTCCAGGATTTTACCCTTGATGGTAGAACAGTCCGGTACACAAGTTCTTCCTTTGAATAATAGCTTTCCATCATCAGCCAGAAGGAAATCCGATCGTTGATCTAGTTTCTCTTTAATTTCAACGATCATCGGATCATCAACTTGTCGTTCCTTGATTTCTGAGAGTAACTCGGGTTAGAGTCGAATATTAGCAATAAAGACTCTGCCTTCCTTCTTCTCCATATTGAGGTTTAAGTTGGCCATTTGCTCAAGTAGATGCCATTCTTTAACCATCATGTTTGATAATAAAGCCATCGGCTTCCGGCTAAGTGCATCAGCTACGGCATTATCTTTTCCGGGTTGATATTGTATAGAGAAGTCGAAATCCTTTAAATATTCCAACCACCGTCTTTGTCTTATATTGAGCTCCTTTTGAGAGAATAAATATTTGAGACTCTTGTGATCAGAATATACCATAAAGGCTTCGCCATAGAGATAATGTCGCCAGATCTTCAAAGCAAAGACCACAGCTGCCAGTTCTAGGTCATGTACGGGATAATTTTCCTCGTGCTTCTTCAATTGTCGTGAGGAATAAGCTATGACCTTGCCATGTTGTATTAATACGCAACCTAGGCTAATTCAAGATGCATCAGCATATACTTCAAATCCTCCTCCTTCCGTAGGTAATGTGAGAATAGGAGCAGTCGTCAGACAATCTTTTAAAGTTTGAAAGCTTTTCTCGCATTCCTCAGACCATATAAACGGATTCTCCTTGTCACGCCACGAGCCTTTATGACAGCGGAAGACTCGCTCGAGAAACGTGAATAGTCGGCATGGTATGCCTCTTGCAAGCAAGAACGATCAGAGCGCAAGATAATTACATACATAAATGCAATTGCACAATATTTACTCAAACTTCAACTTTATTTCATAATAATCAAATTCAATACTCAAATACAATCATTAATTCCACTTATTCCAATACACCAGACTCAAGAAAATAGGAAAATTACACAGAATCAATCTAAACAATTTAAACTTCCTAAGTCTTCACTCTCATCTTGACAATACTTTCATTCGCTCTCAGACCCGCTACTTGTATAACCCGAATCTGAATTCGAATCACTTCCATCTCCTGAAAAGATTGGAAATAGGTAATGAGCACACTTGCCCAGTAGGTATCTTCGCATCAACATGAAGGCACTATTAAAGTAATTAACAATTTAGCTCTAAAGAATAAGGTAGAATCATGCGAATGCGATCAATCACGCGTTTAAACCAAGTAACAAGACGATCATGTAAGATAGAATGAGAGCAAGTATGAACTAGCAAGAATGAAATAAGAACATGATATGGCCTTTCATGAACAAGAATGTAACGAGAATGTACTAGCAAGCCACAAAATCATCACACCAGTATCTTTTGCTTATGAGCAAGTACCTCGTGAATTTCTGTGGAATATCAAGAAAGTCAAGTATCAATCATGTTGTATTGTGTTGTGAATTTTCACTTATTTATAAAGAAAGTACTCCTAGTGCAATGCGATGCCAGTAGCATCATACCCTATGGTTTATAATAGTATGTTTCCGACAATCAGCCGAGGGGACTAGCATAGAGCCCTTGAACACAATCAGTGCTCAATCGCATCTTCAAGTATAAATCAAGTTTTATCCACGCATGTAACAATAAAGTATGGCCAAGACTGTACAATTCTAACAAGCTCTTGATAATGACAATTCAATAAATGATTGCTTCAACAAGAATCATGAGAAATCAAGAATGACTTAAGCAAGGTTATGCTTATGGAAATAAATCGGTAGCATAACGATACATTCTTTATCTTTCATTCATTATATTAGGTTCCTTGATCAATATGATAAGTTCTAGATCATCAAGAGTCTTTGTAGAACCTTGGAATATCAACCTTTGGTCAATCCTTGGGTTAAAATACTCAAGTAGTGTGACGGTCGTGTACTGGGCCGTTACATGATGTGACGCTCCAGTATTGGGCCGTTACATTAGTCTGAATCCAGAACTAAGAAATTGGACTCAGTTGAATGTGACGGTCGTACATTGGGCCGTTAGATGCTCCTGACGGTCCAGTGTAGAGCCGTTACATTACCGATAACCAAAAATATCAATAGTGTAATCTAATCAATGGGCTTTAATGGTACAACCAACTCGGCGTCCTAGTGGGAATCCCAGGCTCGCGGAGAATTACGAAGGCCTTGAAACAAGATTTCCTAGTCCATTGGAAGGAATATCCAATAGAGAGGTCCTCATGTCCAAGAATAATGTACTTATAGTGCAATGTGAACTAATGGACAACATACCGGAATATGCGCCATATACTTAACAAAATGACTCTATAGATGGAAAAGAATGTGTAACAATGTGAAACCATGAGAAAACTCCGTCAATACAACATTTGGAAAAATCATGATTTAGAATACAAAACTATAGAGTTTTAGCCGATGAATTAACATAACTTAAAATAATCCTAAGACACATTAACCATGCAATTTGATTATGAAACAGTAACTAAACTTAAAGTCATGATAACATGTCCAAACTTAGCTATTTAAGCTTATTTATAAGTAAACTCTAACTGGTTATCATTCTACCTTGGGCTGACAGAACATAGTGCCTGACGGTCTAGGATAGGCGCGTTACAGTATTGTGATGGTTTATCGAGGGGCCGTTATAGTGGTGTAACGCTCCTGCTAGGGTGTGTCAGAGACAATAGAACAAATAAAAACACAACAGAATGTGACGGTCTATCGTAAGGCCGTTACATGTATGTGATGGTCTCACGTTAGTGCGGCAGAGAACCTGCTGGCAGTAAACTAAAGTGAAGGTTTATGAAAACATAACATGCCTGGAAATCAACATATTACCTCTGTCCTAGTCATGATAACGATGCATAGGCCAACTATATGCAAGGGTTTAGTGAATAGACAAGATAATACCTTTTAATTTCTATTTAGGGCTAAGTGTGAGACCCCAGATAATTAATAAGGAATAAAATATTCCAAATGAATAAAATTGATATATATGATTAGAGGTACTTAATAAACGTAAAACCATCCAAGAGAAATACATAAAATTGGGCCAAAAAGAAATAACGCCCTTCCTTAAGGCGCTAATTTAATAACGCCCTCACTTAAGGCGTTAGTTGTATAAATAATGCCCTAATCATGGGCGCTAATTCATACCAAGAAAAAAATAGAAATTTAGCGCCAAAATATGGAAAATGTAAAAGACGACCCTAGTTAAGGCATCTTTTTATAAAAACACGCCCTCTGGTGAGGGCGCTACTTAATGAAAAGATGCTCTTGTCTCAGACGTCTCTTTCCCCGAAAGTTAAATTAAGGCATGCTCGTTCGCTGCATGGCCTATGTTAGGGTTCTCCGATGCAAATGGGAGCAGGCGGTTGCTATCTTGGAAGGGGTGAGGTCCATGCATAGTAGGTTTAAAACCTTGCCAATCTTGATCAAAAATCCCTTCCGTATCTGAGCATTTGAATCCCCCAGAACCCACACAACCCTATAAAACTACATCTCCGTCGATCGTAGCAATGTTACTGCTGCATCGACGCCATCCTGCTGCTGCGAATGCAAGTGAGGAAGGCTTCTTCCTCTTCTTCCTGTTGACTGCAACGTGAAGGGGAGCTCCCTCTTCTTCATTCTTCTTCCTGCTGACGAACGTGTGAAGGCATTCCTCTGCTTCCCCCGTCATCCTGCTGAGGCCTGCACTAGACCACGGGCATTCATCGTCATCAATTTCTTCCTCCGGTGAACCACGAAGTGCATTCTTCATCCTGCTGTTGTTTGAGACAGACCAACGTAAAAGCTTCAGACCTTCATCCTGTTCACCAGATCATCCACAGAGGTAGGTTATCTCAAGTCTCGTAGCCCAAACAAGCATAAATCATGATCATATTGTAGGTTTTCTCAAGAAACGTAGCCCAAACTAGCATAGATTATGTAATAGTACCATCCATGATCTCATGCATATAGTCTTATTGCGTTTTCAAAGGTTCTGTAAGATTTTAAAAGAAGCGACCCAGCCTAGGGCGCTAATTCAAGATCTGACGCCCTGCCCAGGAGTCGTCAATTCTTTGAAATTATTAAATACTCATGTTTAAAAATTTTATATCTATGAAACCATGAATCCAATCTAATGCATGGTTATACCCCTTGAATCCTGCTATTTTTCTTGTCCTGACCATGTAACTTGTTGTCCCAAAAATTGTATTATCTGGAAATTTTCACTGTTCATGTTAAATCTTGGATGAACTTGAATTAACGACCTGATACAGGCCGTCTCTTATAGAACTGACGCCCCACCAAAGGGCGCTAATTTAAAAGTAACGCCCCTGTCCAAGGCGAGTTTTTGTTAAAATTCCAGAATATAGAAATTCCTGTAAAATAGAATTATATAATGGACGACCCCTATATAAGTCGTCAAATTATAAATAAACGCCCCTGTAAAAGGCGTTAATTGGATAAGTAATGACTTAGATTAAGTCGCTAATTTCCTGTGTAATTATTTCATGCTGCTTTTTGTGAACCGAGGGTTTTCTATATATATATATATATATATATATATATATATATATATATATATATATATATCGGCACTATGTTCCATTCCGTGAATATAGTCCCATGTTTCACGATGGTTATCGCATTACCCCTCAATTCTCGGTGACCTACAAGCTCTCCATTGGACATTCCGTTCCTTTGGACTAGCAAGTTAGTCATAGAGACCTTCGTAAGACTCCTCGAGCCTTGGATTCCCTCAAGGCCGACTGAGCATGTTGTACCATAAAAATTCTTTACACTATTTTGCCATGTCACTCTTTAGAAACATGGTATACCGGCCCTCATGATATGCTATGTGGATATCATGAGTATATTCTTAATGGAATGTGGACATCATATCATTGATATGCTGTTCTTGTGGACCTCAATTCTATATCAAATGGATGACCATCCATGTATATGGATACCTATTTGTTATGGTACCCAATTTGGGAACTAAATCTACCCAGTTTTATCGACACTCATGATTATACCGTCATTATCGATTTTTTTTAAACTCTAAAAGCTATTTCCTTGAATTCCGTGGAACCTATCCACAAATCTATCTTGATATCTTACATGAGTTTGTTCTTGGAATTCCATGGCTATACATAAAGTGGTTGTCTAGATATTACATGTAACAATGTCAGCGCATATAGGGCCCGATCTGGTCCTGGGAGGAGCACCCGAAAGTACTTGTGCCCATGAGAGTTATATTGATCACGGTGTGACATTGCACCGAAGTACTTGCTTGAATCTACGACATCTCCACTATATCTCTATCTCTCTCTCGCGTGCTTGACTTGATTAACTTGACATGACTTGCGTGGCCCGGAATGGGCAAAGTACTTGCTTGTTAATAGCCATTATTTCACGACATGAAAGACTTTGTTGATATACTTGGTACTCATTCAAATACTTGAATACTTGAAATTCCCTATCTTGGATCAACAGCATATGTTATTTCCTCTCGTTATCCTGTTCAATTCCATAACATTTTATTTTACATGTTTTACATATAGACTTGCATTTTCATTTGAAAAAGTTAAATACTTAAACCAATTGCTAGTTCTTCAGATATAATTCCTACTGAGTGTTCGCTCATCAAGTTCTTGTCCCCCAAACTTTTCAGGTAATACGGACCATGACTCGGACTCGGATGGGCAGGAGCAAGAGTGACGAGCGTAGAATCTGCAAGCGTCGTGCTACTACCACTTATCGTGTCTTATCGTCCTTAGTTTATTCTTAGGAGTCTTGTCGTTGGATATGGTGTTATGTCAATGTGTTGTAATAGTTAAGGCTCATGGGCCTGGTTCGTATTGTTAAGTCTTGGAGTATGTGACTTTATTTATGGGTTTGTTATTATCACTGGTATCGGTGTTTGATTATGTTTCAAAAGCTCATCTTATTGCGCACTCTATTTTGATGTCGAAATTCTACTTGCTCTGATTGACATGATAGATATAAACTCGTCGCATTCTCCCGGGTTCCTTCCGCGCTCGGGGCGTGACACTAAGAGATGCATGAATGTATAAAACTATGAAATCATGAAATTCTTAGTCTATGATGCATGAAATCAACCACAATCAGAGACTTTTATCCCTAACAAGTTGTTTTTGCCAATCATGAGATAACCTACCTCTTTTAAGACATTCAAACTTCGAATTTAATGCTAGGTGCTACCCTTAGACCCTTGTACTTCTTGTGATAAATCAGCAACTTCAATCTACTCTATTTCCTCAGCCTCTTGACCTAAGGATGTGAAATTTTGAGGGTAAGGAGATGAGACTATTGGGTACAAAAAGTTCTAAAGGATTGAACTTTAATTACCTCGTTTAGACGTCCTAATCTCTGGATCTTCAGGGGTCTTGTGTTCAGATTCCTGGGTTGCTAAGGTTGAATCAGCAACTTTGGAAGCTTCTATCTTCTTGGTTGCTTGGTATCCTAGCATGAAATTTGGAGAACTATTAGTCTATAATATACTAAACAAAATCTTCCAAAGAACTTACTCGAAATTATGACTCCTTACCTTGATTCTTCACTGGCCAAAAGTAAGGGTCGCTCAGTTCAGAACTAGGTCCTATTTATAGGGTTTTGGTTAGGATTTGAAGATTAGATCGATTCTAGAGTTCTTAATTTGTCAGAACCTAATTCCTAAGAGTCCTTAGCAATGCTATAATATATCCCAAATCGATCTCTTGTAGATAGGATTTCAAAGTTCCAATCTTTTTACAATTTCCTCACCTTACGGAATCTGTAAGATGTAACGGTCGTGTCTAGGTGCGTTATAGGGCTATGGCAGTCGTCCGATAGACCGTTACATGTAACGTGTATGGAGTTTCAATTTAATAAAACTCTTTTATTCATTTATTCATATAATTATCTTATATAATTAATATTTATTCTTAAAATACATGAATAAGCTAATTACCCTTCTAGAATATGGGCCAAACTTGATGGGCTTGGTCCATAAACCTTTTGGACAATTATTAGATAGGCTAGGTTAACTAATTAGCCTTTTGAGCCTTATATTGACTTATTAATCCAATAACCCCTTCATTAATTTATTTATGCCTTTATATTTTCCAAAAAATATTTTATAATTCAAAAATTATTTATAAATTCTGGGGCACTACACCCTCCCCCACTTAAAAGAATTTGGTCCCCAAATTCAATATATGGATTTCGGAGAGTGTACTTACAGTTAAATAATTCTGGGAATATTTTCTGCATGGTTGCTTCGGTTTCCCATGTTGCTTCATATGGCCATGTTTCCTTCCATTGAATCTTGACCATAGGAATAACTTTATTTCTTAGTTGACGCACTTCCCGTTCCAGAATCTTTATTGGCTTTTGGTCGTACGTCATATCCTTCTGAATTTTCAGATTGTCATAAGTAATAATATGGTCAGGATCATATACATACTTCTTCAGCATAGAGACGTGAAATACGTCATGAACTCCTGCTAATTGTAGAGGTAAAGCCAATTTGTAAGCCAATTCACCAACCCTTTCGAGAATTTTAAATGGGCCAATGAATCTTGGAGTTAACTTCCCTTTAATGCCAAATCTTCGAATACCACGACCTGGAGAAATCTTTAAATATACATGATCTCCTACCTGAAACTCCAAGTCACGTCTTCGATTGTCAGCATAAGACTTTTGCCTATCTTGTGCCATTTCCATTCTTTCTTGAATGATCTTGATCTTTTCTGTAGAGTTCCTGATGAGATCGGGGCCTAGGAATTGTCTTTCCCCTATTTCACTCCAACATATTGGTGATCGACAGCTTTTTCCGTATAAAGCTTCAAAAGATGCCATTTGTATGCTGGCCTGGTAACTATTGTTATATGCAAACTCTACTAGAGGCAAATGATCATGCCAACTACCTCCAAAGTCGATAGCACAAGCCCTGAGCATATCTTCTACTACCTGATTTGTTCTTTCCGTTTGACCATCTGTTTGTGGATGAAAAGCTGTGCTGAAATTCAATCTAGTCCCTAGTGACTGTTGTAGACCCTTCCAGAATTGTGATGTGAATCGATGATCTCTATCAGATATAATAGTGACTGGGACACCATGTAGTTTGACAATCTCCTTTATGTATAATGCTGCTAGAATATCTGCAGACCATCGACTCTTTATTGGTATGAAGTGTGCGGATTTAGTCAATCGGTCTATGATTACCCATATTCCATCATGTCCACCTCTTGTCTTAGGTAAACCCATAATAAAGTCCATCCCTATACTCTCCCATTTCCATTCGAAAATACTCAAGGGTGTAATTTACCTGCGAGTCTAAAATGTTCTGCTTTTACTTGTTGGCATGTGAGACAAGGGGATACGAAATCAGCTATTTCTCTCTTCATGTTGGGCCACCAGAAATTTCTTTTGAGATCTTGATACATCTTTGTTCCTCCTGGATGAATTGTGTATTTGGAATTATGCGCTTCATCTAGGATCAGTTTCTTCGTAGCCTCATGATCTTGTACACATATTCGGCCCTAGAATAACAATCTTCCGTCATTGGAAATAGAAAAATGCGGTCTTTGTTCAATATTGGCCTTAACTTCCAGTAATATAGGATCATCATTTTACCGTTTAACCAGATCTTCTATCAATGTAGGTTGAGCTCGGATATTAGCTATAAAATAATCTTCTTCCTTTATGTCTATATCTAAGTTCAACTGAGCAAATTGGGGAACAAGGTTAGTTACACTAATCATAAGACTTGATAGCATACCCATTGGTTTTCTGTTGAGTGCATCTGCTACAGCATTAGCCTTGCCAGGATGATATTGAATAGCAAAATCAAAGTCTTTGAGATATTCTAACCACCTCCTCTGTCTCATGTTAAGCTCTTTTTGAGAGAATAAGTATTTCAAGCTTTTGTGGTCCGAGTATACTGTGAACTTTTCTCCATAAAGGTGATGACACCAAATTTTCAAGGCGAAAATAACTGATGCCAATTCCAAATCATGTACAGGATAATTTTCTTCATGACGTTTTAGTTGTCTAGAAGAATAACATATTACTTTTCCACTCTACATGAGAAACCTCTTATCGAAAAGGTCTCTTGTCGCATTGGTTCCTGGAGTTCATGGATGTTATCTCAAGCTGGGAGGGTCACTCTCATCAACTCTGTGCTTTGTTCTATCCCGGTTTACCTGGCAACTACTGCTTCTATCCCTAAATCAACTATCAATTATATTGAGCGCCTTTGCACAGGCTTTCTTTGGGGTAGTTCAGAAGGCAGGCAACGCAGGCACTGGGTGCCTTGGAATGTTATTCCGAGGCCCATACTTGAAGGTGGCTTAGGTGTGCGCAGCAACTGGCACGTCCAGCTATCCTTGGCTGTGAAGCTTGTCTGGTCAGTACAGCATGGTTCCTCGCTGTGGGCAGATTATGCCAGACATTACACCCACCCTAGGTCTGGCTCTAACCGCCAGAACCGTTGCATTCACGGCATCCCTAGGAGTACTTTTCATACTGCTCGTGAGGTGGTTGCGGCAAACACTAGATGGATTGTTGGGGATGGTACCCGGATTGACTTCCTGGACGACGTTTGGCTGGGCAATCATCCCTTGCGGCAATTTATTCCTGATTCTTATCAATGTCTTTCTCCTACTGTTAGTGAGGTTATCTCTAATACCTCACACCCCCTAAGGTCATTGATGCCGGACAACATTAATCTGGATGGGATTCATCTCTCTCACAATGATGACATCTGCATTTGGTCGGCCTCTGATTCTGGCCTCTTTACTGTAAAGTCTGCTTATAATCAACTTCGAACCACTAGCGTTCAAAGGAGACCCCTGAAGGTTATTTGGCATCGTTTCTTTCAACGCCGCATTTCCTTGTTCACATGGAGAATTATGCATAGAGCTGTCCCTGTAGACTCTAGAATTGCCGACTGCGGTATTCAGATGGTTTCTGCCTACAACTGTTGTCGACTTCCAGCTACTGAAGATCCGGATCACCTGTTCATGCATGGGGACATTGCCATGGCCCTCTGGAACAGGATCTCTCCTATTTTAGATAATGGCATTGGAGCTTATGCTCACATCACACAACGGCTCTGGGCCACTGTGTGTACCCACAACCCGCAAACCCTACATGGGTTCATTGTCATCTATGCCTCCATGCTCATTGTGTGGGAAGTCTGGAAGGCGCGATGTAAAGCGCGATTTGAAGGGCAACGTGCTTCTATTCAAGGTATCATTCGCCGCATTCATTATTGTATCAGCACGGCTCTTGAGAAGACTACCTTCAAGCAGCGCTCCACGGACCAGCAGCTTCAGCTCATCTCTCATCTCGGCTGGACCCATCGACCATCCCCGATCGTCATTAAGATGGTCAGATGGATTCCCCCCATTCATGGGTTTTTGCTCAATGTTGATGGCGCTAGTAGGGGAAATCCTGGCCACTGTGGAGGTGGTGGTTGCATCAGAGATAACAGAGGTCATCTTCTTATGGCATTTTCGCACTATTATGGCTCTAGAACTAGCATCGTTGCTGAAACACGTGCCATGTGTGATGGCATCCGCCTTGCTCTTCAACACGGCCTCCAGATTGCTGAAATCAACTCCGACTCGGCCAGCCTGGTTTCATCCTTGAGGTCGGGGCATGCTCCCACTTGGACCTGTCTTAGGTGGTGGCGAGAGATCCACCAATTTGCTCAGGCTTCCGGTATTCCCATCTCACATGTCTACAGGGAGGGGAATCAAGTGGCCGATGCTCTTGCTTCCTACGCCTGCTGCGCTCAACGCAATGACACCTATCTCTCTTCCTCACAGCTTCCGAAGACTTGTTTTGGTCCTCTAGTGGCGGATCGGCTAGGGCTTGCTTCCTTCAGATATATGTAATTGAATTTTCAGTTGCTATCTTAGCAGCTTTCTTTATGCTTCCTTTCGGGGGTATGCCCCTACGATTTTGTACTCCTCCTATCACTTAATAAAATAAAGGCGCCATTTGGCCTTTTGGGTATTAAAAAAAAAACGCATCCTAAGCCAATGCCAGATGCATCCGTATATACTTCGAATCCACTACCTTCCATTGGTAGTGATAAAATAGGAGCTGTTGTAAGATGATTCTTAAGACTTTGAAAGCACTTTTCACAGTCCTGTGACCAGACAAAAGGGTTTTCTTTTCTTGTGAGTCTAGTTAAAGGAATCGTAATTTTTGAGAAGTCCTTAATGAATCTCCTATAATAACCTGCTAAACCCAGAAAGCTTCTTACTTCCGATATAGTCGTTGGCCGACTCCAATTCTTGATAGCTTCTACCTTAGAAGGATCCATAGCAATACCTTCTTTTGAAATAATGTGGCCTAGGAATGAAACTTCTTCGAGCCAGAATTCACACTTATTGAGTTTAGCATAAAGCTTGTGTTCTCTAAGTGTTTGTAAAGCTATTCTCAAATGTTGTTCATGTTCTTCTTTTGTCTAGGACTATATCAAGATATCATCAATGAAGACGACGATGAACTGGTCCATATATGGTTGGAAAACATTGTTCATAAGTTGCATGAATGCTGCGGGGGCATTAGTTAATCCGAATGGCATTACCACGAATTCATAGTGGCCATAACGACTTCGAAAAGCTGATTTATAAATGTCCTCTTCTTTAATTCTAAGCTGATGATAACCTGATCTGAGGTCAATCTTAGAGAAATACTCTACTCCCGAAAGTTGATCGAAGAGCTCATCAATACGTGGCAACGGATACTTGTTTTTAATTGTGAGTTGATTCAGTCGCCGGTAATCGATGCATAGCCTGAGAGAACCATCCTTCTTTTTGACAAATAGGACAGGCGCACCCCACGGGGATGTGCTAGGTCTGATGAAGCCCTTATCCAGAAGTTCTTGCAACTGCTTCTTCAATTCCTTAAGCTCTGTGGGGGACATCCTGTAAGGGGCTATAGAAACAGGTGCCGCTCCTGGAATGAGTTCAATAGTGAAGTTCACTTCCCTTTCGGGTGGTAAACTGGGTAATTCGAATGGAAACACGTCTGGGAACTCATTTACAATAGGGATGTCTGCTATGATAATTTCTTTGGACTCCGTAATAATGACAGAAGCAAGAAAATCTTCACATCCTCGCGAGATAAGTTTGCAAGCGTGAAGTGAGTATATGATAGTGGGGTGTTTTTTGTACTTGATGCCAAGAAAAGAGAACTTCGGAAGACTGGGCTTTCGAAAGGATATAATCATGTTTCGGCAATTGATATAAGCATCATGATCTACAAGCCAATCTACCCCTAAAATGGCATCATAACCTTTCATGTCAAGGCATACTAAATTTGCGGGGAGATTATGACCCTCTACTATCACTTCGCTATCAGGATAATAGTCGGTAAGCTTTGTTCCAGAACCTAAGGGTGTGGAAATAGCAAGATCTGAAGGTAAGGAAACTGATGCGATTGGTAATGTTTTAGCAAAAGTAGTGGAGATAAAAGAATGAGAGGCACTAGTATCAAATAGCACAAATGCAGGACGAGAACAAATTTGAAGAGTACCTGAGAGAAATATAACAACTTGTTATTTCTCATGAAATTGGAATGAAAAATCAATCTTAAAGCTAATTAATTATCTCATCCCGGGCTCTACCCAATTCTCACATGGGTATGGAATTTCTTCCTTAGTTCATAGGTAGGGGTCCTTAAACCTTGGACTTATCCTATGACATGATTCTTCTTCCTAAGTCCTGAGACTTAGGCTCTGATACCAACTTAATTGTCATGCCCCGAGCCTTTATGATAGCGGAAGACTCGCTCGAGAAACGTGAACAGCCGACATGGTAAGCCTCTTGCAAGCAAGAACTATCAGAGCGCAAGATAATCACATACATAAATGCAATTGCACAATATTTACTCAAACTTCAACTTTATTTCATAATAATCAAATTCAATACTCAAATACAATCATTAATTCCACTTATTCCAATATACCAGACTCAAGAAAATAGGAAAAATTACACATACTCAATCTAAACAATTTAGACTTCCTAAGTCTTCACTCTCATCTTGACAATACTTTCATTCGCTCTCGGACCCGCTACTTGTATAACCCGAATCTGAATTCGAATCACTTCCATCTCCTGAAAAGATTAGAAATAGGTTGTAATGTCATGGATCCTTAGTAGGTCTTATTAGATCTTTATTGGATCTTTCGGATCTGTTTTGGTGAGTTTCGGTTCACTTTTGTGGCTTCCGAGTTGAGTTTTACGATCCGTGTGGGTTTTTCTCTCGTACTAGTTATGGAACCCTACGGTGACTTTAGTTGTCAGTTCACCGACTCGAGGATGCTGCAACGATGATGTACTCTCCGAGCCGGTCGTTTTGACAATTTTTACGTATTTCTCTGAGTTAGGGCCAAAAATCGGATTTTTCAGAAATTAGGAAAATTCCTAATTTCTTCCCTTTTTCTTTTCCTTCCTCTCTCCTCCTTCTGATTTCACGCCACCGCCCCTCTCTCTTCGTTTCTCTCCCGTTTCACCTTCTCGGCTCCGGCTGCAGACGGAGGACCTAGGGGCGAGTGCTGGGGATGCTGTGGAGTTGGTCGGGTGCGCGACGGGGCGAGGATGGAGCGATTTTGGCGCGATCCTGAACGGTGGATTCAAAGCCGGCGTTTAAGCTTGCGGTGCGGTTTTTGGCGTAGTTTAGTCCCTTCGGGGCATAGTTTCTTCGGTGGAGGTAGGGAGATGGATCGCCTACCTGTTCTGCACATTTTTCCGGCTTCTGTGCATAGTTTGGTGCTCGATCGGGAGAGATAGGGCCGATTTAGTGAAAATCATCATTTTCGAAGTTTTCAGGGTTCATCGGAAAACGGCAACCAATCTTGATCTAGTTAGAGTCAAAATGACCGTTGGGATGTCTGGATCCCATTCATGTTAGTTTTGTGTTGATCGGTCGTCATTTGAGGCCGGTAGGAGTCCGGGAACCTCGGTGACTCGTTTAGGGTCGATTTGTCTAAATCGCCAATGCGTGCATGTGGGCTTTTTAGCCTCCCGAAGTTATTTTTCATCGTTTAGCTTTGTTTCTCCTGCGTTTCGACATGAATGGGGCATGGAACGGGTCGATTAGGCGTTTCCACCTTTTTCCCATCGTGACCGGTGTAGCGATCGTTGCAGAGACCGTCACAGTCTCTGACGGCCCTACGATAGACCGCCACAACATTTTAACGTTTTAAACTTTTCGTGGCTGTGGGAGTGTGACGGTCCAATATTGGTGCATCACAGCCCTGTGACGCATCCAGGTAGCTACGTCACGGCCATTTTGCCTTCTTGAGATTTGGGTAAGTCGGTTCCTCTGACGGCCCTTCCATGGTGCGTCAGAGCCTTGTAACGCGCCTATACTAGGCCGTTACGTTCTGTTTGACTGGATTTGACCGTTTAAGTCGGTTCGTGTAGCGGTCTTACCCTCATGCGTCACAGTGCTGTAACGCGTCCATCTTGGACCGTTACATGCTGTTTGTCTGAGTTTTAAGCTTGAGTCTGTTGGCCCTGACGGCCCTAGATGGGTGCGTCAGAGCTGCGTAACGTTCCTAGGTTAGGCCGTTACATGCCTCGTGCATTTTAGGTGTTGGATAGGGCGGTGTCTACGACGGCTCATTCTTTGACCGTCACGTCGCTGTAGCGCGTCTTCATTAGACCGCCACAGTCTTGTTTCTCTAGAGTGTAACGGCCTAGCGCTAGACCGCCACATTCGTGTAACAGTCTAAGAGTGCTGTGTTACAGTCCTAGAGCTCCGATTTCCGTTGTTTTGGTTTCTGATTGTCTTTGCTTAACCTTGTCGCCTGCCCGTTTTCCCGCGGATGTCTCCTGACATCCTATGAGGGCTAAGGCTACGTCATAGGGTAGCCAGGAGTTTTCTTGCTTGAGGTAGGATTCTCTTTCCTGCTATAGAATGTCTTTGCCTCTGGTTGCGTGACGAGTCCTCCTTGACTGCTTGGTTGACCTAGCGGCCGAGTGATGGATAGCCTATGCCCAGAGAGTGATTTACCGGTGGTTTGGTTTTCGGTATATTGCCTTGACCTTGTGGTTCGCCCATTGTCACGTGGACATCACCCGATGTCCTATGAGGGCTGTAACCGTGTCCCGAGGTGGCCAAGAGGGTTATGCTTGTGTGTCTTGCCTAGTTCCGGTCAACCCGGTGTGACCCAGTGGTTGACGGGTGACCTTGTGTGGGTGTCTCGGCGGTTCTGTCCAGTCCGAGACACTGGTTCTGGATGCCTCGAGGTACCATTTTACCTTGATTTGCATGTCCAGGCGTGTTAAGGGTCCTCGGTGTTCCCTCAGGTCTCCGTGAGTCATTTTCTGCGGAGCGTCATTTTCCGTGGCTTAGGATTAGACCGATTGGCGGCTTGTTTCGCTGTCAGTGACGATCTTGCCTTTGAGTCGTCCGACTCAAGGATCGTTACGTTGTAGGTCTAGTTGCCTAGTCCTGAGTCCGTTGGTAGTGGTTGTACTGCCAGTGGTTCCTAGTAGTACATGTGACAGTGCGTTCTAGCTGTGTGTACTCTAGCACTTGTGTTTCTGAGTCTGGTGTCTTGTGAACCTCCACTTGTCGATGCACCTCAGGGGGGTGGGAAGGGCAGTTCTCAAGATACGGTTTATAAGCTAGTTCCGTGGGCTCTCGGCCAGCGGTAGCGTCCTACCGAGGGAGAAAACTAGCTAGAGGGCCTGGCTTAGGCAAGAGCCAGTGTGTGCACACGTGGTCAGGGGCTGAGGACTTACGTCGACAGGCGTAACCCCGACTAGTTACTTATTACTGTAGTTCCTGTTTGGTTCAGTGCGTGTCTGCGACTATGCCGTGGCTTTGGCAGTACCGTAGGCGAGACACTCGTGGCACAGTGTAAGACGTCAGTGAACGTAGCTGGATGTTCTTCTTGTGAGGAGGTGCTTCCATCACGTGATACGTGACTCTTCGCGTTTCTTGTGCGCCATGGCTTTTCTAAGTTAGCCCTCTCGTGGCCCTACTCGAGGTCAATGTTGTGTTGCGTGCACGACGTTCTAGTCGTGTGTGTCGTCGAGTCTGTCTGTCGTCTGTCTAGATCTTTTCTAGACTTTTGTCTGTCCTTACTGTTATTCGTCTTAGTCTTGGCATCGTGTCGACAGATTGGTAACTCATGACTTTGTCAGATCAGAGTCGCCCTTCTGTCGCTGCTTGGAGTAGCTTAGGGAGCCGAGTTCCTCTCGGTGGCCGTGTTCCGAGTTTTACGACCACACTTTTCCCTTTTCTTTTAGCTTCCCTTGCTCTTAGCATGTTCCCTACTCCTGCTATTCCGGTTCTTTTTACAGCTTTGTAGTGTAGCTTTTCTTGCTTTTCTACTACTGTTGCTTTCTGTGCCGTGTACTGCGTGTTGTTCAGTGGGGATCCGCGTGACCCCTACTGAGTCTCTGTTTGGAGACTCACCCCTGCTTTTCAGGTGGGTGGCGTCGTCTCTATTCGTGGTTCCTGGTGTGGCACGTCTGTAGCTGCCAGCAGTACCTGCATCGGGTATCCCCCGACCTCAGTGTACGTTCTTTTCCTGTGGCCTATACTTGTCATTAATTTCTTGGACTGGACTCTGGTATAATTGGTAAATTGAAATTGGTAATTAAAAAGTAAATTTTATTTCTTGCTACTTTAGCAACCCGATCTAATGAAATATTATTACTTACTGTACTATCTCTGTGGCTTCAATGTACTACAAGACAATCCTTTTATCCCTTCGGAGCTTTACCGCTCTTGGGAGGCCTCGCGGGTTCCAAGTGGTATCAGGTGTATTCGATAGTCCTATCGGGTATATCTGGTATCCGGGATCCAGGTCGTCACAGTTGGTATCAGAGCATTGTTGTGTGAAGTACATGGGAATCTGAGATATTACAGTATCTAGAGTCCTTAAAGTCCAGTACATGCATTTGTTGGCTTAGGTGTTGCGATGATTTGTCGTGTTGTTTTCTGAATGTGGTCTTGTGCGTGCTGTTCTGGCACTGCGCAAGGTGATTTTTGCTCTCGTCAGGATGTGATGAGATGCTTCTTTCTATCGTGGTGTTTGTCTCGATCTTGTCGTACATGGCAGTGTACGCCGGAAGGCTTGAATCTGCAGTAGATTGTTCGAGGTTTTCTCCGTGTGTTGTTCAGGTTGCTATTGACCTTTGGCCTTGGTCTGATGACCGTACACGTTCTCACGTTGTTTTGGTCATCCCGGCTTGAGTCTATTCAGCTCCTGGTGTGTTTCGCTTCTGTTGAAGTGCTCGATTAGATTCCGTGTTTGAGAAGTTGCTCAGGCAAGCTAGGATTTTCCCTTCCTGGTGAGCTTTCGTGGTTGAGCTTATTGCTTCTCGTCCCTTCTGGGTTTGCCTTGGAATTGCTATCTTAGTGATGCCTTTGTCCTGTGTCTGCTTAAGCGTGGATAGCTTTGTTCTCAGCCTGATCTGCTCTTTGCTATACAGTTGCTTGGCTTTGAACTCCATCAAGGTGTTAAGAGCTATTGCGTACCGTATTTGTCGTGCCGTGTCCAGCAGTCGATGTATTGTGAAGGCTCATTTACCATTTTCAGGACATGAAGGTAAGCTGAGATTAGCCTTTTCCTTGGGCCTTGTGCTGAAGCTGGTACTCTTCTTCTTTGCACTTAGGCGACTTATGATCGGTTATTTGCCATATCGATACTCTTGGCGTGTTACGTTGCGATTTTCAGGAGTTGTGATGGTGCCGAGTGAGTGCTGAGATGCGGATACCGAGATATTCCCTGATGCCTGTGTGCGTTTTATGAGTTTGCAGCTAAAGCATGTGGGCTGGTTACCCACAGGCTCAGGATCGTTGGTGGTGAGATTCTGGCCAGTCGAGAGGTTTGTTCTTTCTCGATGCAACTTTGTCTTGGCTTCCTATGCCTTGACGTTGTCATTGCCGTGCCGTGCTATTATTGGAAGCATTTCTGGTGTTGGCATTGGCATTTGTGAGTATTGGGGAATCTGTCGGCATTCCTTGCTGATTGAGTACCCTCTGCTCCGCATGTGTTTTCTTGGGTGTTGTGCTCTCGAGGCGTGATCATGGTCCTTGAGGTGCGTTCCCTGAGATTGTCGTTTCTCGTTGTCATGGGTCTTTTCTTGGTGAGCAGTCTGATGCGTAACCCGTCCCTTGTGGTCGTGTGTTCAGCTGTTCTTGTGCCTTGATGTAACCCTGCTTGCAGTTGTGTTCCATGGGTATGTGTTCTATACGGAGCCGGAATCTTGCAAGTGCTGTTGTTATCGTTTAATCACGGTTTCTCTATGATTTTGTGTCTCTATCTTGGACCATGGTCTTCTCAGTTAGCGATGTTGTACTCCCTTTCTCCCGTAGAGTTGGCATGCGACTCGATCAGAGGTAATATCTGAATGAGGACTGACTTGATCGTGTTTGTGGTCCGGTGCTGTTGTCGTTGACGTCCTGTGTGCCAGGTGTTCTCTGCCACCTTTGGCACTGGAGCCGACAATGTGGTCGAGCTGTCAGGTGAGAGGACTGTGTCTCCTTGTGTAAGCTGCTGCTTTCTGTGCTGTCGTTGTGTTCCTTGGTATCAGTTGTCTGTTGTTGTGGCATTAGTCATGTCCCCATTTCTGGTGAGACGTAAGCGTCGTTGCCTTGATTTGGAGGTGTCAGACTTGTGTCCACTTGTGTCGTGCTTGATCCAGAGCGTGTGCTCATAATTATGGTCTGATAATGTTCCTCTGAGCCATGCTTCTCGAGATTTGTGTTGCCGTGTTCTCGGTAATGTTGTTGGCTGATGCGTAGTGTGCATAGCCATGTTGGGTTGTTCTTCCCTTGCTTCTCCATTGTTAGTCCTTAAATTTTTAGGATGAAATTTCTTAAAGGAGGGGAGGATGTAATGTCCTGGATCCTTAGTAGGTCTTATTAGATCTTTATTGGATCTTTTGGATCTGTTTCGGTGAGTTTCGGTTCGCTTTTATGACTTCCGAGTTGAGTTTTACGATCCGTGTGGGTTTTTCTCTCGTACTAGTTACGGAACCCTACGGTGACTTTAGTTTTCAGTTCATCGACTCGAGGATGCTGCAGCAACGATGTACTCTCCGAGCCGATCGTTTTGACTATTTTTACGTATTTTTCTGAGTTAGGGCCAAAAATCAGATTTTTCAGAAATTAGGAAAATTCCTAATTTCTTTCCTTTTTCTTTTCCTTCCTCTCTCCTCGTTCTCATTTCACGCCGCCGCCCCTCTCTCTTCGTTTCTCTCCCGTTTCACCTTCTCGGCTCCGGCTGTAGACGGAGGACCTAGGGGCGAGTGCTGGGGATGCTGTGGAGTTGGTCGGGTGCGCGACGGGGCGAGGATGGAGCGATTTTGGCGCGATCCCGAATGGTGGATTCAAAGCCGGCGTTTGAGCTCACGGCGTGGTTTTCGGTGCGGTTTAGTCCCTTCGGGGCACGGTTTCTTCGGTGGAGGTAGGGAGATGGATCGCCGACCTGTTCTGCACGTTTTCCCTGCTTCTATGCATAGTTTGGTGCTCGATCGAGAGAGATCGGGTCGATTTAGTGAAAATCGTCATTTTCGGAGTTTTCAGGGTTCACCGAAAAACAGCAACCAATCTTGGTCTAGTTAGTGTCAAAATGACCGCTGGGATGTCTGGATCCCATTCATGTTAGTTTCGTGTCGATCGGTCGTCATTCGAGGCCGGTAGGAGTCCGGGAACCTCGGTGACTCGTTTAGGGTCGATTTGTCTAAATCGCCAATGCGTGCATGTGGGCTTTTTAGCCTCCCGAAGTTATTTTTCATCGTTTAGCTTTGTTTCCCCTGCGTTTCGACATGAATGGGGAGTGGAACGGGCTGATTCGGCGTTTCCACCTTTTTCCTGCTGTGACCGGTGTAGCGGTCGTTGCAGAGACCGTCACAGTCTCTGACGGCCCTACGATAGGCCGCCACAGCATTTTAACGTTTTAAACTTTTCATGGCTGTGGGAGTGTGACGGTCCAGTATTGGTGCGTCACAGCCCTGTGACGCATCCAGGTAGGTGCATCACGACCATTTCGCCTTTTTGAGATTTGGGTAAGTCGGTTCCTCTGACGGCCCTTCCACGGTGCGTCAGAGCCTTGTAACGCTCCTGTACTAGGCCGTTACGTTCTGTTTGACTGGATTTGACCGTTTAAGTCGGTTCGTGTAGCGGTCTGACCCTCATGCGTCACAATGCTGTAACGCGTCCATCTTGGACCGTTACATGCTGTTTGTCTGAGTTTTAAGGTTGAGTCTGTTGGCCCTGATGGCCCTTGATGGGTGCGTCAGAGCTATGTAACGCGCCTAGGTTAGGCCGTTACATGCCTTGTGCATTTTAGGTGTTGGATAGGGCGGTGTCTGTGACGGCTCATTCTTCGACCGTCACGTCGTTGTAGCGTGTCTTCATTAGACCGCCACAGTCTTGTTTCTCTAGAGTGTAACGGCCTAGCGTTAGACCGCCACATTCGTGTAACGGTCTAAGGGTGGTGCGTTACAGTCCTAGAGCTCCGATTTCCGTCGTTTTGGTTTCTGATTGTCTTGGCTTAACCTTGTGGCTTGCCCGTTTTCCCGCGGATGTCTCCTGACATCCTATGAGGGCAAAGGCTACGTCATAGGGTAGCCAGGAGTTTTCTTGCTTCAGGTAGGATTCTCTTTCCTGCTATAGAATGTCTTTGCCTCTCGTTGCGTGACAAGTCCTCCTTGACTGCTTGGTTGACCTAGCGGCCGAGTGATGGATAGCCTATGCCCAGAGAGTGGTTTACCGGTGGTTTGGTTTCCGGTATCTTGGCTTGACCTTGTGGTTCGCCCATTGTCACGTGGACATCACCCGATGTCCTATGAGGGCTGTAACCGTGTCCCGAGGTGGCCAAGAGGGTTGTGCTTGTGTATCTTGCCTGGTTTCGGTCAACCCGGTGTGACCCAGTGGTTGACGGGTGACCTAGTGTGGGTGTCTCGGCGGTTCTGTCCAGTCCGAGACACTGGTTCTGGATGCCTCGAGGTACCATTTTTCTTTGATTTGCGTGTCCAGGCGTGTTGAGGGTCCTCGGTGTTCTCTCAGGTCTCCGTGAGTCATTTTCTGCGGAGCGTTGTTTCCCGTGGCTTAGGATTAGACCGATTGGCGACTTGTTCCGCTGTCAGTGACGATCTTGCCTTTGAGTCGTCCTACTCAAGGATCGTTACATTGTAGGTCTTGTTGCCTAGTCCTGAGTCCGTTGGCAGTGGTTGTACTGCCAGTGGTGCCTAGTAGTACGTGTGACAGTGCGTTCTAGCTGTCTATACTCTAGCACTTGTGTTTCTGAGTCTGGTGTCTTGTGAACCTCCACTTGTCGTGGCCTGTCGATGCACGTGATCCAGTGTGTTGACCTACCTCAGGGGGGTGGGAAGGGCAGTTCCCGAGATATGGTTTATAAGCTAGTTCTGTGGGCTCCCGGCCAGCGGTAGCGTCCTACCGAGGGAGAAAACTAGTTAGAGGGCCTGGCTTAGGCAAGAGCCAGTGTGTGCACACGTGGTCAGGGGCTGAGGACTTACGTCGACGGGCGTAACCCCGACTAGTTACTTGTTACTGTAGTTCCTGTTTGGTTCAGTGCGTGTTTGTGACTCTGCTGTGGCTTTGGCGGTACCGTAGGCGAGTCACTCGTGGCGCAGTGTAAGACGTTAGTGAACGTAGCTAGCTGTTCTTCTTGTGAGGAGGTGCTTCCGTCACGTGATACGTGACTCTTCGCGTTTCTTGTGCGTCGTGACCTTTCTGAGTTAGCCCTCTCGTGGCCCTACTCGAGGTCAGTGTTGTGTTGCTGATGGGGGCATCCCTTGCCCCTCCACATTTTTTCTGGGCTCAGATTGTTCGTCGGCAAGCGCCATTGTGTTAGTCATGTGTTTCTGAGTCTAGTCATGTAATTTTCATATTTTCTTTGAGTCATAAACTATGTAATTTTCCCTTTCTTTGAGTCATGTACCTAGGTTAGTGAGTCATTTTCCTAAGTTAGTTGTCATATGGTTAGTTTGATAGGCTAATGGGCCCAACTAATGGGCTTGGCCCAGGGGTGCCCCTCCCTTGGACTGCTTTGGTCATTAGTTAGTTTGTCAGGGTCACTATGGTCATATGAAAAGTATGTAGTCTATAAATAGGCCCCCACTCCTCTAGAAATGTAACAACCTTTTATGATCAATTTAAATCAAGTGAGTTTTTGTGTCTTATTGGAGTGGATTCTCCAAATCTCTCTCTCTCTCTAAGGGGTGGATTCCCGTATCTCTTTCTCTCTCTTCTCCCTTTCTCTCTCCTCCCCTCCCTCTCCCTCCTCCACATCATCAACCCTTCCTCTCCCCTCATTACTCATCCTCCCAACTACCCCAACCCTCATTACTCCACCCCTAGTCTCAAGAGACCCTCCACCAATCCATACTCCACCACCCAACCACCAACTACCCAATCCCCTTCCCTAAGCACCCTCTCATCTCCCAAGGGAGAATTTCCACTCCTCAAGCGCCCCTTTACCTTCCCCACACACCCCTTCCCATCCCCAAGACCAGAAATTAATCCCACCCTTCAACCTATTTTCAAATACCCTTTCCCTCTCTCCCTTCCAACCAAATTCGCAGCTCCTCTCTCACCCACTGCAAACACCACCTTCCAGACCCCATTCTCCCCCATCCACACCTTGGAACACCCCCTCCCAGACCCCCTCACAGTTAGGGGTTGCCCCCATACCCATCCCCCCCATTTCCCATCCCTTCTACACCATTCCCCCACCACCTTTCACCACCTGCAATTCTCAGGTCGCAGGTAGTAGAGTACCAGCAGCTTGCAGAGCCGGCCCCGACTTCATCCCAGCGTCCCTGGAAGCCCAAGAGGTACCGTTGGAAGCGTCTCTCCGTCCTCTTCGCAACGACGGTGGTCTCATCCTTTCTGAGCTCGTGGTCGCCCGGGGGAGCCGTTCTTCCCCGACTGCGCACTTCCTCCCTGAAGAGCAACCTGAAGCTGACTCTTGAAGCTACCACGACCACTCTCTTGAAGATCTGGAGGCGAGGCTTGTCCGGGAGCTTCTTTGACAAGTCTACTTCCAGAATCAAGAAGCGGAGCTCTATTTTGCGCCCGGAATCAAGAGTTCTCATTTTCTTCCTCCGGGTGTGCGGTTCTGCTTCCTGACAGTCTGCTCCGACCCCCCCTCATTGTTAGAGCTCTACCGGTCTACTCTGACAAGGTTTGGCATCCCCGTTGGTCTCGCTTCGAAGAGCACTCACCGACGGTTCCAACGACTTCGGTGGTGCCTGATTCTGAGCTTTGGAGCGCTTGTGGCGACCTCTTCTTCCTGCTATTGTGAACCTGAAGTAGTCAGAACTGAAGACCTGCCACCCTGTTCGAGCTTCTGCCCCGACCAGCACCTGTGACTAGAGAAATCAACAAAATTCAGACGTCATCCCGATCCAGCTATGAAGAAATTCCAACTGGTTTGGTCATCAACAAAAATCTGGAGTGGCCGCAGCGCGATGATAACCAACTGCCTGTCCAGAAGCGCATAGAGTGGTCAGAATCGGCATCGGCTCCCTTTCTTTACTTCTAGCTCGATTTTTCCCCACTTGCTTGGCCGGCTGAAGGCCCCTCCCTGTGTGGAGGTAGTGTTTGGGTGTAGTCATTGGCTTTCCTTCCCCAATATCCCCCCCTTGCATGGGGCGTAGTGCATGTAATCTGAAATTTCAGGTTTGAAGCTTGATCGACGCGGCGTGTGGGTGCATACCCTCGCCTCCCCGCTTGCCCCCGTCTCCCGCTGGGGTCGGCATCTTCACGCCGACCAGGTGAGCCTCGGTCCCCATCTTGGTTGGTTTAAATTCCTTGCTTAGCATAGTATTATCGTTATTGCTTCGTCGGACGGAGAGTGAGAGCTCGGCCCATAATTACCATTGATGTGAGTGATCACCGCGGGCGAGTTGTGAGTGATCCCCTACATCCCACACCCTTGGTGTGCTGGCCGCCCGTGAGTTGGGCATCCCTGACCCATTTGGGGTTCTCCCCAAGCTAGCCAACCATTGGAGCATCAAGGTCCCGCCTCGGACCCTCTCCATCATCGCCGAGTCGCCTACGGGCACTAGTGTGCGCCACGCGAGTGAGCTCGCTAGAGTAAGTCCGCCGCTCAAAGATACTTGCTTGCAATTGTAAGTCCAAGGGCATTCGGTCTTGTGACTATCACCCCAAGGTGGTGTCACATCAGTTGCATGCACGACGTTCTAGTCATGTGTGTCATCGAGTCTAACTATCGTCTGTCTAGATCTTTTCCAGACTTTTGTCTGTCCTTGCTGGTCTTCGTCTTAGGCCTGGCGTCGTGTCGGCAGATCGGTAACTCCTGACTTTGTCAGATCAGAGTCGCCCTTCTGTCGCTGCTTGGAGTAGCTTAGGGAGCCGAGTTCCTCTCGGTGGCCATGTTCCGAGTTCTACGGCCTCGCTTTTCCCTTTTCTTTTAGCTTCCCTTGCTCTTAGCCTGTTCCCTACTCCTGCTGTTCCTGTTCTTTTTACAGCTTTGTAGTGTAGCTTTTCCTGCTTTGCTTCTACTGTTGCTTTCTGTTCCGTGTACTGCGTGTTGTTCAGTGGGGATCCGCGTGACCCCTACTAAGTCTCTATTTGGAGACTCACCCTTGCTTTTCAGGTGGGTGGCGTCGTCTCTGTTCGTGGTTCCTAGTGTGGCGCGTCTGTAGCTTCCAGCGGTACCTGCGTCGGGTATCCCCCGACCTCAGTGTACGTTCTTTTCCTGTGGCCTGTAATTGTCTTTAATTTCTTGGACTGGACTCTGGTATAATTGTTAAATTGAAATTGTTAATTAAAAAGTAAATTTTATTTCTTGCTACTTTAGCAACCCGATCTAATGAAATATTATTGGTTACTGTACTATCTCTGTGGCTTCAATGTACTACACGACAATCCTTTTATCCCTTCGAAGCTTTACCGCTCTTGGGAGGCCTCGCGGGTTCCAAGTGGTATCAGGTGTATTCGATATTCCTATCGGGTATATCTGGTATCCAGGATCTGGGTCGTCACATAGGTAATGAGCACACTTACCCAGTAGGTATCTTCGCATCAACATGAAGGCACTATTAAAGTAATTAACAATTTAGCTCTAAAGAATAAGGTAGAATCATGTGAATGCGATCAATCACGCGTTTAAACCAAGTAACAAGACGATCATGTAAGATAGAATGAGAGCAAGTATGAACTAGCAAGAATGAAACAAGAATATGATATGGCCTTTCATGAACAAGAATGTAACGAGAATGTACTAGTAAGCCACATAATCATCACTCAAGTATCTTTTGCTTATGAGCAAGTACCTCGTGAATTTCTGTGGAATATCAAGAAAGTCAAGTATCAATCATGCTGTATTGTGTTGTGGATTTTCACTTATTTATAAAGAAAGTACTCCCATCACAATACGACGCCAGTAGCATCATACCCCATGGTTTATAATAGTATATTTTCGACAATCAGCCGAGGGGACTAGTATAGAGCCCTTGAACACAATCAGTGCTCGATCGCATATTCATATATAAATCAAGTTTTATCCACACATGTAACAATAAAGTATGGCCAAGAATGTACAATTCTAACAAGCTCTTGATAACGATAATTCAATAAATGATTGCTTCAACAAGAATCATGAGAAATCAAGAATGACTTAAGCAAGGTTATGCTTATGGAAATAAATCGGTAGCATAATGATACATTCTTTATCTTTCATTCATTATATTAGGTTCCTTGATCAATATGATAAGTTCTAGATCATCAAGAGTCTATGTAGAACCTTGGAATATCAACCCTTGGTCAATCCTTGGGTTAAAATACTCAAGTAGTGTGACGGTCGTGTACTGGGCCGTTATATGATGTGACGCTCCAGTATTGGGCCGTTACATTAGTCTGAATCTAGAATTAAGAAATCGGACTCAGTTCAATGTGACGGTCATACATTGGGCCGTTAGATGCTCCTGACGGTCCAATGTACAGCCGTTACATTACCGATAATCAAAAATATCGATAGTGTAATCTCATCAATGGGTTTAATGGTACAACCAACTCGGCGTCTTAGTGGGAATCCCAGGCTCGCAGAGAAGTACGGAGGCCTTGAAACAAGATTTCTTAGTCCATTGGAAGGAATATCCAGTAGAGAGGTCCTCATGTCCAAGAATAATGTTCCTATAGTGCAATGTGAACTAATGGACAACATACCGGAATATGCGCCATATACTTAAAGAAATGACTCTATAGATGGAAAAGAATGTGTAACAATGTGAAACCATGAGAAAACTCCGTCAATACAACATTTGGAAAAATCATGATTTAGAATACAAAACTATAGAGTTTTAGCTGATGAAATTAACATAACTTAAAATAATCCTAAGACACATTAACCATGCAATTTGATTATGAAACAGTAACTAAACTTAAAGTCATGATAACATGTCCAAACTTAGCTATCTAAGCTTATTTATAAGTAAACTCTAACTGGTTATCATTCTGCCTCGGGCTGACAGAACACAGTGCGTGACGGTCTAGGATAGGCACGTTACAATATTGTGACGGTTTATCGAGGGGCCGTTACAGTGGTGTAACACTCCTGCTAGGGTGCATCAGAGACAATAGAATAAATAAAAACACAACAGAATGTGACGGTCTATCGTAAGGCCGTTACATGCATGTGACGGTCTCACGTTAGCGCGGCAGAGAACCTGCTGGCAGTAAACTAAAGTGAAGGTTTATGAAAACATAACATGCCTGGAAATCAACATATTACCACTGTCCTAGTTGTTGGGTCCCGTAGTGCAGGAACACGGATCTAGAGGGGGGGTGAATAGATCATTCTGCTAACAACTATGTCCAATTAAAAACACAAACTACCACACAGCGGAATTTACAAGATTGATAGGATTGAGGAAATTAATCTAAACAACTTTAAACTTAATTCACTCAATCTCACCGAGCTCACACGATTACATAACTAGATAGTAGAGAACACACAATCACACAAATCAAACCACAAAACACGGGGATTTTTAAGGTGGTTCGGGACCACGACGGGCTCCCTACGTCCACCCCTCACCAAACCGGTGAGGCTTCACTACACGCTACAAAGTGTAGCAACACGGGGAAGAACCCCAATACACACACCCTGCTTTCGCAGCAAACCACACACGAGGCCTCGCCTCAAACTACTACCACAGCATCACACACACACACACACACACACACGTTGGGGAACACACTCCGAACTGTATACTTCACACGGAGACACAACTCTGTCCACACACACGTAGGACAAGGCCTACACAACCACACGGGAGAAAACTCCCAACAACACACGCGGATATACTCCGCACAGATCGACACACAAGAGACCACACACACACTCGGAGACCCCTTTCTCCGAACACCCACACAAAATATTCTGTCAAATGTATATGTAACAATCACAAATATATGCTATGACCTTCCACACAAATTCTATAGATGTAAACTAGAAGAATGCATCAAGTATAAGGCTCCCCCTTCTTCATCAAAATCTGATTCTCCTTGCTCATTGAGGGATGATCATAATCTTGACATCATCTTCTTCCTCTCCTCTAGCCGCTTCTCTTTTCCTTATTCCAATCTCCTCTCTTCACCTGAAAGAGTAGATAGACATAATGAGTTCAATCTTTAAGCTAATCTCAAACAAAAATATAGATCATAGAACATATCACAAAGAACTGATAGAAGACATAGAAGTGATCCCCCTTTGTTTTCCAAGGCCGGTTGATGATGTTCCTTGAACCACGAGTTGGAGGGTAGCCGGATGACGATGATTCTTACGTCCTCTTGATCCTCTCTTCGATCCGCTCCTTTTCTTCTTCCACGAGCTCCAGATCTTCACGGATGTAGATGATATCCTCCTTGGAAGAGCTCTACCACGTTTTCCCCTTTTCTTCACCTATACGAATGAACAAAATGAGCATTAGGGTTAATGAACTCCCAAATTCGTAACTCTTATATAAGCAACTTAAGGGGTGAGGAAAATACTCATAAAACCCTCCTAATACATGTTAAAAACACCTTAATAACAATAGAAACTAATAGGGGGTAGTATGGTAATGTTTGAAAGGGTTTTCAATGGATTTTAAACACTTTCGGAAGTCCCGTCCGGAAGGGGTCGACCCTTGGGGTCGACCCTCGAGCAACAGGTTGCTGGAAAACACAAAACAGCACCTTGTGTTACAGGGGTCGACCCTTGGGGTCGACCCCTGGGGTCGACCCTTTCAGGCAGGTTACATAAAAAACAGCACTGCGCGCTCCAGCGGCAGGAATTATTTCTCCTAGATCCGAACTCCGATCGAAGCGAGACGGGAGGCGTTGGAAAGAGGACTCACAGAGCTACAACATATAATTTTTATGTGGAGATCCAACGGTTGGATTGAAAATGGTGAAGACTGTAAGATAGTTTGAGTTTGAAAAATAACTAAAACCTCCATCAAACCAAAGGGAAACAATTGATTAAATGTTACCATAATCCCATGAAGATCAACAATGATTTTGCATCCTGAAAAATATGATAAATCAAGAGGTTAGATCAAGATCAAAATATATGGGTCATGTATTAACATATGAAGCTAGTTTTGAGACCGAGACCCAAAAGTCATGAAATGTGATTGCGAAATCACTAGCATGAGGCATATGAGCATTCCCATGATAGATCAGTATCAAGGTATTAGAGAACTCAATTTTCCAGTTCAAGATTAGAAGAGTCTCACCATGGATTCCAATATAACTTCTTACCTTGAAGCAATATTACCCTGCACTATATGGCAATGAACTCATAAGCAAGTTGATATTAAACCGAATCTCAAGATCCCAATTTCAACCCAATTCTCCTACAAGCCATTTCACCAACCATTTAAGCCATATGATCCGAAGGACAAGGAACCATCATTCAAACTTTCAAACCACACATCATTTCCTTGGGGGCAAGCCATGATATTTGCATCTCAATCATTCATTTAGCATTACCAAGGTACACATGCATGACATGTGGCTCAATAGGACATGATGCTCGAGTATGCTTTTCACAAAGACCTTTCACATTGAAGATAGAGCAATCTCACCAGGTGTAGATGGTATATGCAATGTGCTAACCTCAAAGCACGTATGAGCCTTATAGTGACACAGATGTATCCACATGATGATATCCCAAAAGAAACAGTTTGTAATCATTTTCCACAATCATTTTATACTTCATACACATGAAGACATGAGTAACCATTCACGCACAAGGCCAAGCAACAAGGGTATTTTGTAATCATCAAAATCACATACACAACAATCTCCCCCATTTTGATGATGACAAAATATTACATTATGCTATAATGCTCTCTCCCCCTTTGACATAATCAGAAATGGGGAACATGATGGGGAATCCAGAAGGGCAAGAACCCATGCACAACTGGATTATGAAGAGAACCAATGTGCGGATGCATGAACTAATGGCAGAACTGTTGGAAACCAATTGTTGAAATGAAACTCTTATACCAAGTGTCTGATACCAATTGTGGAAAGTGGAAATGTAAATGTGGATAATGTGGTCATGCAAGATGACAAAACGATATGCAAATGCACATGAGTTACAGTAATTGGAAATGGCATATGGCATGAACAATGATGAGCCAGCAAATAAGTACTCAAACACCAACAGAAAGGTATTGACTCATGCAAGACATGATGAGTTAAGCAGATAAGATCACATGCAAAGCTCCCCCATTGACATTGACATATTAGATGACTGTTTTGAATTTCAAATTTTTGATTTTTAGTTTTCTTGTGAAATGCATGAAACATGATGTATGAAAATGATGAGACATGAAATGCATACAATGTAATCAAGCAGATATCTATAGATACATGCAACATAACTCCTTCACAAGAAGTGATACCAATTTATTTACAGTGAGGGCATAGGTGTAGGAAAAGTGCAAGTGAGTCATTAAGTTCAGAATGCTCATGTTTACACTTAGAGGATTATGCAGATAAATAGGAGAAGACGTACAGCAGGTCATTGCAATTAATCAAATTTTCAGAATACATATCAAATCAAATTACATGTGCAAGTGAGTAACATGAGAATGAAGTTTAGCCATATGGATAACCAGATTTTTAAGTAAACACAATAGTAAGTGTACAAACTGCATTTTAATCTAGAGAACAGCGTATTGGAGGCTTCGCTCTACCTCAATCGAATATATCATCAGAAATTTTCATACTGACAATCTGAATTTTTCTAAGAAGGATCAGATTCAACATAATTCTTTTTTACGCGAGGAGACACATGGAGCTCATGCCAGAATCCCCGGTTACTCATAATACTGAACCTTGTCACCTCATTTGAACAGAGATACTTTAGTCAACATTTTTCAGAAATGAACCACATCACGTCTCAGGTGACATGTGCCCAGTTTACTCAGTGAGACTTAGCATTGCTCTGCCTTTCATTCCAACCAATTTTTTTGTATGTGGAGGCAGGCAGCTTTTTCCTCAACTGTCTCTTATCATCCATGCAGCAAGTTGAATTACTTTAGAGTGTTGAAATGAAATTCCTATATCCTTATGAATAACACTCAATTTCACATTAAAGTGCATGAAGTGTACGAATTTGATTTAACATGTATGGAGAAATTTTAACTTAAAACAGGATAGTGTAGCTCCCCCTATGTAAATGCAATAAGCATGAAATGCTCCCCTTAAGAGTTTGACATGAAACACACTTGTTAAGACTCAGATGCAACATTATTTAACAATGGAGTGTTTGGTCTTAGAAGTTTCAAAGGAAGGGGTTGAATAGCATATAATAACATGCAAGCATACAATGGAGATATGCATATGCAATGTAAAATGAAAAGGTATGCAATCTCAATGTTTGAAATGTTGGCTCCAAAGATATGATGACCAATGTTGGAAGTATTCTTTTTGGCATTTATGCAACATGAAATGTTCAAGATGATGCATTTCAAAATAACCACTATATGCATGCTAGAAATGCCAACTATGCAACAAGACACACGATGAGCTTCATCTTCCAAAAGTACTATGTGAATGATATGTAGAGAGTGATTTGTAAATATGCAATGTGATGCACGATTCCATATTTCACATGACACTCTATATGCACCTAATGCAACTAATGCATGACATGCATTACCAAATGTTGAAATGTGAGGACACCACTTTATTCTGAAAAGAGAATTCAGAAAATTTATTCAGAGCATCAAAACCATCACATGTGAACTTTTCTTGAAAACAGTTGTGCTTTTAACCAAAAAAAATGAGTGGCACATTGGTAAAGACCATGGAACATTGATCAACTTCAGTCCTCAATAAGTTCAGCCACAAAACAACATCAACATGCTGAGAGAATGGAAAACATCAATCTCAAAATTTTCAGCATGTAAAACTCTCCCATAATCAATGCATGATTTCAGAAAATTCATTTAAGTTGGATGCCATGTGCATAGATGATTCATGGTACCGGGCGGAGGAATGTTCTCACGCATGGTGATAGCTTTCAGACAGGCTTGACCTACCCTTCCACATGCCACCATTTTATATACCATGTAATCATTGAATTGATGATCAGAAAAATACAATGCATTCCCATATGACATCGGGGGTTTAGCAAAAGGCATTCAATGGCTACACTCTCATATATACTGCTCAGATGTTCCAATGTCATTCAGCCAAACATTCATTTTCCACATGGTCAAAAGCAACCAAAGAGTATTCACGATTTCAAAATCACTGTCTGTCAAGATATGGCATTAACATCAAGATTAAAGAGCTTCAAACAAACATTTTATTTCCTCACCTTTGTCTTGAGTTACCTTTATTGACATTTTCAGATTCTTTGCTCTATTTCGCTTGTTGTCATCTTCATTATCAATAAGCTCTTTTCTTTCTCTCCATGATTTCAAGGGTTGATGGTCATTATCAAACCTGCACTGTAAAGAGCTCAATTCATATCAATATTTAGCCAATGCATATGAAGAAACTAACTTCAAGACTTTTCATCACATATGACTCTCTCTTTCTCATCCTGCAATATCATAAACTCAATTTCATATCAATCTCAGTTCAATACAAGTTGTTCACTCAAGCTGACATGAGTTCAAAGTTCAGTTCAGAAATTTCAAGTGTAGCCCAAGAGTGTAAAGAGTCAAGTCTAAGCACATGTGTAGACAAGGTTGATGCACATAAAACACACAAGACAACCTCTTCAAACCTGCATATTAGAGACTAAAATTCCAGCAACATGAACTTAGAATCCACGCAAACGATGTGCACAAACATGAACAACCAACTTACAAATCAGTGTGAAATCAAGGACAAGCCTATGTTAACCAAGGCATCACCCCAGAACTGGCCAAGTCGACTTAAAGCCTTCCTCTTGGCCACATGGCAATCCTGCAACAAAGTTCTCATTTGGTTGTTTTGGGTACCCAAACCTTCTTGGGTCCCGGATGGTTAGTTGCACCTCTAGTGGGTGTCTTCCACTATTTTTGGGCATGCATATCATCAAAATACCTTAAGGAGCAAACATTCATGGTATGCCCAAACTCACCACAATAATGACAACAACCAAGAAACTTCACAGAATTCTCATAAACATGACAATCAAATTTCGGTGATTTGGCATGAATGTTATCACTATAAGCATGGAAGTATTTCTTCTTCACAACAGGATGAGCATGAAGTTTTTGTGGGTTTGCAAAAGTATAATTGTTTTTGACTTTGAAAATCTTTCTTTCATTTGCTTGCCAACACTGTGACACACGGTGTCCTAGCTTTCCACATGTAAAACAACCACCCCTTTTTCTTTTGGGAACAAGTTCATTTTTGCATGATTTCAAATCATCTGATTTCATCAAAAAGCAATCATGCATCATATGACCAAGTTCACCACAATAAAAACATGAGATTTTCTTTATGGATGCATGTGTGTATGCAACATGATTTTTCATGGCATTCATCGTGACACCAACAACATTTTTAGCCTTTTGATGCAGGTTTTGTTTCTTCTTCAGACTTTTATTTGATTACTTTGTGGTTTGAGGAACAGATTGATTTGGAGACCCATTTGATGTGCTGGCTATATTAGAACTATGGACAAAAGATGTGTAGACTTTATTTTCAAAGTTCATTTTGTTCACAGGATTATAGCCCAGCCCCTCTTTTTGGAAATTCACCTTAGTCCCCAATATCTTGTTCAGATTTTCTTCCCCATTCACAAACTTAGACAAAGAAGCATTCAGATCAAGAATTTCTTGTTCAAGAGATGAAATATGCAATTCATTAGAAATGATCTCATTTTCACAAGAAATGACTTTTTCATTCAATTGAGCATTGATGGTTTGGTAGCTTTCCATCTTTTGTTCTAACACAAGCATCTTGTCAGATTCATCAACAATCACATATTTCCCTTTTTCAAGTTTTTCAAGATTTTTCAATCTACTTTCAAGCAGGGAGATCTGAATTAGATTTGCACTATTCTCCTTTTTGAGTTCTTCATTTTCATTTGTAAGTTTATCATTCATAATCAATTCATTGCAAATATCATGATCAATAGAGTTTGACTCCATTTTGTTTCTTAGATCTTTTTCAGTTTTCTCCAATTGATCAATTGTGTTTTTGAGGGCAACATTTTCATTTCTCAAACAAGCAATGGTTTCTTTGTGACATTCAACATCATGCTCTAAAAGATCATTGAAGTTAACAAGCTCAGAACATTTATCACAAGAACCATTTTCATGGACCAAGTTTTCAGATTTCTTTTTCAATTTTCTATTTTTTGACTTGACTTTCTTATATTATTTTGCCAACTCATCATAAGCTTCAACAAGATCGTCAAGAGTAAATTCTTCAGAATCAGAATTTACCTCTTCTGCATTTTTGTCACTTTGTTGATCAGCATCATCGGCCATAAGACATTTTTGTCTTTCCGTTTCTTGAGCTTTAATCAACCGGTCCATAAGCTCTTTTGCCGTCCTACAAGAAGATGCAAATAGATACTTGTTACTACTTACAGAAGCTTTCAATAAACTCAAAGCAGTAACATTATCATGATGCATCATTTTATCCTGATTAGACCACTTGGTCTCATCTAGAGGTAATATGTGTGGACCATGACAAATCAATTTCCAAAGACTAGGATTAATAGAATTGATCCCCACACATAGTTTGCCTAGCCATGAATCAAAATTCAAACCAGTGAAGATTGGCAAACGGTTCATTGATATATGTTCAGTAGAAAAATTCATGATTGTGGAATGCACTGGGATCACTCTGTAGATCGCAAGATCTAGGGACAGCAGAGCCTCGCTCTGATACCAATTGTTGGGTCCCGTAGTGCAGGAACACGGATCTAGAGGGGGGGTGAATAGATCCTTCTGCTAACAACTATGTCCAATTAAAAACACAAACTACCACACAGCGGAATTTACAAGATTGATAGGATTGAGGAAATTAATCTAAACAACTTTAAACTTAATTCACTTAATCTCACCGAGCTCACACGATTACATAACTAGATAGTAGAGAACACACAATCACACAAATCAAACCACAAAACACGGGGATTTTTAAGGTGGTTCGGGACCACGACGGGCTCCCTACGTCCACCCCTCACCAAACCGGTGAGGCTTCACTACACGCTACAAAGTGTAGCAACACGGGGAAGAACCCCAATACACACACGCTGCTTTCGCAGCAAACCACACACGAGGCCTCGCCTCAAACTACTGCCACAGCATCACACACACACACACACACACACGTTGGGGAACACACTCCGAACTGTATACTTCACACGGAGACACAACTCTGTCCACACACACGTAGGACAAGGCCTACACAACCACACGGGAGAAAACTCCCAACAACACACGCGGATATACTCCGCACAGATCGACACACAAGAGACCACACACACACTCGGAGACCCCTTTCTCCGAACACCCACACAAAATATTCTGTCAAATGTATATGTAACAATCACAAATATATGCTATGACCTTCCACACAAATTCTATAGATGTAAACTAGAAGAATGCATCAAGTATAAGGCTCCCCCTTCTTCATCAAAATCTGATTCTCCTTGCTCATTGAGGGATGATCATAATCTTGACATCATCTTCTTCCTCTCCTCTAGCCGCTTCTCTTTTCCTTATTCCAATCTCCTCTCTTCACCTGAAAGAGTAGATAGACATAATGAGTTCAATCTTTAAGCTAATCTCAAACAAAAATATAGATCATAGAACATATCACAAAGAACTGATAGAAGACATAGAAGTGATCCCCCTTTGTTTTCCAAGGCCGGTTGATGATGTTCCTTGAACCACGAGTTGGAGGGTAGCCGGATGACGATGATTCTTACGTCCTCTTGATCCTCTCTTCGATCCGCTCCTTTTCTTCTTCTTCCATGAGCTCCAGATCTTCACGGATGTAGATGATATCCTCCTTGGAAGAGCTCCACCACGTTTTCCCCTTTTCTTCACCTATACGAATGAACAAAATGAGCATTAGGGTTAATGAACTCCCAAATTCGTAACTCTTATATAAGCAACTTAAGGGGTGAGGAAAATACTCATAAAACCCTCCTAATACATGTTAAAAACACCTTAATAACAATAGAAACTAATAGGGGGTAGTATGGTAATGTTTGAAAGGGTTTTCAATGGATTTTAAACACTTTCGGAAGTCCCGTCCGGAAGGGGTCGACCCTTGGGGTCGACCCTCGAGCAACAGGTTGCTGGAAAACACAAAACAGCACCTTGTGTTACAGGGGTCGACCCCTGGGGTCGACCCTTTCAGGCAGGTTACATAAAAAATAGCACTGCGCGCTCTAGCGGCAGGAATTATTTCTCCTAGATCCGAACTCCGATCGAAGTGAGATTGGAGGCGTTGGAAAGAGGACTCACAGAGCTACAACATATAATTTTTATGAGGAGATCCAACGGTTGGATTGAAAATGGTGAAGACTGTAAGACAGTTTGAGTTTAAAAAACAACTAAAACCTCCATCAAACCAAAGGGAAACAATTGATTAAATGTTACCATAATCCCATGAAGATCAACAATGATTTTGCATCCTGAAAAATATGATAAATCAAGAGGTTAGATCAAGATCAAAATATATGGGTCATGTATTAACATATGAAGCTAGTTTTGAGACTGAGACCCAAAAGTCATGAAATGTGATTGCGAAATCATTAGCATGAGGCATATGAGCATTCCCATGATAGATCAGTATCAAGGCATTAGAGAACTCAATTTTCCAGTTCAAGATTAGAAGAGTCTCACCATGGATTCCAATATAACTTCTTACCTTGAAGCAATATTACCCTGCACTATATGGCAATGAACTCATAAGCAAGTTGATATTAAACCGAATCTCAAGATCCCAATTTCAACCCAATTCTCCTACAAGCCATTTCACCAACCATTTAAGCCATATGATCCGAAGGACAAGGAACCATCATTCAAACTTTCAAACCACACATCATTTCCTTGGGGGCAAGCCATGATATTTGCATCTCAATCATTCATTTAGCATTACCAAGGTACACATGCATGACATGTGGCTCAATAGGACATGATGCTCGAGTATGCTTTTCACAAAGACCTTTCACATTGAAGATAGAGCAATCTCACCAGGTGTAGATGGTATATGCAATGTGCTAACCTCAAAGCACGTATGAGCCTTATAGTGACACAGATGTATCCACATGATGATATCCCAAAAGAAACAGTTTGTAATCATTTTTCACAATCATTTTATACTTCATACACATGAAGACATGAGTAACCATTCACGCACAAGGCCAAGCAACAAGGGTATCTTGTAATCATCAAAATCACATACACAACACTAGTCATGATAACGATGCATAGGCCAACTATATGCAAGGGTTTAGTGAATAGACAAAATAATATCTTTTAATTTCCATTAAGGGCTAAGAGATGCATGAATGTATAAAACTATGAAATCATGAAATTCTTAGTCTATGATGCATGAAATCAAGTACAATCAGAGGACTTTTATCCTTAACAAGTTATTTTTGCCAATCATGAGATAACCTACCTCTTAAGACCTTCAAACTTCGAATTTAATGCTAGGTGCTACCCTTAGACCCTTGTACTTCTTGTGATAAATCAGCAACTTCAATCTGCTCTATTTCCTCAGCCTCTTGACCTAAGGTCGCTCAGTTCAGAACTAAGTCCTATTTATAGGGTTTTGGTTAGGATTTGAAGATTAGATCGATTCTAGAGTCCTTAATTTGTCATAACCTAATCCTTAAGAGTCCTTAGCAATGTTATAATCTATCCCAAATCGATCTCTTGTAGATAGGATTTCAAAGTTCCATTTTTTTTGCAATTTCCTCACCTTATGGAATCCGCAGGATGTAACGGTCGTGTCTAGGTGCGTTACAGGGCTGTGGCGGTCGCCCGATAGACCGTTACATGTAACGTGTATGGAGTTTCAATTTAATAAAACTCTTTTATTTATTTATTCATATAATTATCTTATATAATTAGTATTTATCCTTAAAATACGTGAATAAGCCAATTACCCTTCTAGAATATGGGCCAAACTTGATGGGCTTGGTCCATAAACCTTTTGAACAATTATTAGATCGGCTAGGTTAACTAATTAGCCTTTTTGAGCCTTATATTAACTTATTAATCCAATAACCCCTTCATTAATTTATTTAAGCCTTTATAATTTCTAAAAAAATAATTTATAATTCAAAAATTATTTATAAATTCTGGGGCACTACACTCCTTCCGTGTCAATCTTGTTAAAGATACTGCGATCTTTGAGAAATCCTTGATAAATCTTCGATAATATCCAGCCAATCCCAAGAAGCTTCGGATTTTCGTCACACTAGTAGGTCTTTCCCAGTTCTTTACGGCCTCGACCTTTGAAGGATCGACGGCGATACCGTTTTGGAAAATTATGTGACCGAGAAAAGAAACTTCCTCCAACCGGAAATCACACTTGCTTAATTTGGCATAAAGCTTGTGATCTCTTACTAATTGAAGGGCCTTCTTGAGATGCTCCACATGTTCATCCTTTGACATGGAGTAGATCAAAATGTCGTCGATGAATACAACCACAAATTGATCGTGGTATGGCGTGAATAAAGCTGTTCATTAATTGCATGAATGTGGCAGGCGCATTTGTTAAGCCGAAATGCATAACGGTGAACTCGTAATGTCCATACCTACTCCCAAATGTCGTCTTGTGAATATCACTTTCCTTGATTTTCAACTGATGATAACCAGATTGAAGATCGATCTTTGAAAAATATCGAGCTCCAGAAATCTGGTCGAATAATTCATCAATCCTCGGCAATGGATATTTATTATTGATGGTGAGTTGATTTAATTACCGATAATCAACACATAACCTCATCGAACCATCCTTCTTTTTAACAAAGAGGACCAGGGCTCCCCAAGGTGAAGTACTTGGTCGGAGAAACCCCTTCTCCAATAAATCCAGTAGTTGTTCCTTTAACTCCTTCATTTCAACAGCAGACATCTGATACGGAGCTTTAGAAACTGGTGCAGCTCCCGGAATTAAATTAATAGAGAAAACCACTTCTCCCTCAGGAGGAATACCTGGCAACTCGTCCGAAAATACATTAGAATAATCCCGAACGATAGGAATGTCCTTTAGAACGGGTTCCGTGTGCTCGGTCATAGTGATAGAAACTAAGAAACCGGCACAACCCTTCCTTAATAATTTCTCGGCTTTGAGGGCCGAAATAAGAGATATAGGCTTGGAATGCCTAGTGCCAAAAAATAGATGGTCGGGGTAACCAATAAAAGTTACCATAGCCAACTTCCAATTGACACTAGCTCCATGTGCAGATAGCCAATCGGCACCCAAAATAACATCATATCCTTCCATCTCCATACATACCAAATTAGCGGGTAAGTTATAACCGCTAATTAGAACTTCACTAGTATGATAGAAATGTTTAATCTCTGTTCCCATTCCAATAGGGGTAGTAATAGTGAGTGTAGAATCTAATGGAACATGCTTCATAGGTAAAAAATCAGCAAATCTTCTAGATATAAATGAATGCGTAGCTCCGGTGTCAAATAAGATAGAGGCAGGCTTGGAGTATATGAAAAGAGTACCTTCCACGATGCCTCCTTCTTCGGTAGGTTCCGCATCCATGAGAGCTTGAAGTCTTCCTTGCTTTTTGGCAATAATAGGAAGTTTTACCGGTGGTGGAGCTTGCTCGATGAGAAGAGGGCAATTCGGGATCCTATGCTCTCGACTCTCGCATCGAAGACATGCACCGAGCTTTCTCCAGCATTCCTCGGCTTTGTGTCCGGGTTTCTCGTAGAATTTGCATAATTCCTTTGATGACGTAGAGAAAGGAACAATTTGCTTGTCAAAGGTTCTTGGCTTCTTGTCCCCTTTAAAGTTACGTCCACCTTTGTTGAAATTTCGCCCGTCTTTCTTCAAGTTACGCTCGTCATTGGGCCTTTTCTTCTCGAAGGAAGGTTTGAAACTTACGGACCCAGTAACTTGCTCTCTCTTGGCTTCCCTTCCTCGGATGCGATCCGATAACTTCGTTGCATCTTCTAGGAGTTGTGCTCTCCGTACCGCATCACAATAAATTTGGATATCCATCGGGGCGAGTTGAGTAATATATTGAGGCTTAAGGCCGTTAAGAAATCTTCATGCCTTCATTTTGTCGGTACCCACGAGATGTGGAGTGTACCGAGATAACCTCAAAAATTGAGCTTCATATTCCGCAACCGATAATCCCCTTTATTTCAAAGCGACAAATTTGGCGGCCTTTCTTTCTTGTACTCGGTCGGAGAAGTATTTACTATTGAAGTGTTCCACGAACTCTTCCCATAGAATTTAGTCGTGCACTAAAGTAGCTTCGACCGATTCCCACTAGGCACGGGCATCTCTTTCTAGTTGGAAAGTAGCGAGTAGGACCTTTTCCTCGTCGGCACATTGCATGACTCAGAAATTCCTCTCAATTTCCTTAATCCAGTGTTTGGCTTCATCCGGATCCGTAGATCCAGTGAACTTGGGAGGGTTCATGCTTCGGAAATTCCTATGCAAATCACAAGCTCCTCGGTTTGCTCCTCTCTGAGCAACTTGTTGGAGGGCTTGGGTTAAGCCTTGAACGGTGCGCTGCATCTCACGCTATTGAGCTCTCTCGGTGGCCATTTGCGAGAATTATCCTGAAACCATAATTCCAAGATTTATTATTTTTGTTTTGGCATTTATTTCCTGATAAATCCCTTTTTCTTAAAACTTAACCCGTGTTTCTACCCAATCTTACCGGGAAAGTTTTAAGACCTATCCAATTTCTAGATATTGATCTTAAACCTAACCTAAGTTTAAGAATGAACCTATACTTGTGAAACCTAGGATTTTATGTAACCTAGGCTATGATACCACAAAGACTATCACGCCCTGACGCGGAATATCGGGACGCGAACTAGTCGTAAACAAGCGTGTCGATCAGAGTATGTACAATTTTATTTCTAAATTCAGAAATGAATGGGAAAATGATACTTTTATTCCATCAAAATGAAGTTTACATTGCTAATTCATAAGCCATAAAGGCATATTACAATCTTCAAACTCCAAAATACAACATTCTTGTAAAAACACAAATGACCTACATCAACCAAGGTAAAAAGGAAAATCACTCTCTCACTCTTGTTCATTCCCTTGTTCATTTTCATTTCCTGCAATAATTAACCAAAATGTAGGGTGAGCTAAAAGCTCAGTAGGATTATATATCTCTAAAAACTAGGTAATCTTTAAGTATTAACAATTGAAGCGATTTTCTAACTTGTATCGGGAAGTGTATAAACATGAATGAAATTTCCAAGTAATTGAGATAATAGGATATCAAGATAAATTTCCAAGTAATGACTTTGAACAAGTAAAGAATTTCATGTAATTGGCCATTTTCACGCAAGTCAAGTAATTCATTTAATTTTCAAGTAAACAAGTAACAAGTAAACAAGTATGAATAGTGGAATGCCGTAAAATCTAGCAAGTCCTGCACTTTGGTGCAATGCCACACCGTGGTCAATCAACTCCCATGGGCACAAGTACTTTCGAGCGCTCCTCCCAGGATCAGACCGGGCCCCATTAATGCCAAACATTGGGTCAGTGGATCATAAGATCCCAAGTACGTTTAGACATCCACTTAACACTGTGGCCAATGAATTTCAAGAATATGCTCATTGTAAAAAGTATAGATCTGACAAAAATCTCAGAAGTAGCAAGAGGAGTGAATAATAATTTTAAGGCATCATGTTTAACGACATTAAGTCGTGGAATTCAAGAAAGAACGGTAACTAGGAAGAAAAATCAAGTAATTAGAGTTTAATAGAATTAATTTAATTTCATGGTTTAATCTTGTGTGCATTTAGTTTACAAGTGTTTAGACATGTTTACAGGATGTTTTTTGTACATTAGAGATGCATTAGTTTAGCCAAAACAGTGATTTATTATAAAAATCAAAATTTGGTTATGAAAATAAGTTTTTTATGCCGAATATAATTCTAACTTGCTAAAAATAATTTTAATACGTTACTTTACTGATAAGATAATAAAAATAAGTTTTCATGCTGGATTTAATTTTTACATGCTAAAATTAATTTTTTAACATGCTAAAATTAATACTTAACATGCTAAAATAATTCTCACACATTAACTTACTGATAATATGATAAAGATAAGTTTACCATGTTGATTATAGAAATTTTCTGATAACAACATAAATTTTATCACACTAAAAATCATTTTTGTATATTTATTTACTAATTATTTGATAGGAAAATAGAATTATCATGCTGAAAAATAACTTTAATATACTGAAAATAATTCTATCATGCTAAAATAATTCTAACATGCTAGAAATAATTTTTATCATACTAGAAGAAATTTTATCATGCTGGAAGTAATTTTCATGGATCAATTTACTAATTATTTAATAGGAAATTAGGTTTACTATGCATAAAAAATAGTTTTAAATAGATTTAACATACTGAAAATAATTTTTATATCTCAGCATGTATAAAATAGTTTTATCATGTTGGAAGTCATTTTTAACATACTGGAAATATTTTTCATGCATTAATTTACTAATATGGTTAAAATTAGATTTTTTTCATGTAAAAATAATTTCATTCTACAAAAATAATTTTTAACATGCTGTAAGAATTAAAACATGCTAATGTTGCCTTTTCTTACTATTGGTGACTAAACACTTATAATTATTGGAGATTTCAAATGTTATAATTCATATTGTGTTCATAATCTGTAGTGATTAATCTTTAGTCCCACATTGGAAGTTTAGAAAACTTGCATGGCTTTATATGTTGGAGAGCTCACCCTCGGGTCAGGACCTAAGGGGCATAGGATGTGGGCTCGAGTTGTGTGTGAATACAAAACTATATGAACTGAACAATATACTATTAATATATTTATTTATTTATTTGTGTCGAGCCTAGCCGAGTCGAGCCGAGCCGCACCGAACTGCACTGAGGTGTGGTTGGTTGGTTTTGAAATTATTTTGTTTGACCCCCGGGCATTTCGGGTAGAATGAAATTATTTTGTTTTGAATGCGCTATAGGTTGTTGGCGCGATCTTGAAGAACACGCTGGCCGTGAGTGGCGCGATCTGGAACATATAAAAAACTAGATGAAAGAGCTGTCTGAACGCGCGATCTTGACTAACGCGCTATGTACATATAGCGCGATATGGAACATATCTTTATAGTATTATATGTACATTTTGAAAATTTGGTGAAAGGGGCGGGGTTTGTCTGAAAGAACGCGCTCCTGAAGAGTAGCGCATTCTGGTTTCGAGACCAAAACAGAAATACCCCTCAGTAAAATGACCATAACTTGCTCATTTCATAACGGAATTTAATAAATGAGTTATCAATGGAAAGAGGACAGAAAAACAAATAAGATGGCATGCTTTAATTAGAGTTTAGCCTGAGAGACACCTACCTTTTTGTGGATCTAAAGAAATATCCCTAAATATAAGAAAACCCTTTGATCTTCCAAATCTTCTTCAAATCTCCACCAATCTTCGCAGCAGTGTAACATTAACCTCCAGGGATGATTTGAGGGTCGAATAGGTTCTATTTATAGCCAAAACTTGGCCAAATTTGTCAAGATTCCTTGCCTAACAATGCCAAACTTTCCAACTCCGAATTAGAAGAAAATTCTAATTTTTCTATTTAATCTAGCCTCCATTTGGTGTGAAACCAATGTAAAAACGGCTAGTCCAAGGTGGGCTGTTAGGTAAGAGTCGATATTTGTGTCATCCTTCTAGAAATTAGATTATTATAATCTCTTAAATTACATATTAAACACATGTTACGAATTTAGGTTAATTTAACCTTTAATAAATCCTTTAATCTATTAATCCAGCCCATTTTGAATTATCCAATGGGCCAATTGTGATCCTAATCCATTACATGGACTTTTATTGTGCTTTCTATGATTTATCTAAGGTTTAAAGCATTTAATCTCTATTTACTTCTAGTTAATTCAAGTAAATTCAATAAACTAGTTTATTTCATATAGTAAAAATGTAATTTAATTATTTCATGAAAATTTTAATTACATAATAAAATTAAAAAAATTATTTATCATTTTTAATTATCGGGTTTCTATATCCTCCCCCACTTAAAAGAATTTGGTCCTCCAAATTCACATTATATAACTAAGAGTCAAAGATTCGAGTAGAAAGGTCGAATTTCTAACCTCAGATTAAATTCGAGTATTTCTTCTTGATGGATTCTTCCAATTCCCAGGTTGCTTTCTCGAATCCACGCTTGCTCCATTGGACTTTCACCATCGGTATGGCCCGATTCCTCAGTTGGTGTAATTTTCGATCCAATATTTTGATCGGTCTTTCTTCATATGATAGGTCCTTTTGGAGTTTCAACTCTTCAAATTGAATCACATGTGAAGGATCATAGACGTATTTCCTTAGCATGGATACATGAAATATGTCATGTACACCAGACAGTTGAGGAGGTAAAGCCAGCTTGTATGCTACCTCGCCGATTCCCTCAAGAATCTCGAAAGGGCCGATAAATCTCGGACTTAGCTTTCCTTTGATGCCGAATCTTCTAATTTCTCATGTGGGTGGGATCTTTAAGAAGACATGCTCCCCCACTTAGAATTCAAGGTCTCACCTCCGGTTGTCGGCGTAGCTCTTTTGCCGTGATTGAGCGACCTTTAGCCTTTCTTGTATCAACTGGATTTTGTCAATTGTGTCATGTACAATGTCGGGACCAATCAATCCTTTGTCACCAACCTCGTTCCAGCATAGAGGCGATCTGCAACTTCGGCCATATAATGCTTCGAATGGTGCCATTTGAATACTCGACTGATAGCTATTGTTAAAAGTGAACTATGTCAGCGGTAAATGTTCATGCCAACTACCACCGAAGTCAATCATGTAGGCTCTCAACATATCTTCAATAACTTGATTCATCCTCTCGGTTTGTCCAGTATTCTAAGGGTGAAAAGTAGTGCTAAACCTTAGTCTAGTACCCATAGACGAATGTAAACACTTCCAGAAATAAGAGGTGAATCTTGGATCTCTGTCCGAAATAATAGAGCTTGGAATACCGTGTAGCCTTATGACCTCCTTGATATATAAGGCATCTAGAACATCCACGGTCCATCTATTCTTGATAGGTAAAAAGTGAGCGGACTTGGTTAACCGGTCCAAAATTACCCATATAGCATCAAAACCACTTCGGGTCTTCGGTAATCCAACTATGAAGTCCATACCGATACTATCCCATTTCCATTCCGGTATTTCGAGAGGCTTGAGCTTGCCAGCCGATTTGAGGTGTTCGGCCTTGACTTGTTGACAAACCAAACATCGGCTTACAAACTCGGCTACCTCTCTCTTCATATTCGGCCACCAGAATATTCTCTTGAGGTCTTGGTATATTTTTGTAGCATCGGGGTGAATAGTGTACCTTGACCGATGTGCTTCCTCTAGGATTTTACCCTTGATGGTAGAACAATCCGGTACACAAGTTCTTCCTTTGAATAATAGCCTTCCATCACCAGCCAAAAGGAAATTCGGTCGTTGATCTAGTTACATCGGATCATCAACTTGTCGTTCCTTGATTTCTGAGAGTAACTCGGGTTGGAGTCAAATATTAGCAATAAAGACTCCGCCTTCCTTCTCCTCCATATTGAGGTTTAAGTTTGCCATTTGCTCAAGTAGATTCCATTCTTTAACCATCATGCTTGATAATAAAGCCATCAGCTTCCGGCTAAGTGTATCAGCTACGGCATTACCTTTTCCGAGGTGATATTGTATAGAGAAGTCGAAATCCTTTAAATATTCCAACCACCATCTTTGTCTCATATTGAGCTCCTTTTGAGAGAATAAATATTTGAGACTCTTGTGATCAGAATACATCGCAAAGGCTTCGCCATAGAGGTAATGTCACCAGATCTTCAAAGCAAAGACCACAGCTGCCAGTTCTAGGTCATGTACGGGATAATTTTTCTCGTGCTTCTTCAATTGCCATGAGGAATAAGCTATGACCTTGCCATGTTGCATTAATACGCAACCTAGGCCAATTCCAGATGCATCAGCATATATTTCGAATCCTCCTCCTTCCGTAGGTAATTGAGAATAGCAGCAGTCGTCAGCCAATCCTTTAAAGTTTGAAAGCTTTTCTCGCATTCCTCGGACCATATAAAAGGATTCTCCTTCCGTGTCAATCTTGTTAAAGATAATACGATCTTTGAGAAATCCTTGATAAATCTTCGATAATATCCAGCCAATCCCAAGAAGCTTCGGATTTCCGTCACACTAGTAGGTCATTCCCAGTTCTTTATGGCCTCGACCTTTGAAGGATCGACGGCGATACCGTTTCGGGAAATTATGTGACTGAGAAAAGAAACTTCCTCCAACCAGAAATCACACTTGCTTAATTTGGCATAAAGCTTGTGATCTCTTAATAATTAAAGGGCCTTCTTGAGATGTTCCTCATGTTCTTCCTTTGAGTTGGAGTAGATCAAAATGTCGTCGATGAATACAACCATAAAATGATCGAGGTATGGCCTGAATAAAGCTGTTCATTAATTGCATGAATGCGGCATGCACATTTGTTAAGCCGAAAGGCATAACGGTGAACTTGTAATGTCTATACCTACTCCGAAATGCCGTCTTGTGAATATCACTTTCCTTGATTTTGAACTGATGATAACCAGATCGAAGATCGATCTTTGAAAAATATCGAGCTCCAGAAATCTGGTCAAATAATTCATCAATCCTCAGAAATGGATATTTATTCTTGATGGTGAGGTGATTTAATTGCCGATAATCAACACCTAACCTCATCGAACCATCCTTCTTTTTAACAAAGAGGATCGGGGCTCCCCAAGGTGAAGTACTTGGTCGGATAAACCCCTTCTCCAATAACTCCAGTAGTTGTTCCTTTAACTCCTTCATTTTAACAGCAGACATCCGATACGGAGCTTTAGAAGCTGGTGCAGCTCCCGGAATTAAATTAATAGAGAAAACCTACTTCTCTCTCGGGAGGAATACCAGGCAACTCGTCCGGAAATAAATAAGAATAATCCCGAACGATAGGAATGTTTTTTAGAGCGGGTTCCGTGTGCTTGGTCACAGCGATAGAAACTAAGAAACCGGCACAACCCTTCCTTAATAATTTCTCAGCTTTGAGGGCTGAAATAAGAGATATAGGCTTGGAATGCCTGGTGCCAGAAAATAGATGGTCGGGGTAACCAATAAAAGTTACCGTGCCCAACTTGCAATTGACACTAGCTCCATGTGTAGATAGCCAATCGGCACCCAAAATAACATCATATCCTTCCATCTCCATGCATACCAAATTAGCGGGTAAGTTATAACCGCTAATTAGAACTTCACTAGCAGGATAGAAATGTTTAATCTCCGTTCCCGTTCCAATAGGGGTAGTAATAGTGAGTGTATAATCTAATGTAACCGGCTTCATAGGTAAAAGACCAGCAAATCTTCTAGATATAAATGAATGCGTAGCTCCGGTGTCAAATAAGACAGAGGCAGGCTTGGAGTATATGAAAAGAGTACCTTCCACGATGCCTCCTTCTTCAGTAGGTTCCGCATCCATGAGAGCTTGAAGTCTTCCTTGCTTTTTGGCAATAATATGAAGTTTTACCGCTGGTGGAGCTTGCTCGATGAGAAGAGGGCAATTCGGGATCCTATGCTCCCGACTCCCGCATCGAAGACATGCACCGAGCTTTCTCCAGCATTCCTCGACTTTGTGTCCGGGTTACTTGCAAAATTTGCATAATTCCTTTGATGACGTGGAGAAAGGAACAATTTGCTTGTCAAAGGTTCTTGGCTTCTTGTCCCCTTGAAAGTTACGTCCACCTTGGTTGAAATTTCGCCCGTCTTTGTTGAAGTTATGCCCGTCATTGGGCCTTTTCTTCCCGAATGAAGGTTTGAAACTTCTAGACCCAATAACTTGCTCTCTCTTGGCTTGCCTCCTCGGATGCGATCCGATAACTCCGTTGCATCTTCTAGGAGTTGTGCTCTCCGTACCGCATCAGAATAAATTTGGATATCCATCGGGGTGAGTGAGTAATATATTGAGGCTTAAGGCCGTTAAGAAATCTCCGTGCCTTCATTTTGTCGGTACCCACGAGATGTGAGCATACCGAGATAACCTCAAAAATTGAGCTTCATATTCTGCAACTGATAATCCCCTTTGTTTCAAAGTGGCAAATTCGGCGGCCTTTCTTTCTTGTACTCGGTCAGAGAAGTATTTACTATTGAAGGGTTCCACGGACTCTTCCCATAGAATTTGGTCATGCGGTAAAGTAGCTTCGACCGATTCCCACTAGGCACGGGCATTTCTTTCCTGTTGGAAAGTAGCGAGTAGGACCATTTCCTCGTCGGCACATTGCATGACTCAGAAATTCCTCTCGATTTCCTTAATCCGGTGTTTGGCTTCATCCGGATCCGTAGATCCAGCGAACTTGGGAGGGTTCATGCTTCGGAAATTCCTATGCAAATATCCAGCTCCTCGGTTTGCTCCTCCCTTAGCAACATGTTGGAGGGCTTGGGTTAAGCCTTGAACGGTGGGCTGCATCTCGCGCCATTGAGCTCTCTCGGTGGCCATTTACGAGAATTAGCCTGAAACCATAATTCCAAGGTTTATTATTTTTGTTTTGGTATTTATTTTTTGATAATTCCATTTTTCTTAAAACTTAACCCGTGTTTCTACCCAATCTTACCGGGAAGGTTTTAAGACCTATCCAATTTCTAGATATTGATCTTAAACCTAACCTAAGTTTAAGAATGAACCTATACTTGTGAAACCTAGGATTTTATGTAACCTAGGCTCTGATACCACAAAGACTGTCACACCCCGACGCGAATATCGGGACTCGAACTAGTCATAAACAAGCGTGTCGATCAGAGCATGTACAATTTTATTTCTAAAGTCAGAAATGAATGGGAAAATGATACTTTTATTTCATCAAAATGAAGTTTACATTGTTAATTCATAAGCCATAAAGGCAAATTACAATCTTCAAACGCCAAAATACAACATTCTTGCAAAAATACTAATGATCTACATAAAACTAGGTAAAAAGGAAAATCACTCTCTCACTCTTGTCCATTCCCTTATTCATTTTCATTTCTGCAACAATTAACCAAAAAGTATGGTGAGCTAAAAGCTCAGTAGGATTTTATATCTCTAAAAACCAAGCAATCTTTAAGTATTAACAATTTAAGCAATTTTCTAACTTGTATCGAGAAGTGTATAAACATGAATGGAATTTCCAAGTAATTGAGATAATATGATATCAAGATGAATTTCCAGGTAATGACTTTGAACAAGTAAAGAATTTCTTGTAATTGGCCATTTTCACGCAAGTCAAGTAATTCATGTAATTTTCAAGTAAACAAGTAACAAGTACGAATAGTGGAATGCCATAAAATCTAGCAAGTCATGTACTTCGGTGCAATGCCACACCGTGGTCAATCAACTCCAATGGGCACAAGTACTTTCGGGCGCTCCTCCCAGGACCAGACTGGACCCCATTAATGCCAGGCATTGGGTCAGTGGATCATAAGATCCCAAGTACGTTTAGACATCCACTTAACACTATGGCCAATGAATTTCAAGAATAAGCTCATTGTAAAAAGTACAGATCTGACAAAAAATTCAAAAGTAGCAAGAGGAGTGAATAATAATTTTAAGGCATCATGTTTAATGACATTAAGTCGTGGCATTCAAGAAAGAACGGTAACTAGAAAGAAAAACCAAGTAATTAAAGTTTAATAGAATTAATTTAATTCCATGGTTTAATCTTGTGTGCATTTGGTTTACAAGTTGAAGAGGCGAAATCTCACGCTGATTCCTGAGCGGGCTGGTAATCACCAAGTTTGTGAACTGCAAGACAGGGAAACGGGTCAGAGGGCCCAGGGGGATTCCCTGGGGCGAAACCCTCCGATGCTCAAGTCAGTAGAGCAATGGTGGGAGCAGCAATAGGGAGGAGAAGGTGAAGGCGCGAGATCCCTCTCCACCAATGGGGTGAAGTGATCCGTACTCAGGAATTGGGAGTGGATCAATGCCCTTTTGGACTTACCTTTTACCGGAGGGTATCCCAGGTTTAAATAGTGCGCCGCCCTCTAGAGTCCTGCAAGCCGAGGGGTCTCCGGTGGAGGTTACGTCCTCGTCGTGGGCTTTTATGGCCTCATCATGGGGGCGTTATCCTCGCGGGGAAGCCGGAGCTCCTAGGCTTCATGGCACCCGGCCCGCTGTGGACTCTAACGGCTGCAATGATAAACATTTTATCGGTCGTACCGAGCTTAGAGGGGCCGGCCCTATCGGGCAATAGGCCTAGCTCGGTGAGGAGATGGGTCGGACAGACCGGCTAGTGCTTCCCTCCTTCGTGCGGAGAGATAGCTCGTGCGCGGGTCTTCCTGTGACCTGACCGATGCTCGGGCTCTCCGAGCCTTGGGGGCCGCCTAGGAGAGTTGTTTCCTCGAGCATTATTTTATTGGGCTTTTCCAAGTGGGCCCTGTGGACTGTCACTTGAACGAGCTTGCCTCGTCGGGCCCTGTTGGGCCTAGTTGGGTCTGCTCTTTGAGTGGGCTGCAGGAATCCCCCTCTCCACTTGTCCCCCTCCTACTCCCGAGCCAAGGGGGCTCGGTTGAGTAGTTTTTTGAGGCTTTGGACCGGCGTGGCTCGGGTGGGTGGAATCTGTCGGCGTTATGAAGCCACATGTAGTGGTCGCCTTGGCCCGTAGTAATAATGATCCTGACGGATTTGAAATGAAGGGGCCCCCTTTTTCTCGGAGGTTGAAACGGCGCGCCGCCTCCCGCGAGGGTTTATAGGCGTACGGCGCTGCTCGTCCTCCCGGCCTTTCTAGGGTTTTTGGCCTTTCCTCCACTTCTTTGCTCCTGGGGCTCCTTGATGCGCCATGAAGATATAGCGGGGGAGCAAGCTCTTGCAGCGGCATTTGAGGAGCTGGCGCGTATAACCGCGGAGGCGATCCGGCAGCTTCCTTCTCCCCCGGAGTCTTCGGGTTCTCGTGAAGGTTCTTCTTCTAGCTCTATGGCGGATCTGCGCTTAGAAATCGAGCAGGTGAGGCGGGAGCCCTTCCCCAATCGCAGCGAGTTGGGGGAGGCTGATGTGAAGAAACTGGAGCATCGGTTTCGCCTGCCTCTCCGATATAGCTTTGTAGCCGCTGCCCCATACGAGACGAGCTTGGATAGCCGCACGAGCCATATTTGTACTTTTCTCCTAGCGTGGAAGAGCGGATTCTGCCTCCCCTTCGAGCCCTTCGTTCTGAAGCTTCTCAATTTTTTCGTGTTGGCACCTGTTCAGCTGGTGGCCAACTCGTATCTCATGCTGTCTGCCTTTCGGATCCTCTGCCGCCTGCAGGGGGTTCCCCCGTCCCTAAATCTTTTTCATTATTTCTTCGAGCTGAAGGCACATCCGTCGGCGGGGAAAGGCTTCTATTTTATTCAGGCGCGCAGGAATCGGAGTTGTATTCCGCTGGCGGCGAAGGATTCTTCGCACAAAGGGTGGAAGAGGCATTTTTTCTCGGTGAAGGCGGAAGCAGTGGATGAATCCTGGAGGTGCCAGGTTATGCCCAACTTCCATCTGAATCTTCCCCCGCAGCAGGAGGAGTTCCCCGCCGATGTGGAGGGATACGCCGCTCGCTTGTTGACAAATCGCCGGTCGACTGAGGAGCTGGTGATGCTGGAGAACGTAGAGTAGTATCTGCTTACACAGCTCAAGCCATCAGGTATCATCCTTCGGATCCTTCTGCGGGGTCGGAGGGTCGCTTTTTCGCTCCTTAACCGAATCTTCTTCTTCATTGCAGACATCCGGTGGGAACCTTTGGAAGAGGTCACCGAGGTCATCGATCTTGGGGATGACTCGGCGGCTGATGAGTCTATCGTTCCCGCGGGTCGTTCCCAAGCCCGGGATAAGGGCAAGGGGGTGGCCTCCGAGGGATCTTCGCGACCTAGCGGGGCGAAGCGCAAGGATCCCATGGAGGGAAAATTGCGGGAAGCCGCGAAGGCCAAGAAACGGGCCAAGAAGGCTGGCCTTCCTACCGCTGCCGGGGGCGACTCTGGCTCGGCGGCGCTCCCCTCCGGGGGTGACTCTGGCTCGGCGGTGCTCCCCTCTCGGGGGCAAGATGGGGCCGACCCTTCCGGGCCAGCTCCCCCACCTACCAGGCGAGAGGGGGCCGAGGAGACCAGGGGCCCCTCAGAGGGCGGAGATGGGTCGGTTCTCCCCTCCCCGAGGATGGAGGGGACCGGTGCTGAAGTAGCCGACGTCGAGACCGGGAGACCGGTCGAGGTCGGTGATGTCTCGGGCGGCGAGGCGCGGGCCGATACAGATAGGTTTGGGCGTTCGCCTGCGAGGGCGTCGCAGCCCCAAGTGCTCGAAGTTTCCGGTGCGGTCGATCCCGTGGCGTCAGTCGAGGTTGGGGGTTCGCCCGGGGAGGCGTTGCAACCCCAACCGACCGCGGCGCGCGGGGCGGTCGGCCCCGTTGCTCGAGCCGAACCTTCTGGCGGGGCGTCCGGTGCGGAGCGGATCTCCATGCCGGAGGCCTTGGAAAGGCTCGGTGTTTCAGGCGACCTGTATCGGGTTTGCCGAGAGGTTGCCGCAAAGACGAGGGGGGAGACAAGCGCCACTCCCCCTCCGGAGTCCTCGACGTCCTCATGGAGGGCGGCCTAGTCATGGCTCGGTCGGCGGCCTTGATGGCGGAGACGTACGCTCGGACGGAGGCGGAGCGGTCGAATCTCGCCTGGGCCCTCGGGGGGTGGAAGAGGAAACTGGCCCGCCTCAGCGAGGAGCATGAGGGGCTTCGACGGGAGTTCTCCGTGATCAGGGATTTGGCATGGGCGAGCCGGCTAGAAACGAGGCGCTGACCGAGCAGTTGGCTAAGGCCCGAGAGTCGCTCGAGAGGAAGGGCAAACTCTTGGAGGAGGAGCGTCTGCGTCACCTCGAGCTGGACGGTCGCTGGGAGCTCGAACGTGCCGAGCTACTGGACCGGGCAGAGGTAGCGGAGCGCCTTCGTTCCGTGGCCGAGGCGGACCGAGCCCGGGCGGAGAGGCGGTCGAGCGAAGCTGAGCGAGGGAGGGTCGAGGCAGAGGAACGCCTGGCGGGGGCAGAGGAGCGTGCGGCCGAGGCGGAGCGGGCTTGGGTCGAGCTCGTTGGGAGGATGGAGCAGATCGAGGCGGAGGTGATCGAGCGGTATAGGAGCTCGGACGCCTACTCAGTTGACTTGGAGAGAGCCGCCCTACCATATTACGAGGTAGCGCTTCACCGGGGCGCCCGAAAGGGGTTTAAGCAGGGTTATCATCGGGCGGTGGACTATGCCGACGAGCAAGACTCCGGGATTGAGTTCCCTTTGGGCCAGAGCTATGACTCGGATGAGTCGGCTTCTAGCTCCTCTACGTCGAGCGGTGAAGATCCAGAGGGATCTCCTCCGTCGGGGTCACCAACTCCGGACGTCTCGGGAGGGCTTGCGACCGAGACAGTTCTTGCACAAGCGAGGTCAGTGCCCGGGTCGACCGTCACCAAGGGTGCTGGGGGTGACGCGCCCACTTCCGTCGCTCCCGAGCTTCAAAGTGGGCCCGAGGCCTGATGTATTTTACCTTATTTTTCCCCTGTCTCTTGTTTGTCTCTCTTTCCTCCTTTAGAGAGTTTCCTCTTTATGAGATAATGAATGACTTACTTGTTTGATCGCCATCCTTGCCGTGATTTGGTTGGCGTATCTGAAGTAGTTGGAGAGTGCCGGTATGTCCTGCGTGGTTCTCGCGCGCTGATTTGGTAGGCTTCTGACGGGGCGTCTTTCCGTTCCCTCACGCTTTGAATGCCAGGCCGCTTCGTGAATCCCGCTAGGGCGGGAAACGAGGAGTTGGAGGTGACTGTTCAGGGGAGAAATCCTTTGGCGTGTTTTCGAGGGGGGAGTCATTTAAGGCGTGTAGCCTCCTTTGGCCTATAAGAAGGACCGAAGGGCGCCCTTTCCTCTTTACCGCTTGGGATTTTCTCTAACAGTCTTTCCTCACTCCTTCTTCTTCACTCTGCGTTGTGCCGTTGCATTAGGAGCATGGAGGATCCTTCGAAGGGTGACGCCGCCGACGACGGGGAGCAGAGAGCTCTTGCTGTCCTGGCTTGTTGGACGGGTCCCACGGTCACCGCGCGGGTTTGAGACGGGTCCGACGGTCGCCGCGCGGATCTGGAGAGGGCTTCGACGTGTGAGGGCACGGCTCTTGCCCTTTCTCAGTTCTGGCGTGGCTTCCGGGCGGGCACCGAGGCGGAGGATGGATGGGGGTATTAGGGATGCCTGCCACCACTCCCCCTCTGCATGGGGGGGAGGCGCACCAAGTTCCCTCCTCACCGAAGCCTTCCTCCATCAGCAGCCTCTTTCTCCCTCTTCTGCTCTTCATTTCTTTTACTCTTCAGAGGCTGCTTGCTCTCTGTTCCCTTCCAAGGAGTTGGTAGGTTGGGAAAGAGGAGGTCTTCACGGCGCTCCTTCTCCCTGGCCTCTATCAACTTGGAAGGTAGCCTTCTCCAACTTTAGAAGGTGTTTACCTTCTCTGCAGTCCCTCTGTCACCTTTGTCAGGGGTCATCCGAGCCAACTGGATCGGCCCCCTCTTGTCCGAGCCAGTTTCTACGCGAGGCAGAGTCAGTGGCTGGACGCGAGGAGATCGAGATTGAGTCTACCGAGCGATGACCCCTTGCAGCAGTGTTAGATGGATTTTCTTGCTTTTTGTCATGCAATGTACTTTGGCCTTCGCCTTTCTGATGTATCAATAGTTTTGAATGAAAAGAAAAGGAATTTATTTCGTCCATCTTGTTCTTCCAATTTCAAAAATAGAATTTACGTAGTGCGGCTGCGTTCCATGTCCGAGGAATGGGTTCCCCTTCCATTGTTGCTAGCCTGTACGCACCTTTCCCGAGCGTCTCGACCACTCGGTAGGGGCCTTCCAAGTTAGGGGACAGCTTGCCCGCCCCCTCTAGTGGTCGAGAGGCTTCGATTTTTCTGAGGACGAAGTCTCCCGGTTGGAAGTGTCTGCTTCGGACTCTGGCGTTGTAGTACCGAGTGAGGCGTCACTGGTATTCCGTCGCTCGGATGCTGGCAATATCCCAGAGTTCATCGGCTAGGTCGAGGTTCTCGAGTAACTTTTGGTTGTTTTCCTCGAGCGAGTAGCGGATGACTCGGAGAGACGGGTTGGCGATCTCTAATGGAATGACGGCCTCAGTGCCGTACACCAACTGAAAAGGACTTTCACAGGTTGCCGTCCTGGGAGTCGTTCGGTGCGACCACAGTACGCTAGGCAATTCCTCGAGCCAACTACCCTTGGCTTTGCCGAGTCTGGTCTTTATGCCCTTCAAGATAGTCTTATTGGCATTTTCGACCAGCCCGTTAGCCTGAGGGTGGGCGACCGAAGTGAAGTGGTTGCGGATGTTTAGGTCGGCGCACCTGTCTCGGAAATATCGAGAATCAAATTGCCGACCGTTATCGCTCACTATCACTCGGGGGATGTCGAAGCGACAAATGATCGATTTCCAGACGAAACTCCAGACGACTGTCTCGGTGATCTTTGCAGTGGCTTCGGCCTCGATCCATTTAGTGAAGTAGTCGATGGCGACGATAATTAACTTTTTCTGGGACTGAGCCGTAGGGAATGGCCCGAGAATGTCGATCCCCCACCGAGCGAAGGGATAAGGCTCGGTGAGGGTGACGAGTTCTGTAGCCGGCTGATGGACCAAGTGGTCGAACCGCTGGCATCGGTCACACTGTTGAGCGTAGGCCAAGCCGTCGCGCTGCAGGGTGGGCCACCAGTACTCCTGTCGTAACAGGATCCTGGCCAATGACCTTGCCCCTGAGTGCGCTCCGCACAGGCCTTCATGAACCTCTTGGATGGCTCGGCTGGCTTCGTCGGGGCCGAGGCACTTCAGGAGAGGGCCGGCGAAAGACCTTCGGTAGAGTGTGTCGTCCAGGACGACGAAGCGCCGGGCTTGGTACTTCGATCGGCGTGCTTCTCGAGGGTCAGAGGGCTCTTGGGAGTCTCGAGCCAAGACAGGTAGGGGGTGCGCCAGTCGCTCGGGACGGCCGAGTCAACAGCGAGGAGCTCCGATTCAATGCTCGGGCGTTCTAGCTCTTCGAGGAGGACCGATCGGGTACCTCCTGGGTCTAGGGAGGAGGCCAACCGAGAGAGGGCGTCCGCTCGGGAGTTTTCTTCCCGGGCTATTCGGACTACCTCGAACCCCTCGAATTGTTGGGCCAGGCTCCTGACCAGCTGGAGGTATTTGATCATGGGTGCCTCTCGAGCTTCGTACTCGCCGTTGACCTGGCTTGCGACCAGCTGAGAGTCGGTGTGGATCCTGACTCACTCAGCCCCCAACCGTCGGGCCATGCGCGCTCCCGATATAAGGGCCTCGTACTCGGAAGCGTTGTTGGACGCCTGAAAGTTGAATTTCAAGGCGTACTGCAGCTCCACTCCTTCGGGGGATCTTAGGAGGATCCCAGCACCACTACCGACCGAGTTGGAAGATCCGTCGACGTACAGTTCCCAGGTTGGCCCGGGCATGGTCGGTAGTCTACCTTCGGTCGGGATGGTGCTTTCGGTGATGAAGTCGGTGAGCGCTTGACCTTTTATAGCTAAGCGCGGGCGATACGAGATGTCATAGGCCCCAAGCATAATGGCCCATTTGATGAGTCACCCCGAGGCCTCGGGGTGGGCTAAAATCTTCTTCAACGGCTCGCCGGTTAGCACGGTGATGGGGTGCCCCTGGAAGTAGGGTCGGAGGCGTTTCGCGGAGGTAACCAGCGCTAGCACGAGCTTCTCGGTTGCGGGGTACCTCCTCTCGGCCTCGTTGAGCACCTTGCTGGTGTAGTAGACTGGTCTTTTGATTCCCGAGTCATTTTTGACTAGGACCGAGCTGACCATTGATGACGTCGCCGAGAGATAGAGCAGCAAGACTTCGCCCGGCACGGGCTTGGAGAGCACTAGGGGTGAAGCCAGGAACTCCTTGAGCTCGGCGAACGCTTTCTGGCATTCCTCATCCCATGCGAACGTAGCAGATGCCAATTTGGGCCCCCTCAATAGTTTAAAAAAGGGCAGGCATCGTTCGGCCGCACTGGACAAGAAACGGCTGAGAGCGGCGACACGCCCCGTCAGACGCTGTACGTCCTTAATGCAGGCGGGCGGGCGCATGTCCAGGATGGCCTGGACTTTATCGGGGTTGGCTTCGATCCCACGCTGAGTGACCAGGAAACCCAGGAACTTCCCGATCTTACTCCGAAGGCGCACTTGGCAGGATTGAGCTTCATGTTATACTTCAGGAGGACGCCGAAGGTTTCAGCGAGGTCGGTGAAGTGGTCCTGGGCCTTGGGGGTCTTGACGAGCATCTCGTCAATGTAGGCCTCGACGTTCCGACCTAGCTGCTCCTCGAACATGTGATTGACCAGTCTTTGATATGTGGCTCCGGCGTTCTTCAACCCGAAAGGCATCCGGGTATAGCAGTACACGCCGTAGTCGGTGATGAAGGCGGTCTTTTCGACGTCTTCAGAATTCATTCTGATCTGATGGTAACCCGAATAGGCATCCAGGAAGCTGACCATCTCGTTGCCCGATATTGAGTCGACCAGTTGGTCGATGCTGGGCAAGTTATAGTAGTCCTTAGGGGTCGCCTTATTCAAGTCGGTGAAGTCCACGCACATCCGCCACTTGCCGGAAGCCTTTGGTACCAGGACGACATTGGCTAGCCACGTCGGGTACATGACCGGTTTAAAAAGACCAGTCTCTTGCCCCTTGGTGACCTGCGCCTTGATAATCGTCTGTTTCTCGGGTGCGTGCTTCCTTCGGCGCTGCTGCACGGGCTTCGTGGTGGGGTTGAGGTTGAGTCTGTGCATCACGGTCTCCTCTGGTATCCCAGGGAGCTGATCGTTGGACCAAGCGAAGACTCGGATGTACTCAGAAAAAAATTTCTTATATTGCTGCTGTTCCTCGGGTGGTAGGTCGGCTCCGATCCTTACTCCTAGGGTCGGGTCATCGTTTAGGAAAATTGTTAGCAACTCGCCACCTGGCTCAGTGGTTGCGGATTTTTCCTCGACTTCCCGGGGGCCCTTATCATTCCCGCCCGGCCTCGTAGCCTCCACCGAGATATTATAGCACCTTCGGGCCGTGACCTGGTTACCTCGGATTTCCCCTACCCCGTTTTTGGTGGGGAACTTCATTTTTTGGTGATAGGTAGATGGTACTGCCTTGATCCGGCTGAGGATTCCCCGGCCGAAGATGGCGTTGTACGCTATCATCCCTTTGATCACCATGAAGTCTACCATGACCGTAACGGTTTTGGGTGGGGTGCCGAGGGTAACCGGCAGGCTTAGGGCTCCTTCGGGGAGAGTGGCCAGGCCGTTGAACCCACAGAGGGGCGTTCGGATCAGGCGGAGTTTGGATGGATCCTCTCCCATTTTGAGGAAACAGTCATAAGACAATACATCAGGGGCACTTCCATTGTCCACAAGAATCTTATCTACGTTACAATGGTTTATAGTGGCCGAGATTACGAGGGCATCATCATGTGGGGTGCTCAACCCCTCCAGGTCTTGATCGGAAAAGACTATGACCTGGGGCGGGGCCTTGGGTGGCTCTGGGGCTCGGCTCGCCCGCTCGGCATGACGCTTCCTTCCACGGCTGCTGTCGCCTCCTTATGCTATTCCTCCGGAGATGACGTTGATGTGAACCCCTCGGGGGGCGTTGTCGATCTCTTCTGCGGCGCCTTGATCTTCTCTGCGCTCGGTAGTGAACCGAGCCAGGTGCCCCAGGCGGATGAGGCGCTCGATTTCATCTTGGAGCTGGTGGCAGTCACCGGTGTGATGCCCATGATCGCTGTGGAATAGACAATGTCTGTCTCGCTTGCGGTTTTTCGACCTCATCGGCTCGGGCCGACGGAGGAGTCCCGAGTCTTTGACGTCTTCATAAATTTCATAGACCGGTGCGGTTAACGGGGTGTACCGCTCGTACTTCCGCTTGCGTTCTCCATCTCGGTCTCGCTTCTTTCCCGAGCTAGGATTTGGCTCGGGGCCCCGCTTCCTGTCCCCCTCCCGACCCGAGCCGGTTGCGTCTTGGCAAGCGCTGAGTACTTCTTCGCACTCGGCGTGGCGCAGAGCCAGAGTCACTAGCTCGGCAAGGGTCGAGGGAGGGTGGAGGACAAGTTCACGGCGGAGGTTCTCGTCCCGGGTACCCCCGGTCAGTGCGGTTGTGGCCGAGGCCACGTCCAGGCGGGGGATTCGGAGGGCTTCCGATTTAAATCGGTGGACGTAAGCCCGGAGCCTTTCCCCTTGTGCCTGTTTGAGGGCCAAGAGCCCCGCTACCGACCTTGGGGGGGCACTTCCGGCGAAGCTCTCCTTGAGGACTCTCCCAAATTGCTTGAAGTCTCGGATGGATCCAGGGGCGAGGGCCTGGAACCACGCTTGAGCGCCCTGGACCAGAGTGGTCACGAAGGCTTGGCACTTGATGGGGTCTGATGCTCCGTGTAGGGTCATCATGGCGTCGAAGCTATCATAATGGTCGGCCGGGTGGCCCTGGCCGTCGTAAAGCTTGAAGGTTGGTATGGGGACTCTGGGAGATACCTCTGCCTTCAAGATATACTCGGAGAACGGGGATTTCTCCTCGTCTTCCGGGGAAGAGGCCTTCTGTAGGGCGCGAAGGGCGCGCTCCTGCTCAGCGAAGCGCCTTTCGAAATCTCGCAGCCGGAGGGATAACTCTGGTTGCGGTCGTGCCGCGAGGCTGGGGGGAGCATCTTGGCAGTCCCCGGAACGTCGGCTTCCAGATCTGGCCGTTGCGTCCCCCGCCTTCCTTTCCTCGGCGCGGAGGAGGCCTCTTGCTCCGGAGGCGGAGCTTGCGAGGGTCCTCCGACCCTGTTACGAATGAGCTGCTGGCCGCGGAGGGTGAAGCGGCCCCCAGCTGTGTGCTGGGACGAACTCCTGCGGGAGGGGCTCCCTGACGGGGCACGGGACCTTGCATCCCTGGCTGCCTGGGTCTTCATGAGTTCCATGAAGACATCCAGTTTGGCGTTGAGGGCTTGGAATGCTTCGGCGCCACCGTAGGGGGGTAGCCCCACCGCCGCAGGGGGGGTGGTGGTCCGTCGGCGGGGATACTGGCGTTGGAGGGAGGGTTCTGTGAGGCCCTGGAAGGGCCATCCCCTACTGCTACCATGGCCTTACCCCTTTCACCGGTGGACCTCCTCCCTAAGCTCCTTCTCACCATGTTGGCTCATCGCGCGTTTCCCACAGACGGCGCCAGATGAAGAGGCAAAATCTCACGCGGATTCCTGAGCGGGCTGGTAATCACCAAGTTTATGAACTGCAAGACATGGAAACGGCTCAGAGGGCCCAGGGAGATTCCATGGGGCGAAACCCTCCGACGCTCAAGTCAGTAGAGCAATGGTGGGAGCAGCAATAGGGAGGAGAAGGTGAAGGCGCGAGATCCCTCTCCACCAATGGCGTGAAGTGATCCGTGCTCAGGAATTGGGAGTGGATCAATGCCCTTTTGAACTTACCTTTCGTCGGAGGGTATCCCAAGTTTAAATAGTGCGCCGCCCTCTGGAGTCCTGCAAGCCGAGGGGTCTCCGGTGGAGGTTACGTCCTCGTCGTGGGCTTTTATGGCCTCATCGTGGGGGCGTTATCCTCGCGGGGAAGCCGGAGCTCCTGGACTTCTTGGCGCCCGGCCCGCTGTGGACTCTAACGGCTGCAATGATAAACATTTTATCGATCGTACCGAGCTTAGAGGGGCCGGCCCTATCGGGCAATAGGCCTAGCTCGGTGAGGAGATAGGTCAGACAGACCGGCTAGCGCTTCCCTCCTTCGTGCGGAGAGATAGCTCGTGCGCGGGTCTTCCTGTGACCTGACTGATGCTCGGGGTCTCCGAGCCTTGGGGGCCGCCTAGGAGAGTTGTTTCCTCGAGCATTATTTTATTGGACTTTTCCAAGTGGGCCCTATGGACTGTCACTTGAACGAGCTTGCCTCGTCGGGCCCTGTTGGGCCTAGTTGGGTCTGCTCTTTGAGTGGGCTGCAGGAATCCCCCTCTCCACAGGTGTTTAGACATGTTTACAGGAAGTTTTTTGTACATTAGAGATGCATTAGTTTAGCCAAAATAGTGATTTATTATAAAAATCAGAATTTGGTTATGAAAATAAGTTTTTTATGCCAAAAATAATTCTAACTTGCTGAAAATAATTTTAATACGTTACTTTACTGATAAGAGATAAAAATAAATTTTTATGCTGGATTTAATTTTTACATGCTGAAAATTAATTTTTTAACATACTAAAATTAATACTTAACATGCTAAAATAATTCTCACACATTAACTTACTGATAATATGATAAAGATAAGTTTACCATGTTGATTACAGAAATTCTCTGATAACAACATAAATTTTATCATGCTAAAAACCATTTTTATATATGTATTTACTAATTATTTGATAGGAAAATAGAATTATCATGCTGAAAAATAGCTTTAATATACTGAAAATAATTATATCATGCTAAAATAATGCTAACATGATAGAAATAATTTTTATCTTGCTGGAAGAAATTTTATTATGCTGGAAGTAATTTTCATGTATCAATTTACTAATTATTTAATAAGAAATTAGGTTTAGCATGCACAAAAAATTGTTTTAAATAGATTTAACATGCTGAAAATAGTTTTTATATCTCAGCAAGTATAAAAATTTTTTATCATGTTGGAAGTCATTTTTAACACACTGGAAATATTTTTCATGCATTAATTTACTAATATGGTTAAAATTATATTTTTTTTCATGTAAAAATAATTTTTAACATACTGTAAGAATTAAAACATGCTAATGTTACCTTTTTTTCCTTTTGGTGACTAAATACTTATAATTATTGGAGATTCCAAATGTTATAATTTGTTGGCCCAGATAGAGATGAAGGGGGGTTGAATTGTCCCCTTGCCGAGATGGCGGATCTTTTAAAAACTTTCCTTGACAACCAAGCGGAGTTTAAAATTACAACATTGATTTCTTAAACAGGAGTGAGATTAAAGAGTTCTCTCACGATTTCCGATCTCACTCGAATTGACAATGCAACAATTTAGAGAGTTCAAGTTTAACAAAGATTAAACAGTGATTAACAAGGAGATTAAGCTCAAATACAAATAACGGAGGTAGCAATGTGTGATAGCGTAGTGAGATAAAAACCTATGTATTGAACCTGTGAAGGGAGATAGAAGAAATGGCAAACACACAGGCAAAACCACAAGACACAGATTTTTAAGGTGGTTCGGGACCACGACGGACACCCTACGTCCACCCCTCACCCAATCGGGTGAGGATTCACTACACGCTACTTTCGTAGCACCCGGGGATGAACCCCAACCACACACACACACGCTACTTCTGTAGCAATATCCACACACACACGACGGGGAACACACCCCGGACAATAAGCACACACCGAGACGCAGCTCCGTACACGATCCACAAGGGACGAACAATAACACACACACAAGCCGCAATGCCCGCGACACAATAACTCCACAACCGTTCACCGACGGTTCACACATCCACAGACATGATGTTTAGAAACGAAGGATATGATCAATATAACTTTAGAAACCTAAAGAGATTGACTCCATTAAGCACAAAAAGGATGTAGAAAGAAATTCCTATCGAAGAACAAGGGCTATAGAATGTCTTCTCTATGCCACGGGTCGGAGGGTAGCCGGATGATGACGTTGAGAGTATCCTCTTGATCCCCTTGATGATCCGCTCCTTTTCTTCTTCTTCCACGAGCTCCAAATGTCGAGGGATGTAGATCGAATCTAGCGTTGAAGCTTCCTTGAGCTCTATTCTTTCTCTCCTACAACAAATAGAACAAGATTAGCCAAAAGAGATAGTTAAAACCCCAAATTCGTATGTTATATATACAAGAGGGATGAGTTGTGCAAAAGACCACAATACCCTTGCAAAACCCTTGCAAAACCACCCCAATATGTTCATTAGTAACCCAAGGGTATTAGGGTAAAATTTCAGCCCAATCGGAGGTCATTTGGATGGGTTTCGGCAATTTACGGAAAAGCCGCGCGTTGCTGCGAACAGGGGGGGTCGACCCACTTTGGAGGGGGGTCGACCCATCTACTCCCAGAAGCTAATTTTTAGCATGTTTTACAGGGGGGTCGACCCACTTTGTGAGGGGGGTCGACCCACTTTCAGACAGGGTGCTGAAAACACCCTGTTTAGCCCAGGGGACGACCCATTGAGCATGGGGGGTCGACCCACTGACCTAGGAACATGATAAAAAGGTTTCTAAACCAATTCTAATGTTCTAAGCATGTAACCCAATGTAATCAATCATGAATTAAAAATATTTGGATCATGCATCAACATTTGGAACTCGTTTTGAGTCCAAGACCCAAAGGACATGAATTATGATTATGAAAGCATTGGTATGAGGCACATAAATATTTGATCACACTTTCAACTCAAGAACTTCCTCAAGAAGATGCATAATTCACTTGGTAAAGTAACACCAAATCCAATCAAATATTGCATGAAAGAATAGAACTCAACATGAGCATCATGGAATATGAACTACAATTATCAAATTGACAATTTGGAAGCCAATTAGCCCCAAAGCCATGAAGCATGAAGTGAGCCTAATCTCCCCACATGGAAACCTATCATAAGAGGGTTCTTACCTCGATTTTCAAGATATGTGGGCAGATCAAAACCTGCACTATCAAGTAACCCAATTTTATGAGTGATAATCCAATATAGCTCAGAAACACATTTTCAACCTAAATCATTCCATCCACATTGTAATGCGACATATTTGAGCCTTGCATGCTTAAGAACCTCAATATCATTTTAATACACCTAAGAATCACTCAATGCATTTTATCATGTCTATGCTTATAAGTACATGGTCAATGCACATGAGAAGATTTGGTAGGTGCCATGAAGAACAAAGTACAGTGCATAACTTGTTTAGCATAGACAAAGCAAGTTGATGCATAACTTGTTTAGAAAGCCAAGATGGTGCATGATAATTCATTCTAAACCCGAATGGCATCAATTTATGTCCAACCAAAAATCATTCCTCCTCATTCAACATGTAAATCAAATGACTATGCATTGAAAACAAGATGTTAGCATCAAACACATCATTTTCACAATAAGAGCAAACTTCCCACTTGAAATGCAGTCAATATAAGTCAAGTGCATGAAAGAGGGATTTTGACCCCAATCAAAACACTATGAATATGATCCACATTGTATATGCATGAAACTGAATGTATAGACTTGGAAACTTGAAGGCACAAGACAATGTCTAGACTTGGTAGAAGGCCAACGTATAGACTTGGAAGATAGAAGCCCAATGTATAGACTTTGAACTATGAAGGCCAATGTATAGACTTGAAGTGTGAAGGCCAATGTATAGACTTGGATTGAAGAAGGCCAATGTATAGACTTGAAGTGTGAAGGCCAATGTATAGACTTGGATTAAAGAAGGCCAATGTATAGACTTGATGTGTGAAGGCCAATGTATAGACTTGGTGGCCAAAGGCCAATGTATAGACTTGAATTGAAGAAGGCCAATGTATAGACTTGATGTGTGAAGGCCAATGTATAGACTTGGTGGCCAAAGGCCAATGTATAGACTTGAATTGAAGAAGGCCAATGTATAGACTTGATGGCCAAAGGCCAATGTACATACTTTGATTCCAAAAGGCAATGTGTAGACTTGGAGGATGAAGGCCAATGTATGGACTTGGCTGATGAAGGCCAATGTACAGACTTTGAAATATAAAGCCCAATGCAACAAAAAACCAATGCAATCCAATGCATGTCAATAATATGCATGAAGGCCTAGTCATCATTTTACCAATGAAAAACATCATGTATGAAATACATCAAGAGACCAAGGTTAATGCATATGACCCAAGGTCTAAGAATTTGAACCAATCATCAAAAGTGAGGTTGACTTCACAAAGCACATTTTCCATCTAAAGAAGTTATCCACCAAGCATCCAAACCTGCAAAATAAGATATTGCGACATAAGCTCCAAAGTGATCAGTGAGTATTTTTCACAATACTTACACACAATATATAGTTATCATCAAAACCATTGTCAAAGACAACGAGGGGACGCACAGAACCCAACAATCTCCCCCTTTTTGATGATGACAATATATTGTGACAATGTTAAAGTTCTCTCCCCCTTTGTCATTAGCAAAAAAATGGGGGACTGAGGGAATACACCTACCATGAGAGAAAGGTGTGAAAACTGAAAAGCAATCAAAGGTGTGGAAATTGATGTGCAATCAGGAGACGTGTGAAATAATTGCAAAGGCTCAATTTTTGTAAATTTTTGCTATATGTTTAACAAAATATGCACAAGTGGCATAAGGTAACTATATGCAAAATCTGAAAATTGAGTTATGCACAGAGTGTATTATGCTAGAAGAGCACATTATTCTTCCCCATTTGTCAAGAGCAAAAACCAACCGACAATGGGTTATTGAACCTGTTATATACACGTATAGCCTAAGGATGCATGTATGCAAACTTAAATGTGAAATGAAGTATGCAAGCAAGCAAACAAGCAAGCATGCATTGGAGTTAAGCACACAAACAGTACTATAGCTCCCCCTTAATGGGGTAAGGGGATAGCAAAAGAACAGTTCATTCAAAATCAAAATGTGAGATATGAACCATAATCAAAAAAGGTAGTGCATTCATATATGCAAGGTACTACATAAGCCATGATAAGAACAAATTCAAGATATACAATCATCACAAAAATACCCAATTGAAATTTATGTAAATGAGCAATGAACTTCAAGTTTATATGGATATTAGCAGAGTTTCTAGAAAACACTAGAGGGTTATTTCCTTCCTACACTTCCATTTTGATCCTCGACTATTGGTAGCTTCGCTCAACCCCTTTTTGTTTTTCTTTTATTGGATTTCACTGTTCGGCGCGAGTCACCTCATGTGTCTCAATGGGGTTTCCCGGCTTACTAGGATTCATCACAAAATGTGGATTTTGTTTCATCTTTCGACGCGAGTTTCCTCATTTATTTCAGTGGGGATTCCCGGCTACTCAGTTAGACATACCACTTATTTAAGCATGCGGGGTAGGCAGCTTTTTCCTCACGAATCTCTCAATTTTCATGTAGAAATTTGTTTCCCATGAAGTGTTAAAAAGAATTTCTAAAATCCTTATCAATCAAAGTCATATGCATCATTTTGGAATAATGTATGGGTAATTGCTTTGGATGTAGAAGATGAATTTGCCTATACACAGTTATGACTCCCCCTAAATGTATGCACAGTTGAAATGAATCATCCTCCTTTGTATATGTCACTTTTCACAAATGATTAAAATCACTGCATTTTATATAGCAAGGAGGTGAGGTCTTAGAAGATTTGCAAGGAATTGTGTTCTAGAATTATATACATGCATTCAAGCAAGGATATAGCAAACTATTCAAACAAAGTGATTTTCGGTACGCGGCGGGGAACATAGGTCCGAAGACCACCATCACGCATAGTGAAGGCTTCCGGCTAGACATAATCCAACCTTCCACAAACACTATTTTATATACCTAAAAATCATAGCAATCAAGCACACGAATATGAGGAATATGCAAATGTATGCAAGCAAGTGCAAATGTATGCAAGTGAGGATGTATATGATATGTGCAGCATGTTTTATGCAACTTAAGCATGTGATCTTTGTATGCACAAGTGAGTGATTATTTACAAAAAGTAAGTAAGAGTTTGAAAACTCTATGCACAATGAGAAGCATTCAAACCAAAATTTATTTGCAAGATTTGATTATAAGTGTGTAAATAATTTATGAGAAGAGTAAAGCATTTGAAGACAGAATTTATTCACATGGAGTGAAAATAGAAGTGATCAAGTCATTCTGACATGGAACTCAAAAATTCTCAAGATTTCCAAAAGATACCATAACCAGTGAACTAAGTTTGGAAGCATTTTTCTTGAAACATAAATTTTACCTTTTTCAGATTTTTTAAAGAGAACCATGTGAGACAAAAAATTTCAAAACAAATCATTTTCTTCCTCACCTTGAGATCCCAATGTTTATTAATTTCTTCGACCTCAAGGTACCCCTGCAAAATAGATTCTCAAGTTGGATGTTTGGGTACCCAAACCATCTTGGGTCCCGAGGGGTTAGAGTTAACATAAACAGATGGATTCTTGTATCTCCTAGCAAACCAATCATCATCATTTCTCATGGTGGAACAATCATCCATTGAATGACCATTCTTACCACAATAATAGCTATTGGAAGATTTTCCTTTCAAAAACCAATTGTCATCATTTTTCATTACATGACAATCATTCATCACATGTCCATTTTGACCACAGTAATGACAGGAAAAATTCTTTCCGAGAGACCATTCATCATCATTTTTCTTAATGAAGTAATTTTCAAAAACATGTCCATGCAATCCACAGTAATAGCAATGAGCATTGAAGGTTTTCTTCATTGGTTTATCAAGATTGTTAGGCTTATCAACAATTTTCAATTGTGACTTCAATGCTTCATTATCATCAAATTCCATCAAGGAACAATCATACATGTCATGTCCATATTGTCCACAATAATAGCATGAAACATTCCTCCTTCTACTTGGTGCATGATTATGTTTAACAACAGGGGATTTTGAATGCACAGAAGAGCAATCAACAACATCTTTTTATTTTTCAATTTCTTTATCACACAAGGACAAAGATTCATTCACACTCTTAATTTCATTTTCTAGTTTCATGATTTGCAAATGAGAGTTAGCAATCTCTTGTTCACATGAAACAATTTTCTCATTCAACAAGCAATTAACTGTTTTGTGACTTTCAATTTCTTGTTCAAGAATATGCAGTTTGTCACAATCATCAACGATCACACTTTTTCCTTTTTCAACTTTTTCAAGATTTTTTAATCTACTTTCGAGTAAGGAAATTTGAATCAACATAGCACTATTTTCATTTTGGAGTTTTTCAAATGAATTTTTGTTCATAGAAGTGTGTTCAAGTTCATTCATTTGAAGACTCGCATTTTGACCAACCATTCTACCCATTATTTCATTGTTTTCAAATTTGTCATTCAAATTCTTGAAGCCTTCTATTTCCTTCCTAAGTTCCTTCAACTTTTCAGACTCATCATTAATCACCCATTTTCCCTTTTGATAGACAGAGAGCTCATCACTCAATGCCTTAATTTGTTCATTCAACTTTTCATTTTTCTCTCTCAAACAACAAATTTTATCTCTATGCATTTCAACATCAGCGAAGAGAGATTCATTCACATTTTTGAGTTCTAAGCATTTCTCACATAAAGCATTTTCATGAAAAGGATTTTCAAGTTTTTTCTTGAGCTTTTTATTTTCAGATTTTACTGTTTTATGTCTTTCAAGCAACTCATCGTAGGCATCCATTAATTCTTCAAAACTTAATTCATCATCAGAATTTGAGTCAGAAGATACCTCCTTGGATTCTAGGCCTAAATGATCATCCTCACTATTTGCCATCATGCAAGCATCTTCTAGCCCTCCTTCATGAAGCTTGATCAGTTGATCCATGATTTCTTTAACCGAGCTACAATCAAGAACAAACGGAAATTTGTTAGAGTCAATTGCAGCTTTAAGAGAATTCAAAACAAAAAGATTATCAGAGTTCATTTTCCTATGTTCATTAGTCCACCTTAGTTCATTTTTGGGTAAGACATGTGGACCATGAGAGATTAATTTTATGAGTTTCGGATCAATCCCAGAAATCCAAACACACAATTTTCCAAGCCATGATGTAAAATCAAAACCATCAAAGACAGGAACTGAATTTAGACTAGCCATCATAAAAAGATCTTTTCTCCTAGACCGTGAGGTCCGCTGAATAAAAATCAGAGACTGGGCTCTGATACCAATTGTTGGCCCAGATAGAGATGGCGGACAAGAAGGGGGGTTGAATTGTCCCCTTGCCGAGATGGCGGATCTTTTAAAAACTTTCCTTGACAACCAAGCGGAGTTTAAAATTGCAACGTTGATTTCTTAAACAGGAGTGAGATTAAAGAGTTCTCTCACGCTTTCCGATCTCACTCGAATTGACAATGCAACAATTTAGAGAGTTCAAGTTTAACAAAGATTAAACAGTGATTAACAAGGAGATTAAGCTCAAATACAAATAACGGAGGTAGCAATGTGTGATAGCGTAGTGAGATAAAAACCTATGTATTGAACCTGTGAAGGGAGATAGAAGAAATGGCAAACACACAGGCAAAACCACAAGACACAGATTTTTAAGGTGGTTCGGGACCACGACGGGCACCCTACGTCCACCCCTCACCCAATCGGGTGAGGATTCACTACACGCTACTTTCGTAGCACCCGGGGATGAACCCCAACCACACACACACGCTACTTCTGTAGCAATATCCACACACACACGATGGGGAACACACCCCGGACAATAAGCACACACCGAGACGCAGCTCCGTACACGATCCACAAGGGACGAACAATCACACACACACAAGCCGCAATGCCCGCGGCACAATAACTCCACAACCGTTCACCGACGGTTCACACACCCACAGACATGATGTTTAGAAACGAAGGATATGATCAATATAACTTTAGAAACCTAAAGAGATTGACTCCATTAAGCACAAAAAGGATGTAGAAAGAAATTCCTATCGAAGAACAAGGGCTATAGAATGTCTTCTCTATGCCACGGGTCGGAGGGTAGCCGGATGATGACTTTGAGAGTGTCCTCTTGATCCCCTTGATGATCCGCTCCTTTTCTTCTTCTTTCACGAGCTCCAAATGTCGAGGGATGTAGATCGAATCTAGCGTTGAAGCTTCCTTGAGCTCTCTTCTTTCTCTCCTACAACAAATAGAACAAGATTAGCCAAAAGAGATAGTTAAAACCCCAAATTCGTATGTTATATATACAAGAGGGATGAGTTGTGCAAAAGACCACAATACCCTTGCAAAACCCTAGCAAAACCACCCCAATATGTTCATTAGTAACCCAAGGGTATTAGGGTAAAATTTCAGCCCAATCGGAGGTCATTTGGATGGGTTTCGGCAATTTACGGAAAAGCCGCGCGTTGCTGCGAACAGGGGGGGTCGACCCACTTTGGAGGGGGGTCGACCCATCTACTCCCAGAAGCTAATTTTTAGCATGTTTTACAGGGGGGTCGACCCACTTTGTGAGGGGGGTCGACCCACTTTCAGACAGGGTGCTGAAAACACCCTGTTTAGCCCAGGGGACGACCCATTGAGCATGGGGGGTCGACCCACTGACCTAGGAACATGATAAAAAGGTTTCTAAACCAATTCTAATGTTCTAAGCATGTAACCCAATGTAATCAATCATGAATTAAAAATATTTGGATCATGCATCAACATTTGGAACTCGTTTTGAGTCCAAGACCCAAAGGACATGAATTATGATTATGAAAGCATTGGTATGAGGCACATAAATATTTGATCACACTTTCAACTCAAGAACTTCCTCAAGAAGATGCATAATTCACTTGGTAAAGTAACACCAAATCCAATCAAATATTGCATGAAAGAATAGAACTCAACATGAGCATGATGGAATATGAACTACAATTATCAAATTGACAATTTGGAAGCCAATTAACCCCAAAGCCATGAAGCATGAAGTGAGCCTAATCTCCCCACATGGAAACCTATCATAAGAGGGTTCTTACCTCGATTTTCAAGATATGTGGGCAGATCAAAACCTGCACTATCAAGTAACCCAATTTTATGAGTGATAATCCAATATAGCTCAGAAACACATTTTCAACCTAAATCATTCCATCCACATTGTAATGCGACATATTTGAGCCTTGCATGCTTAAGAACCTCAATATCATTTTAATACACCTAAGAATCACTCAATGCATTTTATCATGTCTATGCTTATAAGTACATGGTCAATGCATATGAGAAGATTTGGTAGGTGCCATGAAGAACAAAGTCCAGTGCATAACTTGTTTAGCATAGACAAAGCAAGTTGATGCATAACTTGTTTAGAAAGCCAAGATGGTGCATGAGAATTCATTCTAAACCCGAATGGCATCAATTTATGTCCAACCAAAAATCATTCCTCCTCATTCAACATGTAAATCAAATGACTATGCATTGAAAACAAGATGTTAGCATCAAACACATCATTTTCACAATAAGAGCAAACTTCCCACTTGAAATGCAGTCAATATAAGTCAAGTGCATGAAAGAGGGATTTTGACCCCAATCAAAACACTATGAATATGATCCACATTGTATATGCATGAAACTGAATGTATAGACTTGGAAACTTGAAGGCACAAGACAATGTCTAGACTTGGTAGAAGGCCAACGTATAGACTTGGAAGATAGAAGCCCAATGTATAGACTTTGAACTATGAAGGCCAATGTATAGACTTGAAGTGTGAAGGCCAATGTATAGACTTGGATTGAAGAAGGCCAATGTATAGACTTGAAGTGTGAAGGTCAATGTATAGACTTGGATTAAAGAAGGCCAATGTATAGACTTGATGTGTGAAGGCCAATGTATAGACTTGGTGGCCAAAGGCCAATGTATAGACTTGAATTGAAGAAGGCCAATGTATAGACTTGATGTGTGAAGGCCAATTTATAGACTTGGTGGCCAAAGGCCAATGTATAGACTTGAATTGAAGAAGGCCAATGTATAGACTTGATGTGTGAAGGCCAATGTATAGACTTGGTGGCCAAAGGCCAATGTATAGACTTGATGGCCAAAGGCCAATGTACATACTTTGATTCCAAAAGGCAATGTGTAGACTTGGAGGATGAAGGCCAATGTATGGACTTGGCTGATGAAGGTCAATGTACAGACTTTGAAATATAAAGCCCAATGCAACAAAAAACCAATGCAATCCAATGCATGTCAATAATATGCATGAAGGCCTAGTCATCATTTTACCAATGAAAAACATCATGTATGAAATACATCAAGAGACCAAGGTCAATGCATATGACCCAAGGTCTAAGAATTTGAACCAATCATCAAAAGTGAGGTTGACTTCACAAAGCACATTTTCCATCTAAAGAAGTTATCCACCAAGCATCCAAACCTGCAAAATAAGATATTGCGACATAAGCTCCAAAGTGATCAGTGAGTATTTTTCACAATACTTACACACAATATATAGTTATCATCAAAACCATTGTCAAAGACAACGAGGGGACGCACAGAACCCAACATAATTCATATTGTGTTCATAATGTGTAGTGACTAATCTTTAGTCTCACATTGGAAGTTTAGAAAACTTGCATGGCTTTATATGCTGGAGAGCTCACCCTTGGGTCAGGACCCAAGGGGCATAGGATGTGGGCTCGAGTTGTGTGTGAATACAAAACTATATGAACTAAACAATATACTATTATTATATTTATTTATTTGTGCCGTGCCGAGCCGAGCCGAGCCGAGCCGCACCGCACCCGCACCGCACTGAACTGAGGTTATTATATGTACATTTTGAAAACTTGGTGAAAGGGGCGGGGTCTGTCTAAACGCGCTTGGTCGGGCTGGCGCGTTCAGAACGTGCTCCTGAAGAGCAGCGCATTCTGGTTCCGAGACCGAAACAGAAATACCCCTCAATAAAATGACTATAACTTGCTCATTTCATAACGGAATTTAATAAATGAGCTATCAATGGAAAGAGGACAGAAAACGAACAAGATGGCATGCTTTAATTACAGTTTATCCTAAGAGACACCTACCTTTTTGCGGATCTAAAGAAATATCCTCAAATATAAGAAAACCCTTTGATCTTCCAAATCTTCCTTCAAATCTCCACCAATCATCGCAGCAGCGTAACCTTAACCTCCAGGGATGATTTGAGGGACGAATGAGCTTCTATTTATATCCAAAACTTGGCCAAATTTGTCAAGATTCATTGCCTAACAATGCCAAACTTTTCAACTCCGAATTAGAAGAAAATTCTAATTTTTCTTCTTAATCTTGCCTCCATTTGGTGTGAAACCAACGTAAAAACGGTTGGTCCAAGGTGGGCTGTTAGGTAAGAGTCGATTTTTGTGTCATCCTTCTAGAAATTAGATTATTATACTCCCTTAAATTATATATTAAACACATGTTACGAATTTAAGTTAATTTAACCTTTAATAAATCCTTTAATCTATTAATCCAGCCCATTTTGGATTATCCAATGGGCCAATTGTGATCCTAGTCCATTACATGGACTTTTATTGGGCTTTCTATGATTTATCTAAGGTTTAAATCATTTAATCTCTATTTACTTCTAGTTAATTCAAGTAAATTCAATAAACTAGTTTATTTCATATACTAAAAATGTAATTTAATTATTCATGAAAATTTTAATTACATAATGAAATTAAAAAAATTATTTCTCATTTTTAATTATCAGGTTTCTACAACAAGCCAATTAATTGGCCAACTATTTTAATGAGAAAGAGATGGGCCAAGACATTTAAAGAATCCAAAATGCGCCGAAGCAGCTCAAATTTGGGCCAAAGTCAACCAAATGGGCCAAATAAGTGATCTGGCGGCCAAAGCAAGCGATCCGGGGGCCAGAAGGTGAACCGGCGGCCAGGGGCCCGCGCCTGGACCCATCGGATCACCACCTCCGCCTATTGCCGCCGTGTCATGCCTCCGCCATGCGTCGCCATATCAGAACCATCCTCCCTCTATAAAACCCAGTTCATTCGATCAACAGAGGGGGCAGAGAAGAGATAAGAAAAAAAAGACAAAGTGGAAAGCCAGAAAAAAGCAAGAAGGAGAACAGAGAAGAGTAGAGAGAACAGGGGAGCGGGGAGAGAAAGAAAAGAAGAGAGCTAGTCACCAAGAGGAGAGAAGAAGGACGTGAGAAGCTCCTACTGCTGTGAAGCTGGGTTCCTCAGCCGATGATGCCCGTTCCAGGCTATAGCTCCCCTCCCTATTGTTCTTTCCCCTTTGGAGTTTGACGTAATCTTCTTTGCTTTTGATTTTTGCACCATGTATTGACTTTCCTGAAGGTAATAAAAGAACTAGGTTGCATTGTGTATTGATCGCTTTGTCCATTTTCATTTCTCTCCCTCTCCTTCTCTGATCTCACAGTGGCTACGAACTCTGTAACGACCCAAGATCCGGATACCGGGTTAAACCCGATACAACTTGGATCCTACGACGCCACCCACGAGCTGGGGGGCTCTGAAGGGTCAAAGGATGGTGTGGTCATGCATTGAAATCTAAACAAAGTAGGAAATAATCTATAGAATTTAATAAATAACTGATAGAAATAAAACTAACATTTTATAACAGTTAAACATTACTACAGAGTCCAGTCCACAAGTACAGTCTAAAAGAAAAGAAACGTTCATTGCCACTGGGCATACCCCGGCACTAGCGAGCTGGATGCTAAAAGTCCTCTGACGAGACGCACCACTCGAGGAGAACTGCTACACCTAAAAAAGTAGGGAGTGAGCCTCATCTCATAGGCTCAATAGGGGTCCTGCGGATCCCTACCAGGACGAAAGTGGTAAACAAGGCAGTAGCAGAAATAACCACAAAAAGAGGAAAGCAGTAAAAATAACAACGACAAGGACAACAGTAGTGGCGAATCGATTGAAATAACCTCGGAAACAACAACGGCGGTGGCTAATAAAGCAGTAACGGCAGAAGCACTGAGTGTCTAAACTACTCCTACCCTCACGAGGGAACCACGACTCCAAGTCAGAACCGCCAAGCTAAGGGAGATCACGGTGACACTTCGGACAGATCCTACGGAACCTCTAACATAGGGAAAGTCCTCACTGACGGGAGCCACTATGAAAACCACACCGTCGAAACATCCTATCACAACTACCGGGAGAACCTTGACTACGCTATCGGGAAAGCTCAGCCTCGTAGGTGAGAAAACATGCTAAAGTCACCGGGTCAGAACACACTACCCCTACCCCGGAGAACCACGGCTCACGGTCAGGAACTAAACCCACGGTGACTGGAGTACTCCGCCACTAGCATCGGCTGGATGCATCCTCTGATGACTTACACCACGCCCACTATGGGATGGCCCATAGGGGACATACATAAAAATATTGGATCACAAAAAATCACGAGGGCACCTCTTCCGTGAAACTGTACTGCATACGAACACGTCGTGGCAAGAAACCATGAAACACGGCACCCAGGGGGCTGAATGGGCTGGGTGGCCAAACTCTTGGCCGCCCAGCACCTGGGCTCCCAGTGGCCTTGGTGGCCACGCCTTTGGCAGCCTAGAGGGTTGGGCGGCCATCACTTTGGCCACCCAGACTAGGGCAGAAGGGGGAGAAGGCAATCAGGGTCCTGGCCGCCCAGTGGCCAGCGCGGCCAGAGTCATGGCCGCCCAGTCTAGGGCGTAGACGGCCACCAATGTGGCTATCTCCTGTTAATTTTTAGAAGCGGACCGAGCTCCACTCCGAGCTCGGTTCCACCCCCATTCGACTCGCAGCGAAGGGGAAAACAAGGGGAAATCATCCTCGGGCATTCCTACCACCGAAAAACCAAATCCAAACCACAATCGGGGCCCAAATCGGCCCAAAATCGCTGCTCACCCCAAACATGCTCATTTTCCTAAAATAAGCAAAACACCCTCTCTCAGTCTCGTCGAAATACAGAATCACAAGGGAAAACCCACGAGGGTGCCAGGGATCCGTCCCCCTACCTTTTAGAAGCTTTACCATCGAACAACCACACAAAACACAGTTCCCACGCGTGGTCGCCTTCCCACAGCCGCGAACACCTCTGCCTCGCCACATGCCACGCCCCTCGGCTCGTCCTCGCCGCATGCCGCCGTCGTCGCGTCACTGCACACCCCCTCGCCATGTCCGTCCGCCGCAAGAGTGAGAGGGAGACGCGAGAGAGTGAGACGAGAGAGAGAGGGGTGAGAGATGAGGGATCGGAGGGGGGAGAGGGGGTAAAAAGAAAAGGGGTTATAATTTTTTTTATTTTATAAAACTTGCATGAACCCCAAAAATGCCCAAAAAATCAATTCGGACTTCGAAAAAATTCCAAGAAAAAGCCAGGCTGCTCCACGCACCGGAACAGACCCGAAATAACCCATGGAAACACCGAAAATGGGGTTTGAAACCCAATATAAAAGTATGAAACCCGTTCGGACACAATCTACTGCCCACGGAAAAGGATCCGAAAAAGCCAAGGCATTACAGACCTCCCCCCTTATAAAAATTTCATCCTCGAAATTTGGGACAAGCATAAGACTCACAGGGAAGGGCTCACCCCACGGTAAGACTGCATGGCCACAGCACAACTGCCACTGAGGAACACCGCCAGACTAACACAACCAGCAGAGCACTCTCACTCTACCCCGCCAATTCACACCGATCCTCTGATTGATCGGGACTCAGGAAGACTGGCGAGTCTGGCATCACCTCAGCTTCCTGAAACTCTCCAGGTCACACAAACATTCAGCACACTGCCCGAGCTGGGGAAACACACGAGTCGAGACCTGACTCCCCTCCAAAACTAGGAACTCCTCGCCCAGCAGTCCACTCAGGACACCGGCTTCCTCAACGCTGAATATCGAGTACTCCTCATACAGAGCACATCTCGGGCCTTATGCCAGGCAACACTCACATTGTCATCACAGCTAACCATGACCCTTTCGCTGAATTCACACCATCAACAACCATCACAAACAAGGTCAACATGCCTTAGAAATCGCTGGTCAATGCCAGTCCTGAGGTCAACGTCTCTTCGGTCACCACCCATACGCAAGAGACTCACAACAGTCGATCGATAGAGACATCATAGACCACAACTCGCATTACATAATGGTCAATCTGCGAGGCAAGACATCGGCCACAGAAACTCATCTACCAACCGCCGGTTCCACACCAACCGGAAGTCCTTGACCACACCTCTACTGCTCTCCAGCACGGCCACCAACCACTTCATCCTAACACTGGCCACGCACCACGTGGCACCATCATGGTCCTCCATGGCCCTCCGGCCAACACTAAGTTTTTTGAGAAGGGAAAGGACAACGAGGTCACCCGCGCGAACCTCGAACTCCTAAAACACACCAATGTTGGGCCCACCGCCTTTAACAAATTCCTAAAGGTGGGACTCCAATCACGCATACACACTTTGGGGGATTCATTCGTCGAGGAGACAGCTGCACCACCTAACAGCCGTCCAACCAGCACTTGGCAATTCCGTAGTTCCCTCGAACTGCCAACCGACAACAACCAACTCTCAGCGCCCACCTGAGCCCAACACTGCTCAAGTCAACCAACCGCTCGCTTGGCACACGAGATCCCCTCGCACCTCTCCTCCCGAGCCAGGGGAACCCTCTGACCTTGACACCACAATCCAGTCAGCGGCACTCCAAAAAGCACCAAGCTCCAAACTCTCTTGAGTCTCGCAAAAGACGAGCGCTCCATTCTCCACTTATCTAGCCTCGGGCACCATGTCCGCAGGGCTGCCAATGTGACAAACCACACGCAACCTGGGCACTAAGACAACTTGATCAGCTGCCTCGACTAATCACGACATCCCCGCAGGGTCAAACCCTTGACACCAACTTGCTCCATTCCTCGAATCCACTCCGAGGACCTTCGTACTGATCTATGCCGGTCAAATCATTGCCCCAACTCCCAGCAACACGCACCTGCGCCTCAACCAGTCCGAATGGCCACAACCTATCCGCAACACCAATCACGAACCATCTACACTCGGGGCCACGCGACCGGATTCTTGAAAAAGACTGGCGCACTATCACTCATGATCGATCACTCTTACCATCACGCTGCCCCAAATCTCACTCTACACGTGCCATCCAGCATGACACAGCCTCCATCACATGACAATCAAGGCCACGCTCGTGGCCAATGATGCTTCAAACCCCAAGGCAACTCTCTATAGTTGACCGAGGAACCTCCAAGACTAGCTCAGCAGTAAAACATTACTACTTTCAGCCACCAATCCGATCCTGGAGCCAGTGGGTTATGGGCCCACCATGCTTCCGCTGTGCAACTCTGCACCGACCCAATGCATAAACAAGGGGGGAAATCAGACAACCCGATACAATACGGCCCCCAACAAGAAACAACTAAATCTTGAAGTATGGGTGAAAAAGCTTACACCCATGAATTATATAACACAGCTTTCCTTCATGCCCAACAACCCGCCAACAACACGACAGGACTTCACACCAACACCTCGGAAGACCCAACATCGACCTCACAAAATGACAAATTGGCCCGGCATGTAACTTTACCCAACCGGCTCAATGCCGACACAATGACACCTACACCTCATAGCACCGGGGGAGAGGGCTCACAATTCCTGATAGACAGCTCCACTGCCGGTGCACAGGACACCCTCACAAACCCCGAGACAATTAGGGAGGGAAACATGCACAATAAAAATGAGAAAACTGTGGAATTAACCAAAATATGCAGCAAAGAAAATAATTCAAAAATAAATAATGCATACCTTCCAGGAGGAGGAACACCTCCACAACCACCAGGGCCACACATCACGTGCCCTAGGAAACTGCACCTCACTGCAACAAAATCTCTACCACATCTAGGATAGACCCTCGGGGCAATCACGTGCCTTATGTCCTACCTGACCACACCTGAAGCACCACCCAGCACTCGGACATGATCTGCCTGGGTGCAAACCACCACAACCTATGCACTGACTCGGCTATCCCTCAACCACACATTTCGCTGAATCTGGACCAAAGGCTACGGCACACTATCTTCTGACGCCTGCCTCTGACCTTTAAGCCACTATCTATACCTCCATCCCAGTCTCTGAGGACGCCTGCCAGAAGGTGAAGATGTCACCACGGGTGGCTTGCTCGAAGGCTGTTGAACCTCCATCTGCTGATCCTCAATCTGCCAAAACTGACCCGATGAAAATTGCTCTGTCGGAGACTCTTGGGTCCTCAACATGTCTGCCTCCATAGCCGTTGCTACCTGGAACGTCACATGCAGACCTCTAAATTGAGCTGCAATCAAAACATGTCGCAACTCAGCTCTCAAACCTCGGAGAAATTGATGGATCCTCATGGCTTCATCTTCCATCACATGAGGAACAAGACTGCCCAATTCCACGAAACAGGCTCGATACTGCAATACGAATATCTCTTCCTGCTGCAAATTCAGGAACGGGAACATCCTCTCAGTCCGCAGGAACTCAGGACTATAAGACCGTACAAAAGCTTCAACGAACTCCTGCCAAGAAATCTGCCGTAGTGGTCGAGACTGGAAGGTCATCTCCCACTCCATGGTCCACCACGAGGAAGCAGGACCATGTAACCGGTAACTCGCTAGCAGGACTCTCTCATCATCTGCACACTCCATCGATCGAAACACTCGTTCCAACGCATCGATCCATGATCTCGCTACATCAGGATCCGGCTGGCCCTCGTACGTTGGTGGAAGAAATTGTAGAAACTCCCGCAAAACATATCCTTGGCCACCATGTGACGAATTACCCTCCCCAGCCTCCTGACCACGGCGTTGCTGGCCCCACTAATGCACGAAAAACTGGTACATGTCGGTGAAAAACTAATCTTGACTCGGCACACCCCGGGCCGCTACCTATGGAGGAGGTGACTCATGACCCTATTGCACACTGCTCGGCTCCTCCCGAGCCCTCGCCGACACCCCAGACAACAATCGAACTAGCCTCCTCGACGCCATCGAACCATTAACATAAGTGTAGATGTGAAAAATATGTCGCGTGGTGTCACAAGTCACATAGGCAAGCATATGTGCATAAGTGATAACATAATGTGCATATCAAGTGAACATCATGAACATGTGACTATGTAAACATGGTAGCATGATCATACAACAAGACAAAAGCGATAAAAGATGTAAAAGAATGCCGTGATCGCCACCAAGGAATGACAACGCCAAAAGAATATAAAATACTAAGTGTGTTGTGTACCTTGGAAAAAGAGGATGATCGCGCTCAATATCAAGATGCGGGGACTATGTGGATTACCTCTCCTTACCTTCCAGCCGGCTAGAAGGTAAGGGCCTCACTTTTCATGCTTTTCTGTGAAACAAACACAAAACAAGAGGCAAAACCCATTAGAAAATGCTAAGTGTAGAAATCTGCCCAAGTGCATAAAGTAGCATGAAAGATTGAGGGCAAACTTACCGGGGGAGGGTTTTTAACCCCTATGGAAGGGTGCAAACAATAGGTGTGTATATTGTGATGAGATTAACATGAAGAAATTGATTTAATATGCCATGATGAACATAGATAAACAAGATGCAAAAGTGCATGCCACAAGAAAAATTGTGTAAACAGTGTAAAGTGGGTGCAACGACTGATGCAAACAGTAGGGCAAACGATGTCCAAATGATAAGAAATTTGAGATGACAGAAGACTTGAGTGTTGTAAAGAAGTAGGAACAAGAATCACTCAAAAAGGAGGTCGAGACAGAAATTTATGACACCGGAGATTTGGGAAAAAATATAGACTGTGCAGAAAATTCAGAACAGTGCACAAAATGGACTCAAAGAATGATGAATATCTCACAAGATAGAACACCAAAAGAGGAAAGAGTGGATGCTATGGAAAGGTGGGAGTGTTGTGGTGAAACTAGGGTAGAAAGGAGAGTTTAAAACGAGGAAGAGACTAGTGAAAAACGGGGTGGAAAACTCAAGAAAACAGAAGGGTGTAGAACATGGGAGGAAAATGAGTATAAAAACGGAATGATCAAGCAAAACTCATGGACAAAATATGCATGAAGATGACAAGGTAATGAGCCCAAAACCAAGGAACACAAAGATTATACTTCCCTCTAGAGCCTGGAGTTGAAAGGATGGATCAAGAGTGCCCACGGCCTCGCACCGGCGACGCAAACATGCCCCCGTCGTAAGAAATCTGAGTTTCAGCAAAGTGCAGAACAGTGTGATGAAACCTCAAAAGTAGGGGCTTAGAAGAGGGGGAAGAGATATGAGAAATAAGGCAAACATATAATGAAAACGAAGCTAATACTCCCCTCTTCAAGATGGAGTTGAGGGAGGACGAAAAGGATGAAGCATGACTCCGCACCGGCTTGATGAACAGGCCCCCGTCGCGAAGTTGTAGCAGAAAATCAGCAAACTGTGATGATTTACCAAAAGTAGGGGCGAAGTTAGGAGGGAAAACGATGATGAAATCGAGCAAATAAGGAACCAAAACGAAGCTTATACTTCCCTCTTCAGGCTAGGGTCGAAGGAGGATGAAGAAAATTCGGCATGGCTTCACCGTCGCCTTGAAAACACGCCCCCGTCGCACAGGAAATCTGGGCAGGTTTATATAGAAAAAGTGGTGAAACCCCCAACTTTCTCCCACGATTCCAAAAAATAGAGTCCACCAAATCTCGATATCTCTGGATCATTCTTGAGATAGTAGTCAAGATAAGGCGTAGGAACAAACATGACTCTTTTTGGTTGAAGATTGTGGAAGTTATGGCTCTTGGAAGAAGCCTCTGGAACCTAATCTGCAGGGTTTTTTGGTTGCACGAAAAGCAGAAAAACCTGATATTGTGGCCATGATTCCAGGAGATATAGCCCATCAAATTTTGATTTCTATGAACCAAAGTAAAGATAATACAAATGGCTAGAAGTAGGAAAAAATGGGGATCAATTTGGATAAGTATTCTAGAAGTTATGGCCGCCGCAAGATAGCCACATCGCGCAGGTTCGAGAGCAGGCTGGACTCTTATTGGATAAACGGTCGGACGACTGACCGTTAAGGGTTAAACGGTCATCAACCGACCATTTACAACAATGAACGGCCATTAACACGACCGTTTAAGGTAGACTTTGCATGACTTTGGAAATTGAATTATATCTCCCAAACGGTGCAGAATTAGCAAAAGTGGTAGAAGATAAAATTATAGATAACTCAAAAATGAACAACTTTTATGAAGAAAGTAAGATGAGAAAATGATCGGAAGAGAGAAAAAGTGGGGCTAGAACAGAGAGAGAAAATACCGGGACATAGGTGAACAGTGCAGTCTGCCGAAAAAATGTAAATAACTTGAAATCGGTGCAGAACTGGGCAATGACGTAGAAGAAGGAATTGTAGGGATTTAAAAGATGAACAACTTTGGTGAAGGACACATTTTGAAAAGAAGAAGGAAGGGGGTGAAAAAGGATAATTTTCAAGACTACGCAACGAAAGGGGGCTGAATACTTGAGGGAAGCCGGCCTAAATGGGCCGTAAGGTGACTTTGAAGGCCGGAAGGTGACAAGATAGGCTCCAGGGCTCTATGAAATAATGATCTCCAAGGTTCAAAAGGAATGGAATAATAAAATGGGCTCGAAATCCATCCAAGAAAGGCTCCAAAATAATGGGTAATTCGGGGCATCAAAATGATGAATAAGAGAAATGACTCAACTTGCAGGCTAAAAACGGGTGTCAACAGATGACCCTCCTTGATGTCTGCTTTGCAAGGGAGCGAGCGAAAGCGACGCGGAGGTGAAATGGAAAGGAGATGGAGTGAAAGCGACAGCGACGTGAAATAGAGATGAAGCGGAGAGAACTGATAAGCGGGCATCAAGGCAAAAGACACCCGTTATAACCAACAAGCGACAGGAATTCTCCTGAAAACGCCGAACTACCCACCCGGAATGGCTGACGCGGATGAAACATGTCTGGAGAACTAAACTGACAAAAGGAAATGGAAACACGACGAACCTCATCGGGGACACAATCCACAGACAATGAGAGGGTCGGAAAGAGCACAACGCAAAAAGTAGGAGAAATATAACTGAGATAAAATCCAGACATGAATCACGTTGGCCAACCAGACCAAGCGGCAAGATCAGAGAAATCGTTCAAATTCAGAGTGGAATGAGAATCTCTTATCCAAGTGAATTGAAGTGCAATTAACAATTACTGAGGAACAACCTTGAATGGATCACGAGACATGCGTGCTCAAAATGACATGATGCATGCTAGGCTAAAATAAAGAAATCATCAAAATGAATGAAAAGAAAGTTAAAATAGAAAGTACTCGAGAATAGTATTGCTAGACCGGAACAATCAAGGTCAAGACACTATCCGCAACCACGGCGTGCGTGATAGAACCATCGTTCCCTAATTTTCCCAACCTAACGGCCTATCCGATGATTAAACATGTGCACCTAGATCATCATCATTTTTGTTAGAGGGGAACATCAGATCCTGGAACACGTGAATGACCAACCGGTTCTCGAGATAATATAATAATATAGATACCATATAGTAATGCAACAATGAGTAGGGATAGAAGGCCATACCTGACTTACCTGTGCAGGCGAAATGGCATTTTTTTGATTTTCATTTTCTGATTTCTTTTAATTTTTTCATGTATAAGACAAATATGATAAACATAACTATCAACTGAACGACAAACAACATGACATAACATAGCGGTCAAATGAAATGGGAGACAATGCAACATAACATAACAAAGGCACACGAGCACATATGCAATGGCATGAACAAACAACATGCATGCATGAACAAGGTGTGACAAGACAACAACGCGGTGGGACAACACACGGTTGGGACAAGAGCATGACGGATGACCACACGGTTGGGACAAGAACATGGGACATAAAGGGGTGACTAACAACATGTGCAAGACAACTAACAACACTCGGTGAAGGATAAAAGAACATGTGTGGGACAACACGGTGGGACATAAACACGTGACATGGATACGGCGGGATAAAAGACATAAACAGATACGCCCTTCAATCAAAACCCAAGATCAGAATGAAGCAGAACCGCTAGGTTCATAATCGTGAGACAAAGCCCTCTCATAAAGATATGATCATTACAAACAAAAACTGAGAAGGACATGAGCTTCAGAACAGATCGAGAGAGTGGATCGAAGAAGGAAAGAACAGATCAAAGATGTGGACAGGAGACAGAGCACAAAGATATAGCAAGGAACGCCTGAGTACTTGCAACCTGCACACTTAGCAAACAGATTACGTATCTGTCCTTAAAACAAATGCAAATGTATGAAAAAGACACATTTTTTGAATTTTTGTAATGTTTTTGATTTTTTTAGATTTTCAACAGTATTTCTTTTTTGGATTTTTTGAAATATTTGAATTTTTAGGTTTTTGAAATATTTGATCTTTTTTGAAATTTTGAAATATTTGATTTTTTTTTAGACTTTTGGTAATATTTGATTTTTTTTGGATTTTGACATAGCAATCCGCAGCACCTAAAGACGGGCTCAAACTACTAGCCAGGGATCGACGTTCCTACCCCTTTCACTAAAGGCTTCCCTTAAGCAGGGTGTGCATGTGAGGGTGGCTTACCACAACCAACTGCTTCTAAAGAACGGTGCCCCTACTAAGGCCATACCCGGGATACAACCCAGCCTACGAGGGAGAAGCAGAAGATAAATTGGAGACAAGCTTCATGCAGGATGGGAGATATCAAGGCTCGAATTCCTTCCAGGGCACTACCCCTCAAAGAGTAGGTCTGTTGCGCCGGGGCTTTGTGTCTTTGATTCTTAGACCCATATTTACTAGGCACGCATGCGACCGGGCTCATGACGTCCCGCGGGGAACTGTACTGCCACTCTTGCCATCCCTTTGATTCATAATTTTACATATTGATTCATCATTAATTTTGAGAGCCCTTATTGGCCAGATATAGTATGAAAGCTCACTTTTGAGGGTCAAGACTGCCCCTATTTGAGACCTCTCTCGTATTAGGGAGCGCCTAGGTTAGTCATCTCATCCATCCATCTCTTGCCCTTGCACTTGGCCGAGCAGAGAAGAGAAAAGGCCTTCGTGCATACCCAAAGTATGGCCAAAGCAGCAACGTTGTTGCACTAGAGGGGTCGGCTATGGCTCACCGTGAAGTGTGTGAAAAACCCATGCCTAAAGGTCACCCTCCACAATCGAGGAAAGAAACTAGACTCCCAGCGCGGAGCTATCACCAACCTAAGGATGCTGCAGAAGTGACTTATTTGACTAAGCAAACTAACTAAAGCCTAAGGCCACTCAACCATGTTTTAAAGAACCAACATTATAAGCGCGTGCAGAAATAACAGAATAATAGCAATGATAACATGTTCTTGCACAAAATAAAAGATACCTTTGCAAATCCATGGCGTGGAAACCGACACCCTGAAGCGATTTCGATCATCGAGCTTTGAGGAGTGCGAACTTTGTTTTCCTTGCTTGTCAGGATAAAGGATGAAAGGAGAGCAAATGATTGGATTCCTCGACACAGAGGAGTGGCAGACATCATACTGGACGAAGAAGGGATAAAAAGGAAGAGAGATGAGGGCTAGAACTCCCTCGTTAAGGCACTGAGGCCCTGATAACAAAGAACCCGATACAGAATAAATAGGGATTAACTAAGATCAAGGCGGGCTAAAGCCTCGAAAACAACAAGAAAAAGGGTGAGAACCCCGAAAGGGTGGAGAGGAGTAAGTAGAAAGAGGAGAATAAAAATCATCCGACATGGTCAGAGAGGGAGAGTAACGATCACCCGCCAGAGGCGGGGAAGAAGAAGCATAAACACCCGACAAGGTCAGGAAAGAGAAGTGATAGACACCCGACAAGGTCGGGGAAGAATCGGAAGTAGCACCCAGAAGTCCCGGGGAAGAATCAGAGGGGACACCCGGAAGTCCCGGGGAAGAATCGGATGATGTCCCGAGATCGGGATGAAGGGATGGCATAGGCCGGGGCCTAAAATCATGAGAAAATGGAGAATCCGGAGGTTCCAGATGAGGGGAGAAAGAAGAATGGGGGTTTGCGGACCCGAAAAGAGAAGAGAAAATTATGGAAACTGGATTAGAGGAAGGGAGGTACACCACCCAAGGGTGGGAGCTGAGTAGAAGAAATGATGAATGGAAGAAAGGAGAAGAAGAAGTAGTGGCCCCTTGAGTGCACAACATGCGGCCTTTGTACTTGTGCCGCCGCCTCTTCTTGGTAGAAATCTCCTTGAAATGAATCCGTCTGACACGGACTCGGGCCTTCGGGCTTCTTAATCTACAATGTTTTCTCAAATAGCGGGCACATCTGGCGGATGACCTAGCCCGACTGTGAATATGTAGCTTCATCGGGGCGGTTGCCCCTAGACTCACGGTGCTAACATGCTGTGGACATTCTTGAGCAACTGACTCCTCAGGATGATGAGTATCATGGAACCATGGAGTCTTATCTCTTGGCACTAGAACATGGAGATTCGGCAACTCTACTCGGCAACTGGGCACGAAGCATAACTCCCTTACCAGAAAAGAAGGACAGAACTGAGGGAGAGTAATGTGTGGCGTTGACGTGGCCGACATACCAATAAACCGAGGGAGATTGCATAACAGATGCAGAATGTCCTTAGAGAATGTAGAAAACACGGCCAACTGCCCCTTGCATATAGAACTCATCAGGCTCTTGGCGGCCGCATGAGTGAGCACCATCTGGGTAGAGAACCCCTCTTGGCCAGTGAACTGAATAACCATGGAGCGAGGAGAAATAACAACATCGATAGTGAATCCTCCGGTGAGCAGTGAGATTGCCACCGGCCTTGCTTGTGAAGAAACTGGCACTAGTGCAAGGGAACTCTTCTTTGCAAACATTTTTGAAAATGCAGGCTCTTTATCCCCAAAATAGCCAGGGACTAGGACCCAGATTGGCATGCGGCAAATGACATCTTGAATCTTGAAATGCATAATCGAAACCTGGCTCGGCTCATTATCTCCCTGGGGACCAGACCCAAGGGGCACCAAAGATAACGCACACCCGCTCCGTGGGGTGGAAGGGGATGGAGAAGTGGAGGTAATAGGCTTGGAAGGTGTGGGTAAAGGCTCGGAAGGCGTAAGTTGGGGTAAAGGCAAAGGTGGAGGCGTAGGAGGGGGTAAAGGCGAAGGTGGAGGTGTAGGTATAGCTTGCTCAGGCTCGGGCAACAATGGCGAAGGGGATGGCAAAAGCGGTGGAGATGGTGGAAGTGATGGAATAGGGGTCGCTAGGAGAGGAGGTAGTGAGGGCGGTGGTGATGGCTGTAGGGGTAGTGGAGATGATGGAGAGGGCGATGCGGGCAATGGAGGTAGTGGAGGTGGTGGAAATGGAGAGGGTAAGGAAGGAGATGAAGGGGAAATGGAAGGTTGTGGGACCCAACGTCGGCGTATTGATACGACACGCTGAGCGGCGTTGGGGGTAGGAGTAGTGGTGGTGGAAGTGGAGGCACCAGCCTGAGGAAGAGATTGGCTAGGCATAGGTTGCGGAGATGGGGTAGGAGATGGCGAAGGTGATGAGGTAGGTGGAGATGGAGGTGGTAACGGGGTAGGCGATGGCATAGGCAGGGAAGTGGATAAGGGGGTAGATAACGGAGCGGGCGCTATGGTAAACGCAAAATCACAGGGGTGCCCCTGGCCTTGAGATGGAGACGGCTGCTTAGGCGACGCTTCCTGTTGTTGCTGCTTACTGCGGAGATATAGAATGACCTCATGAATAGCAGTCCAATCAATCCTCTTCTTCGCTTCTAGATCATAAAGATAATCCTGGAACTCGGGGCAATCCTCAACTAAATGCCCCTGCTGGCGGTGAAATTCACAGAACTGAAGTATATTCCCAACCGCTGGTCGACAAGGCACAACCGGAGGGAGCGACAACGCGTGAGTGGCCATTAAAGCCTCGAAAATGTCGGTAAAACACTCTGGCAATGGAGAGCGAGGAGGAGCTTGCTTCGGGCTAGGGCGATGCCGAGGGATATGGGAAGGTGATAGAGAAGGTTGCGGGGATGGAAGCAGAGGTTGCGTAGGCAATGGCGCATGGCTAAGGGAAGGATTTGGTGAAGGCATATGCGGAGCAGGATGAGGGGGTATATAGACGGCATCCACCTGCTCGGGGTGTGGTGTTTCCTTGACCGGAGGTGGGGGTTCATGCCGGTATGAAGAGGTAGAAGGCTGACTCATGGAGGGTTGATATGTGGAGGTATATGGATATGTGGAGGTATATGGGTGTGGGGGAGCGGAAGGCCGACTCATGGAAGGATATGTGGTGGAGGGCTGACTCAGGGAAGGTGATGGATAGGAGGCGTATGTGGGAGTAGAAGGTGGAGAGGACTCGTGGTCAAGGGAACCTAAGAGTTGTTGGTGGATGAAGCGGGCTCGGCTATAAAGCTGTTGCCAGGAGGTGATGTCATTCAAGGCTAAGATGAACCGATACTCGGGCGTTGCATTAGAAATGATCATTTTGATTTGCTCTCCCTCCGGAATATGCCCCGGGACTTGCGCAGCTAGGCTACGCCAGCAGTCGGTGAAGGTAGAGAACTCCTCGTCAGGCTTCATCTTCTCATGGGCCAGATCAACTATAGAATACTTGGGCCCAACCTGGTCTTGATACTGCTGAACAAGTTTCTGTTGAACGGCTTGAAAATTCACCACTTGGTCTTGCGACAATGTAAAGAACCAATCCCAAGCCGAGCCCTCTAGAGATAGACTAAACAAATAAGCCATCAAGCGTTGGTCATGTCGGAATTGGGCCGACTCACAAAGAAACTCCTTCAAGTGCACATAAGGGTCACCGGCTCCACCATAGCAGCGATAAGTAGGAATTTGTGAACGCGGTGGAAGTTGAAGACCTTGGAATGCGAATGGGACACTCAAAGAAGTTTGGGGATCAATTCGGTGCTGAAGTTCATCAAGCCTGCACTGAGTTTGAGCAATCATCTCCTCGATGGGGAGAGACTGAGAAGGATGCAAGCTAGCCTGAGCAAGAGAGTGTGAATTTGGACCAGCATTATGGTATTGGGCTGGATAAAGGGATCTTGATTGAGAAGAGGGGAAGCCCATTCCAGGAGTGGCATGATACATGGGCCTAGAAAAATCATGAACATGAGAATAAGGACCGATTGGGCCAGCAGCAACATGGGGCCCATTAAGAGAATAAGAGGGGCCGTTAAAGGAAGTGGCCCCACTAAGAGTAGAAGAGGGAGGCCCGTTATCAGAATAAGGCCCATTAAGATTAGCAATGAACTTTTGGGCCTGGACTGGGGCCGTTTGGCAGGCGACAAATGATAAGTGGGTCACATGATTTGCTTGCGGGTCGGAAGGGCCACGAGGAGATGGGCCCGCATGGGAAGAGGAATCTACACGGGAATAAGAAGATGGGGAAGAAGAAGGGTAATATACAGGAGAAAAATGGCGCTCCATGAGGGCAAATGGTGACTTTATACAGAAAAATCAGGGAAATACAATGAGGGAAGTAAGGGCTCAAAGGAGGGGGACTGACTCAATAATGCAAAGAAAAAGAAAAGAAAAAAAAAAGAAACCTAGGACAATGAGACTAGACAAATGGACATACAAAATAGACTACCCTAAATGGGCCTAACAATAAAACCTATATGGATGATGGGGGATGCAACGCAAAATAACACAAGTGGGCTTGGACAAGCCCACACAACACAAACAATATGAAGGATTTCACCCAAGTCAAACAAGTTAATATGATGGGAAGTATTTTATTGTCAAAGTTTTGAGTGGGCCTTTAAATATTTTCAAATTAAGATTAATTCCCTCAAGATAGGTATCCTATAGAGAATAAGGTCCAAACTTTAGGTTGACTAGGTTTAACTCCTTCACAACGTATGTAAATGTAAGCCTATGGGGTGGAAAGGTACAACCGGCCCGGCGTCCGTGTGGAAATCCACGGCTCGCGGGGACTTATGGAGGTCCCGGATAAGATCACCTAGTCGAGTCCAAGGAATATGGGAGCGAGAGGATCACTTACCGAGAGGGAATGCAACTACAATATGGTAATATGCATGACCCTATGTGCACCGGAGTGCATGCAATTTCTAGCCTAAATCTAACAAATCAAGATATAATGAACATATGTGAACATAATAATATGGATGCAAACAAAGTGAACAATATGAGCATGAAACGCTATCTAAACATGGACATACACACCAAAATCGCAGCAAAGCATGAGACAAGTGATGGGCACTAGATGTCCCACCGTGATCGCCAAAAAAGGGTGTAGATGTGACAAATATGTCGCGTGGTGTCGCAAGTCACATAGGCAAGCATATGTGCATAAGTGATAACATAATGTGCATATCAAGTGAACATCATGAACATGTGACTATGTAAACATGGTAGCATGATCAGACAACAAGACAAAAGCGATAAAAGATGTAAAAGAATGCCGTGATCGCCACCAAGGAATGGCAACGCCAAAAGAATATAAAATACTAAGTGCGTTGTGTACCTTGGAAAAAGAGGATGATCGCGCTCAATATCAAGATGCGGGGACTATGTGGATTACCTCTCCTTGCCTTCCAGCCGGCTAGAAGGTAAGGGCCTCACTTTCCATGCTTTCCTGCGAAACAAACACAAAACAAGAGGCAAAACCCATTAGAAAATGCTAAGTGTAGAAATCTGCCCAAGTGCATAAAGTAGCATGAAAGATTGAGGGCAAACTTACCGGGGGAGGGTTTTTAACCGCTATGGATGGGTGCAAACAATAGGTGTGTATATTGTGATGAGATTAACATGAAGAAATTGATTTAATATGCCATGATGAACATAGATATACAAGATGCAAAAGTGCATGCCACAAGAAAAATTGTGCAAACAGTGTAAAGTGGGTGCAACGACTGATGCAAACAGTAGGGCAAACGATGTCCAAATGATAAGAAATTTGAGATGACAGAAGACTTGAGTGTTGTAAAGAAGTAGGAACAAGAATCACTCAAAAAGGAGGTCGGGACAGAAAGTTGTGACACCGGAGATTTGGGAAAAAATATAGACTGTGCAGAAAATTCAGAACAGTGCACAAAATGGACTCAAAGAATGATGAATATCTCACAAGATAGAACACCAAAAGAGGAAAGAGTGGATGCTATGGAAAGGTGGGAGTGTTGTGGTGAAACTAGGGTAGAAAGGAGAGTTTAAAACGAGGAAGAGACTAGTGAAAAACGGGGTGGAAAACTCAAGAAAACAGAAGGGTGTAGAACATGGGAGGAAAATGAGTATAAAAACGGAATGATCAAGCAAAACTCATGGACAAAATATGCATGAAGATGACAAGGTAATGAGCCCAAAACCAAGGAACACAAAGATTATACTTCCCTCTAGAGCCTGGAGTTGAAAGGATGGATCAAGAGTGCCCACGGCCTCGCACCGGCGACGCAAACATGCCCCCGTCGCAAGAAATCTGAGTTTCAGCAAAGTGCAGAACAGTGTGATGAAACCTCAAAAGTAGGGGCTTAGAAGAGGGGGAAGAGATATGAGAAATAAGGCAAACATATAATGAAAACGAAGCTAATACTCCCCTCTTCAAGATGGAGTTGAGGGAGGACGAAAAGGATGAAGCATGACTCCGCACCGACTTGATGAACAGGCCCCCGTCGCGAAGTTGTAGCAGAAAATCAGCAAACTGTGATGATTTACCAAAAGTAGGGGCGAAGTTAGGAGGGCAAACGATGATGAAATCGAGCAAATAAGGAACCAAAACGAAGCTTATACTTCCCTCTTCAGGCTAGGGTCGAAGGAGGATGAAGAAAATTCGGCATGGCTTCGCCGTCGCCTTGAAAACACGCCGCCGTCGCACAGGAAATCTGGGCAGGTTTATATAGAAAAAGTGGTGAAACCCCAACTTTCTCCCACGATTCCAGAAGATAGAGTCCACCAAATCTCGATATATCTAGATCATTCTTGCGATAATAGTCAAGATAAGGCATAGGAACAAACATGACTCTTTTTGGTTGAAGATTGTGGAAGTTATGGCTCTTGGAAGAAGCCTCTGTAACCTAATCTGCAGGGTTTTTTGGTTGCACGAAAAGTAGAAAAACCTAATATTGCAGCCACGATTCCAGTAGATATAGCCCATCAAATTTTGATTTCTATGAACCAAAGTAAAGATAATACAAAGGGCTAGAAGTAGGAAAAAATGGGGATCAATTTGGATAAGTATTCTAGAAGTTATGGCCGCCGCAAGATAGCCACATCGCGCAGGTTCGTGGAGAGAGTCCAGAGCAGGCTGGACTCTTATTGGATAAACGGTCGGACGACTGACCGTTAAGGGTTAAACAGTCGTCAACCGGCCGTTTACAACAATGAACGGCCATTAACACGACCGTTTAAGGTAGACTTTGGATGACTTTGGAAATTGGATTATATCTCCCAAACGGTGCAGAATTAGCAAAAGTGGTCGAAGACAAAATTATAGATAACTCAAAAATGAACAACTTTTATGAAGAAAGTAAGATGAGAAAATGATCAGAAGAGAGAGAAAGTGGGCCTAGAACAGAGAGAGAAAATACCGGGACATAGGTGAACAGTGCAGTCTGCCGAAAAAATGTAAATAACTTGAAATCGGTGTAGAACTGGCCAATGATGTAGAAGAATGAATTGTAGGGATTTAAAAGATGAACAACTTTGGTGAAGGACACATTTTGAAAAGAGGAAAGGAAGGGGGTGAAAAAGGATAATTTTCAAGACTACGCAACGAAAGGGGGCTGAATACTTGAGGGAAGCCGGCCTAAATGGGCCGTAAGGCGACTTTGAAGGCTGGAAGGTGACAAGATAGGCTCCAGGGCTCTATGAAATAATGATCTCCAAGGTTCAAAAGGAATGGAATAATGAAATGGGCTCGAAATCCATCCAAGAAAGGCTCCAAAATAATGGGTAATTCGGGGCATCAAAATGATGAATAAGAGAAATGACTCAACTTGCAGGCTAAAAACGGGTGTCAACAATAAGCACGAAAAATAAGGGGGGTGAATAAAACAAAAGACCCTAAGCTACCTGCCGACTGTACTGGCTCTCTGGACACTGAGTCTCTACAATTGTTCTAAATTCCCATGCATTTCCATGACCAGGCTCTAATACCACCTGTAATGACCCAAGATTCGGATATCGGGTCAAACCCGATATCACTTGGATCCTACGCCACCACCCACGAGCCGGGGGACTCCGAAGGGTTAAAGGATGGTGTAGTCATGCATTGAAATTCTAAACAAAGCAGAAAATAATCAACAGAATTTAATAAATAACTAACAGAAATAAAATTAACATTTTATAATTGTTAAAAAGTACTACAGAGTCTAGCCCACAAGTACAGTCTAAAAGAAAAGAAACGTACATTGCCACAGGGCATACCCCGACATTGGAGAGTAGGCTGCTAAAAGACCTCCGGCCGAGACGCACCACCACGAGGAGAACTGCTGCACCTGAAAAAGCAAGGAGTGAGCCTCATCTCATAGGCTCTGTAGGGGTCCCGCAGATCCCTACCACAACGAAAGTTGTAAACAAGGCAGCAGCTGAAATAACCACCAAAAAGAGGAAAGTAGTAAAAATAACAACAGCAAGGACAACAGTAGTGGCGAATCGACTAAAATAACCTCGGCAACAACGACAACAGTGGCTAATAAAGTAGTAATGGCAGAAGCACATCGTGTCTACACTACTCCTACCCTCACGAGGGAACCACGATTCCAAGTCAGAATCACTGAGCTAAGGGAGATCGTGGTGACACTGCCGATAGATCCTACGGAACCTCTAACGTAGGGAAAGTCCTCATGGACGGGAGGCACTACGAAAACCACACCTCCAAAACATCTTATCACAGCTACCGGAAGAACCCTGACCACACTGTCGGGAAAGTCAGTCTCGCAGGTGAGAAAAAATGCTAAAATCACCGGGTCAGAACATACTACCCCTACCTCGGAGAGCCACGGCTCACGATCGGGAACTAAACCCACGGTGGCTAGAGTAGTCCACCACTAGCACTGGTTGGATGCGTCCTCTGACGACTTACACCAAGCCCACTACGCTCACGCCTAACGGCCTCTCTCGGAGAGTGAGGCAGAGTGGTAACGACACAAGGACTAGCAGGGTTCACGCCAATCGGCGTGGGTCCACTGCACCCAACCACCTGTGCACCCACAGACCACGCCCTCAAGGTCGGGTCCTCTAACTGGTTTTCCCCTCAGCTGGACTCAAGCCGTCAAGGCGAGGGGCCCTACAATAACCAGTCTAAAAGCCGTCACATCGAGTACAGCTCTTGACCACCCGATCGGACGTGTCGGCACTCAGTAAGCAATGGCTCTCGGCCTAGCTGGTACGTGCACGACACTCAGTAAGTAGAGTCTAGTGGAGTACGACTCAGAAGAAGGTCCAACTCACGCATAGCTGGAACCACGAGATGGCATAGCTTAGGACATGTAAACTCCCTAAGGCCGGTAATGCGAACCAACGGACGTCGTCCTTCTAACTCACGTGCGTACGTACCTCGGTCAACGACAACCTTTACGGGGAAGAACACTTCCCACTGACACAATTTCCACAGGGATGGCCCATAAGGGACATACACAGAAATCCCAGATCACAAAGAATCACGTGGGCACCTCTTCCATGAAACCGTACAGCATACGGACACCTCGGGGCAAGAAACCACGAAACACGGCACACCGGGGGCTGAATGGGATGGGTGGCCAAACTCTTGGCCACCCAGAGGCCTGGGCAGCCACACCAGTGTCCGCCCAGCACCTGGGCTCCCTGTGGCCTAGGCGGCCACTCCTTTGGCAACCAAGAGGGCTGGGCGATCAAAGCGTCTGGGTGGCCATCGCTTTGGCCGCCCAGACCAGGACAGATGGGGGAGGGGGCAAGGGCGGCCAGACCCATGGCCACCCCATGGCCTGGGCGGCCAGAGTCATGGCCACCCAGTCCAGGGCGCAGTCGGCCACCAATGTGGCCGTCTCCTGTTGATTTTCAGAAGCGGACCGAGCTTCGCTGCGAGCTCGGTTCCACGGCCCATTCACCTCGCAGTGAAGGGAAAAATAATGGAAAATCATCCCTGAGCATTCCTACCACAGGAAAACCAAATCCCAACCATAATCGAGGCCCAAATCGGCCAAAAATTGCCGCTCACCCCAAACATGCTCATTCTCCCAAAAATAAGTAAAACACCCTCTCTCGGCCTCGCTGGAACACAAAATCACAAGGGAAAACCCATGAGGGTGCCAGGGATCCATCCCCCTACCTTTTAGAAGCTTTACCATTAAAAAACCACGCGAAATGTCGTTCCCACGCGTGGTCGCCTTGCCACGGCCATGAACGCCTCTGCCTCGCCGCACGCGTAGGGAAAGTCCTCATGGACAGGAGGCACTACGAAAACCACACCTCCGAAACATCCTATCACAGCTACCGGAAGAACCCTGACCACGCTGTCGGGAAAGTCAGCCTTGCAGGTGAGAAAAAATGCTAAAATCACCGGGTCAGAACATACTACCCCTACCCCGTAGAGCCACGGCTCACGGTCGGAACTAAACCCACGGTGGCTAGAGTACTCCGCCACTAGCACCGGTTGGATGCGTCCTCTGACGACTTACACCAAGCCCACTACGCTCACGCCTAACGGCCTCTCTCGGAGAGTGAGGCAGAGTGGTAACGACACAAGGACTAGCAGGGTTCACGCCAGTCGGCGTGGGTCCACTGCACCCAACCACCTGTGCACCCACAGACCACGCCCTCAAGGTCGGGTCCTCTAACTGGTTTTCCCCTCAGCTGGACTGAAGCCGTCAAGGCGAGGGGCCCTACAATAACCAGTCTAAAAGCCATCACATCGAGTATAGCTCTTGACTACCCGATCAGACGTGTCGGCACTCAGTAAGCAATGGCTCTCGGCCTAGCTGGTACGTGCACGACACTCAGTAAGTAGAGTCTAGTGGAGTACGACTCAGAAGAAGGTCCAACTCACGCATAGCTGGAACCACGAGATGGCATAGTTTAGGACATGTAAACACCCTAAGGCCGGTAATGTGAACCAACGGACGCCAGCCTTCTAACTCACGTGCGTACGGACCTCGGTCAACGACAACCTTTACGGGGAAGAACACTTCCCACTGACACAATTTCCACAGGGATGGCCCATAAGGGACATACACAGAAATCCCAGATCACAAATAATCACGTGGGCACCTCTTCCGTGAAACCGTACTGCATACGGACACCTTGGGGCAAGAAACCACGAAACACGGCACACCGGGGGCTGAATGGGATGGGTGGCCAAACTCTTGGCCACCCAGAGGCCTGGGCAGCCACACCAGTCTCCGCCCAGCACCTGGGCGCCCTGTGGCCTAGGCGGCCACTCCTTTGGCCACCAAGAGGGCTGGGCGGTCAAAGCGTCTGGGTGGCCATCGCTTTGGCCGCCCAGACCAGGATAGATGGGGGCGGGGGCAAGGGCGGCCAGACCCTTGGCCACCGCATGGCCTGGGCGGCTAGAGTCATGGCCACCCAGTCCAGGGCACAGACGGCCACCAATGTGGCCGTCTCCTGTTGATTTTCAGAAGCGGACCGAGCTTCGCTGCGAGCTCGATTCCACGGCCCATTCGCCTCGCAGTGAAGGGAAAAATAATGGAAAATCAACCCTGAGCATTCCTACCACAGGAAAACCAAATCCCAACCCTAATCGAGGCCCAAATCGGCCAAAAATTGCCGCTCACCCCAAACATGCTCATTCTCCCAAAAATAAGCAAAACACCCTCTCTCGGCCTCACTGGAACACAAAATCACAAGGGAAAACCCATGAGGTTGCCAGGGATCCGTCCCCCTACCTTTTAGAAGCTTTACCATTAAAAAACCACGTGAAATGCCATTCCCACGCGTGGTCGCCTTGCCACGGCCATGAACGCCTTTGCCTCGCTGCACGCCTTGCCCCTCGGCTAGTCCTCGCCGCACGCCGTCGTGCCGCCGCACGCCCCCTCGCCACCTCTGCCGGCCACCGGAGTGAGAAGGGAGAGTGAGACGGAGATGGGAGAGAGAGGGGTGAGAGATGAGGGATCGGAGGGGGGGAGAGGGGGTAAAAAAAGGGGGTTATAAAATTTTATTTAATTTTATAAAATCCGCATGAACCCCAAAAATGCCCGAAAAATCAATTCGGACTCTGAAAAAATTCCAGGAAAAAGCCAGACTGCTCTACGCGTCGGCACAAACCCGAAATAACCCATGGAAACATCAAAAATGGGGTCCAAAACCCAATATAAAAGTCCAAAACCCATTCATACATGATCCACAGCCCGCGAAAAAGGATCCGAAAAACCTGGGGCGTTACAAACTCGCTCGAAGCGAACAGGGTGCCCTACGGGGCTACATATGATTTTCACTGGCTATGCTTTTCTCCCTCTTAACTCTAAGTGATTTCTCTATAATTAAACACCCCTTAGGTCGCCAGGGATTCGTTTACACTAAGACGTGATCCATGAGCCTCCCTCGGACAGGGGCATATAAACTGAGTTGTGAATCTAATTTCTGCCTTCTACGCATATCTCTTGTCACGCCCCGAGATATACAACAGAATTAAGTCGGGAACGTAAACAACCGGCAATACGCCTCAAGCTAGCAAGATAGTCAAAGTGCTAAACCTATACACATAAAAGAGGAATGCACAAGGTCATCGACTCAAAATTCCAACTTTATTAAATCATAATAATCAAAGTTACAGAGACACTTGACTTGACTCATTTAACTCTAGACTCAATAAAAAGGAAAATTACATAGCATGATCAACTTCACCGCCTATTACAGTGAAGGCATCCAATTACAATATGACTCACGACTAACTAGTAAGACTCATGACTAAGGCTTCCCTTGTGCATCATTCACTCTCGGATCCGCCACTTGAATAATCTGAATCTGACCCGCTAGAGTTTCCTAAAAAGATTGGAAAGTAGGTACGAGCACACTTGCCCATTAGGTATCTTCGTATCAACACGAAGGAATGATTTAAGTGATTAGCAATTTAGCTCTAGAAGGTAAAGTAAAGAAAAATGTGATAAAACATGCAAAATAAAAGCAAAGTAACAATAAGACATGGACTATAGAGATATGAGAATTCAATGAATAAGAGAGAGAGCATGATCTAAAAAGAATATAATATGGTCTTTCAATAACGAGATTGTGCTAGCATGTAACGAGAATGTACTTTTCATAACCTTAAGAAGCCTACGTTCTAGAAAGTTAGCAAGCATGTATGATTTCATGATGAGCCTCGTGGTTTTCACCCGTTTATAAAAAAAAATACTCTCAGTACAATGTGACGCCAGTATTCATCATATCCCATGGTTTATATCATGTTTTCGGCCATCTACCAAGGGGGCTAGCCTGGAGCCCTTGGACATTATCTATGCCCGCTCTTGCATCTTCAAGTTGTAAATCAAGCTACTTCCACGAGATATATAAAGTTTGGCATGTAATAACAAGTTCAACAATAAGTTCATGGTACCAAATATCAAGGTAAGAATGCACTAAATATGAACATGTGAGTTCAAGAACGAATTAAGGACAATGTCATGCTACGGAAGGAATCTGGTAGCATAACGGTACATTCATTATTGGCATATTGAACAAGGTTTTATATTCTAGATAATCAGTAGACCATCTAGGCACAGAATAGACACAACCCTTGAGTCAAAACCTCGGGTTGGGACACAAGAAAGCTGAAGGCGGTCGAGTCAGAACCGTTTTCTTGAATAGACGGTCAAGTCAAGACCGCAATCAAGTGGAGTCGACACAGAAAGAAGGAACAGGTAGACGCAATGATCAAGCTTGCAGAACACGGTCACCCCAGAACTACCTACATGAAGTAGCGGTCGCCTGAAGGTCGAGTTCAAGTCAGTTTATGGAAAACCTGAGTTTCATGAAGTGCTTTCTAGACCATTGGATTTTTAGGGTGCAACCAGCTCGACATCTATTGGGACTCCTAGGCTCGCGGAGACTTACGGAGGCCTTGAAACGTGATCACCTAGTCCGGTAGAAGGAATATCCGATGGAGAGGATCACAAGTCCAAGAGATGTGCCTATCAAGTGCGTGTGTAACTAATAGCATCGTCCCGGGATACATGTTATGTACTTAAGAAAGACATGGAGACGAGAATGAAAAATGTAAAACGGCGATTAAAACACTCATATGGCAAGTTCTACATACCATGGAAAAATATCTTTAATACAAGACTACATGGTTTTAGCATGAAATTAGCATAAGATCAAAATAACTTCTAAAACATGATATGGCATGAAATTGGAACCCTCATATCCATAATATAATCAGTAACATAACTACAAGGAGAAACAAGAGAATATAACATAAGGTAGTAAAATTACAAGCTAAGGAAAGAAGTTAATCAGGGTATTGTTCCTCAGAACAGCAAGTAAAACACGGTCTAGAGGTGACCGCCGTCTGTAGAAAGCTGTCAGTCTGGAACCGCCTTTTGATGGATGCGGTTTCTAGAGAACCACCTTCTGTCTGTAACAGACAGATGGTAAAATAGTGCAGGTAAACATATGGAAATCATAGAGAATTAAGAGATTAAGCATGCTAGAACAAAATAATTGCATGGGGGTGCATGGATTTGGCCAAAGTTAATAAATTTTCCATTAGGTTGCAAGGACATGCATGCAGTGATAACTCAAATGCGCAGTTATGGAAAAAAATCGAATACTCAATGTACAGTGTATGAAATCATGAGGAAATTGAGGGCTTTTAATCCCAACTTGATGTTTAAGCCGTTCATGAGATAACCTACCTCTGGGGTTGCTCCTAGAGTTTGAATTTCTGACTAGAAGTATGCTCCCGTTCCTGTACGTCTTGCGTGGAACTAGTAACATCCCGACCTTGTAACTCCTTAACCACTAGATCTTAATTCACGAAATTTGGAGGAAAGTTATAAGATACAAAGGGGAACAATTAACTCTCAAGGCTGGATTTGAAATTATCTCTGCTAAGGTCCCTAAAGCTCGGGTCTTTGTCGGATAAACACGCTTGTTCCTGTGCGTTCTACAGAGAAACAACTACTTCCAGATCCTCTAACTCCTCAACGGCTTGATTTCCTAATATGAAATTTGGAGGGGAGTAAGGAAATACTAAAGGGAACAAAAAGTTCTTAAAGACTGACATGAATTAACATCATCTTACTGTCAAATCACGCGAGCCAAAACGAGGGTTCACGCAGGTTGATTCTGGGCCCAATTTATAGGGTTTGGCCTAAGGCTGAGAGATTAGATCAAATTAGAGTCCTAATTTGGAGTAAAATCGATCTCCAAGAGTCCTAATAGGTTTACATGCCAGGGCACTTCGATCCTAGGCGATTGGGATGGCAAACATCCAAGTTTTCTACGCCTCTCTATCACCCATTCACGAAAGTAGAACGCGGTCTCGGTCGGACCGCCTCTGTTAGAACGCGGTCGCGCGATATACTGCCTTCCGACGTTTTATGCGAAAATTTTGAATTTTCCATTTATCTGTTATTTATCCCCTAATTAACCTATTTATCTATTTAAATTGGTAAAATAGCCTTAATTACGTCTCTAGAAGTGGGCTTGGCCTAAAAGCCAAAGAATTGGGTTTATGGGCCTACTTTAAGTGGGCGTATTTACTTGGTTATTAATTGTACTTTCAGATTAATTTATTTAACCCATATTTCATTTAATAGCCCATTAAGCCTTTTAAATACTTAATAATTACATTTAATTCTTGAAAAATCCCCAAAAAAATGCTAGGGTGTTACATCTCTGTTCTGGCAGTTTGGACGTCAATAGAGGCTCTGTGCTGTGCTTTTAAGATCATTAGGTGTTGGCCACTATTTATTGCCTTAATTAGAGGCCAGGGATTCGCCAATTCTCAACGTGGTCTTTGGCTCTACCTGAATTAATGAGGAACATATACCCTACATTTTTTCCTATTTCTATGGAAACTGCCGCCGTCCCACGAGTTTCTGCATCAATCTATCACCTACAAATGCCAATTGTCCCTTACGTACTCATACGAAGTTTATGAGTTCCCTGGGGCATCTTAACTGGCCAGTAATGATCCTTCCCCAACTCTTTTACTGTATGTTCTCATTCAAACTCATTCAAAGTGAGAAAAAGGGGTGATCCGGCGGCATATCAGCTGATCCGGCGCATGTTTCACCATGGCCGCCAGATCATCCACTTCTCACTTTTGGCTGCCAGATCACCCTGGTCGCCAGATCACTTCCCTCCTTCCAAGGCCAACAGATCACCCGCTTCCCTCTTCCCAGCATGCCAAATCACTCACTTCTCACTCTTAGCCGCCAGATCAGCCACTCCCCTCATCTAGCCGCCAGATCAGCCACCCGATGTCACGCCCTGAGTGCGGAAGCAACTCGGTATGCGTGTTGAGTTTATATCGATCATGTCAATCAGAGCATGAGGAATTTGACACATAGACAGAGCGCGCAAATATAAAGATAATAAATCAAATCCTTTATTTCATTAATATCATCAAATAACTCCAACTAGTTTCCATACATAATCCTTTAAAGTAAATGACAAACTAGACTCAATAAAAAGAAAAATATAATGATAGACTCAAGAAAGATGACAAGGCATGATGTAGATAATCTTGGACGGCTTCTAATCTCTTCACTCGTAGCCAACCCCATCCGACTGATCCTCGTCATCAGAATTACCTAAAAAGTAGGGAAAAAACTAGGGTGAGTGATTGCCCAATAGGAATTATATCTCAAGATCAAGCTTGCTTTATGTAAATTACATGTTACATGAATGCACGTGATGCATGTTCGCAAGAAAATGACGAGAGAGAATATCAAGAAATAATATAGATGAACTAGCAAGATTTCAAGATAATCATGTGAGGTAAATCAATATTGTCAAGCATGTAATATCAAGTCATGTAATGTGAATTGGCTATTATAATTACAAGCAAGTAAATACCCATTATGGGTCACGCAAGTCACGTCATGTTAAGACAAGTACGAGATTTGTGGAATGTCAATAATCAAGCCACACCGTGATGAATATAGCTCCCATGGACACAAGTACTTTCAGGTGCTCCTCCCAGGACCAGATCGGGCCCTATATGCACTAGCATTGAGTCATGTATATATTTTTAGACATCCACTATAGTTTATAGCCAATAGAGTTCCAAAGGAATCAGCCATTGTAGGATAATAAGGCCGATTTCACATAATAAAGGAGTTCAAGGATAGAACTTGAACAAGGATGACATACCGATAAATCGCATGAAAAATGATGACATATCATGAAACTAGGTAATTGGCGCCCACTCAGTCGCCATCAATTCCAGAAACAGCATCCACCATAGTGGTCGCTCATTACTGTGAACAGTACAGGCACGAAGAATTTGTGACACTTCAAGCGGTCGCTCATTTATAATTAGCGTACAGTGTAAGGTCGCTAAAATAATAAACTGTGCCCACTAACTGGACGCCAATTCCTTTTGGCGTCAAAGTCCTGGTCACAGTTTCCAGACAAGTAATCAGACTTCTCAAAGAGGCCAAAAATAGTGCTCTAAGAGGGATAAAGCATCACGTTTCTTCAGAGTGATGTGACAAGTAAGGGTTCCAGGGTTTGTAGGGTACAACCAGCTCGGCTATCTTGAGGGAATCCAAAGCTACTGTGGACTTACGAAGGTCTCAATGAAGAAAGCACCAGTCAGAAGGAAGGAATATCCCGCAGAGGGTCCAATCATCACCAAAAGTTGAGTGTGTAATCGATAGAAACAAAACAAAGACTCCATCTACGGATGTGAGATAAGAGTGCCAAGAAAAACCCACGATATGGGCCAGAAAACGCGATAAAATTGAGAGAGCAAGAATTAGCGTCCACTCAGACAGGCGCTCAATCATAATTGTGCGTCTGTGTGAAGTGTCGCTTAATCATTATTTTACAAAATTCCAGGAAAACACTAAGAATTAACGAGTCTATGTAGGGGCGCTAATTCTAGAGATTTCCAAAAATTAATAGAATTTAATTATAATTGGCGACCAAATGAAACGGTGCCCAATCTTCAAATAGCATCGATGATTGTGACACATATTCATGATTTTCATTTATTTTCTATTTAACTAATTATTTTACAAATCAATGCCTCCTTACAAGGGCGCTTATTCAATACTTGGCGACTGTGTGATAGTAGTCCATTATTTTACTGCTACGTATCGGCCAGGGTCGTTTATAGGCACAAAATACTATTCATTTCTTTTAATTGCACCTCAATAGTAACACTTTGCTATTTACATTGAATTTTAAGAAACTTAAGACATGGATAGCTAGAGAAAAATATAGGGAATCTAGAAACATGCTTATGCAAGATTTTTAACGTCAGCTTTGATAGATATTAATTTTTAAACATGTGGTATTTATTAATTGCATTAAAAGAATTAGCGAGAAGGGTATGGTAACTCATTAATTTGCGACTAGAAGACCATCACAAATTCAGAATTTGTGACCTTCTACGTGGTCATTCATTAATAGGCGGCCACTGTTCGGTCACTATTTTTATATACAACAATAACTCAAGAAAACTACGTAAAACTGAAGAATAGATGGCCAAGGGAATGAGCTATAATCATGATCTTCATGAATCACATGCATGCAACCTATTATTAATCATCTTGGGCTTTAGTTCTTGAGAAAACCTACCTTTTTTGTTGATTGAACGACTAACGGAAGAAGATAGAAGTGAATAATAATAGCAGCAGCAACATCAACTGCAACAACAATAGTAGGAAACGACGGAAGAAGAAACGACAGCAGGCTTCACTTCTTCATTTACGATAGTAGGAGGATGAAGATGAAGCAACAAGGCAGATGAGGCTTGATCCTTCGTGCAGCAGCGACTATGGAAGTAGAGGAGAAAAGCCCACGGCAACTACGACAGCAAGAAGAAACAGAGAAAGATGACTCCTTCGAACGCAGCAGCAATTTGAAGCTCTACTTGTTCGGGGGGTTCATATTTATAGAATTTGGGATTTAAGCTTCCTATTGGGAATTAAATTCCCACATAAAAAATCCCAATGGGTTTGGAATTTCCCATGCTAATCTCTTTCTATCTAAATATGTAGTCGCTTTCCCAAAGAACAAAAACCCTAAAGTTCCCATGTAGAGTTCGAGCGTGGTGAGGTTTTTGGGCTTTTGAAAACAACACCCATTAGATACATATATGTGTATTATACCCTATACTCCCTTAGTCATAGGAAGGGTTATGGGCTTTTGTTTATTAAGATATATATATATATATATATCGGTTGGGCTTTTTAATGCTCAACTCATATATAGGTGCTGGGCTTTATTTTATTATGTTTGATTTGGGCCCTTGTCTTATTTAATTGGAGAACCTGCTATGTGTTTAATTCATTTATGAAATTTTATTCCTTATAATTATATCCGGGGTGTTACACCATCCCCCACTTAAAAGAATTTGGCCCCCAAATTAAATTCTATATAGACATGGAGGGTGCTGAGTACTTACGATCTCGAAATAAGTTTGGGAATCTTTTCCTCATAGATTCTTCCGTCTCCCACATGGCTTCTCGTTCGAGATTTTTGTTCCATTGAATCTTCACCATAGGGATCGTCTTGTTCCATAGCACGCAAACCTTGCGTGCCAGGATCCTTAAAGGTCTTTGTTCATAAGTAAGATTCTTTTGTATTACTAGATCATCATGTTCTATGACGTGGGATGGATCATGAGCATACTTATTGAGCATACACACATGGAACACATTATGGACTTTGGATAACTATGGTGGCAAGGCAATCCGGTAGGCAACCTCGCCAACTCTTTCCAGCACTTCAAAGGGACCGATATACCTTGGTGTAAGCTTGCCCTTAACACCAAATCTTTAATGTCTCGTCTTGGGGAAACCTTTTGAAAGACGTGATCTCTAACTAGGAACTCGAGGTCTCTCCTTCTAGTATCAGCATAAGTCTTTTGTCTAGACTGAGCCATCTGAAGTCTTTCTCTAATGATTTGTGTTGACCCTAGATCCTCGAATGGACAAGAAGGGGGGTTGAATTGTCCCCACCAAGTGCAATGGTAGTTTTTGAAATTAGACAGCGGAAATGGAACTAACTACCAACACGAGATACGATCAAACAAAATATAAGTTAAGAAGAATTCGGTTCTCTCATGCTTACCGCTCTCACACGGTCAATATGAAAAATATAGACAAGCAAACCACAATCAAACAAGATGTGAGATAGATTTTTTAGGTGGTTCGGGACCACGACGGGCTCCCTACATCCACCCCTCACCAAAACGGTGAGGATCCACTTGCTTCGAAATGAAGCGCACAGAGCTTTCACTCCAAAGACATGAAGACACCATCTCATAGACAATCTGCCACAGATCAAGACACACACACACTCGCTGCTACAGACGCAACACAATATACCACAACCGTACACAGACAGTTCAACACTCACAGCATCTGAGTTCGGAAATAAAAGATATGTTCAATACATGCACATGAACTAAATTGAAAGCATTAGAATAGATGAAAAAGGGTGAAAGAAATTGATCCTCAAGAGATGAAAGGGTCGGAAGAGATCCTTGTTGAAGAACAGGTTGGAGGGAAGTCAAATGATTTCGATTTGAACATCACCGCGATCCTCTTTTGAACCGCTCCTCTTTATCTTCTATCATGATCACAAAATCCTCCCGGATGTAGATGATATCCACAGATTTCTTTAGCTCCTCACCTTTCCCTTTTTCTTCTCCTATAAGAAAGATAGAACATGAACACTTAGAACATTTCTCCCAAATTCGTAGCTTATTTATAGACCCATAATAGAAAGAGGAAAAGACATCAAAACCCATTCTAAAACCCCTTCAATATGTATCTAACATGTGTATGAATGCCCTAGGGGTAAGAGTGTCAAATATGAGCCAAACGGATCTAGAATAATGGGTTTCGAACATAACGAAAATGGGTCATCCACCGTATTCGGTCGACTTATTGAGAGGGGTCCGTCAACCGAACTTTTACAGGGTCTGGACAAGTGCAGTCTGCAGATTTCGGTTGACCGAATGCACTGGGTCGGTTGACTGAAGTCTGTTTATTTTTTAGACTCTGCACTCTTTTGTTTCTGGTCGACCAAACACCTTCTAATGGTCGACCGAAAATCTGCTGAATGCCTATAAAGCATGGAAAACATGAGACTTTAAGCTCTAACAACCCAACATGAAAGCCATGAAGTATGAACATCAAAGCCATGAAGAATCAACATGAAAGCCCATTGAAAACACATGAATATCATGCATGATAACCGTTTGACCACTTAGCTATGAGAATCTATCAACAAGAGCTTGTTGCTAGGCATTTGAGCAAGATATGAGCACCATTTATCTAGTTTTCAACAAAGTTTCTCATTAGTTAAATCAATACAATGCAAGCTCAAAATGATATCAAGATTAACCAAGATTTGAGGTTAAAAACCTCAACCATGTATCCACTCAACAATAGACTTCATGAAACCAAATACTCATGAATGACAAGAGGGATTTGAGCACATAGTTACCTATACAAGCCCAATAAAGTGCATTGCAAAACTTAAGCCTTACCAGTCTTTTTGATGAACATGTATGAGATTTTCAACATGTTTTGAGTTGTGGATGATGTCCACCAGAGATTTCAATCCTGCAACTCCTGCAATACAAGATAACCAGATTTTGCATGAGCTCTTTAGTCAATTACCTTTCAATGAACATTCTTCATAACACATGCACACAAGCATGCACACAAGTTTTGTCAACATTAAAACTTAATCACCAAACTCACCTAGGGGTCCAATAATCTCCCCCTTTTTAATGATGACAAAACATGTGTTGTGCGCCTGACTTATAATAAAGAGCCAAAACATTTGTTTGTGCATGGTTAAAAATAGTTTGAGTGAAGGGCAATGAATATGCACTTTGAGATTTAAAAGATCTTGCTAAAGCTATGCATATGAACATTTATGAGAACTAAGAATCATGAAACCTGAAATCTGAAAATCTATGCATATGAACATTTATGAAAACTAAGAATTTGGAAACCTGAAACTGAAAGACTGAAAGACTGATATCAACAACTAAAATGCACTTTGACATTTGAAAACCTATGTATCAACAAGGGCAGGTTATAGTGAAATGAGTGAAGGTGAAGATGCACAGAAGTGAATATGTGAATATGTATGCACACTCTATTCTCCCCCTTTTTGTCATCACCAAAAACTAGTTGACAATGGGGTTATTAAAGTCTGATATGAAAATGTATGATTGAGTATGAACTTCTCCAAATTATTCATGCAAGCAAACAAGCAAGCAAGCATGAAAGACAATCAAGCATGTATTACTATAACTCCCCCTCAGTGGGGTAGAAGCATAATAAGTGAACAGTAGATTCAAAATCAATTTGTGTCACATGAAGCATAATCAAAAAAGGTAGTGCATGCATATGCTAGAGGCATTGCATAAACGATGATAAGAACAAATTGAAGATACACATTCATCACAATTATATCCAAGAGTGAAATATGTGGAAATGAGTAATAAACTTAAAAAATATATGGATATTTGTAGAATTTCTAAAGAACACTAAAATGTTATTTCCTTTCTACAATTCTATTTCGATCCTCGACTTTTGGCAGCTTTGCACAACCCCCCCAATTTTTTTCATTTATTGGATTTCACCGTTCGGCGCAAGTCACCTCATGTGTCTCAATGAGATTTCCCAGCTACTAGGATTCATCACGCATTGTGGATTTTTGTTTCACCTTTCGATGCGAGTTTCCTCATTTATTTCTGTGGGGATTCTCGGCTACTTGGTTTGACATTCTACTTATTGAATGCTTGCGGGGTAGGCAGCTTTGTCCTCACGATTACTCCTTATTTCTATGTAGAAATTTGTTTCCCTTAAAGTGTTGAGAAGAATTTCTGAAATCCTTATCGATTAAAGTCATATGCAACATTTTTGTGCAAGGTGTGTGGGTAATTTTTTTGTACGTAGAAAATGAATTTGTCAAAACATAGTTATGACTCCCCCTAAATATATGCACAGTTGAAAACAAATCCTCCTCCTTTGTATATGTCATTATTCACAAAAGATTAAAATCACTGCATGTTTATTTATCAAGGAGGTAAGGTCTTAGAAATTTTCAAGAAAAGTTTTTCTAGAATATATACATGCAGTCATGCAAGGATTTGAAAGTAAATTCATGCAATATGATTTTCGATACGTGGCGGAGGTGAAGGTTCTAAGACCCGACTCACGCATTGAGAGTGTTTTCAGATGGATGTAATCCACCGTTCCACAACTCAAGATTTGAGATATCGAAGAATCATATCATTCAAGCAAGTATATCAAGTATGTACAGGCATATGCAAGTGAATGAAGAGATAATGAAAAATTATTCCTATTCACAAGTATACAAGAATATGTACAATCTAAACCATGATATTGAATGTATGCAAAACTGAACAATTATTTGCAAACTGAAGTGAAGGTGTATATTCAAGCCTAATATGAACAATTAGTCATTCAAATAGCAAATTCCTAGTTCTCTTCTTATTCTTGTGAAATTTTTAGGAGATAAGGGTTTTGTAAAAATATCTGCAAGTTGGTTTTTAGTATTTACATGTATAAGCTCAAAATGACCCTTTCTCACATGATCTGGCAAAAAGTGATGTCAAATCTCTATGTGCTTTATGCAAGAATGCTAAATAATATTTTTAGAAATATTAATGGTAGAGGTGTTATCACAAAGAATGTGTGTGTTATTCAAGGTAATACCAAAATCAACTAACTATTGTTGGATCCATAGCGCTTGGGCTACACAACTACTTGCCGCCATGTATTCTACTTTGGCAGTTGATAATGCCACTGTGTTTTGTTTCCTAGAGGCCCATGAAACCACGCAACCGCCAAGAAATTGATAATACCCGCTCGTGCTCTTACGATCCACTAAACACCCAACATAATCAGAATCAATGTAAGCTACTAAATCAAAATTACAACTACGAGGAAACTAAAGACCAAGATCCGATGTCCCAAGCAAATATCTAAAATTCTTTTAACTGCTAACATGTGTGAATCTTTCGGATCGGATTGAAATCTAGCACATATGCAAACACTAAACATAATATCTGGCCTACTAGCAGTCAAGTACAACAAAGAACCAAGCATTCACGAAAGAGTTTCTGATCGACAGACTTATCTTGTTCATCCTTCTTCAATTTGACATTTGTTGACATCAGTGTCTTTTTTGGCTTTGCATTGTCGAATTTGAATTTCTTGATAAGCTCCTTTGTGTATTTCCTTTGATTGATGAAGATTCCATCCTTTAGTTGCTTCACCTGCAAACCCAAGAAAAAGGTTAACTCCCCCATCAAACTCATCTCAAACTTCCCTTGTATCAATTTATCAAAATCATCATTCAATGAATCAGAAGTGGCTCCAAAGTTAATGTCATCAACATATACCTGTACGAGTAGCATATGTTCATTATCGCTCTTAATGAAAAAGGTTTGATCTATGTTACCTCCTTTGAAGCTATTTTTTGAAAGGAATGTACTTAGCCTTTCGTACCAAGCATAGAGGGCTTACTTCAGACCATACAAAGCTTTGTCAAGTTTATACACATGGTACGGGTGCTTCTCATCTTCAAATCCTTGTGGCTGCTCAACATAGACATCTTCTTCCACTACACCATTCAAAAATACACTTTTAACGTCCATTTGAAAGTTTTATATTCTTAGAGCATGCAAAGGCAAGTAATATTCTAACCGCTTCAAGCCTAGCCACATGTGCAAATGATTCATCAAAATCAATTCTAATTCTTGACTATAGCCTTTGACTACAAGCCGGGCTTTATTCTTAATCACCACCCCTTGATCACTAAGCTTGTTCCGAAAAATCCACTTACTTCCAATCTCCTGGTGATTCTTAGGTCTAGGCACAAGAAATCACACCTCATTCCTTTGGAATTAGTGTAATTCCTCCTGCATAGACAAGATCCAAAAATTATCATTTAATGCCTCATCTACAGATTTGGGCTCAATATCGGAAAGTAATACAAGATTATCGAATTGTTCAACTTCCCTGATTGAAGCCCTTGTTCTTATGCCTTGTTCCACGTCTCCTATAACGTTGTCTTGTGGGTGATCTTTGTGGAACATCCATTGTCTAGGGAGGTCTTCATCTTGTGCTGGAGCTTCATCATTTTTGTTACTCGACTCCGCTTGATCCACGTCTTGTTTTCCTTTGTCTTTCTTTTCTTCTCCTCTTCATGCCCTACATCAATAAAATGATTGTCTTTATTTGATAACCTTAAAGTGTATTCATCAATGATCACATGTGGGCTTTCTTCTTAAGAGTGTGCATGTTATATACTCGATAACCTCTAGATGATAAAGAATATCCAAGGAATACACCTTTGTCATCTTTATTGCAAACTTCTCTAAGTTATCTTTAGAATTATTCAAAATATAACATGGAGAACCAAATGGTTTCATATATTCAATGTTCGGCTTCTTACCTTCATACAACTCTTGTGAAGTTTTCTAAAGTATAGGTCTTACCATGGCTCGATTGATGATGTGGCACGCCGTGCTCACCGCCTCGACCCAAAATTACCTTGGTAAGCCATTTTCAGCAAGCATCGTTCTCACTATCTCCATGAGCGTAATATTCTTTCTTTCCATGACTCCATTTTGTTGTGGGGTTCTAGGTGCTGAGAAGTTGTGTGAAAATCCTTGTTTCCTACAAAAATCATCAAAGTCATAGTTATCAAATTCTCTTCCATGATCACTCTGAATAGCCTTGATTTGATACCCCTTATCATTTTGTAAATTCTTGTAGATTTCTATGAACTCCTACAAAGCATCATTCTTATGGGTTAAAAATAATACCCAAGTGAATTTTGAGTAATCATCTACAATAATAAACCCATAAAGTTTCCCTCCAAGACTGTGTGTCCTAGTGGGACCAAATAAATCCAAATGAAGGAGTTCAAGGGGTCTAGTGGTGGTGACAATATGTTTTGATTTAAAAGATACCATGGTATGTTTCCCCATAGCACATGCATCACAGATTTTATTTAAATGAAATGTCAACTTTGGTAAACCTCGAACCAAATCTTTTCTATACAGTTTATACTAAAGCTAGCATGAACAAGTCATCGATGCCATAGCCATGCATCATCTGACTTATTAGCAACTAAATAAAGATTTTCATTTGGAGAATTTTCAAAATCAACAGAGTAAATGTTTCCATCTCTAAGACCAATGAATTTTATTTCATTTGTATCTCTATGTACAATTGTGCAATGTGTGTTTTCAAAAATGACTTTGTGACCTTTGTCATAGAGTTGACTAATGCGAAGCAAACTATGATTTAAACCATCTACAAGAAAAACATCTTCAATAGACTAGTTGGAATCCTTACCTATCCATGTAATTCCCATAATTTTACCTTTGTCGTTCCCGCCAAAGGTAACCAGTCCACCATCCTTTTCCTTCATGTCTCAGAAGAGTTCCTTATTGCCTATCACATGTCTGGAGCATCCGCTGTCTAGGTACCATTTGTTCCACTTGACTCTTAGATAGACCTGCACAATCAAAACACATCTCAAGTTGATTTAGGTACCCAAGCAAGCTTGGGTCTCGAAGTGTTAGTTCTACCTTGAACAAAATACATTATGTTTTTCCTTTCAAAGTACTCATCATCAGCCCTCATCAAATCACATACATACATCAAGTGGCCAAACATTCCACAATAAAAACATGTAACGTTTGGTTTTCTAAAGTGACTCTTTTGCATATATGGTCTATCAACATATGATTTCATGCAAGAGTCAACATGAGAATAGCAATATGAATTAAATGATTTCTGAAATTTATTTCTCACAAATGAGTTTTACTTTGTGGGTGAGTGTCCCACACCTCTCTTCTCATTCCTAGCATTTTCATTGCTAGTTTCACCAATTTCAAATGTTTTCTCTTTTCCTTTTAATTCTTTTTGAACAACATCTTTCAATTTTCTTAGCTCATCATTCATGGTGTTGAAGTTGGTTTCAATACCCTTCTTAGATTTTTCACATTCACTCAATCTCGTTTTAAGCTCATCCAACTCCATTACCAAGTTCTCATTCTCATTTCAATTTTTCCATGTTTTCATAAGCACTCAATTTTTCAGCTTCCAAACATGCCAATTCATCTTCATACAAGGTCATTTTAGATTGAAAATCTTATTTTTCTTCTTTAAAATTTTTAACTTGCATATCAAAGAAGTTATATATATCACATGAATTTGTTGAAATAATCAAATCATGAAACTACTTTTTCAACTTTTTGACATCATTTTTAGACCTTTTATACTTCTAATAAATGTCAGCATATGCTAACTGCCAATGCTCAGCAGTAAGCTTTTCGAAATCAGAGGACCCCAAGTGGCTCGATGGGAAAGGTCCCCCTTTTCATAGGAGGGACCCAAGATCGAGCCCCTCCCGGCTCACATTTAATCCTCGAGGGATGTGAGCCCAAGGTTTTATGGTGGCAGTACAAAAAAAAGGGTGGCAAGATGCGTAGGGTAAGACTCGAACTCGGGTGGCCCAATAATCGCTCAGCTCTCTGTACCACTCTGCTAGATTCCCCGTTATAAAAAAAAGGTTTTCGGAATCAGAATTTACCTCATAATCTTCTTCATCTGCCATAAAGCACAAGTTCTAGACCAGCTGGTCCAGCTCATTCTTCTCGCCTTCGGATCTTGAGCTATCTGAATCCTCATCGCACCACATTGCCTTCATCGCTTTCCCGTTCTTTGGCTTGTTCTTTTTCAGCTTCTTCTAGAGCTCGGGACATTGACCCCTCATGTGGCCGGCTTTCTTACACTCATAGCATATGATTTCTTCTCTCTTGCTCGGCTCACCTTTCTTGTTAGCATTTCTCCTCATGAATCTTCTCGGAAAGTTTCCATCTCTTATAGCTCTTCTGAAATACTTTATAACTTTCCTTGTAACAAGAGCCATTAATTCTTCTTCATCACTGTCCATAGATGAGTTTCCATCACTCTCTTCGGACGATCCTGGATTAGCTTTTAGTGCAATCGATTTCTTCTTCTTGCTTTCCTCCTCAGCCGACTTCATGATGTTAATTTCGTATATCATTAGTGACCCGATCAGTTGATCCACCGTGAGTGTGGTGAGATCCTTTGAATCTTCTATGACCGTCGCCTTAGTGTGCCATGGCAGTGAGAGTGACCGCACCTTCCTTACCAGATCTTGATTTTAGTATTCCTTTCCCAAACCTTTTAGACTGTTCGTGATCTGACTCAGCCTTGCATACATATCCTTTTTGTTTTTTCGGGCTTCATTGCAAATAACTCATATTCACGAACAAGCAGGTTTGCCTTAGTTTCACGAACTCCTGAAGTACCCTCATACATTAGCCGATGCTTCTCCTACATTTCATGCATAGATGAACACATTGAAATACGTGAGTATTCATCAGGATGTATAGCGCATTAGATAATATTCATAGCTGTGAAATTTGCACATGATTTTTTAATATGTTCATCTTCCCATTGATCTTCATTTTGAGGTAAAACATAGGGACCTTTACTTATGACTCTCCAAGTATCATAATCCTGTGCTCGCATGAACACAGTCATTCTATTTTTCCAATAGGGATAATTTGTATCATCAAAGAAGCGTGGTCGATGGATTAAATGTCCCTCGGGGAGCATTCCCTTATTGGCCATAACAGATGATCTTTTCTCTACAACCGTGTGGTTGTCCTAAAAATCAGAGACCCGCTCTGATACGAGATTGTTTACCCTAGATTCTCGAATGGACAAGAAGGGGGGGTTGAATTGTTCCCACCAAGCGCAATGGTAGTTTTTAAAATTATGCAGCGGAATGAAACTAACTTCCAACACGAGATACAATCAAACAAAATATACGTTATGAAGAATTCGGTTCTCTCAAGCTTACCGCTCTCACATGATCAATATGAAAAATGTAGACAAGCAAACCGCAATCAAACAAGATGCGGGACAGATTTTTTAGGTGGTTCAAGACCACGACGGGCTCCCTACTTCCACCCGTCACCAAAACGGTAAGGATCCACTCACTTCGAAATGAAGCGCACGGAGCTTTCGCTCCAAAGACACGGAGACATCGTCTCCTACATGATCCACCACGGATCAAGACACACACACACTCGCTGCTACAGACACATCACAATATACCCCAACCGTACACAGACGGTTTAACACTCACAGAGTCTGAGTTTGGACATAAATGGTATGTTCAATACATGCACATGAACTAAATGGAAAGCATTAGAATAGATGAAAAAGGGTGAAAGAAATTGATCCTCAAGAGATGAAAGGGCCGGAGGAGATCCTTGTTGAAGAACATGTTGGAGGGAAGTCGAATGCTTTCGATTTGAACATCACCGCGATCCTCTCTTCCAACCGCTCCTCTTATCTTCTATAACGATCACAAAATCCTCCCGGATGTAAATGATATCCACAGATTTCTACAGCTCCTCTCCTTTCCCTTTTTCTTCTACTACAAAAAAGATAGAACATGAACACTTAGAACATTTCTCCCAAATTCGTAGCTTATTTATACACCCACAATAGAAAGAGGAAAAGACATCAAAACCCATGCTAAAACCCCTTCAATATGTATCAAACATGTGTATGAATGCCCTAGGGGTAAGAGTGTCAAATATGAGCCAAACCGGATCTAGAATAATGGGTTTCGAACACAACGAAAATGGGCCATCTGTCGTATTCGGTCGACCGGTTGAGAGGGTCGGTCGACTAAACTTTTACAGGGTCTGGATTGGTGCAGTCTGTGGATTTCGGTCGACCGAATGCACTGGGTCGGTCGATCGAAGTTTGTTAGTTTTTTAGACTCTACACTTTGTTATTTTTGGTCGACCAAACACCTTCTAATGGTCGACCGAAAATCGACTGAAAGCCTATAAAGCATTGAAAACTTGAGAGTTTAAGCTCTAACAACCCAAACATGAAAGCCATGAGTATGAACATCAAAGCCATGAGGAATCAACATGAAAGCCCATTGAAAACACATGAATATCATGCATGATAACCGTTTGATCACTTAGCTATGAGAATCAATCAACAAGAGCTTGTTGCTAAACATTTGAGCAAGATATGAGCACCATTTGTCCAGTTTTAAACCAAGTTTCTCATTAGTTAAATCAATACAATGCAAGCTCAAAATGATATCAAGATTAACCAAGATTTGAGGTTAAAAACCTCAACCATGTATCCACTAAACAATATACTTCATGAAACCAAATACTCATGAATGACAAGAGGGATTTGAGCACATAGTTACCTTTACAAGCCCAATGAAGTTCATTGCAAAACTTCAGCCTTACCAGTCTTTTTGATGAACATGTATGAGATTTTCAACCTGTTTTGAGTTGTGGGTGATGTCCACCAGAGATTTCAATCCTGCAACTCCTGCAATACAAGATAACCAGATTTTGCAGGAGCTCTTTAGTCAATTACCTTTCAATGAACATTCTTCACAACACATGCACACAAACATGTGCACAAGTTTTGTCAACATTAAAACTTAATCACCAAACTCACCTAGAGGTCCAACAATTTGAATCTTCTCGGTAGTATCCCTTACCACGTTCGAGCCTAGTAGTTACCTTTCCCCAACTTCATCCCAGCATATTGGTGAGTGGCAACTCCTTCCATATAGTGCCTCAAATGGTGCCATTTGAATACTCTCCTGGTAACTGTCGTTGTATGTGAACTCAACCGAAGGCAAGTGATCATGTTAGCTTCCACCAAAATCAATAATACAAGCCCGTAACATGTCTTCCGCGACTTGATTCGTTCTCTCGGTCTGACCATCCATTTGGGGATGAAAAGCAGTACTGAAGTTGAGTCTCGTCCCCAACGAATGTTGTAGACCCTTCCAAAAATGAGAAGTAAAGCGCGGGTCTCTATCAGACACGATTGAAACAGGAACTCCATGCAGTCTAATTACTTTTTTGATATACAAGGCGGCTAGAACATCAACCGACCATCTGCTCTTTATAGGCAAGAAGTGTGCCGACTTGGTCAATCGATCTATAATGACTCATATCTCATCATGTCTACCTTTATATTTAGATAAACTCATGATAAAATCCATGCCGATATCTTCCCCCTTCCACTTGGGGATGTCTAGAGGATGTAACTTTCTAGCAGGCCTTTGGTGTTCCGCCTTGACTTGTTGGCATGTGAGGTAGCGAGAAACAAAGTCTACTACCTCCCTTTTCATGTTGGGCCACCAAAAGGTCCGTTTTAAATCCTGGTACATCTTGGTAGATCCGGGAGGAATTGTGTAGCTTGATCGGTGAGCTTCTCTAAAATTTTCTTCCTTAATTCTAGAAAGTCCGGTACACATGTCCTTTCTCGAAATAATAATCTTTCAACTAATGCTAGCTTGAAATCAGGTTGTTCTTCTAGCTTGTCCTTTATTTCTGCTAGCATCGGGTCTTCATCTTGTAGCCCTTTGATTTCGAAAAGTAGATCCGGTTGTATCCTCATGTGTGATAGAGTAATACACCCTTTCTCCTTGTCCGTGCTTATGTCGAGCTTAGAGAATTGCTCCCGCATCTTCCACTCTTGGATCATACAATTGGCCAATAATGCTCTCGGCTTTCGACTGAGGGCATCAGCTATGGAATTACCCTTTCCAAGATGGTATTGTATTATGAAGTCAAAGTCCTTAAGATACTTTAGCCAACGCCTTTGTCTCATATTCAATTCTTTTTGTAAGAATACATAGTTGAGACTCTTGTGATCCGAGTACACGGTGAATTATTCTCCATAGAGATAGTGTCTCTAGATCTTTAAAGCAAATACTACTGCGGCCAGCTCCAAGTCGTGCACCGGGTAGTTCTCCTCATGCTTCTTTAATTGCTTGAAGAGTAAGCAATGACCTTCCCTTGTTGCATTTAGACACATCCGAGGCCAATGCCAGATGTATCAGTATATACGTCAAATTTCTCCCCTTCTACAGGTAGTGCTAAGACTGGACCAGTTGTTAGATGATCCTTCAAGGCTTGAAAACTTCTCTCACAATCTTCATTCCACTTATAAGGAATCTTCTTACGGGTTAGCCTAGTAAGAGGATGATGCGGAACGGGATGCGAACCTGGGACTCTAGCTCGCACACGTCCCTAAGCGAGGGAAACGTGCAGATCTGTGTGGTTGAGAAATCGACAATGAATCATGGGTATCGACTTTTCAGCGTGCTCGGATCGAGTCACGGGACGGGTTACTCTCACCCACTCTCGCAGCAGTGACTGAATTGAATATAGCTAGTTAACCTATCACTTGCATCATCATACAAATATATACGAGTAAAGCAAAATGCCAAGAGCGGAGCGGAAACGATACCTCCACACTGCCGGGCGTGGGGAAGACGACCCCGGCAAAGAACGGTGACTCTCGGTACAATGAATGTTAAAAATTATAGAAGTGATTTTAAGGTCTACTCCACGCAGGGAGGTAACAGGACACAACAGCGGCCCGAGAGTGTCGACTCTGGGTTGACGGGTAGCACGTTGGAGGGGTTCCGGGCGGTTGAAGATAGCAAGTCCGGATCTACGATTTGCAGGCCGACAGGACAGCATACGAGGGCATCCAAAGGGACGTTGTAATATCCCAGACCTTTCGGATCCTTCTTCGTGGGTCCCGGATCTGGTTTTCGGAGAGTCTGGCTCTGTTGTGTCCAAAATTTCGTTTCAGACATCTTTCGTGTTCGGATCGGCGTGATCCGGAGTCGTTTCGGAGGCCCGGAGGTGTTCCGCGGCTTTTCCGCGCGTGTTTTCTGATTCCCGGCGCGGGATTCGGCTTTTTCTTCGGAAGTTCGCTGCGGGCGAACCGGGCGGTTCACCCAGGCACGAGTGGTACCGTTGCGATCGGTGCGTTCCGAGGATTCTGAAAATGTATTTTTCTATTTTTTGGTATTTTTCTGAAAATTCAGATTTTCTATATAGCCCTAATTCTTTTTCTTTTTCTTTTCCTCTTTCTCTTTCTTCTTCTTCTTTCTCCTTCCTTCCCCAACCGTGACCGCACCCCTCTCTCTCCCTCTCTCCCATTCAGGCGCGGCGGACCCCTCCCCGGCTGTTGACGGCGGCAGGGTGACGGCGCGGACGCATGGGCGACGGCGAGGCGATCTCGTGGGTGTGCGGTGAGCGTGGGAAGCGTGGGGAGTTCGTGAAGCTTAAAGCGTTCTTCGCGATTCGTGGGTGATTCGGCGGTGCATTCGCTCCATTGAGGTAGGGTGACGTGCCTTAGCCTCTTGTCATTCAATTCCCGTGATTTGTAGGCCGCGGGGAGGCCGAGAGGGGATCGTTTGAGCATTTTGGGGTTTTTCCATGATTTGGGGAGAGCTTGCCCGATCTATGGATTTGATGCTTGGATTCGTGTTTTGGTGGCCTAGAATCATGCTAGGGGTCCCCAGGGGTCTTCCCCTTTGATTTCCCCCTCTCCTGTGGAGGCATGGGGGCGTGGTTGGAATTTTTGGGCGTTTCTACCATTTTCGGGCGCGGACTGAGAATGCGCTTACTCCAGTAGCGCGTTCTTGAGTGTCGCGCTGCCCCGACGGGGCGCGTTCATCGGAGAAGATGAACAGTAGGGCGGTTCGTGTCGCGCTATGGGGTCCTAGCGCGATTAGCCTTGTCGCGTTAGGAGGACCTAGCGCGATGGTCCTTGTCGCGCTAGGGTTCCCTAGCGCGATCTTCCCTGTCGCGCTAGGGAGTCCTAGCATAATCTTCCAAGTCGCGCTAGGGGACCCTAGCGCGTTCTTCCTTGTCACGCTAGGTGTCCTAGCGTGATCTTTTCCGTTGTCGGGTGTTCCCCTTGGGCCGTGTGTGTGTCCTGGACACCCCGTGGAGTTCGTGACCGTGTCTTTGGTGTCCGGAGGTTCCGTTTGCCTTGGTCATGAGTTTGGCCGTGGGCGGTGCGTCCGTTTTTCTCTGACCGTGGCCCCTGTTTGACGGAGCTAGTGCGTGGGGTGATTCCCACACGTTGTCAGACTCGGACGTCGTTTTCCGTTGACTTGAGAGTCTACTCCTTCAGTGACCCTCCACTAGTCGTAGCCTACTAGTACGCGTGTGCTAGTCGCACCAGAGAGTGGTGTACGGGCCGACCTTTAGAGACGGTTTGTGGACCGGTTACCGTTGGGCCCCACGTCTTGCAGCCAGAGTCCGGCTGAGGGGAAAACCGGTCAGAGGGCCAGACCAGGGACGCGCGGTCTGTGTGTGCACATGTGGTTGGGGGCGGTTGGACCAACGTCGACGGGCGTGACCCCAGCTAGTCACTTGTTGTGGTTACTTGTACGGTGTTTGCGTCTCGGGTAGGACCTACCACGTCAGGCGGCTCACCTGCGGCGTGGTGTCAGACGTCAGGGGACGCTACCAGCTGTGCTTCTAGTGGGTGGTACTCCTGTCGAGTACGGAGTGACAGACTGTCAGTCGTGTGTTTCCGACCTTCGGATTTTGGTGGTTCGACCGTTGAGTTTTGATCTTCTTGTACCGTGGCACGTGTGTCGGTTTACGTGCCGTAGGGTCTAGTTCTGTAGAGTACAGGGCTGTCCTTTCCGATGCCCTTTCCTACCGCTAGAGTAGTGGCTTCTCGTTTTATGAGGTAGGGTTCGAGTGATCCCTACTGAGTCATGTTCCGAGACTCATTCCCTGCATGTTTTCACCGTGTTTTAGGTGAGGCGCCACCTTCGGGGAGCGCGTCAGGAGTGCAGCGTGGTGCGGGTGCCCAGAGGTAGTGCCAGAGGTCAGAGCCGGGGTATGCCCCGTGTAGCTGTACTTTCCTTTCTTGTCACTGTACTAGTCGTGGACTATTGTTATTGTTGTTAATTTCTATTGTGGACCATGTAATTTGTTAATTTATTTCCTGCTTAATATTATAACTGTTTAGTTTCTGCAATTATCTGTGATGCTTGTGTAGTTTCCACACCATCCTTTTAACCCTTCCGAGTCTTCGGGCTCGTGGGTGACGGTACGAGTCTCAGGTTATCGGGCCTTCCCGGTAATCGGATTCTCGGGTCGTTACAGCTGGTATCAGAGCACGGTTGTGGAATTGCATGAGAATCATAGGTAATTGTAGTGGTCCACCAGTCCACAGCAATGATGTACATGTGACGCTGGCATTGGGCATCGTGTGTTTTTCTTGACCTTGCTGTTTTCGTGTTTTCTATCTTTTGCTTCAGGAGCGAGTATGGCGCCGAGGAGGAGCTCTCGCTCTCAGCAGGGGCAGTCGGCTGGAGGTCAGGAGATCCAACAGGGGGTCCAGAGGGACCAGGAGGAGCATAGCAGAGCGCCACCGGGGGCTACCGAGGCCGCGGATGCTGCGATAGTTCCGGGGGCCGAGGATTTCTTCCGTGGCATGTACCATCTCTTGTCTCAGCATTTCGGCGAGAGGCTGGTGAGGGCTCGTCAGCCAGGGGTGGGCCAGGCCGAGCAGTGAGGGACTTCATGCAGTTCCATCCACCTTACTTTAGCGGCCAGGCAGACCCTGATGCGGCTCGTGATTGGCTTGATGAGATGGAGCGGGTGTTCAGTTCTGCGAAGAGTGCTGCCGAGGACAGAGTGGTGTTGGCCTACAACCAGTTGCAGGGTACGGCTCGGAGGTGGTGGTCTTCCGAGTGGAAGACGTCCTTTCAGCTTCGTCCACTTGAGCAGATCGAGTGGGATGACTTTGTTGGTGCTTTCGAGCGTACGTACTGTCCAGATATTGTTGCCACGCAGCGGATGCGGGAGTTTCTGGAGCTGGTGCAGGGTGACATGTCAGTGTTGCAGTACAGGGCCTGATTTGTCGAGCTGGGTCGGTACGCACCTCACATCATGGAGCATGAGAGGGTGAGGACCGCGTAGTTTGTGCAGGGCTTGAGGCTGGAGCTGAGGCACCATTTGATCGCGAATGGGGCCACTGATCTAGAGACAACGTCTCGTGTTGCGATATCCCTGGAGATGGATATGCAGAGGACTCGAGGACCGATCAGCCAGGGGCAGTCCTTGTCAGGTCGCAGCCAGCAGTCGGCTACCCAGCAGCAGGGTTTCTTCCAGCATGCGTCGGGTGGTTCAGGAGTACCGGCATCGGCAGCTTCGGTGACAGGATCTGCGTCCTTCAGCTCGAAGGTCAAGAAGTTCTTCAAGAGAGGGTTCGGCAAGAAGAAGTCCAGGGATCAGGGGCAGGCCTCATCGGGCAGTGTACAGCAGCTATTCCCTTGCAGCGTCAGGGATCAGGGGGTGGATCGCGAGGATCTTGTCCACGGTGTGGTGGTACCCACCCAGGCAGGCAGTGCACGGCGCCGATCGTCTGTTTTCGGTGTGACCAGCCAGGGCATATGGCGCGTGACTGTCCTCAGAGGCCGCCGCCGCTGTAGTTTCCTCTGCAGCAGCAGGTTCCCCAGCAGCAGAGGCAGTAGCAGCAGCAGGGACAGTATCCGCCGCTACCCAGGTCAGCCAGCGTGGGAGGCAGGCAGAGGGCTCGAGGCCAGATCACGCACTTGACCATGGCAGAGGCAGTGGCGTCGCAGCTCGTGGAAGGTACCGTTCAGATTTTGGGTTGTGCGGCTCGGGTTTTGTTCGATTCTGGTGCGTCTCATTCATTTATTTCGGAGGATTTCGCGTCGAGCGTCGAGGAGCCGGTGACCCAGTTGTCCTGTGATTTGGCAGTGGAGTTACCTTCGGGTGACTTTATGATCACTCCGTATTGCTTCGATCAGGTTCCGGTTTGGATCGATGGGCGGAGTATGCCAGGCAGGTTGTATGCGTTGCAGCTTCGGGATTACGATGTGATTCTAGGCATGGACTGGCTCGAGACTCATGGAGCGGTGGTGGATTGTGGGATGAAGAGGGTCTACTTCCAGCATCCGAGCAAGCGGACCTTCTATTTCCAAGGTATCCGTTCCACCTCTTCTCGATTCCTTATCTCTGCCATTCGAGCCCGTCGATTGCTTGATTCAGGTTGTCAGGGTTTTCTCGCGTCAATGGTTGTGTCTGACCGGATGGAGCCGGATGTCGAGGACATTGCGGTGGTGTGCGAGTTCCCCGACGTTTTTCCCAAGGAGTTGCCTGGATTACCTCCCCAGCGGGAGATCGATTTTATGATCGAGGTTGTGCTTGGTACGGGACCTTTGGCGAAGGCTCCCTACCGTATGGCCCCGCTGAGTTGAGGGAGTTGAGGGCGCAGTTGCAGGAACTACTGGCCAAGGGGTATGTTCGTCCTAGTTTTTCCCCTTGGGGTGCGCCCGTGTTGTTCGTGAAGAAGAAGGACGGTAGTCTACGGTTGTGCATTGACTATCGGCAGCTGAATGAAGTGACCATTAAGAATAAGTATCCGTTGCCGCGGATTGATGATTTGTTCGACCAACTGCAGTCTGCGCGAGTGTTCTCGCGGATTGATTTGCGGTCCGGTTACTATCATCTGAGAATTCGCGAGTTCGATGTGGAGAAGACTGCGTTCAGTACGAGGTACGGGCATTATGAGTTTCTGGTGATGCCGTTTGGGCTCACCAATGCCCCAGCAGCCTTCATGGACTTGATGCAGAGGGTGTTTCATCCGTATTTGGACCAGTTCGTGGTCATCTTCGTGGATGACATCCTTGTTTATTCGCAGTCTGCCGAGGAGCACGCGTACCATTTGGGTATGGTGCTGCAGACGTTGCGAGATCACCAGTTGTATGCGAAGCTCAGCAAGTGCGAGTTTTGGCTCAGCGAGGTGCACTTTCTGGGGCACGTGATTTCTGGTGATGGCATTTCCGTGGACCCCGCCAAGGTCGAGACAGTGATTCTGTGGCCGAGGCCGAGGTCGGTGACGGAGATCCAGAGTTTCTTGGGGCTTGCGGGTTATTATCGTCGGTTTATCCAGGATTTTTCCCGCATTGCGACCCCGATGACTAGGCTCACGCGGAAGGATGTGCCTTTCGTCTGGTCCGAGGAATGTGAGCAGAGCTTCAGGGAACTGAAGAGATTGCTCACCTCGGCTCCGGTGTTGGTTTTGCCTTCTGGATCGGGAGGTTTCGTGGTGTGTACAGATGCTTCTGGCGTTGGATTGGGTGCTGTTTGATGCAGCATGGTAGAGTGGTGGCTTATCCATCTCGGAAGCTAAAACCCCACGAGGAGAACTACCCCACCCATGACCTTGAGCTGGCGATGGTGATCTTCGCGCTGAAGATCTGGAGGTATTATCTGTACGGTGAGAAGTTCGAGGTGTTCACTGACCATCAGAGTTTGAGGTACGTGTTCTCGCAGAAGGACCTGAACCTCAGACAAAGGCGTTGGATGGAGTTCATGAAGGACTATGACTTCACCCTGTCTTATCAGTCGGGCAGGATGAATGTCGTCGCCGATGCCTTGAGTCGGAAGGTTGCGATCAGCACCCTGATGTTGAGGAAGTGGAGGCTCTGGGAACAAGTTCCCGAAGTATCTTTCAGGCTCAAGATTCCCCAGGAGCCAGGGTTGGCGGTGCTTGTGAGTTTGACTGTCACTCCTGCTATCCGTCGTCAGGTGACAGAGGCTCAGCACGCGGACCCTGAGTTGCCCCGGATTCTTGCGATGGCTGACGTGGAGCTCGGCGAGGACGGTGCTGCGAGGTTTCGTGGCAGGTTGTACATCCCAGCCGAGGAGCAGATTCATCGTGCGATGCTGCGCGAGGCTCATGGGAGCAGGTACACCGTACACCCGGGTGCGACGAAGATGTATCGGAACTTGCGGAGGTAGTTTTAGTGGCCTGGCATGAAGAGAGATGTTGCCGAATTTGTGGCCAGGTGCCTGATCTGTCAGCAGGTGAAGGCGGAGCATCAGCGACCAGGAGGCACTCTCCAGCCCTTGGATGTTCCTGCTTGGAAGTGGGACCATGTGACCACGGACTTCGTGGTGGGATTGTCGAGGACCCCGAGTGGGCAGGACAATATTTGGTTGCTGGTGGATCGGCTGACAAAGGTGACTCGGTTGCTACCAGTCAAGGTCAGCTGGAGCGTGCCTAAGTTGGCTCATCTTTATATGGAGCGGATCGTGCCGTTGCATGGGATTCCCATTTCGATCATGTCGGATCGGGATCCGCGCTTCACTTCTGGATTCTGGAGGAGTTTCCAGCGAGCTCTTGGCACGAAGTTGGCATTTAGCTCGGCGTATCATCCTCAGTCAGATGGTCAGTCTGAGAGGACCATTCAGACTTTGGAGGATATGCTGAGATCCTGCTGCCTAGAGTGGCAGGGGAGTTGGATTCATCACCTACCGTTGGTGGAGTTTGCCTATAACAACAGCTATCATTCGAGCATCGGCATGGCTCCATATGAGGCTCTGTATGGGCGTCCGTGTAGGACTCCGCTTGATTAGTTTGAGGTGGGTGAGCGTGTTTTGACGGGACCGGATTTGGTGCAGCAGTGTGTGGATGTTGTGCACCTGGTTCGTCAGAACATGTTGGCGGCCCAGAGTCGGCAGAAGAGCTATGCTGACCGTAGGAGGCAGCCCCTCGAGTTCGCCGTGGGCGATCGTGTGTTCTTGAGAGTTTCTCCGATGAAGGGGGTGATGTGTTTTGGGCGGCGTGGGAAGCTGAGTCCCCGCTACATTAGTCCTTTCGCGATTGTGGAGCGCATCGGTGAGGTTGCTTACCGGTTGTAGCTACCTCCTGAGTTGGCGTCGGTGCATGACGTGTTCCACGTCTCGATGTTGCGGAAGTATATGCCCGATAACTCTCATGTGCTCGAGTTTTCCGTTTGGCCTGAGGTGACTCCAGATCTTTCTCTCCCAGAGTTTCCGATCCGCGTGGAGGATAGGCGAGAGCAGCGCCTGCGGAACAAGGTTATTCCCTTGGTAAAGGTCGTGTGGCAACGACACTCTGGTGGTGAGGCTTCTTGGGAACGTGAGGACGAGATGCGTCAGCAATTCCCATATCTGTTTGAGTGAGTCTTCCTCTTCTTTCCCCTTTAGTTGTTCTCAATTTCGATGACGAAATTCCTTAAAGGGGGAGGGCTATAATATCCCGGACCTTTCGGATCCTTCTTCGTGGGTCCCGGATCTGGTTTTCGGAGCGTCCGGCTCTGTTGTGTCTGAAATTTCGTTTCGGACATCTTTCGTGTTCGGATCGGCGCGATCCGGAGTCGTTTCGGAGGCCCGGAGGCGTTCCATGGCTTTTTCGCGCGTGTTTTCCGATTCCCGGCGCGGGATTCGGCTTTTTCTTCGGAAGCTCGCTGCGGGCGAACCGGGCGGTTCACCCGGACACGAGTGGTACCATTGCGATCGGTGCGTTCCGAGGATTCCGGAAATGTATGTTTCTATTTTTTGGTATTTTTCTGAAAATTTGGATTTTCTATATAGCCCTAATTCTTTTTCTTTTTCTTTTCTTCTTTCTCTTTCTTCTCCTCTTTCTCTTTCTTCTTCTTCTTTCTCCTTCCTTCCCCAACCGTGACCGCACCCCTCTCTCTCCCTCTCTCCCATTCGGACGCGGCGGACCCCTCCCCGGCTGTTGACGGCGGCAGGGCGACGGCGCGGACGCGTGGGCGACGGCGAGGCTATCTCGTGGGTGTGCGGCGAGCGTGGGAAGCGTGGGGAGTTCGTGAAGCTTAAAGCGTTCTTCGTGATTCGTGGGTGATTCGGAGGAGCATTCGCTCCATTGAGGTAGGGTGACGTGCCTTAGCCTCTTGCCGTTCAATTCCCGTGATTTGTAGGCCGCGGGGAGGCCGAGAGGGGATCGTTTGAGCATTTTGGGGTTTTTCCATGATTTGGGGAGAGCTCGCCCGATCTATGGATTTGATGCTTGGATTCGTGTTTTGGTGGCCTAGAATCATGCTAGGGGTCCCCAGGGGTCTTCCCCTTTGATTTCCCCCTCTCCTGTGGAGGCATGGGGGCGTGGTTGGAATTTTTGGGCGTTTCTACCATTTTCGGGCGTGGACTGAGAACGCGCTATACTCCAGTAGCGCGTTCTTGAGTGTCGTGCTGCCCCGACGGGGCGCGTTCATCGAAGAAGATGAACAGTAGGGCGGTTCGTGTTGCGCTATGGGGTCCTAGCGCGATTGGCCTTGTAGCGCGATGGTCCTTGTCGCGCTAGGGTTCCCTAGCGCGATCTTCCCTGTCACGCTAGGGAGTCCTAGCGCGATCTTCCAAGTCGCGCTAGGGGACCCTAGCGCGTTCTTCCTTGTCGCGCTAGGTGTCCCTAGCGTGATCTTTTCCGTTGTCGGGTGTTCCCCTTGGGCCGTGTGTGTGTCCTGGACACCCGTGGAGTTCCATGACCATGTCTTTGGTGTCCGGAGGTTCCGTTTGCCTTGGTCATGAGTTTGGCCGTGGGCGGTGCGTCCGTTTTTCTCCGACCGTGGCCCCCGTTTGATGGAGCTAGTGCGTGGGGTGATTCCCACACGTTGTCAGACTCGGACGTCGTTTTCCGTTGACTTGAGAGTCTACTCCTTCAGTGACCCTCCACTAGTCGTAGCCTACTAGTACGCGTGTGCTAGTCGCACCAGGGAGTGGTGTACGGGCCGACCTTTAGAGATGGTTTGTGGACCGGTTACCGTTGGGCCACACGTCTTGCAGCCAGAGTCCGGCTGAGGGGAAAACCGGTCAGAGGGCCAGACCAGGGACGCGCGCTCTGTGTGTGCACACGTGGTTGGGGGCTGTTGGACCGACGTCGACGGCCGTGACCCCAGCTAGTCACTTGTTGTGGTTACTTGTGCGGTGTTTGCGCCTCGGGTAGGACCTACCACGTCAGGCGGCTCACCTGCGGCGCGGTGTCAGACGTCAGGGGACGCTACCGGCTGTGCTTCTAGTGGGTGGTACTCCTGTCGACTACGGAGTGACGGACTGTCAGTCGTGTGTTTCCGACCTTCGGATTTTGGCGGTTCGACCGTTGAGTTTCGGTCTTCTCGTACCGTGGCACGTGTGTCGGTTTGCGTGCCGTAGGGTCTAGTTCTGTAGAGTACAGGGCTTTCCTTTCCGAGGTACTTTCCTACCGCTAGAGTAGTGATTTCTCGTTTTACGAGGTAGGGTTCGAGTGATCCCTACTGAGTCATGTTCCGAGACTCATTCCCTGCGTGTTTTCACCGTGTTTCAGGTGAGGCGCCACCTTCGGGGAGCGCGTCAGGAGTGCAGCGTGGTGCGGGTGCCCAGAGGTAGTGCTAGAGGTCAGAGCCGGGGTATGCCCCGTGTAGCTGTACTTTCCTTTCTTGTCACTGTACTAGTCGTGGACTATTGTTATTGTTGTTAATTTCTATTGTGGACCATGTGATTTGCTAATTTATTTCCTCCTTAATATTATAACTGTTTAGTTTCTGCAATTATCTGTGATGCTTGTGTAGTTTCCACACCATCCTTTTAACCCTTCCGAGTCTTCGGACTCGTGGGTGGCGGTACGAGTCTCGGGTTATCGAGCCTTCCCGGTAATCGGATTCTCGGGTCGTTACAGACGTCCTCCTCCTTGGATCTTCTGAGGGCGGCGCTTGGCTAGGACGATGGTGGAAAGTCCTTGGTCGACTCCCAGAAGTGGCGGTCGCTGAATCAGAGCTTTGATATATTATTGGGAATTATTTCCCAACACCTTCTTTTTCGCCTGGCTCGGAGCAGGAATGCGTGCCTCCACAAAAAGAATTTTTTCACCCAGATCCGACGTCGGATTGAGGCAAAATTGGTACCGATGGATAGAGGACTCAAAGGGATATAACATATAATTATTTCAGATCCATCCAGTAGACAGATTAGAAAGGAAATGACTGTGGGTTGTAGTTATTTCTGGCTCAGAATTACAGACACACAGGGTAGAATAAGATCTGTCTGAATATGAATTTTGACTGAGGGGAAGGTGGTAGATCTGGAAGCTGGGAATTTTTTGGGGGATAGAAGGAGATGTGAAGGACGTGGAGGAATTTTTAGGGATTTTTCTAATGAGGGTTGAAGGGTGGGAAAAATATAGAAACAGGTACCTATCTCGCAGGTCTGCTGAATGATAAATTGCACAGGGTGGAGATTAAAAGTCGGGAAAAAAGGCAAACAGTGGTGGAATGGAATAAAATTTATATGGATGGAAAGCTAACACAAAGGGGAACAATCCCTCAAATTCTCAGCTCGATCAGAGCTAGGAGCTGGGAGAACTGACCTGTTCTTTAGGCTACTGTTCTGGAATTTTGTTGTTCAGGACATCAAGGTAGAGGGTGGCTTGTGGCGGCTCGTTAGCGGCACGAATGGCGGCGACGGCGGCGCCCAAGGCTCCTTGCAATTTCACATAAATTCTTCTCATTAATTCCATCAAAAATGGAAATACAAGGGATTTATAGAAATGTATAAAAGACCAAAACTACCTCTAGATCTAGGGTTAGGGAGGGGTAAATAAGGGATGGGATAATTAATCCCCCCATGTGGTCAAATGACCAAATTAAATAAAATACAACAATGATTAAACAATATTAAAGGGGGGGCGCCCCCTTGACTATGGGGTTCTAACTTTGAATTTTATTCCTACCTTGTCCCCCCTTGGTCCAAGTCCAACCTTGGACTTTGAACTAGCCCCGCATGGGCCCTAGATCCTAGATGGACCAATGGGAAAGAGGGTGAGGGACCCTGCTGGACCCACTGGCATTCTTGCAAAGAAACCCAAAGACTTCTAGGGACTAATACTTTGGCTTATAATTGCCATACAATTCCAAATCTATTTAGCCAAGGATAAAAAATACAAACAAAAGGACATAAATGTAAAAAATTAAAATGTTAGTGCTCAGTGTTGATTCCCATCAATTGTCCCCGGGTGGGAAGAACTCGACCTCGTCGAGTAAGGGGTGCGGCTGCTCGTGTGGCTCCTGCGGATCGGACACCATATCAGGTAGCGCGGAGTACGCTCCACTCCAAGTAATCGACACCTGCTCATCCCGTATATATTCGATATGCTCACGCTGTTGTGGGAATGAGGCTAGTGGTGGACACTCTGAAGTGGGGTCACTCACAAAAGAAAGAGACGGCTCAATGACTCACTAGGAATCACCGCTGGGTCCCTATATGTGACTAGATCCGAGATATTGAGGTAGAGCCGATCCCAAATTCCGGCAAGTCTACAACGTACACATTAGATCTGACTTGCCTCACGCTCGATAAGGACTGACACCGCAAGCGTGCATTAAATCGACTCGACTTGACACATGCAGACTCACTATGCACTGGACAATCTTAACAAACTGGACAAATAAAGAAAAACACAGACTCACACATGACCCTAAACAAATCTACTGTTAGACCGACCCATACATATGCAATGGTGGACCAGGACATCCGAATGTGTGCCATGCATACACAAGATGCAACCAACTATCGGTAGAATCATGGACTCCTAGACATCCCAAAATGCACTATGCATGCCGGGACTTCCTATTAGACTGGGGAGGTTTGGGAGGTTTGGGTGGGCCAGGACAGTTGAATGCACCTTTCTCATCACCCCTATATGTATGTATATCTCGCCAATGAACGGGCTTGATGGGTGTAGATGGTCTGGCCCGTGGGGAAGGGGTGTGATAGTAGACTCCCTTAAAAAAGTGGAGTAGATGTGGTGGGTTAAGGAGTTCACTAAGGAAGGGGTCGAAGGGATCAAAGAATGTGTGACCCCTCGAGCTGGGTTCCCATAGGTCACGGTCCCACGTTTGGAATTCTTGAAGGTGTAGGTGGTCACCATCATGCATTGGGGTAGATGAGACGGTAGTCTTATATAGTAGATATAGTTCCTCCCTCGGGATAAGTGGAATGAAATACGGCTCGGCCGACATAGGGAGAAATAAAAGAACCTCCATTGTGACATGACCCATGGTGCACACGGAGGTAATGGATCCCAAAGCGGGATGGGTGAAGCTACGACTTGTGGGTTGGTCGAAGCCTCGATCCAACATATGTGTCAACTTGAACTGCCAGTCTAATCCCTTAATAAGGTCATCCAATGTATCAACATGGTGACAAGATCGGAAGGTGATATGGAATGAGTTCACGGGCACTAATGGTAGTGTAGGGTCCATGGATGGGTAGCACGGTGGTCTAGGGACCAAGCCGATCTTGAGCCAACTGAGTAGTGGATCGGTGATGAATAGCTTTCCCGTTAGAAACACGGGTGGCTCCAAATGAGGTGGCTGAGCTCTAGGGGAAGGATTCCTCGGCTGTGGTGGGTGAGGTCGCGGGGCAGGAGCGTCCTGCCTCGGGGGCTCATGTGGATAGGTAGATGCTCGCCGAAGGGCAGTATCAAACCTTGACTTGAAAGACTCAACCTTTAAAGCGACCAGATAAGACTGCGCCAGAGTGGTCACATCGCGGCAAAGCAATTCAAACTGGAAGTGAAGCCGTAAACCTCTCTGGAACTGAAATGAGGTCGTGGTGCTCTACTCTCCAACTCCATATCCCTACCGATACTCATCATAGTCCCGAATGTACGCAGACGTAGACTTGTTTCCATGGACGGGTCTGATCAGAGCTTTCTCTTACATTGGGACTTAGGCATAGGGGTTGGCCATAGTGGCAAATGGATGGGAATTCGTTCCCCTAGGAGTGGGCATGCATTGGACTCTTTTTCTCTTTTTTTTCTTTTTTATGCAAAACTAATGCAAGCACCTAGACACTCTACATGGTGACAATGGGTAAAATACGGACTCGAATACAAACCTATACTCAACTAGTATCCAGTACGTGGAGGAGGTTTGATCCGAAGATCACACTCACGCAAGTGTGCAACCTTCCCAACAGGTGTAACCTATCGTTTCGGGAACACCTTTCGATATACCGTGTAAAGGGTGAAATGCAACCTAAGACAAAACAACCCTAGACTCAACCTTACGCTCTGATACCAATTTGATGCGGAACGGGACGCGAACCTGGGACTCTAGCTCGCGGACGTCCCTAAGCGAGGGAAACGTGCGGATCTACGCGATTGAGAAATCGGCAATGAATCGAGGGTATCGACTTTTTCGCGTGCTCGGATCGAGTCACGGGACGGGTTACACTCACCCACTCTCGCAACAGACTGAATTGAATCGAGCTAGTTAACCTATCACTTGCAGCATCATGCAAATTTATACGGGTAAAGCAAAATGCCGAGAGGGGAGCGGAAATGATACCTCCACGCTACCGGGCATGGGGAAGATGACCCCGGCCAAGAACGATGACTCCCGGTACAGTAAATGTTAATAACTATAGAAGTGATTTTAAGGCCCACTCCACGCAGGGAGGTAACAGGCCACAACAGCGGTCCAGGAGTGCCGATTCTGGGTTGACGGGCAGCACATTGGAGGGGTTCCGGGCGGTTGAAGACAGCAAGTCCGGATCTGTGATTTGCAGGCCGACAGGATAGCGTACGAGGGTCTCCAAAGGGACGTCGTCCTCCTGGGATATTCTGAGGGTGGCGCTTGGTTGGAACGATGGCGGGAGGTCCCTGGTCAACTCTTAGAAGTGGCGGTCGCTGAATCAAAACTTTGATAGATTATTGGGAATTATTTCCCAACACCTTCTTCTGGCCTGGCTCGGAGCAGGAATGCATGCCCTCACAAAAAGAATTTTTGCGCCCAGATCCGATCTAGGATCGAGGCAAAATTGGTACCAATGGATAGAGGACTCAAAGGGATACAACATATAATTATTTAAGATCCATCTAGTAGACGGATTAGAAATGAAAATTACTGTAGGTTGTAGTTATTTTTCGCTCGGTATTACAGACACACAGGGCAGAACAAGATCTGTCTGAATATGAATTTTGACCGAGGGGAAAGTGGTAGATCTGGGAGCTGGGAATTTTATGGGGGATAGAAGGGGATGTGAGGGACGTGCAAGAATTTTTAGGGATTTTTATGATGAGGGTTGAAGGGTGGGAAAAATATAGAAACATGTACCTATCTCGCAGGTCTACTGAATGACAGATTGCGCAGGGTGGAGATTAAAAGTCGGGGAAAAAGGCAAACAATGGTGGAATGGAACAAAATTTATATGGATGGAAATCTAACACAAAGGGAAACAATCTCTCAAAATCTCAGCTCGATCAGAGCTAGGAGCTGGGAGAACCGACCTATTCTTTAGGCTGCTATTCTGGAATTTCGTGGTTCAGGACAGCAAGGTGGAGGGTGGCTTGTGGCGGCTCGTTAGTGGCACGAACGGCGACGGCGGCGGAGATGGATCAGCTTCACACCCAGGGGAAGAGATAAACCTTGGAATCCAATAAGTTTTTGTAGGGTATCCACCCTAGAAACACAGCAATCTAGCTGCAAGGGAGAGGGAGAGAGGGGGGGCGCCCAAGGCTCCTTGCAATTTCACATAAATTCTTCTCATTAATTCCATCAAAAATGGAAATATAAGGAATTTATAGAAATGTATAAAAGACCAAAACTACCTCTAGATCTAGGGTTAGGGAGGGATAAATAAGGGATGGGATAATTAATCCCCCCATGTGGTCAAATGACCAAATTAAATAAAATACAACAATGATTAAACAATATTAAAGGGGGGGCGCCCCCTTGACTAAGGGGTTCCAACTTTGAATTTTCTTCCTACCTTGTCCCCCCTTGGTCCAAGTCCAACCTTGGACTTTGAACTAGCCCCGCATGGGCCCTAGATCCTAGATGGACCAATGGGAAAGAGGGTGAGGGACCCTGCTGGACCCACTGGCATTCTTGCAAAGAAACCCAAAGACTTCTAGGGACTAACACTTTGGCTTATAATTGCCATACAATTGCAAACCTATTTAGCCAAGGATAAAAAATACAAACAAAAGGACATAAATGTAAAAAAATAAAATGTTAGTGCTCGATGTTGATTCCCATCAGAGGATCAATGATCTTGGAGAAGTCCTTTATAAATTGCCAGTAATAGCCAGCCAGACCCAAGAAGCTACGGATCTCGATAGCGTTAGTAGGTCTTTCCCAATTCTTTACAACCTGGACTTTTCACGGATCAACAGAAATCCCATCCTTTGAGATCACATGTCCTAAGAAAGATTCTTCCTCAAGTCAGAAATCACATTTTCTAAGCTTGGCATAGAGTTGATTCTTCCTTAGTATTTGCAATGCAGTCCTCAAATGTTCTTCATGATCTTCGTCGGTCTTTGAATATATCAATATATCATCAATGAAAACCACTACGAATTGATCTAGGTGAGGCCTGCATATGTTGTTCGTCAACTACATAAATGCTGCAGGGGCATTTGTTAGTCCAAAAGGCATGATAGTAAATTTGTAATGCCCATACCTGCTTTGAAATGCCATCTTGTGAATATCCTCATCCTTGATCCTTAATTGATGAGATCCCGACCTGAGATCAATCTTTGAGAAATATTTGGCTCCAAATATTTGATCAAATAATTCATCGATCCTCGGTAGTGGATACTTATTTTTGATGGTAAGGTGGTTCAACTGCTGATAATCGATGCAAAGTCTCATCGATCCATCCTTCTTCTTTACAAATAGTACATACACTCCCCATGGGGAAGTACTTGGCCTGATGAATCATTTCTTCAAAAGCTCCATCAATTATTCTTTTAATTCCTTTAGCTCGACGGGGGACATTCTATAAGGTGCCTTAGAAATCGGGCCAGCACCAGGGACAAGGTCGATGGTGAAGGCCACTTCTCTTTGTGGGGATAATCTGGGCAAATCTTCTGGAAACACATCGAGAAACTCCCAAAACACTCGGAAGTCTTCTATCTTGGACTCCTTAACTTCCGTGGTAGACACAAATGCTATGAAAGCCAAACATCCTTTTCTTAAGTGCTTACTAGCTCGGAGGGCTGAAATAAGGGGTGACTTGTTTTGACTCCGAGGACTAGTGTAGATAAGTTCTGGGAATTCCTTAAAAGTTACTTTGCTGTTTTGGCAATCTATGACTGCCTTGTGTGTGGATAGCCAATCGGCTCCTAGTATGACATCATTAGCGTCCATATCTAGGCATATCAGGTCGGCAAGTAAATTTCTACCTTTTACCATTACTTCACAATTTGGGTAATGGTGTGTAATCTCGGATTCGTTCCCGAGAGGAGTGGAAATAGCTAAATCTATCCATTCCGATTCCATAGGTAATGGATCAGCAAATCCTTTGGAAACAAAAGAATGAGTCGCGTCGTTATGAAACAAGACACGAGCAGTCTTAGAACAAGTCTTTAATGTACCTTCCACAAGTCCACCTTCACTATTGTCCGCCTCTTGGAGAGCTTGGAGGCAACCTTGCTTCCTTGCCGAGCGCTTCTCATCATTGGCTTGTTCATTTAATAATGGACAGTTGGGAATTTGATGATCGCAGCTCCTGCATCAGAGACAAGCTCCCAATCTCCTCTAACATTCCTCGTCCTTATGGCTAGCCATGTCACAATGGTTACACACCTCTTCGAAAGGTGTGGTAGTAATAGACAAGGGCTTGTTATTCTTCTTAAATTTCTTCTCTTGGGAGGAATCTCCTCCATTGCTTGACCTCTTCTTATTGAATGTGGATTTGAATGTGCCGAAGCTTGTGACATGCTCCTTCTTGTCTTTCCCATGGATCCGGTCGGACAACTCCGTGGCATCTTCTAGCAGCTGTGCACGCCTTATCATCTTCGAATAGACTTGAATGTCCATCAACACCAGTTGAGTTATATATTGCGGCCGAAGCCCTTTATGAAATCTCCTAGCTTTCATTTTCTCGGTACACACTAGATGTGGTGCATACCTTGATAGACGGGAGAATTGGGCTTCATACTCGGCCACTGATAGAGTCCTTTGCTTAAGTGCGGTGAATTCCGTGGCTTTCTTCTCTTGTATCCAATACGAGAAATACTTGCTATTGAAGTATTCCACGAACTCGACCCAGGTGATATGATCATGAGGCAATGTAGCTTCTACCGATTCCCACCAGAATCAGGCATCATGTTCTAACTGGAAAGTCGCTAGCAGAACCTTCTCCTCGTCCGTGCATTGCATCACACGGAATATTCACTTGATCTCCTTAATCCAGTTCTTGGCATCGTCGGGGTCGGATGAGCTGGTGAACTTCGGCGGGTTCATATTGCGGAAACTACGTTGGAGATCACCCACTCCACGATTTGCTCTGCCCTACGCCACTTTTTGTAGCGCCTGAGTGTGACCTTGTACGGTACATTGCATATCGCGCCATTGAGCACATTCGACAGCCATGATCCTACAGGATTTAGGTAACTATATTAACATACGATTAACGAAAGGTCCTAATCCCTAAGTTAACTTTACCCATGGCTCTACCCATCTCACTGGGGAAAAGGTATAAACCTATCCTTGGACTTTGGTTTCCTAGGAATTGAATATCGTAGGCTCTAATATCACAAAAATTATCATGTCCCGAGCGCAGAAGGAACCCGGTATGCATGATGAGTTTATATCGATCATGTCAATCAGAGCATAAGGATTTGACACATAGACAGAGCATGCAAAAGTAGAGATAATAAACTGAATCCTTTATTTCATTAATATCATCAAATAACTCCAACTAGTTTCCATACATAATCCTTCAAAGTAAATGACAAACTAGACTCAATAAAGAGGAAAATACAATGATAGACTCAAGAAAGATGAAAAGACATGATGTAGATAATCTTGGATGGTTTCTAATCTCTTCACTCGTGGCCAACCTCATACGAATGATCCTTGTCATCGGAATTACCTGTAAAGTAAGGGGAAAATTAGGGTGAGCGAACGCTCAGTAGGAATTATATCTTAAGATCAAGCTTGCTTTAAGTAAATTATATGTTACATGAATGCAAGTGATGCATGTACGCGGGAAAATGATGAGAGAGAATATCAAGAAATAATATAGATGAACTAGCAAGATTTCAAGATAATCATGTGAGGTAAATCATAATTGTCAAGCATGTAATATCAAGTCATGTAATGTGAATTGACTATTATAATTTCAAGCAAGTAAATACCCATTCCAGGCCACGCAAGTCACGTCATGTCAAGTCAAGTACGAGATTTGTGAAATGTCAATAATCAAGCAAATCATGCACTTCGGTACAATGCCACACCGTGATCAATATAGCTCCCATGGGCACAAGTACTTTCGGGTGCTCCTCCCAGGATCAGATCGTGCCCTATATGTGCTAGCATTGAGTCATGTATATATTTGTAGACATCCACTATAGTTTATAGCCAACATAGTTCCAAAGGAATAAGACATTGTAGGATAATAAGGTTGATTTCACAGAATGAAGGAGTTCAAGGACAGAACTTGAACAAGGATGATATACCAATAAATCGCATGAAAAATGATGACATATCATGAAACAGGGTAATTGGCGTCCACTCAGTCGCCATCAATTATAGAAACAACGTCCACTATAGTGGTCGCTCATTACTGTGAACAGTACAAGCACGAAGAATTTGCGACACTTCAAGCGGTCGCTCATTCATAATTAGCGTCCAGTGTAAGGTCAAACAGAAAACTGTGCACACTGACTGGCCGCCAATTCCTTTTGGCATCCAAGTCCCGGTCGCAGTTTCCAGACAGATAATTAGACTTCTCAAAGAGGCCAGAAATACCTCTCTAAGAGGGCTAAAGCATCACATTTCTTTAGAGTGACGTGACAAGTGAGGGTTCCAAGGTTTTTAGGGTACAACCTGCTTAGCTGCCTTAAGGGAATCCAAGACTAACGTAGACTTACGAAGGACTCAATGAAGAAAGCACCAGTCTGAAGGGAGGAATATCTCGCGGAGGATCCAATCATCACCAAGAGTTGAGTGTGTAATCGATAGAAACAAAACAGAGACTCCATCTACGGATGTGAGATGAGAGTGTCAAGAAAAACCCACGATATGGGCCAGAAAACACGATAAAACTGAGAGCGCAAGAATTAGCGTCCACTCAGACAGGTGCTCAATCATAATTGTGCGTCTATGTGAAGTGTCGTTTAATCATTATTTTACAAAATTCCAGGAAAACACTAAGAATTAGCGACTCTGTGTACGGGCGCTAATTCTATAGATTTCTAGAAATTAATGGAATTTAATTATAATTGTCGACCGTATGAAACAGCACCCAATCTTTAAATAACGTCGATGATTATGTAACATATTCATGATTTTCATTTATTTTCTATTTAACTAATTGTTTTACAAATCAACGCCTACTTACATGGGCGCTTATTCTTTAATTTGCGACTATGTGACAATCGTCCATTATTTTACTGTTATGCATCGGCCAGGAATGTTTACAGGCACAAAATACTATTCATATTTTTTAATTGCACCTCAACAGTAACACTTTGCTATTTTCATGGAATTTTAAAAAACTCAAGACATGGATAGCTAGAGAAAAATATAGGGAATCTAGAAACATGCGCATGCAAGATTTTTAACGTCAGGTTTGATAGATATTAATTTTTAAACATGTGGTATTTATTAATTGCATTAAAAGAATTAGTGACAGAGTTATGGTCACTCATTAATTTGCAACCAGAAGACCGTCACAAATTCAGAATTTGCGACCTTCTATGCGGTCGTTCATTAATAAGCGGCCACTGTTTGGTCGTTATTTTCATATACAACAGGAACCCAAGAAAACTACGTAAAACTGAAGAATAGATGGCCAAGGGAATGAGATATAATCATTCTTCATGAATCACATGCATGCAGCCTATTATTAATCATCTTGGGCTTCAGTTCTGGAGAAAACCTACCTTTTTTGCTGATTGAACGACGAATGGAAGAAGATATAAGTGAATAATAATAGTAGCAACAACAACAACTGCAACTGCAACAGCAACAGTAGGAAACGACGGAAGAAGAAGAAACAACAGGCTTCACTTCTTCACGTATGATAGCAGAAGGATGAAGATGAAGCAACGAGGCAGATGAGGCTTACTCCTTCATGCAGAAGTGACTGTGGAAGCATAGGAGAAAAGCACATGGTAACTACAACAGTAAGAAGAAACAGAGAAAGATGACTCCTTCGAACGCAGCAGCAATTTGATGCTCTGCTTGTTCGAGGGGTTCATATTTATAGAATTTGGGATTTAAGCTTCCTATTAGGAATTAAATTCCCACGTAAAGAATCCCAATGGGTTTGGAATTCACCATGCTAATATCTTCCTATCTAAATCTATAGCCACTTTCCCGAAGAACAAAAACCTTAAAGTTCACATGCAGAGTTCGAACGTGGTGAGGTTTTTGGGCATTAGAAAACAACCCCCATTATATACATATATGTGTATTATACCCTATACTCCCTTGGTCATAGGAAGGGTTATGGGCTTTTCTTTATTAACGCCCATTTATATATATAGACATATATTGGCTGGGCTTTTTAATGCTCAACTCATATATAGATGTTGGGCTTTATTTTATTATGTTTGATTTGGGCCCTTATCTTATTTAATTAGAGAACCTGCTATGTGTTTAATTCATTTAGGAAATTTTATTCCTTATAATTATATCTGGGGTGCTACACCCCATTTGCCTAGCCACCAGATAGCCCAACTCCCCTCACTTTGCCGCCAGATCACTTAATCTGCTGGCCGCCAGATCATAATTTTCCCTCATCTGGCTGCCAGATCATATCAAACTCTCCTCATTTTGTTGTCAGATCATCATCTAATTTCCAATTTTTGGGGTAGCCCCAATGCTGACAGGGGTTTGCTGAAATCTCATAGTATGACCCTTGGTCAACGGTAGGGGTACAAATAAATATGTTATGATTTTCGATCACTCCCCGAGTGAATAATAAACTGCCTTATTGGCGAACAGTGCTCCGACATATGTATATCCACTGGCCCATGGTTATACTGGTGCTCCCCTGAGCTTTATGTGTATGTCGTGGCCCTGAAATGGGTCAATACTAATTGGCGGGATATGACCATTGACCCTCAGGTGACTTGAGATTCTGAGAGGGTGAGCCCTCGAAGATCCACCACCCACTATAGGGTCTCGGGCTATCGTTCTGGCATGCCCTTCTTTTGGAGTCCGTCTTAGCTTGCTGTGGACGGGCCTCCTCTACATCTCCCCCAACATGTTCTGGGGCATGGGGAGATGTTGCCGAAATTCTCTCAGAAATCTGTGATTTAATTTTGCATCATGATTCCTTGGCTTTCCGCTTGATTTTCAGCACTTATGATGGTAACGGCCTCACGGCTACCCATGCCGAATTATGATAGAAGAGTACCCATTATAGAGAATAAATCAATAATAAGTGCCACCTCCTGGCATACATTGTTCAGGCAATATACGAGTCTACCCGAACACGGTCATGCCAGGTCCACTTCGTGGACCCATATGCGTGCATCGTAATGGTAAACACGGTCTCATAATAATAGGCAGCCACCGATCGACAACCTTATGAGTGATCACTACTACCTAGAGGGCTAGCCCTCGGGTTCTCCACTCATCATAGGGTACATGATTGCCCTTTGACATAACTGTCATTTAGGAGATCGTCTCGACATTTCTTGGATGAATCTCTTATACCCTCCCCGATATTCATCGGGACAGGGGTGGTGCTGTCGAAATCTTAACTGAATATATCAAATGAACACGTGAATAAGTGGTTAAATAAAGTCATGATAATATATTTTGAATCAACCCGCATTAAGTCGAAACCGACTTCTACATGTGATTCAACTAATCCCAACTTCTGCACATGATTCCAAAAAAAGAAATCAACTCCCGTATGTATATTCACTCATATCTGATTGTATAAGCATATGTATGAATGCTTGTATCTCCCAACTCTCTGGTATATAAAATGGTGATTAGCGGAAGGTCGGATTAAGTCCGGTTGGAAACTTTCACTAAGCGTGAGTGTAAAACTTCGTCTCGTACCAAGAACCGGCTAAATAGAATAAATACCACTGTATTGCATGCTTGCATGTATGATGAAACCTCATTTTTGCTTTATAAAATGAGCATGTCTTTCATGTATTCTTTCAGCCTCGAGGGCTCTTCTATCTTGGCGATTAATCAAGGGTTGTCCTTCTTTCGGAAGGGCGTAATTAATGCCATAGCCTTTATGGTATGGTGGACTCAGGATGTCACGTCCCAAGATATGCGTCGGAATTAAGTCGGGAACGTGAACAGTCGGCAATACGCCTCAAGCTTGCGATATAATCAGAGCGCTTAGACATTCACACATAAAAGAGGAATGCACAAGGTCATATACTTAAATTTCAAGTTTATTCAATCATAATAGTCAATTATTTACATCGACACTTGACTCTTTTAACTCGAGACTCAAGAAAAAGAAATATTACATAACATTACTTTTCATTGACCATAAATAGACTCATGACTCTTGACACACTAGGGCTCCACACGTCCATCATTTTCTCGCGCCCTCGGATCCATCATTTGAATAATCTGAATCTGTACCGCAAGAGTTTCCTGAAAAGATTAGAAAGTAGGAATGAGCACACTTGCCCAGTACATATCTTCGTATCAACATGAAGGCAAGTTTAAGTACTTAACATTTTAGCTCTATGAAAGGTAATAATGTAAAATGTGATAAAACACGTGATAAACCAAAGAAACCATAAATCAAAAGTCAAACATGGAGATATGAGAAGATGGAATCATGATCAAGCAAGATTTGTAATGTGGCCATTAATGAACGAGAATGTACTAGCATGTATCGAGAATGTACTTTTCATAACCTTGAGAAGGCTATGTTCTAGAAAGTCATGTAACATGAATGTACTAGCAAGCATGTAAATTTCATAAGATAGCCTTGTGGATTTCAACTGTTTATAGAAAAAGTACTCCAAGTGCAATGCGACGCCAGTGTTCATCACACCCCATGGTTTATAGTACGTTTCCGACCATCTGCCGAGGGGGCAAGTGTCGAGCCCTTAGACACTGTCCGTGCCCACACTTGCATTTTCAAGTAAAAATCAAGCTACTTCCACGAGAAATAATAATGTAGATCAATAATAATAATTCCAACAATAGTTTCATGATAACAAGAATCAAGGTAAGAACATACCAAAGTGAATACATATGAGTTCAAGGAAGAATTATTTGGATATTATGCCACGGAGGAATTCCGGTAGCATAACGGTACATTAATAAAGTTCCATCTTTCATTAATGTCTTGATGAATAAGGTATTAGGTTCCAGATGTTCAAAAGACCATCTAGGAACAGAGTAGAGTTAACCCTTTTGGTCAAACCACGGGTTAGACACAATCTGGGAAAACACGGTTAAGTGAGGACCATTTTCTTGAAGACGCGGTCTAGTCAAAACCGCATTCATGGTGGAGTCGACGTAGAGAATGAACAGGTTGACGCAACGAGTAAGCCTGGCAGAATGCGGTCACGCTAGGGCCGCCTTCATAAAGTAGCAGTGGCCTGAAGGCCGGGTTCAGGTCAGTTCACAGAAAACGTGAATTTCACGAAGTGCTTTCTAGACCATTGGGCTTTTAGGGTATAATCATCTCGGCGTCCTAGTGAGAATCTCAGGCTCGCGGAGACTTACGGAGGCCTTGAAACGTGATCACCTAGTCCGACAGAAGGAATATTCGACGGATAGGATCTCAAGTCCAAGAGATGTGCCTATCAAGTGCGTGTGTAACTAATAGCAACGTATCAAAATACATGCTATGTACTTAAGAAAGACTGGAGGTGAGAATGAAACGTGTAAAACAGTGATTAAAACACCAAAATAGCAAGTTCTACAAACCATTGAAAACTATCTTTAATACAAGACTATATGATTTTGGCATGAAATTAGCATAAGATTAAAATAAGTTCTAAAACATGATATGGCATGAAATTGGAACCATCATATCTATAATGTAATCAATAACATAACTACAAGGAGAATTAGGAAAAAATATAGCATAAGGTAATAACTACAAGCTATGAAAAGGGGTTAATCACGTCACTGTTTCTCAGAAATAGAAAACAAAATGTGGTCTAGAGGTGACCACGGTATGGATAAAGTGGTCAGTCTAGAACCGTCTTATGATGGATGCGGTCTCTGATGAGCCGCCTTCTGTCTACAATAGACAGAAGGTAAAACAGTGCCGGTAAGGCCTATTCTAGGGCAATAAACGTATGGAAATCATAGAGAACTAAGAGATTAAGCATGCTAGAATAAAATACTTGCATGGGGGTGCTTGGATTTGGACAACTTTATCATCCTTTTATATTAGATGCAGGGATATGCATGTTATGAAACCCTAACTCCGCATGTATAGAAAAACATCAAATTCTCTAAGTATCATGCATGAAATCATGAGGAAATTGAGGGCTTTTGTTCCTAGCTTGATGTTTAAACTGTTCATGAGATAACCTACCTCTGGGATGAGCTCTAAACTTCAAATTTCTTGCTGGAAGAACACCCCAGTTCCTACGCGTCCCTCGTGAAACCAGTAACTTCCTGACCTTCTAACTCCTTAACCTCTCATCCTTAATTCACGAGAGTCGGTGGGTGATTAGAAGACGTAAAGGGGAATAAATAACTCTAAAGGATGAACCTAAAAATACCTCTGATAGGACCCCTAAACCTCGGGTCTTTGCCAGATGGACACGCTTGTTCCTGTGCATCCTGCAGGGAAAAAGCTACTTACAGATCCTCTAACTCTTCAACGGCTTGATCTCCTAACATGAAATTTGGAGGGGAGTTCAGCAATACTAAATGGAACAAAAATTTCTAAAGACTTAACCTGAGATAAGAACGTCTTTCCTTTAAACCACGCTCTCCAAAACTAGGGTTCGCGTAGAACGAAATTAGTGTCTATTTATAAGAAATGATCTAGGGCTGAGAGATTTGATCAAATTAGGAGTTCTAGAAGGGGTCAATTCAATCCCTTAAGAGTCCTAGACATACTCTCTCATTGGATAGCATGAATCCATGGCGATTGGGATGGTAAAAGTCCTATTTTTCCTCGCTTCTACAGATGTCATTCACGGAAGCTAAACGGGGTCATGGAGGAACCGCCTCTTGGAAGACGCGGTCTCGCGATGGACCGCCTTCTGGCGAAATTTTTGAAAAAAATCAGAATTTCCTTATTTATCCACTATTTATCCCTATTTAGACTATTTATCTATTTTAAATCTAAAAATAGCCATAATTACATCTCTATAAGTGGGCTTGGGCCTAAAAGCCTAAGAATTGGGTTTATGGGCCTGGTCTAAGTGGGCTGAACCCTTTGGGTAATATAGGTCCTATAGATTAATTTAATTAACCCATAATTCATTAAATAGTCCATTAAGCCTTTTGAAATGCTTAATAATTATATTTAATTTCTAAAAATTCCTAGAAAATTCTAGGGTGTTACACCCTCCCCCACTTAAAGAGAATTTGGTCCCCAAATTCATTGCATTGAATTTATGGAAAGTGTAATTTTTTTACTTAGAATCGAATAGCTCCGAAAATCTCTTTCGCATTGCTTCCTCTATCTCCCATGTTGCATCTTGGTCCGTGCCTTCATTCCATTAGATTTTTACCATGGAAATAGTTTTATTTCGAAGCCGACTTACTTCTCGATCAATTATTTTGATTGGCTTTTGCTCATACATCAGATCCTTTTGAATCACCAAGTCGTCATGACATATAACATGGAATGGGTCATAAATGTACCATTTAAGCATCGAGACATGAAATACATCATGGACTCCAGCTAATTGAGGAGGCAAGGCAATCCGATATGCGACCTCGCCAACCCTTTCAAGAATTTTAAAAGGGCCGATATATCTCAGAGTGAGCTTGCCTTTGATGCCAAACATTCGAATACCCCAACCTGGGGAAACCTTGAGAAACACATGGTCTCCTACTTGAAATTCTAGGTCTTGCCTTCTATTGTCTACATATGCCTTTTGTCTATCTTGGGCCATCTGAAGTCTTTCTCGAATAAGCTTTACCTTTTCGGTAGTATCCCTGATGATTTCGAGGCCTAGAAGTTGCCTTTCCCCAACTTCATTCCATCAGATAGGTGAGCGGCAACTTCTCCCATATAATGCCTCGAATGGTGCCATTTGGATACTAGCTTAGTAGCTATTGTTGTAGGCAAATTCAACTAGAGGCAAATGATTGTGCCAACTCCCACAAAAATCAATAGCACATGCCCTGAGCATATCTTCTGTCACCTGATTTATTCTTTTAGTTTGACCATCTATTTGTGGATGGCAAGCAGTGTTAAAGTTGAGTCGGGTCCCTAAGGATTGTTGTAAACCCTTACAGAATTGTAATGTGAAGCAAGGGTCTTGATCAGAAATAATAGTGACAGGGACACCGTGTAGCTTGACAATTTCCTTCATGTATAAGGCTGCTAGAATATCCACAGACCATCGACTCTTGATAGGTAGAAAATGTACAGATTTAGTCAATCGGTCTATGATCACCCATATACCATCATGTCCACCCCTTACCTTTGGCAGACTTATGATGAAATCCATCCCTATACTCTCCCATTTTCACTTGGGAATTTCTAAGGGATGTAGCTTTCCAGCGGGCTTTAGATGTTCCGCCTTAACTTGCTGACTAGTGAGGCAACGGGATACAAAGTTCGCTACTTCTCTCTTCATGTTGGCCCACCAGAAATTTCGTTTTAAATCTTAGTACATCTTGGTAGCACCAAGGTGAATAGCATATCTTGATTTATGAGCTTCTTCCATAATCAATTTCTTAGTGTCGGCGTGATCCGGCACACAGATCCGATCTTTGAATAATAGCCTTTCATCGATCGAAACAGAAAATTCCGGCCTTTAATCAATATTAGTCTTGATCTCTACCAGTATACGGTCATTTTCTAGTAACTTGATTAGGTCTTCAATTAATGTAAGTTGTGACCGGATATTGGCAATCATACACCTTTCTTCTTCATTATCAATATCTTGATTCAAATGAGCAAAATCTTCTATAAGATAGGTCATACCTTTCCTGAGACTTGCCAGAGTTGCTAGTGGTTTCTGGCAGAGCGCATCGGCTATAGCATTTGCTTTGCCTGGGTGATATTAGATAGAGAAGTCAAAATCCTTAAGGCACTCCAGCCATCTTCTTGGCCTTATATTCAAATCCTTCTGGGTGATGATATATTTCAGACTTTTATGGTATGAAAATATAGTGAATTTCTCCCCATAGAGGTAATGTCACCATATTTTTAAGGCGAAGATAACATCAGCTAACTCCAGATCATGCACGGGGTAGTTCTCCTTATGATGCTTTAATTGTCTAGAGGCATAACAAATTACTAAACCAAGGCCAATGCTAGATGCATCCGTGTAGACTTTAAATCCACTACCTTCAACAAGTAGTGCCAAAATAGGGGCAGTGGTGAGATGCTCCTTGAGAGTCAAGAAACTCTCTTCACAATCCTTCGACCATATAAAGGGATTCTCCTTTCTTGTAAGTTGGGTCAAAGGGATAGCTATCTTTCAAAAATCCTTAATGAATCATCGATAATAACTAGCCAAACCAAGAAAACTTCTAACTTCAGATACAGTTGTCAGTCGGCTCCAATTCCTGACAACTTCAACTTTAGAAGGATCCACAGTGATACCTTCCTTTGAATGATGTGGTCAAGGAAAGAGACCTCTTTTAGCCAGAACTCGCATTTACTGAGCTTCGCGTAGAGTTGGTGTTCTCTTAATATTTACAAAGCTATCCTTAGATGCTCTTCATGATCCTCCTTGGTCTTGGAGTATATGAGAATATCATCAATAAAGATGACCATAAATCGGTCGAGATATGCCCTAAAAACATTATTCATGAGTTGCATGAATGTTGAAGGGGCATTGGTTAACCCGAACGGCATCACCACGAACTCATAGTGCACATATCTCCTATGAAATGCGGTCTTCTAAATGTCTTCATCTTTAATCCTTAGCTGATGGTAACACGAGGTCTATCTTTGAAAAATATTCCGCACCAGAAATCTGGTCGAATAGCTCATCGATACGCGGCAGTGGATATTTATTTTTGATTGTGAGTTGATTTAACTATTGGTAGTCGATGCATAACCTGAGATATCCGTTCTTCTTCCTGACGAATAAGATCGGTGCACCCCAAGGGGATGTGCTCGGTCGAATAAATCCCTTCTCTAATAACTCCTAATGTTGCTTCTTCAACTCTTTAAGTTCTGTGGGGGACATCCTGTAGGGAGCTATTGAAACAGGTGCTACTCTAGGAATGAGTTCAATAGAGAAGTTTATTTCCCTTTCGGGCGGTAAACATGGTAGTTCAGATGCAAAGACATTGGGAAGCTCTCGTATAATAGGTATTTCGTCTAGAATGAGTCCTTGGACTTAGTAAGGATTACGGAAGCAAGAAAAGCCTCACAACCTTGCCAGATGAGTTTGTAGGCATGAAGAGAAGAAATAAGAATAGGATGCTTCCTATACTTGATGCCAAGGAAAGAAAATCGTGGAAGGTCTGATTTGTGGAAAGAAATTCTCCTATTGCGACAATTGATATCGGCATAGTGATCAACAAGCCAATCTACGCCTAAGATGGCATTGTGGCCTTCCATATTAAAGCACACGAGATTTGCGGGAAGATTATGGCCTTCTATGGTTACCTTACTATTCGAGTAGTAGGATGTAAGTTTGGTTTCGGGACCTAAGGGTATTGTGATAGCTAGGTCCGAAGGTAGAGGAACAGGCGAAACAGGTAAAGTTTTTGCAAAAGCAGTAGATATAAAGTAATGAGAAGCTCTAGTATCAAATAACACAAAGGTAAGATGCGAAGAAATTTGAATGGTACCTTCCATTTACCCATCATCCTTGGGTGCTTCCTCATCCAGTACGGCATTAAGACGAGCATGTTGCCTACGCCCGCCATTAGAAATTTGTTCTTTCATGAGAGGGCAATCCGGCATGCGAGGCTCCCGGCTTCCACAACGTAAGCAAGCACCAAGGCGCTTCCAGCATTTTTCGGCCGAATGACTAAACTTCTCACAAAAGATGCAAGTTTCCATGACTTGCTTTTCCTCCTCCTGCACCTTCTTATTCTTGCCGTTCCCGTTGCCATTACGGGACCCCTTCTTATTGTCACGAGATTTGTAGGTGCCCGTGATGTTAAACTTGTCTTCTTTCCTTCCTCGTTTGTCAACCCTCTGGCTTGACTCCTCTCCTTTGCCCCCTGAACTTCTCGACCTTTTCCAAGGTCCTATCACATAAATGAGCCATGTGGATCATCTCCTTATAAGTACAGATATTTTGAGGACCAAGTTGATTTATAAAGACGGGCCTCCATCCGTCCATAAAGCGATTTGCCTTCAAGATCTCCGTAGCCACCAGGTGTGGCGCATAAGGTGTCAAACGACAAAATTGAAGCTCGTACTCTGCCACGAACATTGAAGTCCCGCGATCAATGATACCCAAGAGAGGGGTGAATTGGGTGATTATAACTTTTAGCAAATTTTTACCCGATTTAAATGAATATGATGAAACAACAACTAGGAATTCCAATCTGTTTAGCCACAAGCTAGATTTATCAAAATCTATCTCCATGATAGTTCCTTGGTACAAGGCGGAGGTGTGAATCCGGGGATTCTACTCACGCAAGATGCTATTGTCCTGACAAGAGCGATCTTGTCGATTCAAAAACACCTTTTGATATACCAAAGATCTATTTAGATAAAAGACCGATTATACTAAATCTGAAAGATCAAACTCAAAACAAGAATATGCACTAACAATCGCATGGAATGGGGGTAGAGGAAAAGGGCCAAACCACACAATTCAAACCACACTACACGATGATTTTTAAGGCGGTTCGGATGCAATGATGGCAACCTACGTCCACCCGTCACCAAAACCTAGTGAGGCTTCACTGCTGTAAACCAGCAAGGGGATGAATCCCGAACATAGAGACACACTCCAACCACACACGCAGGGCGACGCCTGCACACACACACACTGGGACGTGCCCAAACATACACACGGAGACAAGCTCCAACACACACACACGGAGACGAGCTCTAACACACACATGGAGACGAGATCCAACACGATCCGATGACCGGATCAACAACACACACACACGAGCTGCGACAGATGCAGCACTCTAGACACTTGTATAACCGGATCTGGATTGATCCACACACACACACACACGTAGATCTAAGAAGATCCATGCACACATACAGATATGAACAAGACAATCCACACGACCATGGATCTGAATCGATCCACACACAGACTGATGTTTGCAGATTACAAAGAACATGAATTGAAGCTCAAAACACAAAGACAAATGAAACACAGTTGAGAGAACTCCTGATTTGGCTCCCCTTGAGTGTATGATGCAGATCTTGAATGAGGCTTGAATCTCCAGTTGATTTCCACTTGATTGGCTTCACAATGCTCTTCAAATGCTTGAGGTTTGATGAAGAATGACTGGACGAAGTAATGTTCACAGTGTATTTACAGCAACCTTCTTTCTCCCTTGATAGCCTCCTTTGAATCCCTTTTGGTGATTGGAGTTTCTTTGCCCTAAGAGATGTTTTTATAAGCCTTGGGTTGGTCAAGGGACATGCCAAAACATAGATCCACGATTTTAGGCATATCTAGTGGCTTGGGAACCCAAAAGTCCTAAAGAGAGGGCTGGACACGTTGAAGGGAACAAAGTCAAAAATAGGGGCTGCGAAGCTGGCGGTCGACCGGAAACAGGGGGGCGGTCGATCGGAATTTTACAAGAAATGAAGATTTCGTTGCTAGGAAAACCGGCCGACCGGGGCTTGACCGGCGGTCGACCGAAATCTGGGTTTTTCCCAGATTTGTAGCAGACAAACCCTTAAACCCATTTGCATTCCATTCAAGTCTATGGCATCAAACTCCTTTGACCTTTGAGGATTTATATTGAGTACTTTGACATGCAAAAGTATAGACAAATGATTAGAACTATAGCTCAATAATTCATATGACGAATGCATGAAGTACATACATGAGGTATGATTGTGGGAGCCAATTATTCAAGATCCACCAAGTATATGCAGAGGACTCATTCAATGCTATAGAACCATTTGAAACCCCAGTTCTTCTCAACCAAGAATCAACTTCAAAACCCATGCATCTAAGCAACATGTTTGAGTCTTAAAAAAACATTTAATAACTCAACTTTCCTTACCCAAAGTTCATAATCATGTAGCCATGGATTTATGCAGTTGGAATGAATATTATGAGGCCAAAAACTAGAATCATCACAAAAATATGCATTAGGCTCAATTTGAAAGCTCATTCACAAATGCACTAGAAGATCGTAAGTTTGAAAGCTCATTCAAGACTTTACTCATTTTGAGATGAAGTATAGTAGGCCAAGCCATACAGTACTCCGCACACATAGGATATGCATTCAGTGAACCAATATTCACACTCTCCACAAACATTCTCATCCACACTTAGACTTCTTCAAGCAATAAGAATGTTTCATCCAACCACTCTTTTATCAAGACTCATATGAATCTCACGTAGACTGCAAGCTCAAAGCCCACAGGATATCATGAAGCAAGTCGTTTCATGAACATGTGAAATATTGAAACATTATGAATCATAGCCATGATCATGAATGCGCAATCATACATAAAGTTTGGTTATCAGCAAAACCATATACATAAAGTTTAGTTATCATCAAAACAAACCTTATGCAAGGCACACAACAATTCACAACAATCTCCCCCTTTTTGATGATGGCAAACTTTATGAATGACATGACAAGATAAACTTTATGATTCAACAACAATACACAGTGTCAAAAAACTTTTCTCCCCATATCACACAGAGACATCATAAATCTTATCGCACATAAACATCATAAATCTTTCTCCCCCTATGCCATTATCACAAATGGAGGGAAGGCAATGAAGTTCAAATTCCAGCAAAAAAGATTGAAGCAGCATGTGAGACATGGAAAAATCTAATCAATTTTTTATCGTAGATAAAGATATAGATTTTGTTCTTTTTGAAAAGAAACATCCCCCTCTAAGTATAGAGGGTGATTCCGTGTGTGCGCATAGTATCAAACGATTTGGGTTCGGGTACTGGACCTTGTTGTGCCCTTGTGGTTTTGATGATTGGTTTTTATATGAGTCAAACACTGTGAGTCACCATGTGATGTTCAGTCATTTTATCAGATCATAAAGTATTCATAAATATGTTCAGTCATTCTGTAAGGTTTATGCATTTCTCTGCATGTGGAAGTCCTGCACATTGCATCACTGCATCCACATTGCCTTGCTGCATTTCACACGCATTAAGTCTATACAGTGTCTTGTTGCAGGCACGGCAAGTCTATACATCCGTTAGCCTTGTCTTATGCACACAGCAAGTCTGTACATCGTGACATACAAAGTCTGCACATCGGTTTCTGTTATGGTTACACATCATGCATTCAGGCTTTAGTGTTAAGCACACGAAGTCTGTACAGCGGTTGCCTTCATGTCTAGCAAGTCTGTACAATGGTTGCCTTCATGCCTAGCAAGTCTGTACAGCAGTTGCCTTCTTGCCTAGAAAGTCTGTACATCGTGTGTTGCTGAATGTCTGCACACTGTCTCACTTAGCGTCTCATGCTAAGTTTATACATCCGTTTACACAACACATAAAGTCTATACATTGATTGCCTGCTCATGCATCACTCCTTTGGCAAGTCCATACATTGTGAAGGTCTATACATTGATTGCCTACTCATGCATCACTCCTTTGGAAAGTCCATACATCGTGAAAGTCTATACATTCCTCATTGCCTTGCTTCATGCACTAAGTCTGTACATCGGCAAGTCTGTACATCGGACCAATCCTTTGTGCATTAGCGTACATCGGCAAGTCTGTACATCGGCAAGTCCATACATTGCCTTGCTTCATGCAGCTGAATTGAGCAAGTCTATACATTCCTCATCTTTACCTACGCTCAGTTCCACCAAGTCTGCACATTCCTTACAGCAAGTCTATACATTCGTTGTGCATAGTCCATGAGCAAGTCTATACATTCGTTGTGCATAGTCCATGCATTCACTTCAAGACTGCACATTCTTCTGTTATGTCCATGCATTATCTTAGCAAGTCTATACTTTGATTCAAAGTCTGTACATTGAGCGTCTCATGTTGCGTCTCATGCAAAGTCTGGACATCGGGCGTCTCATGCAAAGTCTGTACATCGGGCAAGTCGGTGCACTCAAACACTTGCTCGATGCATTGCATTCTGAGCGTCTCATGTTGCGTCTCATGCAAAGTCTGTAGATCGATTAAGTCTATACATTCTTTAGCTCAGTTTGCAGCTGAGTCTGAAGTCTATACAGCCTATGTTCTTCATGCATACATATAGTCAATGCATCGTCTTGATAGCATGCACGCACTCAAGTGTATACATTCATGAGCTATGCCTATGCATCGTTTGCATACTGTATCATTAAGGCTGTGCATCCATTTCTAGTGTACATACTTTGCTTGATGCATTCTGCATTACACACTTAGTTTGTGCATTGTGCTCTCATGTTTCAACACTAGGCATTGCAAAGTCTATACATTGCTGTCGCATTGCAAAGTCTACACATTACAAAGTCTATTCACTTGCTATCATGCATTCATTATCTGGTCGCACACACACACAAGTCTATACATGCTTTGCTGTTATGTCCCTGTGCCAGTTCATCAAGTCTATACATGATGCATTCATGCATTAATGCTAGGTAGCAAAGTCTGTACATTGCTTGACAACATGCCATAGCCTTGCATAACAAAGTCTGTACGTGGCTCTGCACATTGTATACAAAGTGTGTACACTCGCTTGGTGGCATGTCTGAGCACTCATCGCCAATGTATATACTTTCTCATATGCATTCATAACTTCACACCATCAAGTCTGTACATTGTATCGTTTGTTCATGCATTGTCTCAACAAGTCTGTACACTCGTCCATTGCTTCACTCGACCAACTCTGTATAGCCATGCACTGCCTTGCTTGCATGAATGAAGCCTGTACAGGGTCTTACTGACTTTAGCTGATATTGTCTTTGAATGATTATCTGACAGGACTGTTGGACGAGGGAATTAAGACTAGCACGTGATCCGAGGCTGGAAGGGCTGACAGGATGATGACACGTGGATTGAAGCCTGCTGAGATGCTTCCACGTGTAGAACCTTCTGGGCGGGAGATGTGGAAGACTCACGCCCAACACCTGCTGCTGCTATAAAATAGAAGACTTCTCCATCTGGAGATGGATGATGGTGATTGAGAGAGAAGCAGAAGAAGAGAGCAACAGAGAGGAAGAGAAGTAGCAGAAGAAAAAGAAAGAGAAGAGAAGAGCAGAAAAAAAAAGTGGCAGAGTGTGAGAGCAGTAGAAGAAAAAGAGAAAGAGAGAAAGCTCGTGAGGATCGAGAGAAGAAGAGTAGACAGTGAGAGAAAGAAGCAGAGAAGAAAAAGAAGAGTAAGAAGAAGAGAGATCGAGAGATAAGAAGCTTCATTAGAAGATTAGATCCTACTGGACCGTGGATCAAATCCAGGCCAGTCAGCTCCTGCAAGAGCCAAATTATGATTTCGTTTTCCAGCTTTCTGCTTGCTGTGTTTTTATCATTTCTTGTTTTTCTTTTTTTTATATGTTCATCATTGTTCTTCCGACTCTCTGGCTTGAGGTCGGGTTCCTCCTGTGGACTCAGGAGAAGGGAGACATTGTGTCTCCGGTTGCAAGTGGCTGGGAGTCACTTGTGGGTTCCCTCCTGGTTTGGAGGAAGAGAGACTTCATCTCTGGTTGCAAGTGGCTGGGAGTCACTTGTGGGTTCCCTCCTGGTTTGGAGGTAGAGAGACTTCGTCTCTGGTTGCAAGTGGCTGGGAGTCACTTGTGTTTTCCCTCCGGTCTGGAGGAAGAGGGGAGGTTGTTCCCCTGGTCAAGCTGTTAGGCAGCACCTGTTGCAGACTGAGTCTGCGTTCTAGCTGTTGCTAGTGGAAGCCTCACTCCGGTTTGGAGTGAGGGGTGGATGTAGGTCTGGAGGACCGAACCCCCAAAAAAATCATTGTGCAGTGGGTTGATTGATTTCGTTTGCTTCTGCTAGATGATTGCTTAGGCGCACTCTAAGTGTTTGTTCAACGTTCATTTGATTTGTTTTTATTCCGCGACTGTATCTAGCTACAGGATTTAATTTGGGCAATTTTGAAGAGGGATACATTCACCCCCCTCTGTATCCGGGCCTTGCACCCTATCAATTGGTATCAGGGCGGGTGTCTTCATAGAAGGTCCAGTGACCTGCAGATCCGATCCTGCAGTCTTCGGTGCTATCTCGATCTTGGTGCATCATTATTCCTGTTGCATTAATCTAATCTGTTTCCATGGGTGATCCACTGGTTTTCAACAGTTCTAATTTTAATATGTGGTTTGTCAGTCTGCGCAAATATGTTAAATCAGTTAATCCTGATCTGTGGAAGTTAATTTCACACGGTCCTCACAGATTGCCAAAGAAAGAGTCCAAATGGACTGACAGTCACAGATCAAGGCATGAAGAGAATCAAAGAGCTCTGAATTTAATGAAAGCAGCTACTGACAAGGCCTTACACTCTTGCTTCCATGAGTGTAGGTCCGCTAAGGACATTCTGGACATGCTGAAGCTAGGTCAAAGGAGAAATGAGGACAGCTGCATGATGGCTAATGGCAGAGCTCAAGGCAGCAATCAGAATGAAGATGATGATGATGAAGAGGTAAATCCCTTCGAAAATTTTTCTTTAGATGATTGGGAGAATGCATATGCTGAGTTGCTTGAATCTCATGAACATTTAAGAAAATAATGCAAGAACTTGAAAAAGAAAAGTGATCAGGGTAGTTCAAGTTCTCCATGTGAAAATTATTCAAAGCTGAAACAATATCATGATGCATATAAGTCTGATAATCAAAAGTTGCTGGAACAAATTAGATTGCTAAAAATGGAAAGTCAAGAACTTGCAAATGAGATATTTGAACTCAAAGAGAAACTCAGTTCAAATAATGATAATCAGACTCTTGTTAACTATCATGACCAGTATGAAAAATTGCTGAAAAAATTCGAAAGTGTGAACTCAGATTTAAACAAGCTGAAGTCTGAAAAAGATTCTCTCAGAAAATACTCCAAAGAAAATGAAGAAAAATTAGAGAAACTTAAACGAGAGAATGATTTGCTGATTGAAAATTTTAATGCCACAAAATCTGTAAATATGGAATTGCAGAAAGATCTTGAAAAACAGTAAAAAGAATTGAGAGAGTTTGAAGCTGGGAGAAAAAGCAAGGTTAACTCAGAAGATCAGACTCTTCTTGATGAGTTAATTCAAAATGATGCTCTGTCTAAGGAGAATGAAAAGTTGAAACAGCTGAACTCTGCTATGTCTGAAAGACTTGTAGCATTAGAAAGAGGAAAGTTTGTTCACATAGAAGAATCTGATAAACTGAGCAATCTGGAACATGAAGTTGACAAATATAAAACTGCTAACAAGGTGCTAAGTGAATGTGTGAATTGCAGTGAGCAAGAGATTGCCAGTTATGAGTTACAAATTGCCTCTCTAGAATATGAAATCCAAGACTTGAGGAACTCTTTGTCTAAGTTTGTGAGTGGGCAAGAAAACCTAGACAAGCTACTAGGTGTAAAAGTCAATATCAGGAAGGAAGGGTTAGGCTACAACAATGTCAATAAAAGGCTCTCAAAAACAAGCTAATGACATCATTTGTCACTTCGTCAAATGTAGCCACCACCTCAAAAGATAAACAGCCCATTGTTCAGAAAATGCAGAAACAAACTGACATTCAGAAACGAAATGAAAAAGTGAAAAAATATGTTCATGTGAAGAATAAGCAAAGAAACACTCATGTTGATGCTGTGCATGTGACACATGACTTAAACACACACACACATGCACACAAAAGGAAAATGTCATGCCACTATTCTCATAAACCTGCTCATCTGATGCATGAGTGCAGGTTGATGGAGAAAGATGATATGAGGGCCAGCATAATGAATGCTAGAAAATTTCATGATAAAAATTCTTCATCTCAGAAAAAGAAAATTGAATGCTTTCACTGTGGCAAATTAGGACACACAATTACACAGTGCTGGTTTACAAGTGGTAAGAAAACATCTCATTCATATCATGCTAAATTCCCTGCAACCCAACATGTTTTTAATAAGAACAAATTTATTTCAATGAACCAGCATATCACTTGCTTTAACTGCAACAAAACTGGTCACAAGGCCTCTGAATGCTGGTCAGGCTTGTTCAGAAGAAATTCTCTCAAATGCTCTCATTGTAGAAAGCATGGCCATACAGTCAAGGACTGTTGGTATATCCAGGGGTAGGAATGTGAATTTTAAACATGCTAAAATCCCTGTAAAAAGACATGCTTTTTTTGAGAATTTTAATAGAATGAATTCTTCTCTATATTTTGAATGTGGAAAGCCAGGTCACAGGGCTGCAACCTGTTGGCTGGCAGGATATCAAAGCTAAACTGGTTTTGGTAAACATAATGTTAATTCTGTTAACAAAAATTTTCATGCATATGCACATAGAATTCATGCTAATAAGAATGTGCATAAATTAAATCTGAAATCTGCTGCATCCTGCTATTACTGTGGTCAAATAGGTCATTCAATGAATAATTGCTACTTGATGAGATCTGATGACCTTCATGCTAAAAAATTATTTAGAACACCTGCCAAAGGTGTCACTGTTAATTCAGGACCCAAAACCTCTTGGGTACCTGCCCATGCAAAATAGTGTGCTAACTTGCAGGTGTGCCTTGGAAGTTGAGGAATAAAGGGGGTCAATAAACCAAGGCACTCAAAAATTGGAACCCCAGGATTGCACTGAACAGGTTAGTTCTGAAAACTCTGCTTAAGTTCTATCTTCTGAATTTGTATGCTCTAGATACTTGCATGTCATGATAATTTCGTTTGCTGAATGGATTACATATTCACTCATGATGCATATTTTGTCAAAACTCTCTGCATTCTGTCAATACACTTGTTGCATTTAAAATCTTCAAACACTGCATGTATTCAGGGGGAGTTTGTTGAGTCTTTGCATGTCTTTGCATACATGTAGTTAATTGCATTGCATTTCATTACATTGAAAATGCCAAAAAAAATTGATTGAATGCATATTGTCAGGGGGAGTCAATGAATTGCATGCAGGTTGCCAAATGCATACACTTATCAGAATTCATTGCATATTAAACCTTGAAGATACTGACACATGCTTGACCTCCTTTTACCTTGCATGACATACATATTAAAAATTTAAAAAGGGGGGGGGGGTTGCATGCATGTACTCAGGGGGAGCATCCATAGGCTTATCTGTTTTCCATTGGACATTGTCTCTCCCTCTGGTCAGTCTCTCAGACAAGTTTGCAATGAGGACTTCAAATTGATGTCTCCATGCTGTTTCTTTTATCTTGTCAAAAGAATTTTTTTTTTCTTCTGAATTTTCCTCCTGCCTTATCTGTCAAGCTGATCTGTCTATTCCTAGACACAGCTATGATGCTCTCAACTCAATAACCAACTGAGAAGATTTCAATCCGCATATCATGATCATAAATCCGAATTTGTTATCAATAAGGAATCTCGCATTATGTGAAAATTATGAACGTCTAAAAGGCTTAAGTTGGTTTAGATTTAATGCATTTCGCAAGTTTGAAGATGAACTTCTTAAAAATATCTGAATCAGACTTAATAAACTTTAACCATGCACTTCATGTCATGCTTTGAAAGACCTTCTAATATCTGTCATTTTGAGATCATGACCTACTTAGTTGAAATGCATGGAATCTGTATTGCTTTTAAACAAGTCTTTCTTCAATATCTTGGGTAACTATTTAAATGTAAAATTGTGTTAAATGAATAGCAGAGCAATGGTCAAATGCGCTGAGAAACTAGGATCCTTGACAAAGATAATGGACACTAAGTCATGAGGCTTCTTGACTAACTCTGTTCAGAACTTTAAAAAAAAATTAAAAAAAATGATATCATGTCTGAAACAGAATGGGAGTTTCTGCTAAGTAAGCTAGGGGTACTGGCGTCTAACCAGCGTCTACCTTTATGACAAAAGGCATGAACCATCCTTGACTGTTCTCTAAATGAAGAGAAATAAAATTTTCAGCTAAACCCATTAAGTGTTTATCTCTGAAATGACCATTTGTTTAACCTCAATACTGATGTATGCTTTCTCCTAAAAGAAGTCATTAAAATCTATTGAATAAGATGATGGGAGATTAATTGAAGTAGTGTTATGTTTGCTTGGTTCACTTTTATTAAAATCTGAATTCAGATGTGAGTATAGTTTTTTTTAAAAGACTGTGTTTGCATCACATTTAAACCAAGCTTGACTTGTTAAGTTCCATTCATAAGTCTTCATAATGGAAGTCTCTAAAACTGTTACATCTTCAGACTTATGAGATTGATATCCTATTGAAATTGTTCTCTCACTCATTGGAAATTCATCTATCTGAGTGGTATCTAGTCATGTGTTTCCAACACATCATTTGGTTCATCTCTAGTGGTATCATTTGATATCTGAATATGCATTCAGCTCTCTCTGGGTGTCTCTCTGGTTCTTCAGTTCACCATTTTTCCCATGATATCTCTTATGTTCATTGTTTAAGGGGGAGCTTCCTTGTCTATGAATCATGCTGCATAGCATTTCTTAAAGGGGGGGAAATTGTGTGCTTGCATTCATATATTTAGGAGGAGATCTTGCATTTCTTGTTGCATATGCATTTCTGCATTCATACCTCTCCATGGTTCATCTTGATAATAACAAGGGGGAGAAATTGATTGAGTCATAAATTTGTTTGAACTTCCCTCTCAAACTATTTCCTTTTGTGATGAAGTCAAAGGGGGAGAATAGTTTGAGTCATCAGAATGACTCATAGTGTTGCCATCATCAAAAAGGGGGAGATTGTTGTGCCCTTGTGGTTTTGATGATTGGTTTTTATGTGAGTCAAACACTGTGAGTCACCATGTGATGTTCAGTCATTTTATCAGATCATAAAGCATTCATAAATATGTTCAGTCATTCTGTAAGGTTTATGCATTTCTCTGCTTGTGGAAGTCCTGCACATTGAATCACTACATACACATTGCCTTGCTGCATTTCACACGCATTAAGTCTGTATATGGTCTTGTTGCAGGCATGGCAAGTCTATACATCCGTTAGCCTTGCCTTATGCACACAGCAAGTCTGTACATCATGGCATACAAAGTCTGCACATTGGTTTCTGTTATGGTTACACATCATGCATTCAGGCTTTAGTGTTAAGCACACGAAGTCTGTACAGCGGTTGCCTTCATGTCTAGCAGGTCTGTACATCGGTTGCCTTCATGCCTAGCAAGTCTGTACAGCGGTTGCCTTCTTACCTAGAAAGTCTGTACATCGTGTGTTGCTGAATGTCTGCACACTGTCTCACTTAGCATCTCATGCTAAGTTTATACATCCGTTTGCACAACACATAAAGTCTATACATTGATTGCCTGCTCATGCATCACTCCTTTGGCAAGTCCATACATCGTGAAAGTCTATACATTCCTCATTGCCTTGCTTCATGCACTAAGTCTATACATCGGCAAGTCTGTACATCGGACCAAGCCTTTGTGCATTAGCGTACATCGGCAAGTCTGTACATCAGCAAGTCCATACATTACCTTGCTTCATGCAGCTAAACTAAGCAAGTCTATACATTCCTCATCTTTACCTACGCTCAGTTCCACCAAGTCTGCGCATTCCTTACCGCAAGTCTATACATTCGTTGTGCATAGTCCATGAGCAAATCTATACATTCGTTGTGCATAATCCATGCATTCACTTCAAGTCTGCACATTCTTCTGTTATGTCCATGCATTATCTTAGCAAGTCTGTACTATGATTCAAAGTCTATACATTGAGCGTCTCATGTTGCGTCTCATGCAAAGTCTGTAAATCGGGCGTCTCATGCAAAGTCTGTACATCGGGCAAGTCGGTGCACTCAAACACTTGCTCGATGCATTGCATTCTGAGCGTCTCATGTTGCGTCTCATGCAAAGTCTGTACATCGGTTAAGTCTATACATTCTTTAGCTCAGTTCGCAGCTGATTCTGAAGTCTGTACAGCCTATGTTCTTCATCCATACATATTGTCAATGCATCGTCTTGATAGCATGCACGCACTCAAGTGTATACATTCATGAGCTATGCCTATGCATCGTTTGCATACTATATCATTAAGTCCATGCATCTATTTCTAGTGTACAAACTTTGCTTGATGCATTCTGCATTACACACTTAGTTTGTGCATTGTGCTCTCATGTTTCAGCAGTAGGCATTGCAAAGTCTATACATTGCTGTCGCATTGCAAAGTCTACACATTGCAAAGTCTATTCACTCGCTATCATGCATTCATTGTTGGGTCGCACACACACACAAGTCTATACATCCTTTGCTGCTATGTCCCTGCGCCAGTTCATCAAGTCTATACATGATGCATTCATGCAATAATGCTAGGTAGCAAAGTCTGTACATTGCTCGACAGCATGCCATAGCCTTGCATAACAAAGTCTGTACGTGGCTCTGCACATTGTATACAAAGTGTGTACACTCGCTTGGTGGCATGTCTAAGCACTCATCGCCAATGTATATACTTTCTCATATGCATTCAGAACTTCACGCCTTCAAGTTTGTACATTGCATCGTTTGTTCATGCATTGTCTCAACAAGTCTGTACACTCGTCCATTGCTTCACTCGACCAACTCTGTACAGCCATGCACTGCCTTGCTTGCATGAATGAAGCCTGTACAGGGTCTTACTGACTTTAGCTGATATTGTCTTCGACTGATTATCTGACAGGACTGCTGGACGAGGGAATTAAGACTAGCACGTGATCTGATGCTGGAAGGGCTGACAGGATGATGACACGTGGATTGAAGCCTGCTGAGATGCTTCCACGTGTAGAACCTTCTGGGCGGGAGATGTGGAAGACTCACGCCCAACACCTGCTGCTGCTATATAATAGAAGACTTCTCCATCTGGAGATGGATGATGGTGATCGAGAGAGAAGCAGAAGAAGAGAGCAGCAGAGAGGAAGTGAAGTAGCAGAAGAAAAAGAAAGAGAAGAGAAGAGCCGAAAAAAAAAGTGGCAGAGTGTGAGAGCAGTAGAAGAAAAAGAGAAAGAGAGAGAGCTCGTGAGGATCGAGAGAAGAAGAGTAAACAGTGAGAGAAAGAAGCAGAGAAGAAAAAGAAGAGTAAGAAGAAGAGAGATCGAGAGATAAGAAGCTTCATCAGAAGATTAGATCCTACTGGACCGTGGATAATATCCAGGCCAGTCAGCTCCTACGAGAGCAAAATTGTGATTTCGTTTTCCAGCTTTCTGCTTGCTGTGTTTTTATCATTTCTTGTTTTTCTTTTTTTTATCTGTTCATCATTGTTCTTCCGACTCTCTGGCTTGAGGTCGGGTTCCTCCTATGGACTCAGGAGAAGGGAGACATTGTGTCTCCGGTTGCAAGTGGCTGGGAGTCACTTGTGGGTTCCCTCCTAGTTTGGAGGAAGAGAGACTTTGTCTCTGGTTGCAAGTGGCTGGGAGTCACTTGTGGGTTCCCTCCTGGTTTGGAGGAAGAGAGACTTCATCTCTGGTTGCAAGTGGCTGGGAGTCACTTGTGTTTTTCCTCCGGTCTGGAGGAAGAGAGGATGTTGTTCCCCTGGTCAAGCTGTTAGGCAGCACCTGTTGCAGACTGAGTCTGCGTTCTAGCTATTGCTAGTGGAAGCCTCACTCCGGTTTGGAGTGAGGGGTGGATGTAGGTGTGGAGGACCGAACCACCTAAAAAATCATTGTGCTGTGGGTTGATTGATTTCGTTTGCTTTCGCTAGATGATTGCTTAGGCGCGCTCTAAGTGTTTGTTCAACGTTCATTTGATTTGTTTTTATTCCGCGACTGTGTCTAGCTACAGGATTTAATTTGGGCAATTTTGAAGAGGGATACATTCACCCCCCTCTGTATCCGGGCCTTTCACCCTATCAGACCTCTCCCCACTGACCAGAGTCAGTGTTGATTTACATCAACCTAACGTCCGAACACCTTTGTTTGATTGTCAAAGAAATCCCCAAAATCCTTTACAAGGTTCTGTTGTTGAGGGCAAACTCTCTTGAAGAGCTCATGATGTCCACTCACTCACCACCGACCAACAGAGACGACTGAATTAGGGCTAGGTCTGAGCAAAACCCTAAGATTTAGGAATGAAGCGCAAATATGCGGAAGCCATAGGCATTTTTGAAACAGAGAGAAGTTTTCTGGACCCCGAGGGTATTTCGGTAATATTCCCAGGCCAGGGGTATTTCTGAAAATTCTGGGCTGGAATGAAGTAGAATCGGGTCTCAGACTCCCCAAGGCGCTGAGGCTCTTTTTAGTGGGTTTTGGGAGGCTGCTATGCCATTTTTAGGTTATAGGGGTATTTTGGTAATTTTACCATACCCTAGACCTAGGTTTAAAATGATACCCGAGTGTCAGACTGAGCTGACAACACTCCTAGACCGAAGTAGTGACAAGGGGCTTCATGGAAGGCACACATCTATCAATTTGATCGAAGGAGGGCGTATATATGCAATTTTCAGAAGTCGGGGGTTTTCTTATAATTTTCCCACCCGAGGATACATATAAAACCTACTGAGTGCTTCTATAGTTCAAATGAGTACAAGGGTTGTCGGTGAGTTGTCGACTGTACAAAACTCCGCGCAAGAGCAGGAGATAGGGACGTAGTCCCAATTACAAAAGATTACAGGGTATGACTGTAAATTATAGGACTTAGATCTTTTACGGTCCCGGGGAGGACATTTTTATATATTTGCCATTATAAGGGCAGAAATACATGACTTAGTCGTCCTGGGACGTAAAGACTTACAAACATGGCCCGCTGAGGGGCGTAATTACAAACATGGCCCGCTGAGGGGCATAAACGTAAATATACCCCGTAGGGGGATAAGTACAAGACCAGGGGACTTACCCCACACGAGCCGAAACAAATGAACAAACGCTTCAAGTGTGCTCCGTAGGTTGTAGCTTGTGTGTCATCGATTCTCTCTTTTTTTGGACCTCCGGGGGTCTATTTATAGAAGTGGGGAACCTCCCCGGGAGTGTTCGACCCCGTACGGGTCCAACGGGATGAAAATGACCCTAGGGAGGTCACATTTTCAAAAAATTTTAAGTCCATGTGCGGGAATGGGACCTCCCCGAGATAGGAGGTCCCCGGGACGGCGGGACTGTCTGGGACCTCCCCGGGGTCACGAACCCCCGGGGGGGAACCTGCCCGGGGTCGAGACCCGGGGGGGGGGGGACCTGCCCGGGGTCCCAGACCCCCGGGGCGACCTCCCCGGGGTTGCGGACCCTGGGTGGGTCCCGCCCGGGGTGACACGTCCCGGGGAGGACCTCCCCGGGGTCGCGGACCCCTGGTGGTCCCCACCCGGGCCGCAAGCACCCCGAGGGGGGCTCCCCATGGTCGCGGACCCCGGTGGGTCCCACTCGGGTCCAGACGACCCCGGGCGGGTCTGCCCGCCCAGGGGGAGTCCCGCGCGGGACTCTTCCTCCTCCGGGCGGACCCGTCCGGGTAAGGGTGACCTCGGACGGGTCCCTTCGGCCCGGGATGGGTCTATTCCTCGCGTGGGTTCGATAAAAGGAGGTCTCCGGGGCTTTGAAGCTTCGAGTTCTCGCCATGCCTCATGGAGAATAGTGAGAGGGAGCGCCCCCTTGTTCGTTTGTCGTCTTCCTCGTGCCGTAGGCCGCTGCGTAAGGACGAGTTGTTGTCTGTGCTTCGTGATACACGTGCGAGGGACGTTGTGCTTGGTACGTAGACCTTTTCCAGCATCTCCTTCGTTGTTGTAGAAGTTTCCCTTGCTCGTAGTTACACGTTCAAAGGACGGAGACTTAATCCCGTAGGGTTTTTAATACAACCACACGATCCTGACAATCATTGTGGCTTGAGCTTGGCTTGTGACCATCCCCCGAGGGGTTTAGATTGTAACCACATGTAGGCTATAAATCCTTAGACTTTGGAATATCCGACGGGATGGCGATACACCGAATAGAGGGTCCCGTGTAAGAATATCCCATCGGACGGTGATACACCGTACCAAAGCCTTGTCAAGTACGGAATCAATATCCCGAAATTTAAGATGATAAATTACGGGTGCAACAAATGCCCCCCACGTGACATACGTCCAAGCCAGAGGCGGGGGCGGATGGCCTGTGCGTTCCATGGCTTTTTGTCATTCTCCGGGCTCATAGGCATGCCGGAGTTTTGTGTGACTTTCTGTAGTCTTGTTGTTGCCCATATGCTGATTTGACTGATGGGGTTTTCTCTGATCTTGGCTTTGCAGCTCTTGCAGACATGGCTCGTTCCCAACGAAGCGGAGGGACTTCCCAGAGGTCCAGGACCAGCGGTGGTGATGATCATTATGTACGAAGGACGGACAGGCCTATGCCACCATTCCTTCTCGCAGCATCACTCCCGAAGACTTTGACGCGGTAGACCGTGGATTTACTTGGGTTGCTGAGGGCCCAATTGGGGAGACTACTACCACTGAGGGTGTTGTCGACGTCTCCAGGATTACGCGGAGGCTGGGATGCTACACTTATGATCGGTCGGGTAGCTACCCGCCTCACTTTCCACTGGACCGTCACCTTTTCCCTTTCATCCAGAGTTTCATACCACCTGGAGCAGAGACTGACGATCCCCGGCTTCCAGAGGAGAGGCGCTGCCTGGAGCGGGCCATATTGCTCGGACGGGATAGTATGCATAGCACCTGCAGTTTTTCTTATCCGAGCTTCCCAGAGGGTTTTGCGCATCAGCGACAGTACCCTGACCAGAGGAGTCTTGGCTCCTACAAGGAGTTCGACAGTTTTACTGTGAGAGCGGCACCGTCTTCACCAGCCACTTGGCATCTGGTCGGGCACCATAGGGCTACGGATGTTGTTCTTGATGGGATGTTTCTGACTCCCTCGGGCGCAACCTGTGTGCATGATGATTACGATGCTGATTGCATGCTAGAGAGGATCTTGGCACAGAGGACCCCGAGCTGGTACGGGAAATGGGCCGTTGTTCCTTCCCATTGTTATCGTCGCGGCGCCACAGAGTGGTTGTGGGGTGTGCTGCTAGTTTACAGGATAGCACTTGATAGGGCAAGCATACGTCATGCAGTGATAGCAGCTTTGTATTCTTATCCCTGCCACACCGGACTGGTCCAGGCTCTAGCTGAGAGATTTAACAAGTGCTGGAACACTTTCATGACTGTTGAGGGGGAGACTTCACTAGACCTGTGGGCTTTCCACAGGATTTCTGGCCTCCCAGTTTGTGGACAGCCATATGAAGAGATATGCCTGGATGATCTGCATCTAAGTGCTTCTGATGGAGCAGACCGATACTTCATGCCATATTGCTTCAGGTACCTGATGAAGACTTGGAGGGACTTGGCCCTCGTGGGCAAGGAGAAAGCTGCACGGACGCCGAGGGTGACTCTGAATGCATGGGTCACACATTTCTACAGTGGTCCTTATTATTTCTACGAGGAGTTTGCTACCTCGGGGATGTCTTGGGAGCAGTGCCACGAGGTTGAGCTCCGCTTTGCTTCACACCCTCGTCACTTACCCGCCCCGACACGGGGGAGAAATTCTAGGGGATTGCCACCGCTGACTTACCTGGAAGCCTACCTGGCCTACTGCCTAGCCAGCTTTGTGATCCCTCATGGAGAGGAGGGGATTTTGCGGGCAGAGGTGATCTACCCAGCTTGTTTACTGGCTTGCGAGCGCAGGCTCGCCATTGCTCTAGCCGCGCTGGCGAATATCTTTCATAGCCTTGGGGCATTGACTTCGCACTCATCTCCTAGAGATAAGCATATCTTGATGCCCACCCACTATCTGAGTGCATGGGCCTGCATGTTGTTGCCAGAGTTGTCACAGCGGACCCCGGTGGATAATCCAGCTGCGCCCATGATTTTTGCTTTTACTGGTCATCCGGACCAGGACTAAGTTTTGTAGCTCACCAGCGCTCGCCGTACCTTGTCCTTCCTCCATACTAGAAGGGATGAGAGTCTGGAGTTTGACCACAGCTCTCGCTCGTTCCGTCCATACACAGAGCGGCAGGGTGACACCGTTGTTTGCAAGCTATCCTCCTAGGCTCTACCCTCCGACCATTCATTGGTTGATTGGGTTATTTGTATTCGGCCGAGCGTTCTGGTTTACCGCCGCTTCAGTATGGCAGTGCTTGAGCCATATTACCAGCATAGATTCGCCAGGAATTTTGGGTACGACCAGGCGATACCTCAGCATGCAGATTTTCCCTTTGTAGTTCGGCAGTACCGGCAGAGGGACATCCACCTGGTGGCGGCTTCATGGCATGACTTCCTCTCTCGACAGGTGAAAGTGGAGTACCCCATTCCAGAGCAGACACGCAGAGGTTTCTTTGATATACACTATGCGCGCTGGTGGTTTAAACTCAACAATATTTTTAGGCAGCGAGCTGATGTTATTCGAGCTGCGGAGGAATGGCGCCTGAAGAAGGAGGATCTGCCTCCTCTGTTTCTGGATGCGGAGTTCATCCGATCTCACTTTTCTGGGGCCGCCAAGGTCATTCATGAGATTGAGACCCGTTGGAGGGAGGGCGGACTCTCGATTCCTGTTGACAGGAGTCAGTACACCGGGGCTTTGAAGCCCTTGCGGAGTGCACCAGCTGCGGCTTCTTCTTCTAGGTCTACCCGTCGAAGGGTAGACCCCGACCCTCTGGACCTCTACTCCTGGTGGGAGGATCTGAAGACCTCTTGTGGTGTGAAGACCCAGTCCCAACTATCAGAAGCTGTTCCAGAGGGGCCATTAGGAGGCAGTGCCTTCACAGCTTGGAGGATCCACATCATGAACGCCGTGGGTTGCGCGGGTCCCCTGGAGTACATCTCAGATTTGGAGGTGGCTACCACCCCCAATGCCATCTGAACCATTGTGAGTAAGGTTGCTTGGGTCTTTGGCTTGAAGACCGAGCAGATTATCTTGAAGCCTGAGAGGCTTATTGGGGATCCAGGTATGTGCTGACTTATTTAACCCTATCTCCTTTTGGTCTATAATTTAAGATGCTGATTTCATGCAATCTTTTTTTTTTACTTGCAGGACATGTTCCTGGCTCAGAGGCTCGAGGTCGTGGGAAGAGGCCACAGACTGATATCCAGGAGGGTGATCCGCGGCCTACCATTCGCCCGCGTCCTGAGGAGGGGTCTCCTACTCCATCTGAGATCCCAAGTAAAAATGGGGAATGTTTGTTCTCAATCAGTATTGCAACCTGTTTTGAAAATGTTGTAATCTGACTGTTATTTCCCCTTGTTGCTACAGCTCCTCCTGAGGCTATGCCTACCGCGAGCTTTTATCCTCGCCCCGAAAATGTGTTCACAGGGGCGGGGTTAGAGGTGGACGAGTCCATTCCCGACATCAGCGTGGATATTGACGGGTTGGACTTCCTTGTAGATGACTACATGCCTGTGACCGGCAACTCCCCCGCACTTGATACAGGCGGGAGCTCTGTTGCTCCGGAGGCAGGTTAGTGTCTTGCATGTTTGACCTTCCCTTGTTCCCCTTCAAATAGATGAAGTATGTGCTTCAGCTAATATAGCATTGAATGTTACAAGGACTTCTCGAGCTCAGACCCCTCTCCCTACCATTGGAGGGGGGGAGAGATCTTCTGGCGTTGAGGAGACTTCTCCGCCGTCCGGTTCTTCAGAAGAGAGAGGCTTTGGCACCTCATCAAGGACAGGGACTTCCAGCACCTCCTCCAGTGGGAGTTCTTCTTCTTCTTCATCAAGTTCTTCTGAAGAAGGCGAGATCAGGATGAGCCCAGGTGACTTAAGATTCCCTTTTCCTTTCTGTGCATGAAATAATGAGCTTATCTAACTTGTCTTGCTCATTGTCGTACAGCTGCTCAGACGACCCCCTGTTTGGACGAGCTTTCTAAGCTCATACAGGTCGGCTCTTCTACTGACCTGCCAGCTTTTGATGAAAGGGTTGGAATTCCAACTACAGAGGTTGCAATCCCTGGCAAGGAGGCATCGTCCCTAGGCATGGGACCATCGGCAGGTACTATCGATGTTGCAGAGTCTAGCCGGGTGCGGACTTTAGGTATGCACAAAGATATTCTATACATCATTCCTACCACACATGTTGCTGCACATTAACATCCTGAGATGCTTCTGTTTCGAAACAGCTGGCGATCATCAAGAGGAGGGCAGCCTCCCTCGGTCCGCAGAGATAGACCAGACACCAGGCTCATTTCATATGCCATCTGAAGAGCAAGGCACCGTCGACGAGGGCGCGGCCTTCACTGATTCGGCAGCGAAAGGTATATTATTGTCAAGTTAAGGAATTTTTTCATTCATCCAACAAGACTCTTTTCATTCATGATATTGATCATCATTTGACATGTGGATGCCTTCTTTCAGCTGTCTCTCCTTCCATGGAGCCACCGACAGAGGTTGACCCCGCTGTAATTAAAGAGGAGGCACCTATGCAGGCTGGTATGTCTTCATTGAATATGAAGTGCTCATTCTGGTTTTTGGTATGGCCGGAGTACTAAGACTTTTCATTCCTTGCCTTCTTTGCAGAGAGGTCGACGACGCCTATACCATCCACAGAGCAGGGACCAGCACTTGTTGATGGTTGCCCCCCAGTTCCTAGGGAGGGATCTCCTTGTGGGCCCAACCCGGTGAGTGAGACTGCTTCAGGTAAGAGTCCTTAAAGTTTGCACTCTTGGAATCTTACCCTAGTGATGTTATTTTGGTGATACACTCACAATTCCCCCCCCCCTTTTTTTTAAACAGGGTCCGTAGAAGGGGCAGGCGTGGCACCCATGGATTTCCCTGCCCTTGGAGTTGAGTGGCCAGACGCTCCTGCACTTGGGACGGCGTTACATGTAGCCATAGCTGACCAGCTCTTGCAGGGTCTTGATCAGTTGATCCAGGCTGATCCACTGCCCTCCGTGGAGGCTTTGAGGGCCGATCTGGAGGTGTTCACCAGGAGCTACCACGGACTGAGTCTTCCCCGGGATGCATGGGCCGCGAAACTGGATGGCTTATGGAGCGAGTTTGCTCGCCTCCATCTTGCACAGGAGCAAAGATAGCGAGCCCAGCTACAGATCCAGGAGCAAGAGGAGCAGCTGCGTGAGCTTCGAGCGGCCCAGGCGGAGACTGACCTCCACCTCGAGAGCCTCGAGGGACATAGCCGGAGGGTTTCTCTTCAAGTGGATGAGCTACAGAGAGAGCTTCAGGAGGCTGCTGAGGAGCGTCGTAGTGTCCAAGCTGAGGTGGAGACCTGACGTCGCCGATCTGATGAGCTTCGGGGTGAGATCTTCTAGAGGGAGACTCGCCTTGCAGAGTTGCGAGGGGACGAGCGCCGTGGTTGACGAGCTCTGGCACTTTCTTGTACATAGGGCCCTTGCGCCCCATTTTTTGTTTGAGTTACTCCCGAGGGCTTGTCTCGGGCTCCCTTGATGACATTAGTGAATAAAGGACAGAGCTAAGCATAGCTATTTTTTTTTTGCTTCCATCCTCTTGCACATATGTCTCTCTTTTTTTGTATATATATATATATATATATATATATATATATATTTTATCACTTTACCAGCTTTACCGCCCTTTCGGGTTTTCACCAGGACTGGCCCCCTTTAGCTTTTTCCAGTGCGCCCTTTCAGGTTTTCACACTGAGGGGTACCCATTTTGCCTAAGGCGCCCTTTCGGGTTTTCACCTTAGCCGGGTTAAAGCCTTTTTGCCCTTGATTGCTCTTCTAACAGAAACAACCAAGTCCTCTGGGGCCTCAATATTTTTAACCCCATTTTCTTTCTTTTTTTTGTCCTATAATGCCAGAAGGAAAGGGGAAAGTGGCGCTCCCATAGGGACGTGTGTGCCGCAGATGTGGGACAAATGGATGGCTTCGGCTGCCCTAGCGAGACGTAATTAGCCAAATCCAGAACCGAAAGTTGAACGAGTTGGCAACCCAACAGAGGTGTGTATGTGCCAAGCCCGGTTGGGATAACAAAGGAGAAGATTTAATAGTCCAAGAGGGACATGTGAGTTAAATCTGGAGGCCGATAGGCTGGATGGGTTGGCAGCCAGAGGGAGCATACATAGACCAAACCCAAAGCGATGAAAGGAAGGGATTTGACAGCCCGGGTGGGACCTATAAGTCAAATTCGTGAGCCGATAGGCAAATAGGGTTGGCAGCCCGACGAGGGCATGCAGAGGCCAAGCCCATGGGGACAAAGGAATAGACTTGGCGATCCCAGTGGGATATATGAGTCAAGTTTGAAGCCAAGAGGCGGGATGGGTTGACAGCCCGAAAGGGGCATGCAGAGGCCAGACCCAAAAGAAGAAACAGAGTGGATTTGACAGCTCTAGTGGGACGTGAGAGTCAAATCCTAAAGCCAATAGGTGAAGAAGTGGGTTGGCAGCCCGAGAGGGACATTCTGAGGCCAGACCCGGTGGGACATCTTCCAAAAGGCATGATGGATTGGTAGCCCGAGAGGGCATACTGAGGCCAGATCCCAGAAAAGTAAGATGAGCTGAAAGGCATGATGGGTTGGCAGACTGAGAAGGCATACTGAGACCAATCCCAAGAAGATAAGATGAGTCGAAGGGCGAGGTAGGTTGGCAGCCCGAGAGGGCGTACTGATGCCAAATCCCAGAAAAGGTAAGATGAGCCAAAAGGTAGGATGGGTTTACAGCCCGAGAGGGCATGCTGAGGCCAGTTCCAGAAGGTAAAATGAGCCAAAAGGCAGGGCGGGTTGGCAGCCCGAGAGGGCATGCTGATGCCAGTCCCCTAGAAAGTAAAATAAGCCGAAGGGCATGATGAGCTTGCAGCCCGAGAGAGCATACTGAGGCCAATCCCAGTGGGACAAAAGAGTAAGTGGGTTTAACTGCTCGGAAGAGACACATGAGCTAAACCCGGAAGCCGATAGGTGAAAATGGGTCGGTACCCCGAAAGGGGCATACATAGACCCAGCCCGATGGGACAGAGTATGACAACCTCAGAATGTCGGTGGCACTAGGTGTCATAGGATGACATGTAAGGCGTAGCCATGACATCAATATGATGTTTTGGTCGAGATGGGGTGGAGTCATTGACTTAGAGCCACCCTTAAAATATATAGGGAGAGGATTTTTTTTTTCACATTACCAACCTCACCGCCCTTTCGGGTTTTCACCGAGGCTGGCCCCTTTTAACTTTTTTCGATGTGCCCTTGCGGGTTTTCACACCGAGGGGTTGTCCATTTTTACCCGAGGCGCCCTTTCGGGTTTTAACCTCGACCGGGTCTATGGCCTTTTTGCCCTCAGCCAACTGTTGAAGGCTGACTGAGTCCGCCGGGGTATCAGTATTTTTAACCCCATTTTTTTTTTGAACCTTCACTGAGGAGAGGTATTGTCCTCTGAGGACTATTGTGGAAACTCCTGCGGTGGAGCATGGTAGAGCTTCATATGCTTGCCGGTGAGAGGAGGGAAGGGATTGTCCCCCTTATGGTCAAGGACCGTATAGGCCCCTCCTTCGTAGACCTTCTGGATGACGTAAGGCCCACGCCAATTAGGCTGGAGTTTGCCGCTGGATCTTCCCGCGAGAACCTCCTTTTCTTTAACCATGACAAGGTCGCCTTTCTTGAACGCCCGTTGCTTGACCAGCTTATCATAGGCACGTGTCATGCGGGCTTGATACACTTGTAAGTGCTTGTAGGCTTTGAGTCTTTGACCTTCAAGGTTGGACAATTCTTCGAGCCTTCTTTCAATTTCAGATTGGTCTTGGCCTGGGAATCCGACGTGCACAGCAACGCGGTAAGATGCTAGCTCGATCTCCACAGGGACCATCGCCTCGGCTCCGTAGACCAAAGAGAATGGGGAACATCCTGTAGGGGTTTTATAAATAATCCGGTAAGCCCATAGGGCTTCGTGGACCTTCTCGCCCCAATCCCGCTTACGGCCACCTACTATCTTGGACAGCAGCTTGCAGAGGGTCTTATTGAAAGCTTCGGCCAATCCGTTGGCTTGGGGATTATAGACTGATGACGTCCTCCAATCGATATGGAACTTGGCCGCCAAAGCATAAACAGTCTTATTCCTGAATGGCGTGCCATTATCAGATATAATCCGACTAGGGGTGCCGAATTTGTATATGATATTGTGCCTCACAAAATGGGCAACTATCTCCCCTATAACCTCCCGTAGCGGAGCGACTTCGCCCATCTGGAGAAGTAATCGGTGGCCGCCAATATGAACTTGTGCCCTTGGGACGATGGTGGGAATGGTCCCACAATATCCATACCCCACTCTACAAATGGCCAAGTAGGCGCTGTTGGATGGAGCGGGTTAGGTGGCCACCGAGGGACAGGGCCGAATGCTTGGCATTGATGACATGTACGAGCATATTGATTGTAATCTTCATACATGGTAGGCCAATAGAACCCTTTAAGCTTGATGATATTCTTCATCTTGGCTCCTGCTTGGTGAGCTCCACACAATCCGGAGTGAACCTCATGCATGACAGTCTTGGCCTCCTTGGATGAAAGACAATGGAGGAGAACCAATCGGTCTTTTTCATGGATGAGCCTGAAGAGCAGACCGTCAATCAACTGGTAGGATGTCGCCCTGCATAGCAATTGCACCCTCTGAACCCGATCAGGAGGGAGCCAGCCGTTCTTTATCATTATGATCGGCTCACGCCAATCTTCTTCTTCGGGAACATTCTCCTCTTGAATATTGTCGACCTCGTAAATAGTGAGGCCGGATTCTTCGTCGAGCACACTTGGCATGAGCCTTCGGTGTCTGACAATGATATTTAACTCTCCTTCAGGCGGGAGTTTTAAGGCCGCTGCCAATTTTGCAAGAGCATTAGCCTGCGAGTTGCTGCCTCTGGGGACATGGCCTATTTCAAATAGGTAGAATTTTTCCTTGAGCCTCATAACGGCTGCGTGGTAGGGAATGAGCTCCTTCTTTCAGACATCATGGACGCCCAGTACTTGTCAGATGACGAGCTGAGAGTCCCCGTACACTTTGATGCACTTGATGTCCATCTCCAGTGCCAGTTGAAGCCCAATAATTAGCGCTTCATACTCTGCCTCATTATTAGTCAGCGACTTCATGAGAGCGTAAGAATTGTGGAGGATGCCGTCTTGTGGGGACATAAAGACTACCCCCGCACCTGAGACATAGTCTGTAAGGCCGCCGACCCTTTTGATTGTCTGAGAGGCACCATCAAAATATAACTCCCAGTGTGGGAGGTTGAGGGTGAGGACGCCTGGCTCCCTCTATAGCGGGACTTTTCAGAATGCTCCCCAATTTCTTGAGAAGGCACTAACACCTCCTCATCGGGTAGCTCAAAGTTGAGCGGTGAATCTTGCGGCACAGGGTGCACTGCTAAGAACTCCGCCATTCCTTGTCCTTTGATCGCTTTACGTGGGACGAAGGTGATGTCGAACTCCATGAGGATAAGTGCCCATTTACCAAGCCTACCAGAGAGGACAGGCTGGCTAAGCAGAAACTTGAGTGGGTCACATTTTGAGATGAGTTGCACCCGGTTGGCTAGAAGGTAGTGCCTCAGCTTCATGACGGCAAAAACTAGAGTTAGGCACACCTTTTCCATGGGTGTGTACCGATGCTCGGGCTCGATTAGTTTTCGGCTGAGGTAGTACAGCGGCTGCTCCTTGCCCTCTTCATTAATCTGGGCTAGGAGAGCCCCCAAAGAGGCATCCATGGCAGCAATATATAAGATAAGGGGCTTCCCTCTGACAGGTGCCCCTAAGACAGGAGGAGTCAGTAGATACTCCTTGATTTGCTCGAAGACCTTCTGACAGTCTTCGTCCCATATGAAGGGTGCCCCTTTCTTCATCAGTCTATCGAAAGGTAGGCATCTTCCTGAGAGGTTAGAAATAAACCGCCTAATATAGGCGAGCCTTCCCTGAAGAGATTTGAGCTCTGTCAAGTTCTTGGGCGGAGGTAGTCCTCTTATAGCCTTTATTTTGTCAGGGTCAATTTCTATGCCCCGGTACCTGACGATGAAGCCAAGGAACTTGCCGCTGGAGACGCCGAAGGCGCACTTCATCGGGTTCATCTGGAGCTGATATTGCCGAAGCCTTTCAAAGACTCGACGCAAGTCAGTCAAGTGATCCTCCCGCTTCTTCGTCTTGACGACCAGATCATCGACATAGCATTCGACAAGGTCATGTAGCATCTCATCAAAGATCTTGGTCATTGCCCTTTGGTAGGTTGCGCCGGCAATCTTCAGACCGAACGACATCCTTTTGTAGTTGAAGATCCCCTTAGGAGACCGGAAAGCCGTATGGTCTTTGTCTTTGATGGCCATGCGGATTTGATTATAGCCCGACGACCCGTCCATAAAAGACAAGGCTTCGTGACCGGTGGTCATATCAACCATTGTCTCAGTGATTGGGACAGGGAAGTCGTCCTTCGGGCATGCTTTGTTCAAATCCCTGAAGTCGATGCAGACTCAGACTTGGCCATTCTTCTTCTTGACGGGGACGATATTGGCGAGCCACACAGGATACATGCAAGGCTCTATAAAGTCCACGTTGAGCATTTTGTCAACCTCAGCGTTGACCTTCAGCTCCAGCTCATGGCGCATACGCCTTTGAGCATGCTTGACTGGCTTGACTGTTGAAAGTATTGCCAGTTCATGTCAGCCACAGAAGGATCGAGCCCGGGCATTTCTTTATAAGTCCAGGTGAAACAATCCCTGAACTCTTCTAGGAGCTGTCGATACGACTACTTTTCTTCCTCGCTGAGGAGAGCACTTATGAAGGTGGGATGATGGTCGCTTTTGCTTCCGAGATTGATCTCAATCAACTCATCCACAGTTGCTTGACCCCCATCTTCGGGCTCCGGTGGAGCTGGTTGGAGGTCGACGAAGTCTCCCTCATAATCAGTGCTGGCTTCATGGACTTCAAATTCTTCGAAGCGCTCTTGCTCGTGGCTTGAAGTCGAAGGGCTGGTTTCATCATGTTGATGGTTAGCAGGCTGAGCTGCCCCTTCCTATGAGGGGTGGTCGTCATCGACTCCTGGTGAAGGTGATGGTGTCATTGATAGCTCACTGGACTCCCTTATAGAGTCGCCGATATTGGGCCCAACTTCAGCTTGCCCGTTAGGGAGAGGCAGTAGCCCTATGGCATTAACTGCATAATGGACCTCGAAGTCCGTTTCCTGGTCATAGCCAAGTCCCCTTGTGTCTTTGCGAGAGAAAGGAGGTTGCCCACGGACCTGTGGAGGGTTCCACAACTGATGGAAGTACGCCGCTCGCACGGGGTCCAGCGTTTGCCGGATGTGCTACTTTTTACACATCTCCTTAATGTAGCTGGGCATGTCATCCATCTCCTGGACTGGCTCTGGCGCCACATCGGTGGGAGTATCCCAGCCAAAGTCATCTTCAGGAGGACACGGTGGGACTAAATCACCTTTGTAAAAGATGACCGGCTTGTTCCCCTTGCCCTTGTTGCGTCTCCTTCTTCGTTGATAGGAGACTATAAAGGTCTTCAACGACTCCACCTCGTATTCTTCCCGCTGGGACGAGAGCTGGAGGCACTTGGGCGGTAAGGAGATACTCTCGTCAATGACCCGGCTGATGAGGTTGGCTTCAAAGTCAAGATTCCACCTTTCTGGTTGAGTCGGCTTGGAGGCGGCACTGAGGCTCAGCCTGTGCAGCTTTACCATGTCTTGGTTAACAGTGAAGAGCTGCCCTTCCTCAACTTCATGGTCCATCTTTTGTTTCCCTTTGTCTTTTAAAGACTCGGGGATTGCTAAAGTGGGCTTCCCAAAATATAGCGAAACATCGGCCAGATGGCACTCATTGGGGTGGAACGGGGCTTGATCTGCGAAGACCATATGTTGTTCCCCTTCCTTAGCATATTTAATGCACTGGTGCAGAGTTGAGAAAACAACCCAGTTTTCATGCAGCCAGGGTGTTCCAAGCAGCATCTTGTAAGATGTGTCGGAGTTGATGATATAAAATGTCGCTTGGGTGACAAAATCGCCCAAGGCTAGTTTGACTTCAACCCGACCAAGCGCCTCCTCGGAACCCTGATTGAATCCCGAGATCTTGACCACAGTCACCTTTTGTAAATAAGGTGCCAAGTATAGAGACTTGAAAGTCTTCAAAGGCATAATGTAGACGGCTGCTCCGGCGTCAACCAGGATGCGATTCACGTCATGCCCATTGATCGTCCCCCTCATATATAAGGGGCGATTATGGCACGGATAGGACAGCTACATGTCTTTGTCCATGAAGGAGATGTTGGCTGTGAGTGCTTCATATGCCTGGGCTTGCAACTCTGCAGCATGGGCTTCATATGCCTCTGGATCTTGAAGTATCTTAACAAGAGCCTCTCTGAGGTCTTTGCTCTACGCAATGGCTTCCCAAATAGTGACATTTGTTGGGAACCGCTTCATATGATGAATGATTTTGCGGTCCGCCCGAGCACGGGTCTTGTCAAATGGCGGGATGATCTCCGCCAGGGTCTTTGGCGCCTGGCGAGGCTTCTCCCACTTAGAAGGGCACTCCTCCGCATTCTGGCCTTCCGCATCTTCTTGGAACAACGGAGCCAAGGATTCCTCTGGAGGTGGCAAAGGCCCATCATGTTGGTCTTCATTAGAAGGACCGGCCTGGCTCGCGGGCTCGACCCTGTTGGAGGGGCCGGCATGCTCTGATGCCTTCTCGCACTTCGGCGACTTGGCCGACTCCTCTTCTTCATCGGAGGAGGTGATTGTAAAAGGGACGCCACCCGGCTTAGCCGTTGAGATGGGGCCTGAACCCTCTCAGGGGCTGAGGATGAAAGGGATCCCCCTCACTTGAGTTTCCGGGACAGGACCCGGCTTCTCCCCTCTGAATATTATGACCCGGTCAAGAGTCAGGGGACCTTCACGTCCACGTGCTCAGCCACGACCTCGGCCACGTCCCCGGCCATTTCTTGCCGAGCGGCGCTGATATGTCGCCATAGGAGCATGGCCTCCAGTGCTATCAGCCGTGGGACAGTAAATATTGTCGGGCGGCGGGATCGCCACCATGTTGCACGAGAGCTCTTGCAGCATTTCCTCGAGCATTTCCATAGTGAACTCCTCATCTTTGTAGAATAATGAGATCTGCTCTGGGATTGGGAAGTCTTCACCCTCTTCAAGGCGGTGGGCCATTTCCCAGAGCCATTGCAGAAGACGGGCTTTGCGCCCAAGCATGTCCCAGAGAAATATATTCGTCTAGAGTGACAATCCTGGTGGGGCGAGGGGGAGTGGACTCCTCCAACTCATCTATGAGCTTTTGAAGTCTTTGTAGAGGAGTTGGCTCCTTAAGAGCCTCCATAGCAGCGGCTTGCTCGGCTTGCTTCTTCAATCTCCTCTTCAAATTCTTCTTGCGGTTCTTCTCTTGTTTCTTTTGGCGTGCCGCCTCTTGAGAAGAGAGACATTCTTGCTTCGGAAGTGGGACTCACTTGTCCCCAGAATTTTACTTCTTGCTCCGGGCTGACTCCTTAGGAGTTTTAGCGTCACGGCTCTTTCTAGAGGTGACCTTGGTCCAATTGGCTTCCTTGGGTTGAACTTGGAAGGTGGCATTGATTGCCTGAGCAATTATTTCAGGAGGCAACTCCTGGAACTCTGCCAGTCCACAGTGGGGCCTCTAGGGGCTTTGTAGTTCCACCGACTTTGCTTGGGCTGATGGTGGCTTGGTTTGCTTGAGCCGCTGAGGCCTTTCTACAGTTGGCGACTGTGTCGGATTGACAGAAGCCTTAACTGGGGCCTTCCCGGGCTCAAGAGGTTGAGTTCTCTCCACAACTAATGGCCTTGCTGACTTGGCAGGGAGCTTTGGATGAAGGCTCTGATGCCTTGGCTTTGCCTTTGTTGTCTGGCCGAGAGTTCTCTCTTATGACGATGCCAGGCTGACTTAGCCTGGGGCGGACCTTGGAACTCTCTCCCGCGGCTTGGCTTCCTGGGTTCTAGACCTTAGGCCGTTTATAGGTGGCTGTGGCCTTGCCTTTAGTGAGTAATGGGAATTCATCATTTTCCACAGGCTCACTTGGTCGGGCTAATCGGGAGAAAGCTTCATTTTCTCGCCGAGCCTACTGGAGAGTCTCCCTGGCGGCCTCTGCAAGACGCAACCTTGTCATGGAGTTCCCCTGAGTATCGACAACCCCCCTCTGGATGAGGGCTTCAATGAAGTCCTGGACCTTTGAGCATTGCCGAGTAGGGTGAGACACCCTTGCATGATACTTGCAATAGCGGGGGTGACTCTTGGCTGTCTCATTGTAATAAGACGGTGGGTCATGTGTCAGCACCCAGCCATCCTCCATAAGTTTATCAAAAATCTTCTCAGTGTCTTCCTTAGGAAAAGAACACTGATGAGAGAGTCGCCACCCTGGGTACCACAATGTGGATTTAGGTGGCTGAGAATTGACTCCCTGGGAACTGACTCCCTCCTCCTGTGACTCGGGGAGTTGAAAAGATGCTGAGGCATGTATGACGTTGACGAAGAAGTGAAGACTCCTTCGTGCATGCGGCTGCGGTGGGTCGACTACTAATTCGCCCATATTAACCTTCCCCCGTCGGATTAAGTCTTCGGCGAGGTCCTTGAATGGTTCATAGTTGTGGATAATATGGCCAACAACTTCATGATATGGGCAATAGCCCTGATGAAAAGTAACACCTGGTGTCTGCTCCAAGGGTGACAGACTTATCAGCCCTGCTTGCTGGCATGCGAAGAAGATGTTTAGAGTCTTCTCACAAGGGAATGAATATAACTTCTCTGAGAGCTCAACTTCAAGTGAGGCTTCCTCGCCTTCTGGTGAGTCCTCCTCGTCTTCGATGAATCTGAGGATTATTCAAGGAGCCAGCCCCTGAGCGGAGCCCGACCCGCGGGTGATACACCCGCCTCCCGTATGTAGACTAGAGCTAACCCCCTGGCAAATGGGCCAAAGGGGAAGGTGGACAGCAGCTGATCAATGCTTTCCAGGAGCTACAGCAGGCGCCTCTATTCTAGTTGTAGCTGCCGGATTTCCCCTTGGAATTTTCGGATGGTCCTCCGCAGCGCTAAACATTCTGGGAATGAAGGAGGAGTGGCTCTAGGACCACCATTGGGCTGTCGACTTGAGGGCCCGGCTTCGGAGGCATTGGAGCTTGAAGCCATCGCCATCATTTGGACCACGTTAGCTGACCGATTCGATCGGCTCTAGGGATGAGGCTGGGGTGGTTCGACTGCATGGCCCAGCATATTTACCAAGCCCTTTTGAATGAGCTCTTCTGCTATATTCTTGAAAAGATAGCAATCCCCAATGGTGTGACCCAACCTTCGGTGATACACACAATAGGTAGGATCCTCTATCTTATCCACCTCCGTGGGCTACCGTGGATCCGACAGAGTGACGAGCTACTCTTTCATGCATTGATCAAAGAGCATCTTAGTATGCTCTTTCCTGAAGGAATAGGGCGTCTTCATGTTCTTCGCTAATCGAGACGCGCTTGCTTTGGCATCAGGCTTATTGCCATTGCCTTTAGATTTTCCTTCTCCCTTTTCTCCATTGGTCGGGGAGAAATCTACAGCATTTACCTCCTTGCTGCTAGCCAGACGGTCTTTGGAGGATTTGCCTTTGGCAGAAGCTTGTGTAGGGTGGTCGGCAAAGAACATCTCAATTTCCGCCACCACCGTGTTCAACTGGTCAAAGCCTTCTGATATTGGAGCCCAGAAGCTTTTCGCTGACTTCTGCCGAGAGACCCCTGCTGTAGATGGTGATCGCATCTTCAGGCGTCGGAGGATTATCGCAGCGCATGCTGACGTCCCTCCATCGCTTGATAAAGTCCAACGCTGTTTCACCCTTCTTCTATCGAAGGGAACAAAGCTCTGCTAAGGAGACTTTGTGCTCGACCATTTGGAAGCGGTCAACAAACTTCTACTGCATATCAGCCCAATCAGATACTGAGTTGGGCTTTAACCTTGAATACCACTGGAAGTCGGTGCCAGTCAAGGACGTGGCGAAATACCGCAGCAAATATGCCTCTTCCAGGGCTAATTCACCCATGGCCGTCATGTAATAGGCCAGGTGTTCATGCGGAGAGCCTTGCCCGTTGAACTTCTGGAGCTTCGGGGCCTTCGGGAAACCTGGTGGAAGCTTCTTGAATTGATGATGGAGGGGATATGGCACGCTGTATAAATCAACGGTAGCCACACCCTCGCCATGTTAAGCGAACTTCACTTCCACAATGTGCTCGATCATTTGCTTCTGCGCCATGAGGCTTTCTGCGGCAGGAGTAGCAGATGACCGCGCATTGGCTTCATGCAGCGGGACTTCGAAGTCCACCTCCAGTGGGACTCTTGGAGCGGTGACAGAGGCATTGGCCACGATTGGAGTGGGGGAAGGCTGCTGATCCGCTCCAGCCGGTGCTGCCTGAGGCGGGGCAGGAGCCTCCTTTTCGTGCAAGAGCGATTGTAGCAATTTCTTGAGCTCTTGGTTCTCCCGTCGAAGCTCTTCCACTGTGGGGGCTCGTGGCTCTTCCCTCAACTCTTCTTCATGCCGGGAGTGACTGTCCCTATCAACACTATGGACGTCTTCCTGGTGCTCTTCTTGGCATGCCGGCTCGGGCTGAGATGTACCAGCAGCCGGCACCTGTTGTGTTTGTGCCAGACCACGGGATATGGATCTTGACCTCCTCGAGTACTGGATAGGTTGGTCAAGGTCTCTCGAGGTGTTCTCGGGCTGTTTGTCGCCGGAGGTGGCGTAACATGTAAACACTTTGACTGTGTCATCGGTCACCTGGACCACCCATTTTTTCTTGGGCGGTTGTCGCTCCGGCTTGGGCGGCCTCCCAAGTCTATCAAAGATAGACACTCGAGATGTAGATACTTGAGGGGAGCGATCCTCCTTCGTGTTCGTGGAACTGGCCCACGGGGAAGTCGGCCGCACCTTCTTGCCAGCTCCACGGTGCTTCTGCACCCGTAGGGGCTGATTTGTAGATCTCAGAGAGACTGAGGCCTCAGTGCTGGTCGGACTCCGCATTCGTCACAGATCCGACATGCGAAAAGGCTCCTCCGCCCTCGCGCACCTTATAATTCGGGCCTCCTCCTTAGTGACCTAGATATTCTTCAAGTGGAGCTGGCGCTCCTCCACTTGGTTACCCCCTGTCCTTGGACGGGGAGCTCGTGGCTTGGGCCGTTGCAGAAGGCCCTGAGTTGCCGCCGGTATGGCAAACTTCTCCTTCTTCGCTCCTTTGTCCTGAACTTGCCGGAGGGGATCGAAGCGGTTGGAGGTAGAAATAGTTGGGACATGATGATCCCGTGGCAGGATCGGCTCGCCTCCATTGAGCCGGATGCGAATATCTCCGATAATTACAGTCTTGCCGGAGCGTGAGATAGCCGCTTCAGGCCTTGCACCATTGCGGCTATGGCGTTGCCCCCATTGGGTAGGGGCGACGGTGGTGGCGCCCGCCATAGGCATGGCGCCATCCTGACGATGGCGGTGTTGCCCCCGTTGAGTAGGGGCAGCACCTCTGAGGGTGGCCGCATTGGAGTTGGGGCCGTTACGGCGACAACGTTGCCCCCGTTGAGCAGGGGCGGCGCCGGCAGTGATTTGATTGACTGAGAAAACCTTGCCAATAGGTGGGGCAGAAGGCCTGACACCTTTGGCCATTGACATAGCAGCCAAGCGGGCTCGGCTGGTTGTCGGGATGAAGGGCTTGACACCGTTAACAGTTGGAGAATTGACCGGATGGACCCAGCCAGTTCATGAAGTAGAGGGTCTGACACCCTCAGTGATTGGTTTCTTGGCCAAGTGAACCCAACCAATCGACGAAGTCGAGGGCTTGACGCCCCCAGAGATGACCTTGTTGACCGGACTAACCCGACAAGTTATTGAGATCGAGGGCCTGATGCTCCCGACAGTTGTCTTCTTACCCGAGCGGACTCGACCAACAATTGAGGTTGAGGGCCTAACACCCCCAGTGATGCTCGTGTTGACCGGACGGACCCAGCCAGTTGATGAAATAGAGGGCCTGACACCCTCAGTAATGGTCGTCACAGCCGCGACTAAGCTGACCTCAACCATGGGCACAACGCCCAGGAAGAAGGGCGAGTCGACGACCGCTAGGAAGTCGCCGAAAACAAGTGGCGTTGCCAGGTAGCCGACCCTGGCATGGTTGGCGATGATCTCGGGGCCGTAGGTAATGGCAGCCATCGCTGTTGCTGATGTTGGTGGTGCGTAGCACGAACGATGATGAGGACATCACCAGCTTTCCCCTTTGTTCGAGGATCCAGATGCTCGCCAACTATGCTACATCTTTTCCGCCACTATATTTCGAGTCATATGATGTAATTTTCATTTTCTTATCATGTACTTTTCCTTTTATTTGAGTCCAATACCTAGGTTAGGTAGCTATTTACCTAAGTCTAGAGTCATTATGTTGGTTAATGGGCCCAATTATATGGGCTAGGCCCAGGGGCGCCCCCTTCCCCTTGGTTAAGTGTTAGTAGTCCAAAAGTCAGGGACTTATGTGAAAATGTGGGATTCCTATAAATAGGACCCCAATCCCTCATTTGGAGGCTAATGAAGTATTGATAAAATTGCCACAAGAATTTGTGCCTCTCTCTCTAGCTCTCTCTCTCTATTTCTCTCTCTCTCTAAAGGGGGCGAACCCCATCCTCTCTCCTCCCCACCCCCAAATTCAAAATTCACTCTCTCTCCTCCCTATTCACCTCTAATTAAGACCCCTCCCCCTTCCCCATACCTCCCATTTAAGTCCCCTCCAACCCCTAGGTGGAATCCCCTTCTCCTAGGCACCTCTCCCTCCTCCCAAGCAACCTTTCACCTTCCCCATACAACCTTTCATTTTCCCAAGGGAGAATCCCTTCTCCCAAGCACCCCTTCCCCTCCCCAAGGCAACCCTTCCAATTCCCTAGGCCCCCATTAAGCCACCATTCAAAACAAAGGAGAGATCTCTCCTCCCTCTCTCCTTCCCAACCCAAATTCTCATCTCCCCCTCCCTCCACTTGCTAGACCACCTCCCAGCCCCCTTTCTGCCCTTCCCACACCTTGAATCACCCCCTAACAGACCCCCACATAGTCAGGTGTCACCCCCACACCCATCCACCCCATTTCCCACCCCATCTACTCCGTCTCTCATCACCTTTCATCACCCTATCCATCTCAGTTCGCAGGCAGCAGTTGGAGCCCGACTTGCAGAGACTGCCCCGGTGCTGTCTGACATCATCTGGCAGTTAACCATATATCGCCGGAAAGGTCTTCCAGTCTTCTTCGCAGGCGAGGTGGAATCGTCTCGTTCCGACTTTACTACAGATCGTGGAGCCCATTCTCGTCTGACTGCGCAACCGGGGCCAAAACCTGGACCAGATATGCAGTGCAGAAGCTACCACAGACACACCCCTCAACTTCTGAAGGTGCCACTTGGCCGAGAGCTGCTACCACAAGACCTCTACCATCACCAACAAGCGGCGTCCCTTTCGGCATCAGGAAGAGCTTTTTCCAATTTTTCTCTCCCGGGCGCGCATAACAGAGCGTTCAGGTCCTGCCCTGACCTCCCCTCACTCAACGGACTCCTCCTCCTTACCCCGACATTGTCTGGTGCTCTGCTTGGTTGCTGCTCGAAGAAGACTCATCCACGGTCATCCTCGACTTGGTCTCGCATCAATCAGACTTCAGGAGCGGTCATGGTGACTACATCCATCTGCTGCTGCACCCTGGGAACAGTACGAATCTGAGCGTAGGGGCCCTGTTCCAGAGCCTGCCCCAGCCGGTGACAACTTCAGGACTGCCCACAAAAATTCACAGACGTGCCTGGATCCGTCAGCGTCATTTCAGTGCTGGTCTTGTCGAATTCTGAGTTCGGGGAGTGCACAGCGACGACTACACCGACCCCCTATCCTGCTGTCCCAGACCTGGGCAGATTCGGCGGGGTGCTTCATCGGCGCTAATCAAGCATAACTCCTTTCCCCGCCTGGCCGGCTTAGCGCCCCTCCCTACGTGGAGGTAGTGTTTGGTTTGTAACCTCATTTCCCCACCCCTAGTCCACCCCCTCTGTGAGGGCGTAGTGATTGTACTAGCAGGTAAGTGGCCGAAGCGTCATCGGCACGGCGTGCGGGTAGCCCACGCTTCCCCGCTCGCCCTCGTCTCCGGCCGGGATCGGCGTCCTCACGCCGATCAGGTGAGCTTCTGGCCACTTCCTCTGCTGGTTTTACTTTTGCTTGTCTTAGTATTGTTTCTAGTTGACCGTCGGCGCTGAGGTGAGCGCCCGATCTCAAACGCCATTGAATTGTGTGAACACCACGGAGTGAGTTGAGAGTGTGACACTACAACCCACACCCTCGGCGTGCCGGCAGCCCTTGAAATTGGGCATCCCTGGCCCATTGGGGACCATCCCTAGCTGGCCATACCCTTGGAACCTTGAGGTCCAACCTCGGACCCTCCCCATCATCGCCGGTCCGCCTACGGACCCGGGTGTGCGCGACGCGGGTGAACCCGCTTGAGTGGGTCTACCGTTCGGTTCGGTTGCTTGCAATTCTAGGTCCGAGGGGTCGTGTCTCATCAAATTGGTATCAGAGCATCATCATCCTTAGGCATGTCACATCAATTGGTATCAGAGCATGTTTTAGACTTGTCTCTACGAGTCTAGTCCTAGGGCATTATCAATTGAGTCTCCCTTACATCATGTTTTCCATCACTCCATTGCATGACCACCCTAGGGAGATGCCCCAAATATCCATGGACCGATTTTACACTGTCACTAACAAGATTCATAACTATCTTGATACCCTCACCACCCGACTTGACCGGCTCGAAACAAAAAGGAACCACGACCCTAGAGTTTGGTCACCTCGGGATGAATTTGGATGGGAAACCAAAGGACCCAGATACCCATGGGAAGAGATGAGGATTGAGATTAAGAAGATCTTCACTCCCACTTTCCCTCCCAGTCAACCCAAGACCTCCCTTAGGGCCCAAACTCCACCACCCCAAATAATTCCAACACTGATCACCACCACCATTCAAACCAAATTGGCCACCACCCAACCCACAAATCCTCCTCTCACCCCTTTCCAAAAGGAACTTAAGGAGGTGACCGAAGTCTATGAGGCTCCCCTAGATTGGGAAGAAGAATATGAAGCCCAATTGGGTCAAGAGGACTCATTCGTTCCCAAAGAAAACCCATTGAGCCAAATTGGGTGCACCCTCCCCTATGAGTTACAAGATGCCCAACCTAGGCCTCCACTACTACCCCTCCCCATTCTATCCCAAGTCCCCCATTACCCACCACCCAAAGAGCACCACATGCCAGTCATCATCACCCCACCCACAAAGGACCTACTCACCTTTTTGTAGAGGAAACCATGATCCCCACACCCGACCCTCTAGTAGGGAACACCCCAGAACCACTCCCCATCTTGGAGGAAAGTCATGGCCAAAAAGAGGAAGAAACTTCACCTTTCATGCCACCCCCAATTTGGAGTGAACTGATCATAAGTGGGCCCTTGGTTAGATGGCTTGTGGAAAACCGGGCTCACCCTATCCTGCCCCTTGCTTACCCTTCCATGGAACAACACCTCCCCATAGTACCCTTATCCACCTATCACACCACAATCCAATCATCCTATCAAGTGAAAACATTAGGGGATCTACTTAAGGGTATAGCTTGGCAAATGGAACTAACTGGCATGTTGATTATAGTAGCCGACCGACCTAGGAGCCTTGACCTCCTACACCTATGTGTCGGATCCATCTCCTCCATTTACACTGTGGGTTGCTACACTAGCGACCTTCTTTTACTCATCCCAACACCCAATGAGCCCGTTGCTATCCACAAACTAGAGTTGCTTCTCTCGGGTAGAACATCTAGTCCTCCATTCATGGCCGACCATCCCACCAAAAACTTTGGTCTAATCACTTTACTAGAGGAGGAGAGTCCGCCATCAAATGGTTGTGAGGACCATGAGGACCTAGAGTTCCTCTCCTTATGTGACCCTTACCATGACCCCTTCAATCCCCTCCTATACCCCCCCACCTTACTCACCACCAACTTTTTCCTACCCCAACCGACCTTATTGGACCAAGCCCACTCCATTTTCCTAGACCCCTTTGACCCTTATGAGTGGAAACTCTCACACCAAGCCATATACATAAGAGAAACCATTTGGATGGGAATGCATGTGCCACTAAATTTTGCATCATTTGGTAGGGCTAGTAAGCCCAGTCATCTCATACATGTCATGCACACTTTAGGCCCAATGCATGACTGGCTCACATTTGGATGTGCTGGTCCTCCCTCATTCATCATTGATCATATGCATGTTAGGAGCATCTATGGGTGTCCAGGTCCCCCGAAATTCATCACCACTTTGTGTGATAGGTTCTCCTACAGATACCATGGCCCTCCCACCATTGTTATGAAGCCCATGCATGATAGGGCCACTAGTGGTTGCCCCGGTCCACCTAAGTTCATCAAGGTCCACATGGCATCACAGCATGATAGGTCAATTTACGGTTGTCTCGGTCCACCTTTACACACCAAGCTCTTCACACCCACACCGCATCATAGTGCATGGCATACGCATACACGCAAGTAATTCGTAATAAGCGGTGAGGTTCACAAAGAGCGGATAAGAGCTCGCGAGCGTCACTTGGAATTTCAAGTAGGTGATTTGGTGATGATGGCATCGGAGTGGCTCTACCTTAGGGTCACCTCCCATTCGAGGGCACGAGGACTTGGACCTTTCCCTGTACCTAATGGCTTTGGCAACACAGCTTGTGGATTGAATTTACCAATGGGTTATGGGATATACCCCACTTCTCACGTGGCAGACCCGGCACCCTATATGGGCACCGCGGTGGATCCTAGTGAGTGCTTTGAGCCTATACCTTCCTTTAAGAGGGACACCCCGGAGAGCCACCACAAAATAGCCTTGAGAGCCCGACGTGTGCACATAGGGGCAATACTATGCAAGCAGGGTTCCATCGCCAGCAAAAGGGTGTGCCCCAGCCACCTTGAGAGGATGAAGGACTGTCCCCTGGTCGCAGATGCGGGTTGAGTTTGGAGGTTGAGAGTCGCCCTCAGCTACTTTGGAGGACCGCTCCCCCGGTGGGCCCATACTCGACGGAGTCGAGTTCTCCGCACCCCGGGGGTATGATGAGGACATCACCAGCTTTCCCCTTTGTTCGAGGATCCAGATGCTCGCCAGCTATGCTACATCTTGTCCGCCACTATATTTCGAGTCATATGATGTAATTTTCATTTTCTTATCATGTAATTTTCCTTTTATTTGAGTCCAATACCTAGGTTAGGTAGCTATTTACCTAAGTCTAGAGTCATTATGTTGGTTAATGGGCCCAATTATATGGGCTAGGCCCAGGGGCGCCCCCTTCCCCTTGGTTAAGTGTTAGTAGTCCAAAAGTCAGGGATTTATGTGAAAATGTGGGATTCCTATAAATAGGACCCCAATCCCTCATTTGGAGGCTAATGAAGTATTGATAAAATTGTCACAAGAATTTGTGCCTCTCTCTCTAGCTCCCTCTCTCTATTTCTCTCTCTCTCTCTCTCTAAAGGGGGCGAACCCCATCCTCTCTCCTCCCCACCCCCAAATTTGAAATTCACTCTCTCTCCTCCCTATTCACCTCTAATTAAGACCCCTCCCCCTTCCCCATACCTCCCATTTAAGTCCCCTCCAACCCCTAGGTGGAATCCCCTTCTCCTAGGCACCTCTCCCTCCTCCCAAGCAACCTTTCCCCTTCCCCATACAACCTTTCATTTTTCCAAGGGAGAATCCCTTCTCCCAAGCACCCCTTCCCCTCCCAAAGGCAACCCTTCTCATTCCCTAGGCCCCTATTAACCCCTCCATTAACCCACCATTCAAAATAAAGGAGAGATCTCTCCTCCCTCTCTCCTTCCCAACCCAAATTCGCATCTCCCCCTCCCTCCACTTGCTAGACCACCTCCCAGCCCTCTTTCTACCCTTCCCACACCTTGAATCAACCCCCTAACAGACCCCCACATAGTCAGGTGTCACCCCCACACCCATCCACCCCATTTCCCACCCCATCTACTCCGTCTCCCATCACCTTTCATCACCCTATCCATCTCAGTTCGCAGGCAGCAGTTGGAGCCCGACTTACAGAGACTGCCCCGGTGCTGTCCGACGTCATCTGGAGGTTCACCATACAACGCCGGAAAGGTCTTCTGTCTTCTTCACAGGCAAGGTGGAATCGTCTCGTTCTGACTTTACTACAGATCGTGGAGCCCATTCTCGTCTGACTGCGCAACCGGGACCAGAACCTGAACAAGAGCTGCAGTGCAGAAGCTACCACAGACACACCACTCAACTTCTGAAGGCGCCACTTGGCCGAGAGCTGCTACCACAAGGCATCTACCATCACCAACAAGCGGCGGCCCTTTCGGCATCAGGAAGAGCTTTTTCCAATTTTTCTCTCCCGGGCGCGCAGAACAGATCTTTCAGGTCCTACCCTGACCTCCCCTCACTCAACGGACTCCTCCTCCCCACCCCAACATCATCTGGTGCTCTGCTTGGTTGGTACTCGAAGAAGACTCATCCACGGTCGTCCTCGACTTGGTATCGTATCAATCGGACTTCAGGAGCGGTCGTGGTGACTACATCCATCTGCTACTGCACCCTGGGAACAGTACGAATCTGAGCGTAGGGGCCCTGTTCTAGAGCCTGCCCCAGCCGGTGACAACTTCAGGACTGCCCACAAAAATTCACAGACGTGCCTGGATCTGTCAGCGTCGTTTCAGTGCTGGTCTTGTCGAATTCTGAGTCCAGAGGAGTGCACAGTGATGACTACACCGACCCCCTATCCTGCTATCCAAGACCTGGACAGATTCGGCGGGGTGCTTCATCGGCGCTAATCAAGCATAACTCCTTTCCCCGCCTGGACGGCTTAGTGCCCCTCCTTGCATGGAGGTAGTGTTTAGTTTGTAACCTCATTTTCCCACACCTAGTCCACCCCCTCTGTGAGGGCGTAGTGATTGTACTAGCAGGTAAGCGGCCGAAGCGTCATCGGCGTGGCGTGCGGGTAGCCCACGCTTCCCCGCTCGCCCTCGTCTCCGGCTGGGATCGGCGTCCTCACGCCGATCAGGTGAGCTTCTGGCCACTTCCTCTACTGGTTTTACTTTTGCTTGTCTTAGTATTGTTTCTAGTTGACTGTCGGCGGTGAGGTGAGCGCCCGATCTTAAACGCCATTGAATTGTGTGAACACCGCGGAGTGAGTTGAGAGTGTGACACTACAACCCACACCCTCGACGTGCCGGCAGCCCTTGAAATTGGGAATCCCTGGCCCATTGGGGACCATCCCTAGCTGGCCATACCCTTGAAACTTTGAGGTCCAACCTCGGACCCTCCCCATCATCGCCGGTCCGCCTACGGACCCGGGTGTGCGCGACGCGGGTGAACCCGCTTGAGTGGGTCCGCCGTTCGGTTCGGTTGCTTGCAATTCTAGGTCCGAGGGGTCGTGTCTCATCAAATTGGTATCAGAGCATCATCATCCTTAGGCGTGTCACATCAAACGGAGTGGCGTGCAGATGCACAAAGAACTCTCAAATGAACCGAGAGATGTGCCCTCCTCCTCCCGTCCTGTAAAAGGAAGAGGAGGGAAATCAGAACCTTGTAAAAGGTTTAGAGACTTTCTTTGACAGAAAGAAGAAAGGCGGGAGAAGTCCCACCGGGTGTGCCAGTCTGTGAGACACGGAAAAATCTAATCAGTTTTTTATCGTAGATAAAGATATAGATTTTGTTCTTTTTGAAAAGAAACATCCCCCTCTAAGTATAGAGGGTGATTCCGTGTGTGCGCATAGATCAGACGATTTGGCTTCGGGTATTGGACCTCTCCCCACTACCGGAGTCAGTGTTGATTGACATCGACCTAATGTCTGAACACCTTTGTTTGACTGTCAAAGGAATCCCCAAAATCCTTTACAAGGTTCTGAGGTTGAGGGCAAACTCTCTTGAAGAGCTCATGATGTCCACTCACTCACCACCGACCAACAGAGACGACTGAATTAGGACTAGGTCTCAGCAAAACCCTAAGATTTAGGAATGGAAGCGCAAATATGCGGAAGCCATAGGTATTTTTGAAACAGAGAGAAGTTTTCTGGACCCCGAGGGTATTTCGGTTATATTCTCAGGCCAGGGGTATTTTTGAAATTTTTGGGCTGGAATTAAGTAGAATCGGGTCCCTGACTCCCCAAGGCGCTGAGGCTCTTTTTAGAGAGTTTTGAGAGGCTGCTAGGCCATTTTTAGGTTGTAGGGGTATTTTGGTAATTTTACCATACCCTAGACCTAGGTTTAAAGTGATACCCGAGTGTCGGACTGAGCTGACAACACTCCCAGATCGAAGTAGTGACAAGGGGCTTCATGGAAGGCACACATCTGTCAATTTGATCGAAGGAGGGGTATATATGTAATTTTCAGAAGTCGAGGGTTTTCTTATAATTTTACCACCCGAGGATACATGTAAAACATGCTGGGTGTTTCTATAGTTCAAATGAGTACAAGGGTTGTCGGCAAGTTGTCGACTGTACAAAAGTCCGCGCAAGAGCGGGATATAGGGACGTAGTCCCAATTACAAAAGATTACAGGGTATGACTAAAAATTAAAGGACTTTGATCTTTTACGGTCCCGGGGATGACATTTTTATAATTTCGCCATTATAAGGGCATAAATACATGACTTAGTCGTCCCGGGACGTAAAGACTTACAAACATGGCCCGCTGAGGGGCATAAATGTAAATATACCCCGTAGGGGCAGAAGTACAAGACCCGGGGACTTAGCCCACATGGACCGAAATAAACGAACAAACGCTTCAAGTGTGCTCCGTAGGTTGTAGCTTGTGTGTCGTCGATTCTCCCTTTGTTTGGACCTCCGGGGGTCTATTTATAAAAGTGGGGAACCTCCCCGGGAGTGTTCTACCCCGTACGGGTCCAACGGATGAAAATGACCCCGGGTAGGTCACATTTTCAAATTTTTTTAAGTCTGTGTGCGGGAATGGGACCTCCCAGGGGTGGGAGGTCCCCGGGACGGTCCGGGACCTCCCCGGGGTCGCGAACCCCCAGGGGAGAACCTGCTCGGGGTCATGACCCGGGGGGGGGGGGGGGGGGGGGGCGGGGGCCTGCCCGGGGTCGCGGATCCCCGGGGGGGCCTCCTCGGGGTCGCGGCCTCCCCGGGCAGGGCCTGCCCGGGATCGCGGACCCCGGGTGGGTCCCGCGCCCCGGGGAGGACCTCATCGGGGTCGCGGACCCCGGGTGGTCCCCACCCGGGCCGCACGCACCCCTAGGTGGGCTCCCCGGGGTCGCAGACCCTGGGTGGGTCCCACTCGGGTCTGGACGACCCCGAGCGGGTCCGCCCGCCCAGGGGGAGCCCCGCGCGGGACTCTTCCTCCTCCGGACGAACCTGTCCGGATAAGGGTGACCCCGGACGGGTCCCTTTGGCCCCGGACGGGTCTATTCCTCGCGTGGGTTCCATAAAAGGAGGTCTCCATGGCTTTGAAGCCTCGAGTTCTCGCCGTGCCTCGTGGAGAATAGCGAGAGGGAGCACCCCCTTGTTCGTTTGTCGTCTTCCTCGTGCCGTAGGCCGCTGTGGGAGGACGAGTTGTTGTCCGTGCTTCGTGATACACGTGCGAGGGACGTTGTGCTTGGTACGTAGACCTTTTCCAGTATCTCCTTCGTTGTTGTAGAAGTTGTCCTTGCTCGTAGTTACACGTTCAAAGGACGGAGACTTAATCCCGTAGGGATTTTAATACAACCACACGATCCTGACAATCATTGTGGCTTGAGCTTGGCTTGTGGCCATCCCCCGAGGGGTTTAGATTGTAAGCACATGTAGGCTATAAAGCCTTACACTTTGTAATATCCGAAGGGACGACGATATGCCGAATAGAGGGTCCCGTGTAGGAATATCCCATCGGACGGTGATACACCGTACCAAAACCTTGTCACGTGCGGAATCAATATCCCGAAATTTAAGATGATAAATTACGGGTGCAACACAGCAATAAGAACCCATGTCAGAAATTCAGATGAAGCAATAGTAAATCATGGACAAGATGTTGACACAGCAAGTGTTGATTATCGAGATGGAAAGATGAGTAGACTTTAAACCAACAACTCAATATGAGGCATTGAGCAAGTATAAAGCATTGGAAGTCCATTCAATTTTTTATTTTCATTATTTTTCAGATTTTTGGTTTTCTATTGAGATGCACGAGGCAATATGTAAACAAATGATGGCATATGTGATGCACAGGATGCAACCAAGCAAGTATGTATATATACATGCAACATATCTCTCCCGTACTTATTTGAGGAGAGAATAGGTATAAGAAAAGTGCATGAAAGTCATGACTACCAGAATGTTCATATATAGCACCTCGGATATTGTGTAATCGCATAGGAAAATCATACAATAGTCAATGCAGTCAATCAATTTTTGGAATACATATTGAATCAAATTTCCAAGTGTATAAGTGAATAACATGAAAAACAACTATAGCCATATGGATATTCAGATTTTCAAATCAATACAATGAGAGATTTTACATACTGCACTTCAGTTTATGAGAACAGCGTATTGGAGGCTACGCTCTACCTCAGTAAATTTTTCAATGATTTCCCAAAGATAATCAGAATTGTTCTAAGAATGATCAGGTTCAAATAATTCCTTTTTACGTGAGTAGACACATGGAGCTCATGCCAGACTCCCCGTTACTCAGAATATTGAACCATTTGACCTCATTTTGAACAGAGATACTTTAGTCAACACTTTTCAGAAATGAACCACATCACGTCTCAGGTGACATGTATACAGTTTACTCAGTGATACTTAGCATTGCTCTGCCATTCTTTTCAGATTCTTTCAACAAGGATAGGTAGGCAGCTTTTTCCTCAACTGCATCTACAACATACATGCAGCAAGTTTAATATCTCTAGAGTGTTGAAAGGAAATTCCTATATCCTTATGTTTAACAGTCATTTACATATATTATGCAAGACGTGTGAGAATTTGATTCCGCAAGAATATTGAAAATATTATGAACACATAACAGTGCACCTCCCACTAAGTAGATGCACTTATCAAATAGTTGCTCCCCCTAATTGTATGACATGAAACACTCCAGTAATGACTCATATGCAACGTTATTTATCAAGAAGGCATAAGGTCAAAGAACTTCCAAAGGATAGGGGTGAATAACATATATAAGCATGCAAGCATACATTGGGAATATGCAATGTGATGCAAATTTTCATATTGTTATTTGAATGTCCTAAATGCAATGTAAAGTGAAAGACGTAACATGAATGTAAATTACAAGTTTTCAGTTTTTCATTTGGATGATCTAAATGCACCTAATGCAGTGAATTCTAATGCATGCAACCTATAACTATATGAGAATGGAATGCAAGATGCAAAAGCAAGATGGGAAAGCTTGATTTTCAGAATATTTTTTAGATTCCACAAGAGGACATTCAGTTTTGAAGATGAACAATAATCATTTTCCAGCACTAGGCCTTTCAGAACAAGGGTACATAAAAGATAGAAAATAAGTAATGCAACCCATTTATTTTCAAAAATTGTTCAAGAGTAGATTTTCAATCACTTTTCAAAAGTTTTCAAGACATTCGCAAGCCATTCAGGAATTGACATTTCATTGCATAACTTTTCACATCATTAAGGATCAACTTCAGAAAATTTGAAGCAATTCATCATAAGCATGTTGCAAGTTATAATTGGAGATCACTCAGTCAATACAAGATGAAACAGCATTCATTTCAAGTTGTTTAGCTAGCAAGACTCCGCCTTGATAAATACATGAATTTTATAAAAATTCAATAATGTGCTCTCTTATGACATGGGGCTAGCTAACAAAGGAGCATAGAATAGCATCAGAAAATTATTTCAAGGCCAGCCATTCTCTTTCTTCGAGTTCTGGTACGAGGCGAAGAACTTTGGTCCAAAGACCAACTCACACATAGTGAGAGTTTCTAGGTGAAAATAATCCACCTTTTCACTACTCAGTATTTGATATACCAGATACTCAATTAAGCTCAAATGTGCACAAGCAATCAGATTGAAAGATGTTCAATAGTCAATATAATCTTCAAGATCATCAATTTCATTCAACCAGTAAGCAAATTAATCACAGGAATATGGAGGAACAATCATTTCAGGTATGTAGAAGCAATACCTGTCATTTGAATAACTTCACCAAATCCCATGGGCTAATGAAATTTCATTTCCATAGCAAGAGGTTGAATTACCTTAGTTCAGCTGACAGTACGTAGACTTTCACCACCACAACCACTAACCTCATGAAGGTTAGTATTTCACATTTTTGTTTCCTTACCTTTGTCTTGAGAATCCAGTATTTTTCTCAGTTTCTTTATGACCCTCAAGTCACTCCTGTAATCAAAGTTCTTATATTGTAGATTTGGGTACCCAAGCTTCCTTGGATCCCTAGAGTTTAGCGGCACTTTGAGAAGTGCATTCCACAGTCTCACACATGCAAATATTAAGTTGCATCAACAATGTATATGCATGAGAATGGATATGCATTCTAATATGAGAAGCAAGTTTTTCCAAATTTATGCAAGACAATGTATGAGAATTTATGCAGACTTGATGTATGCAATTCTTTGAATAGGCCAGTAGTTTTAATGATAGACATTAGCACAAGATGATCTTTCTTACAAATAAGCCTTAGCTTGAGCACATATCAACCAGCTAACAACTCCCCCTCACAATGTGCATGAATCACACAAATTATGTTTTAACAGAAAAATATGCATCCTATGACTTATATAAACAAGTGACTCAAGGTACGAGACAGAGGCACATTCTCACTGCATGGTGATAGATTTCAAACAGGAATGACTTGCCCTTCCTCAAGTCACCATTTGATATACCGTATAGTCATGCAATGATGATCAAATGGATGAATATTCAGTTTCATGGAATGCAATCATGCAATGGTGATTCATGAAAATGCAATACATTCTAATAACAAAAATATTTTTTTAATTTTCATTAATAGAGATTCGGTTAAAATAGGTTTGAGTTTTTCAAAAAGAGCTTAGAAATTTATTTTCAATACTTTTACCTTGAGCATCCATCATCTTCCAAGCCTTCCACTTGACCTCAAGACAACCCTGCAACAAAGTACCCAAACTTTATTGGGTCCCGGATGATTAGTTACATCTCTAGTGGGTGCTCTCCACATTCTTTAGGCATGCATATCATGAAAATTCATTAAAGCACAGTCATACATGGTGTGCCCAAAATTGCCACGGTAGTGACAATTAACAGAAGACCTAGCATTCTTCTTAACATGATAGGCATGCAAATTTTGTGGGTTGGCAAAATTGTAATTGATTTTAACATTGAAGTTATTTCTTTTATTTGCTTGCCAACACTGTGACACACGGTGTCCTAGCTTTCCACATGAATGACAGTGGTCAGAAGAATTCCTTTATTTTTCAAACACAGCTTCATTTCTGTATGCATGAGACCTTTCCTTTTTCATGATGTTACATTCATGCATCTTGTGTCCATGCTATCCACAATTGAAACAAGAAACACTCATTTTTCTTTTTGAAAAAAATTCATTTTTGCATGCTTTCAGATCATCAGATTTCATAACAAGGCAATCATCCATCATATGATCACGTTTACCACAATAAAAACATGAGACATTCCTTGTGGATACACGTGTATGTGCAGAATGATTTTACTTTCTAGTATTCACATTAGCACAAGCGGAATTGATTTTCAGCTTTGAGTTTTGGTTCGAGTTCTACTTAACATCACATTTAAGGATTTTCCTTTTTGCATGCTGGACTGGGTGAGCATCAATTCTATTGTTCCCAGGTTGAGCCTGAGCTTCAGAATCTTGTTTCTCAACATAAGAAGTATTTGAAATATTTGAGGAGCATCATGCATGGACAAAAGATGTTTGTGTTTTCAGACCAAAGGCTTTCTTTTTAGTGGGCTCATACCCAAGACCTTCCCGTTGAAAATTCACCTTGGTCCCCAAGATTTTCTCCAGATTATTTGACCATCCAAAAATCTAGATAATGAATTATGCAAGTCCTGAATTTCACTTTCTAGATATGTGATATGTAATTCAGTATTAGCAAGTTCTTTTTCACAAGTGGCAAGGCTGCCATTTAACACTGCATTAGTATTCTTAAGGCATTCTACTTCTTGTTTCAATTCATCCATATTTTCACATTCACTTACAACCACAGATTTTTGATGGGGGCATCTCTCGCCCTTCACATTTTTCCACAGCTTCGATTGCTCACCGGCATGGTTCCATTGTGTCCGTCACATTTTTCTGAGTCGAGTCATGTAATTTTCATATTTTTTTGAGTCATATCATTGTAATTTAACTTTTATTTGAGTCATGTACCTTGGTTAATGAGTCATTTACCTAAGTTATGTGTCATTAGGTTGATTAAAGTTAGTTAATGGGCCCAATTCATTGGGCTAGGCCCAAGGGCGTCCCCTTCCCCTTGATTATTTGTCATTAGTACTAAAGTCAGGGACTTCTTGCAAATTGCGGGATCCCTATAAATAGGACTCCCATCTCCCCATTTGAAGTTAATGAATGAATGAATATTTGAATTTTCTAGTGTCCAACTTAAATCTTCTTCTTTTGGTGAGAAGCCAATTGAGTGGGTGAGAAGCCCCTATCCCCCCTCTCTCTACCTCTCTCTCTAGGAAGCCATTTTCTCTCTCCTCCACTTTCTCTCTCTAAAACCTGCGCCCCTTTCTCTCTCCTCACCCCTCCACATCACCCTCCACCTCATCCATCACCCTCCACCCCATCTAGAGACCCTTCACTTCCCTAGGAGCATTAATTACCCCCTCTCCCAACTACCAGCAAATCTCCTCCCTCCCTAGGAGAATCTTGGCTCTCCCAACACAATCTCCTCTCCCCAACACAATCCACCCTATTCCCTACACAATCTTACAACTCCCAAGGGACATTTGAATATTTGCCCTCCACTCTCTCCTCCCCCATGCCCTAGACTCCCCAAGGGAGAGAGATCTCCCTCTCCCTTTCCCTCCCAACACCAAATTCGTAGCTCCTCCTCCCACCACCTACTAGACCCCCTTCCAGCCCCCATTCTACCCCTTCCTCACCTTGGTTTGCCCCCTCCCAGACCCTCTCACAGCCTGGGGTCACCCCCACACCCATCCACCCCATTTCCCCTCTCATCTACCCCATTTCCCACCTATCATCTTCAACCAGCCTGTTCCAGCTCGCAGGCCGCAGTGTTCCATCGACTTGCAGAGGCTCCCATGATGTCACCGTGAAGCTCCTTGAGGCATATCATATACCGTTGGATTCGCCTTCCCGTCAGCTTTGCAACGGTGGTGGTCTCATCCCCGTCTGAGTTTGTGACTGCCAGGGAGAGCCGTTCTTCTCTGACTGCATAGGATAGGTCCAGTCAGCAACCTGAAGCAACTTCCAGAAGCTCCCACGGCCACATTCCTATGCTTCTTGAGACTCCACTTGTCTGAGATCTTCTACGATAAGTCTTCTTCCATTACCAAGAAGAGGCACCCCGTTCGGCATCCGGAGCAGCGATTTCTCAATTTCTCCCTCGGGTGCGCTGTTCTGTCCACTCTGGGACTGAACAGACACCTTATCACTCTTCTGCCTGTCCCTATCTACTCTGACCTCGTCGGCATCCCCGCAGGTATCATTTCGAAGAGGGCTCGATAGAGAATCTAGAGACTCCAGCCACGCCTAATCAGAGGCCAGGAGCACTCGTGGCGACCTCATCTTCCTGCGGCAGTGGTGCTGAAGCAGACAAAACCAGAGAATAGAGACCCTGCTCATAGCCCTTCTCCGACCAACGCCGGCAACCAGAAGTCCTCCCAAAAATCTGACGTCCTCCTAGGCCAATCCAAGAGGTTTTGCCGCTAGTTTCGTAGCAAACGGAGTCCGGGAGTGGCTGCAGTGGCACCGACATCGACTGCCTGTCCCCTGTTCTAGAGAGCGGATAGAACCGACAACCGCCTTCCAATTAGTTCCTAGCTCGGCTTTTCCCCTCCCCGCCTGGCCGGCCGAGCGCCCCTCCCTGCATGGAGGTACATTTTGGTTATAATTCTACTCCCCCACCCCTAGTCCAACCCCCTTGCAAGGGGCGTAGTGCATGTATTAGCAGGTCGCCATCCGAAGCTACACCGACCGGCGTGCGGGTGCATGCCCACGCCTCCCCACTCGTCATCGTCAACGGCCGGGATCGGCGTATTCACGCTGATCAGGTGAGCTCCAGCCCCCCACTCTTTGCTGATTTATCTTGCTTAATTATTATTTCCTCTTAGCTCCGTCGGACGGTGAGAGAGTGCCCGGTCCCAAATTTACATCAATTGAGTGCTACCGCGGGTGAGTTGTGAGAGAGATACTATACCCCATGCCCTTGGCGTGCTGGCCACCCCTGAGAGTAGGCATCCCAGGGCCCTTAGGGGTTCAATCTTAGGCTAGCCAACCCTCGGAGCAGTGACGTCCCATCCCGGACCCTCACCACCATCACCGGGTTGCCTACAGGCCCTAGTGTGCGCCAAGCGGGTGAGTCCGCTCGAGTGAGTCTACCGTCAAAATTGCATGCTTACGGGTTGTAGGTCCAAGGGCATCGGTCGAGTGGCTGCCACCCCCAAGGTAATGTCACATCAATTTTTCTCTTTCTAGAAGCAACAATCTTTCAGAAATGGCTGTGTTCAATTCCTTCAGTTTCTCATTTTCTTTTGCAAGCTTTTTATCATGAATGAGTTCATTTATCAAGGTTTGATCTGTTGGTCCCTAGATAGGCGAGTAGACAAGAAGGGGGGGGGTTGAATTGTCTCCCACGATCGATGGTAAATTAAAATCTAACTAAGAGGAATTAACAACTTTGAACGAGATTGAAGAAATTAGACTAAGCAATGTAAACTTAGTTCTCTCAATCTCACCGTTCACACACGAACATTCAACCAATATAAATAATTAAACATGCATCCACAAAAGCAAACCACAAGACGTGAGATTTTTAAGGTGGTCGGACCACGATGGGCTCTCTGCGTCCACCCCTCACCAAACTCGGTGAGGCTTCACTCGAGGATAAATCCCCAACACGGAGACGACGCTCCAATACACACACGGGGATAAATCCCCACACACACACGGAGTAAAACTCCAACACACATGCGTAGGGTGACGCCTACGGAACCACACGGGAGTAAACTCCCAACCACACACGGGGAACACACCCCACAATATGCCTAAGCACACACGTGGATATGCTCCGCACCACACGATGCACATGCGTCAACACAGACCACTCGGAGAACCCCTTTCTCCGAACACCCACACACAATATTCCTTCAGAAATGTATGAAGCCTAGACAAATAGATATAATGAATCCCAAACAAAGTCTAAAGACTGAAATGAAGAAGATATAGCATGTAGAGAGCTCCCCCTTCTTCGATTCTTTCGGTTCCTCTTGGTTCATTGTCGGATGATGGCGATTTTGACATCCTTTTGTTCCTCTCTCGATACGCTTCTTTTCTTCCTCTACCACGAGCTCCAAATCTTCATGGATGTAGATGATAACCCTTCCTCAAGAGCTCCTTGGTTGCTTTGCCCCTTTTCTCCACCTACAAGATAGAACAAAATGCATTAGGGCTTCTCATTACCCAAATTCAGAGTTCACATTCATATATATAGAGGAGTGGACAAAAGACACATAAAACCCTCCCAATACATGTTAGAAACCCCCTAATATGTTTAGGAACCAATGGGGGGTAGTTTGGTAAAGTTTAGAAGGGTTTTTAAAAGGTTTTAAAGTCTCCCGGAAATCCCGTTCTGGAAGGGACGACCCTTGGGGTCGACCCTCGGCCAAACAGACACCACCCGATGCCCAGAATTAATTTTGGGACTCAGGGGTCGACCCCAGGGGTCGACCCATGCAGGTGGCTGATCTCTCAGCCCAGGGGGGTCGACCCTAGGGGTCGACCCCTTCCCTGAAGGGTCAGAAAACTTAGAATTTTGCCCCGTTTAAGCGCCAGAAAAATTCCCAAAAATTAAGAATTAATTACCATGAATTCAACAAAGTATTAAGACAATTTAAACCACATTTCAACAAGATTTAAGAGAATAGATTAAGCACATTAAAAAGCCCACAAACTTCATTTGAAAGATGCATAAAACACTTCCAATGTTATGCAACCTCATGAAAGATGTTCATGAAAATAACCCGGAACTTAGCATAAAAATGGTTAGATCTTACCATCATCCACTTGACATGAGAGGGTTTAAAAACCATCCTTGGACCTGTAAAAATATGATAAACTAAGAGGTTAGATGATAATCAAAACTCATGAACCAAGTATTAACTCTTTGAACTAGTTCACATAAAAATACATCATTGAACTAACTAAACTAAGTATTTGGCTTCTCAAATCAAACAACAAAGACACATTCCACCAAATGACAAGGTTTTGTTATGATGAACATGGATCTCTTAATCAACCAAATATAATGACATGGGAGCTCAACCATTCAATCACACGGCAACCAAATCTTCAACAACAAAATGTTTCATCACACAAGTGTTGACAATTATGCAAAATGCAAAGAGTTAACTCCCTTTTAAAAGAGGAGCTTCATTGATGGACTCCTTCAGATTCCAAGTATGAGCCGTGAATTTATGTTCCTACAAACCAACATAAATATGACATTAGTTCTTAAACACCAAGGGTTCACATGACTTTCAAGAGTGAACATTTACTCAACATTTCAACTCATCAAATCAAGATATAAAACATGTTGCTCAATGAAACACATACACACACAAATACAATCGTTTTGATATCATTGAAACCAAACACCAACTAAGGCATGCAACAATTAATCTCCCCCTTTTTGATGATGACAAAACGATGTGTATGATAGAGTAGTATTACAAACATCTTATGAAAGACCAAGCATTAACTGAACATTAAGCACATACATCAATTCTCCAATTCTCCCCAAAACAACAACATTCAACATTCATAAGACATTGAGCACACATAAATATTCTCCCCCTTTTTGTCATCTACAAAAAGACATGGGGTTATGTGACATGATATGAACGTGTTAGGCCAAAAGATATGATACCAATGTAAATACCAAGTGATGCTAATCAAAGGTCTAAAAATATGATACCAAATGTTGTTCAGATGCTAATTGGTGGTCAAATTGGCTGATACCAATTGTTGGAGTCAAATCAAAGGCCCAAAGATTTGCAATTGTCATTCTTGAGGAAATTGACCCCAAAGATATGACACTAAAGGTTGGAAGAACTCATTTCAGCATTCATGCAATATGATGTGTTCAAATGAACTATACCAATTGTTAAAAAGTATGAATTGCTCAAGATGATATCATGTGTAAACTATATGCATGTTGAAAATGCCATATATGAAAAAATGCACACGATGAGCTTCATCTTTCAATTGTAATGAAAATGCACTATGTGAATACTAATCATGCAAGATATGAAGCTGTGCATATGATGACTTCTTTCCTTCAAATGCAAGGTTTATGCTCAGAATTAGACTCAAGGGGAATGCATGAACATGTAAGCACACAAGCACAATCGTCATGCACACAAATATTACATATAGTAACTCCCCCTAAATGGGGCACGGGTTAAGAAATGAGCATGTGATTCAAATTCAAGAATGTAAGACATTAAGTATAACTAAGAGATTTATGCATACATAACTAGAAGTACTACATAAACCATGAATGTAGGCAAATTCATAAAATACATACATCACAAAAATACCCATGTGAAATGTGAGGCAATGACTAATGAGCTTCAAAACATATGAATTTTTAAATTTTCTAAAGAACACTGGAAGGTAATCTCCTCTCTACACTTTCCTTTAGATTCTCGACTTTCGGTAGCTTCGCACAACCCCGATTTTGTTTCTTTTAATGGACTTCACTTTTTGGCGCGAGTTTCCTCATATGTCTCAATGGGGATTCCCGGCTACTTGAATTCGTCACACATGTGGATTTTTATTTCTCCTTTTGACACGAGTTTTCTCCTTTGTTTCAGGGGGGATTCCCAGTTACTCAGATCCACATTCCACTTATTGAATTTTTGTGGGGTAGGCAGTTTTTTCCTCACGATTACTCTTTAATGTCCATGTAGAGATTTAAGTTCCATTTAAAGTGTTAGAAGGAATTTCTTAAATCCTTATCAATGAAAGTCATTAAATTTATTATGTGCATGAGTGTGGGGGTAAATTTTTATTTTGCATGTATAAAATGAATTCGACAAGACATAGCTATGACTCCCCCTAAATGTATGCACGGTCGGAATCAAATCTTCCCCCTTAATATATGACATGTATCACATATGAATAAAATCACTGCATTGTTATTTATCAAGGAGGTGAGGTCTTAGAAAGATCAAGAAATGGTTTCATAGGGTAAATACTTACAAGCATGTAAGGATTCATAAAACATTCATGCAAGCATTCACGAGTCAAGATATGCGATTATCATGAAATATATGCATATGCTCTATATGCATGAATATGCAATATGCATCTTTTTGTCATTTTATATGCATAGTATGTATATGCAAAAATGTCAATGCATTCTTTTTATGTAAGTTTTCATTTTTTGTAATGACTTGAGCATTTAAGAAGAGCATGAAACATGTGAATGCATGAGATGGATTTTCAATGAATTTGGCACTGAATCATGAGCATTATATTTCAGATTTAATCATGAAAAGCCATGTCCCTTAGAACCCAAATGTTCAACCATGATCATTCAAAGATAATATTTCATGAGACATAAGCTTCAGTTTGAACATGATGTGCCATGCATATGTAAATATGCAAATAACCAAGTGTCCAACAGATTTCACACAAAATTTGGCAAATGAGCAAGATAAGTGTTTGAACATCTATTGACAAGAGTAGATTTCTAAACATGTCAAACAACTTATCAATTTAGAAAATCAATCACACATGGTCAATGAGCTTTAAAATAAGCCATGGTCAACATTCAATACCAATTGTTGCATTTGATCAAGTAATTCCACGGTTCAAAAATTTTACCCTTTTGAAACAAGAAGGTTTTTCAAATTCAATTTAAAAGAACATGCAAATCAAAGGTAAATTGATTTCATTCAAAACACATGGTTCCTTATAAGTCAAATAATTTAATTTCTGAATTTTGGTACTAGGCGGAGAACATAGGTCCGAAGAACACCATCACACATAGTGATGGCTTCCTAACATGCTTAACATGTCATTTCACACATCATCATTTCATATACCAAATATTCATTCAATAAAGACATGTATGGCTTGTGAAGAATTTAGAGCATAACATGAAAACACACCAAAATCTCATTCCAAAATATCAAAACCATCAAGTTTAACAATGAAAGAGTAAAGTTGGGGTTTTACCATATGAGTGTGCCTTGTTCCATTTTACTGAACCCCTTTCATTATCTATTTACCTCAAGGCACACCTTCACCACAACCGACTCATTTGTCAGATTTTGGCACCCAAGCCTTCTTGGGTCCTTGGATGTTAGACGTATTTCTTCCAAAACTTTTCTTTGACATTTTCATTGCCACCTTGTCATCACTTTCCATGATCCTGCAATCCTCAATGACATGTCCATGGTTGCCACAATAAAAGCATTGAGGGTTGGCAACTTTGGCAAAGAGTTTTCTTTTAGGATGATCAAAAAGAGTTTTCAAAAATATTCCTTCTTCTATTTTCAAAATTTCTAGGTCTAACAAAATCAAACCTAGCATTCATTCTAGAAACATGGAAATTCTCAGTTTTCAAAAACCAACATTCATTCATGACATGATCGTATTTTTCACAATGAAAGTAACAAGAAGATGTGGGTCTACGGAATGGCTTTCCATTGTTTGCATGAGTATTCGTGAATGAATTTTTCTTATGGGATGCAAACCTTTTAGCATGGAAATCATGTTCATTTCTGAATTTTCTTTAAAAGTTAAACTTAGCATTCATGGCACGATAATCATCATTTTATTTCACAAAGTAATCATCCATGACATGGCCAAGTTTGTGATAATAAAAGCATGAGGTATTTTTCTTTTTGCATGCAAGTTTGTCATCCTCTTTCATGACAACACAATCATCCATCACATGTCCAAACATACCACAATAGAAACATTCAACATTAGACTTTGATTTTTAAAATCTATTTGGCATGGTTGGTTTGACATTTTTCTTTTTCGTAAAATCATTTTTAGAAATTTTCATTTGTGCAATTGGAGGTGGTGCCTTAGAAGTGCTCGGAATATCAAATGCATGAATAAATGAAGTTTTCAATTTAGATTCAAAAGACTTTTTGTTGACTGGGGTGTATCCAAGACCTTCTTTTTGAAAGTTCACCTTAACACCTAATATTTTGTCCAAATTTTCTTTCCCTTTCACAAATCTAGACAAATCATCTTTCAAGCTTTGCACTTCTTCCTCTAAAGCAGAAACATGCAATTTGGCACTCGTGATTTCTTCTTCGCAAGCATAAACTTTCTCATTCAATAAGCAATTCAAATATTTGAAGTTTTCATTTTCTTCCTTGAGTTCTTTGTTTTCAACATTCATAGAATGTAATTTTTCAGTCAATTTCTCAAGGACTTTCTCAGTTTTAACAAGTTTTACAATCCTAGCAAGCATTTGTTCATTTTCAGATTTTAACAAAGTATTTTGCTTTTCAAGTTTATCAAAGCTTTTCAAACTACTTTCAAGTAGAGAAATCTGAATCAACATGGCACATTTTTCTTTTTAAGTTTTTCATTTTCATTCATGATGCTCTTATTATCAATTTCAGAATCAAGAAGTTTTTTAAACATTTTATCATCGTCGGACAAAGATGCTAGCTTACTTCTCAAGCATTCTTCATTTTTATCAAGTAAAGAGATTTGAGACATCAAGAATTTATTTTGTTCCCTCAATTCATCACATCATGTTCAATTTGAAGAGATGTATTATATTTTCTGGCCATTTTGACATCTTCATTCAAGCAAGAGTTCTCATCCGAAAGTAATTCAACTTTGGATTCAATAGATTCATTTTGATCTTTTAAATTTTCAATCTTCTTTTCCAAAGTTTTACAATTTTCACATGAAGAGTTAGCATGTGCATTTTCACATGAAGTAGAGGAACTCACAACATCTTCAATTTTCTTTGTCAATTTCTTATTTTCAGATTTGACCTTTTTATATATACCTAATAATTCCTCATAAAGCTCCATTAGCTCTTCAAAGGAAATTTTCTCACCTTCGGATCCTACCTCCGAGCTTTCTTTGGTTTCTTCATCATTGGCCATGAAGCTTGAGCCGACTTGTGAAGTCTTTTCATTGGCTTTATACATTACCAGTTGATCCCACAAATCTCTTGCTGACCTATATGGAGAAATTTGAGATAGAATATTAGATTCTATACAATTCCTTAAAACATTCAAAGCATGAAGATTAATTTCATTTTTCTTCACATGCTTATCATTCCACTTAGCTTCATTTGATGGGAGTTTATGTGGACCATTACAAATGACTTCCCAAATTTCACATTCATTAAAGCCAAGGTAAGCACACATGCTATTTCTCCAAGAAATAAAATCATGACCATCAAAACGAAGAGGAAGAGTAAAACTAGACATGTTGCTAAATGAAACTCGCCGAGGGATCACTCTAAAGATCGTTAGACCTTATAAGATAGAGCCGTGGCTCTGATACCAATTGTTGGTCCCTGGATAGGCGAGTAGACAAGAAGGGGGGGGGTTGAATTGTCCCCCACGATCGATGGTAAATTAAAATCTAACTAAGAGGAATTAACAACTTTGAACGAGATTGAAGAAATTAGCCTAAGCAAGTTAAACTTAGTTCTCTCAATATCACCGTTCACACACGAACATTCAACCAATATAAACAATTAAACATGTATCCACAAAAGCAAACCACAAGACGTGGGATTTTTAAGGTGGTTCGGGACCACGACGGGCTCCCTACGTCCACCCCTCACCAAACTCGGTGAGGCTTCACCCGGGGATAAATCCCCAACACGGAGACGACGCTCCAATACACACGGGGATAAATCCCCACACACACACGGAGTAAAACTCCAACACACATGCGTAGGGTGACGCCTACGGAACCACACGGGAGTAAACTCCCAACCACACATGGGGAACACACCCCACAATATGCCTAAGCACACACGTGGATATGCTCCGCACCACACGATGCACATGCGTCAACACAGACCACTCGGAGAACCCCTTTCTCCGAACACCCACACAATATTCCTTCAGAAATGTATGAAGCCTAGACAAATAGATATAATGAATCCCAAACAAAGTCTAAAGACTGAAATGAAGAAGATATAGCATATAGAGAGCTCCCCCTTCTTCGATTCTTTCGGTTCCTCTTGGTTCATTGTCGGATGATGGTGATTTTGACATCCTTTTGTTCCTCTCTTCGAGACGCTTCTTTTCTTCTTCTACCACGAGCTCCAAATCTTCATGGATGTAGATGATAACCCTTCCTCAAGAGCTCCTTGGTTGCTTTGCCCCTTTTCTCCACCTACAAGATAGAACAAAATGCATTAGGGTTTCTCATTACCCAAATTCAAAGTTCACATTCATATATATAGAGGAGTGGACAAAAGACACATAAAACCCTCCCAATACATGTTAGAAACCCCCTAATATGTTTAGGAACCAATGGGGGGTAGTTTGGTAAAGTTTAGAAGGGTTTTTAAAAGGTTTTAAAGTCTCCCGGAAATCCCGTTCCGGAAGGGACGACCCTTGGGGTCGACCCTCGGCCAAACAGACACCACCCGATGCCCAGAATTAATTTTGGGACTCAGGGGTCGACCCCAGGGGTCGACCCATGCAGGTGGCTGATCTCTCAGCCCAGGGGGGTCGACCCTAGGGGTCGACCCCTTCCCTGAAGGGTCAGAAAACTTAGAATTTTGCCCCGTTTAAGCGCCAGAAAAATTCCCAAAAATTAAGAATTAATTACCATGAATTCAACAAAGTATTAAGACCATTTAAACCACATTTCAACAAGATTTAAGAGAATAGATTAAGCACATTAAAAATCCCACAAACCTCATTTCAAAGATGCATAAAACACTTTCAATGTGATGCAACCTCATGAAAGATGTTCATGAAAATAACCCGAAACTTAGCATAAAAATGGTTAGATCTTACCATCATCCACTTGACATGAGAGGGTTTAAAAACTATCCTTGAACCTGTAAAAACATGATAAACCAAGAGATTAGATGATAATCAAAACGCATGAACCAAGTATTAACTCTTTGAACTAGTTCACATAAAAATACATCATTGAACTAACTAAACTAAGTATTTGGCTTCTCAAATCAAACAACAAAGATACATTCCACCAAATGACAAAGTTTTGTTATGATGAACATGGATCTCTTAATCAACCAAATATAATGACATGGGAGCTGAACCATTCAATCACAAGGCAACCAAATCTTCAACAGCAAAATGCTTCATCACACAAGTGTTGACAATTATGCCAAATGCAAAGAGTTAACTCTCTTTTAGAAGAGGAGCTTCATTGATGGACTCCTTCAGATTCCAAGTATGAGCCGTGAATTTATGTTCCTACAAACCAACATAAATATGACATTAGTTCCTTAAAGACCAAGGGTTCACATGACTTTCAAGAGTGAACATTTACTCCACCTTTCAACTCATCAAATCAAGATATAAAACATGTTGCTCAATGAAACACATACACACACAAACACAATCGTTTTGATATCATTGAAACCAAACACCAACTAGGGGATGCAACATGATCATTGGCCATTGAATTTATTTTTGCTTTCATCTCCTTATTTTCATTTCATAAGGAGAAAATTTGATCTTTATGGAATTCAATATCAAACACATGAGCCTCAATCAATTCCTCTAAATGTGAGCATTTTTTACAAGATGATTCACAGTTGTTTTGTTCAACATTCTTTTACAATTATTTGTTTTCATATTTTAGCTTCTTATATTTATTTGTAAGCTCATCGTATGCAACCAATAGATCATCGAGAGATATATTTTCAGAATCTAAATTTACCTCCAAGGGTGATCCATTCTGCTGATCACTGCCGTGATCACTCATGCCTGCCATAAGACATTTGTCTTCATGCTCTTCCTGGAAGCCGGCTAAGCCATCTAATATGTCCTTTGCGGAGCTGCAACGGGAGACAAAGGGAAAACTATTAGCATTAACGGGGGCAGTGAATAAACTTAGAACCAAGCAGTTTTGATCATGTTTGAACTTATAAACAGCAGTCCAGACAGATTTGTCTTTAGGCAACTCATAAGGACCATGTGAAATAAGCTTCCGTAGCTTAGGATCATATGAGTTGACTAGACTGCACATTCTTCCTAACCACAAATCAAAGTTAGAACCATCAAACACCGGTGGAGAATTCAAGATGTACATTTTGGTAGTCATTGATCTGGATCTCTCTAGATTGTTAAATCTATGAAAAATAGAGCCTTAGCTCTGATACCAATTGAAGTCCCGCGATCAATGATATCCGAGAGGGGGGTGAATTGGGTGATTATAACTTTTAGCAAACTTTTACCCGATTTAAATGAATATGATGAAACAACAACTAGTAATTCCAATCTGTTTAGCCACAAGCTAGATTTATCAAAATCTATCTCCATGATATTTCCTTGGTACAAGGCGGAGGTGTGACTCCAGGGATTCTACTCAAGCAAAATGATATTGTCCTGACAAGAGTGATCTTATCGATTCAAAAACACCTTTTGATATACCAAAGATCTATTTAGATAAAAGACCGATTATACAAAATCTGAAAGATCAAACTCAAAACACCAATATGCACTAACAATCACAATGAATGGGGGTAGAGGAAAAGAGCCAAACCACACATTTCAAACCACACTGCACGATGATTTTTAAGGTGGTTCGGATGCACCGACGGCAACCTACGTCCACCCCTCACCAAAACCCTGTGAGGCTTCACTGCTGTAAACCAGCAAGGGGATGAATCCCCAACATGGAGACACACTCCAACCACACACGCAGGGTGATGCCTGCACACACACACATGGGGACGTGCCCCAACACACACACGGAGATGAGCTCCAACACGATCCGATGATCGGATCAATACCACACACACACATGAGCTGCGACTGATGCATCACTCTACACACATATACAATCAGATCTGGATAGATCTACACACACACACACACACACGTAGATCTAAGAAGATCCACACATACACACGGATCTGAACAAGACAATCCACATGACCATGAATCTGAATCGATCCACACACACACTGATGTTTGCATATTACAAAGAACACGAATTGAACCTCCACATATCAACCTTCACCCTCCACGTGCCAACCCTACGCTCCCCTGAGTCAGCCCGCCATAAGTCAACCTTCCGCCACATATCCCTCCACGAGCCAACCCCCCGCCTCTACATACATATACGCCTCCGCATATCAACCTTCCATGAGTCAGCCTCCTGCGTCCGCATACCCGTCTCCGTCTCCACCCCCGGTCAAGGTCACATCACACCCCGAGCAGGTAGATGCCGTCCACATACCTCCCACCTCCCTTTCCACTCCACATATGCCTCCACCGAATCATTCCACTAGTTGCCTTGCGCCTTTGCCTTCGCAACCCCCACTTCCTTCTCCACTTCCATCTCCATTACCTTCCCATACCCCTCGGCATCCACCTTACCAGAAGCAAGCTCCTCATCATCCTCCGTTGCCGGAGTGTTTTTCAGATATTTTTAGGGCTTTGATGGCTACTCACGCGTTGCCGCCCCCTCCAGTTATGCCCTGCCCACCCGCGGTCGGGGATGTACTTCAATTTTGTGATTACCATCGCCAGAAGGGGCATTTGGTTGAGGACTGCCCCGAATTCCGAGAGTATGTTTATGGCTTAGAAGACGATAAGAGGATTGATTGGGCCGCCATGCATAAGGTTGTTCTACATCTCCGCAAGCAACAGCAGCAACAAGCAGCGACGCCCAGGCAGTCATCTCTACGAGACCAGGGGCACCCCTGTGATTCTTTATCGGGCATTGCACCCGCTGCGCCGCCTACTCCATCAAGTGTTCCCTCTCCAATGCTTTTTTCCCCCTTGGTGCCTACCTCATCACCATCTCCATCTCCACCTACCCACTCACCTTCACCATCTCCTACTCAACCTCCATCGCCTCCACAAACCCAAGCCTCTGCTCAGGCTAGTGCTTCTATTACCACCACTTGTTACACCCCCTCTTCTACTCTCGACGCCGCCCGACACATTGTGTCGATACACCGATAGTGGGCGCCGTGACCATCCTCTTCACCCTCTTCATCGTCATCTTCACTACCTCCATTGACCACATCACCATCTCCACCACTGTCACCATTGCCTAGCCCATCACCACTGCCTCCCCTCTTAAAGACCCCTATCCCATCACCTCCACCATCTCCACCACCTTTGCCATCCCCTTCGCCATCGTTGCCCGAGCCTGAGCAGGCTATACCTACACCTTCACTTTCGCCTTTACCCCCTCCTACGCCTCCACCTTTTCCTTTACCTCCACCTGATCCTATTATCGCCGCTATCCCTCCACCACTCGCATTGACCTTACCCCCGCTTACGCCTTCTAAATCTTCGCCTCCGCCTTCCAAACCTATTACTTCCATTTCTTCCCCATCCATTTCCACCCCACAGAGCAGGTGTGCGCTGCCTTTGGTGCCCCTTGGGTTTGGTCCCCAGGGAGATGACGAGCCAAGTCAGGAAAGTTTGGTGCTTGTTCTGCACTATAAGATTCAAGATTGCATTTGCCGCATGCCAGTTCGAGTCCTGGTCCCCGGTCATCTTTGGGATAATGAGTCTAAATTTCCTCTGGAGACGGTTGCTAAGAAGAGTTCCCTTGCATTAGTGCCAGTTTCTTCACAAGCGAGGCCGGTGGCAATCTCATTGCTTACCGGAGGATTCGCTATTGATGCTGTTATTACCTCTTGCTCGATTGCGGTTCAGTTCACTGGCCAAGAGGGGTTCTCTACTCAGATTGTGCTAACCCATACGGCTACCAAGAGCCTGATGGATTCCCTATTCAAGGGGCAATTGGCCGTATCTTCTACATTTTTCAAGGACATTCTGCACATCCTATGCAATCTTCCTCGGTTTATTGGTGAATCGACCACGTCAACGCCACGCATTGCTCTCCCTCAGTATTGTCCTGCTCTTTTGGTAAGGGAGTTATGCTTCATGCCGATTGCCGAGGGGAGATGCCTAATCTCATGCTAGTGCCAAGTGATAAAACTCTGTGGTTCTCTGATATTCGTTCATTTGGGGAGTTATCTGTCGAAGAATGTTCCTCTACTATTGTTAGCACCGGGTATCTAGGGGCAATCGCCCCAATGAGACTTCATGTTCATGACCGGACCAGGCCATCTGCCAAATGGGCTCGTTATTTAAGAAGACATTACAGATCAAGAAGGTCGAAGGTCCAAGTCCGCACCAGGCGGGTTCGGGTTCAAAAAGGTTCTGCTAAGAAGAGGCGGCGACGTAAGTTTAAGGGCCGTCGATTGTGCACTCAAGGGTCCACTTTTTCCTCCTTCTCTTCTTTTCGTTCATCCTTTCTTCTACTTAGCTCCCACCCCTAGGTGGTGTACCTCCCTTCCTCTAATCCAGTTTCTATGATCTTCTCCTCACTTTTCGGGTCCGCAAACCCCCATTATTCTTTCTCCACTCATCCGGAGTCTCCAGATCCTCCGTTCTCTCATGATTTTAGGCCTCGGCCTATGTCATCCTTTCATCCCACTTTCAGGACTTCTTCTGATCCTTCTCTTCTGGTATCCCCGGGCTCTACTTCTGATCCTTCCCCGACCATGTCGGGTGATTACCCTTTTCTTTCTCCGACCCTGTCGGGTGACCATCGTTCTTCTTCCCTGACCCTGTCGGGTGTCTGTCATTTTTTTCCCCGACCTTGTCGGGTGATTCTCACTCTCCTTCCCCGACCCTATCGGGTGATTCTAATTCCTTTTCTCTGACTACGTCGGATGATCACTCCTCTTCTCCCTTATCTTTGCCACAATCTTCTCATGGTCTCTCTATTCTTTCCTCCTCACCCTTTCGGGGTCATTACCCTTTTTCTTGCTATTTTTGAGGCTTTAGCCCGCCTTGATCTCAGTTAATCCCTGGTTATTATGTACTTGGTTCCTTGTTATCAGGGCCTCAGTGCCTTAACGAGAGAGTTCTAGCCCTCGTCTCTCTTCCTTTTTTATCCCTTCTTCATCCAGTATGATGTCTGCCATTCCTCTATGTCGAGGAATCCAATCCTTTGCTCTCCTTTCATCCTTTATCCTGACAAGCAAGGAAAATAAAGTTCGCGCTCCTCAAAGCTCGATGATCGAAATCGCTTTAGGAGGCCGGTTTCCACGCCATGGATTTGAAAAGGTATCTTTGATTTTGTGCCGAAACATGTTATCATTGCTATTACTCTGTTATTTCTGCACGCGCTTATAATGTTAGTTCCTTAACATGATTGAGTGTCTTTAGGAGTCTTTGTTTAATTAGATCTTAACTTTGTGTCAAATAAAAAGTTAGCTTCTGCAGCATCCTTAGGCTGGTGATAGCTCCACGTTGGGAGTCTAGTTTCCTTCCTCGATTGTTAAGGGTGACCTTTTGCACGGGTTTTTCACACACTTCATGACAAGCCATAGCCGATTCCTCGTAGGCACACCGTTGCTGCTTTGGCCATATTTTGAGTATGCACGAAGGCCTTTTTCTTTTCTCTGCTCGGCCAAATGCAGGGGCAAGAGATTGATGGATGAGATGACCAACCTAGGCACTCCCTAATACGGGAGAGGTCTCAAATAGGGGTAGTCTTGACCCTCAAAAGTGAGCTTTCATACTATATCTGGCAAATAAGGGCTACCAAAATGAGAAAATGAATTTGCAAAATTATGAAAATCAAAGGCATGGCAAGAGTGGCAGTACAGTTCCCCACGGGACGTCATGAGCCCGGTCGCATGCGTGCCTAGTAAATATGGGTCTCAAAATCAAAGACAGAAAGTCCCGGCATAACAGACTGTATCTTTGAGGGGTAGTGCCCTGAAAGGAAGTCAAATCCTGATGTCTCCCATCCTACATAAAGCTTATCTCCCAATTTTCTTCTATTCCTCCCTCTTACGCTGGATTGTATCCCGGGTATGGCCTTAGTAGGGGCACCGTTCTTTAGAGGCGGTTGGTTGTGGCGAGCCACCCTCACATGCATGCCCTGCTTAAGGGAAGCCTTTAATGAAAGGGGTAGGAACGATGATCCGTGGCCAATAGTTTGAGCCCATCTTTAGGTGCTGCAGATTGCTATGTCAAAATCCAAAAAAATATCAAATATTGCCAAAAGTCTAAAAAAATCAAATATTTCAAAAACCTAAAAAATCAAATACTTCAAAAAAATCCAGAAAAATGAAATACTGATGAAAATCTAAAAAAATCAGAAAATTACAAAAATTCAAAAATATGTCTTTTATTTTTATGTATTTTTTTTTCTTGAGGACAGATACGTAATCCGTTTGCTAAGTGTGCAGGTTACAAGTACTCAGGCATTCCTTGCTATATCTTTTTGCTCTGCCTCCTGTCCACATTTTTGATCGGTTCTTTCCTTCTTCAATCTTATCTCTCGATCTATTCTGAAGCTTTAGTCCTTCTCAGCTTTTAATAATCATATTTCTATGAGAGGACTTTGCCTCACGATTATGAACCTGGCGATTCTGCTTCATTCTGATCTTGGGTTTTGATTGAAGGACGTATTTTGTCATGTCTTTTATCCCGCTGTGTCCTTGTCATGTGTTTATGTCCCACCGTATTGTCCCACACATGTTGTTTTGTCCCTTATTGCATGTTGTTGGTTGACTTGCATATGTTGATAGTCGTCTCTCTATGTTCCATGTGTTGTCCCAACCGGGTGGTCATCTGTCATGTTCTTGTCCCAATTGTATGTTGTCCCACCGCATTGTTGTCTTGTCATGATGTGTTCATACATGCATGTTGTTTGTTCATGCCATTGCATATGTGCTCGTTTGCCTTTGTTATATTATGTTGCATTGTCTCCCATTTCATTTGATCGTTATGTTATGTCATGTTGTTTATCGTTCTGTTAATCGTTATGTTATCTTCGCTATGTTTATACTTGCTTGTTTGTCATGTTTGTCTTATACATGAAAGATCATAAAAATAAAAAAAATTAGAAAATCCAAAAAAAATGTTGTTTCGCCTACGCAGGTAAGTTAGGTATGGCTCTCTATACCTACTCATTGTTGCATTACTATATGGTATCTATATTGTTATATTATCTCGAGAACCGTCTGGTCATTCATGTGTTCTGGGATCTGACGTTCCCCTCTAACAAAAATGATGATGATCTAGGTGCACATGTTTAATCATCGGATAGGCCGTTAGGTTGGAAAAATTAGGGAACGATGGTTCTATCTCGCACGCCGTGCTTGCGGATAGTGTCTTGACCCTGATTGTTCCGATCTAGTAATATTATTCTCGAGTACTTTCTATTTTATCTTTCTTTGCATTCGTTTTGATGATTTCTTTATTTTAATCCAGCATACATCATGTCATTTTTTGAGCACTCACGTCTCGTGATCCGTTCAATGATTTCTCCTCAATAATGGTTAGTTGCACTTCATGTCTCTTGGATAAGAGATCTTCATTCCACTCTGAATTTGAATGATTTCTCTGATCTTTTCGCTCAGTCTGGTTGTACAGAGTGATTCCTGTCTGGATTTTATCTCAGTTATATTTCTCCTGCTTTTTACGTTGTGCTCCTTTCCGACCCCCTCATCGTCAGTGGATTGTGTCCCCAATGAGGATGGTCGTGTTTTCTTTTTCTCCCTTAGTTTAGTTCTCCAGACATGTCTCATTCTTGTCAACCATTCCGGGCGGTTAATTCGATATTTTCGAGAGAATTCCTGTCACTTGTTGGTTATAATGGGTGTCTTTTACCTTGATGCCCGCTTTTCAGTCCTCTCCGCTTCATCTCCGCTTCATCTCTATTTCACGTCACTTTTGCATTCGCTCCATCTCCATTCCATTCCGACTCCGCGTCGCTTCCGCTTGTTCCCTTGCAAAGCGGACATCAAGGAGGGGTATCTATTGACACCCGTTTTTAGCCCGCAAGTTGCGTCATTTCTCTTATTCATTGTTTTTGATGTCCTGAATTACCCATTATTTTGGAGCCTTCCTTGATGGGTTTCTAGCCCATTTCATTATTTCATTCCCTTTGAGCCTTAGAGATCATGATTTCTTAGAGCCCTGGAGCCTATCTTATCACTTTCCAGCTTTCAAGTCAGCTTGCAGCCCATTTTGGTCGACTCTCCATCAAGCATTTGGCCCTCTTCGTTGCGTAGTTCTAAATGCGTCCCCTTTTTCATCCCGTTCTATTCCTCTATTTAAAATGTGCCATTCACCAAAGTTGTTCATCTTTCAAATTCCTACAATTTCTTCTTCTATGTCATTGGCCAGTTCTCCGTCGATTTCAAGTTATTTACATTTTTCTGGCAGACTACACTGTTCACCTATGTCCCGGTATTTTTCCTCTTTGTTCTCGTCACATTTTTTCTCTCTTCAGATCATTTTTTAATCCTACTTTCTTCATAAAAGTTGTTCATTTTTGTGTTATCTACAATTTCTTCTTCTACCACTTTTACTAATTCTGCACCGTTTGGGAGATATGATCCAATTTCTAAAGTCACGCAAGGTGTACCCTAAATGGTCATACAAATGGCCGTTTATCATTGCAAATGGTCGGTCGACGACCGTTTACTCCTTAACGATCGGTCGACAAACCATTAAGCCAATAAGAGTCCAGCCTGCTCTGGACTCTCTCCATAAACCTACGCGATGGGCCTATCTTGCGGCGGCCATAACTTTTCGAATACTTATCCAAATTGATCCTCGTTTTTTCCTACTTCTAGCCCTTTGTATTATCTTGAATTGGGTTCATAGAAATCAAATTTTGATGGACTATATCTTCTGAAATCTTGGCCGCAATATCAGGTTTTATGCATTTTTTACCAACAAAAATTCTGTCAGATTAGGCTCCGGGCCCTTCTTACGGCGGGAATATATTCCAGATCCTTCCACCAAAAAGAGTCCCATTTTTTTTATGTCTTATCTTGACTATTATCTCGAGAATGATCAAGAGATCTTGAGATTTGGTGGACTCTATCTTCTGGAATCGTGGGAGAAAGTTGGGGGTTTCACCACTTTTCTATATAAACCTATCCAGATTTCCTGTGCGATGGGGGCGTGTTTTCAAGGCGACGGTGAAGCTATGCTAGATTGTTGACTCAACCCTTTGACCCTAGCCTGAAGAGGGAAGTATAAGCTTCATTTTGGTTCCTTGTTTGCTCAATTTCATTAACGTTTGCCCTCTCAACTTCACCCCTACTTTTGGCAAATCATTATAGTTTGCTGATTTTCTGCTACAACTTCGCGACGAGGGCATGTTCATCAAGCCGGGGCGGAGTGATGCTTCATCCTTTTTATCCTCCCTCAACTCCATCTTGAAGAGGGGAGTATTAGCTTCATGTTGATTATCTGTTTACTTTATTTCTCATCTCTTTTCCCCCTCTTTCAAGCCCCAACTTTTGAGGTTTCACCACACTATTCTGCACTTTGCTGAAACTCAGATTTCTTGCGACGGGGGCATGTTTGCATCGCCGGTGCGAGGCCGTGGGACACTCTTGATCCGTCCTTTCAACTCCAGGCTCTAGAGAGAAGTATAATCTTTGTGTTCCTTGGTTTTGGCTCATTACCTTATCATCTTCATGCATGTTTTTGTCCATGAGTTTTGCACTTTCATTCTATTTTTACACAGTCATTTTTCTCCCATGTTCTGCACCCCTCTATTTTCTTGTGTTTTCCACCCCACTTTTCACTGGTCTATTCCCCGTTTTAAACCCTACTTTTTGCTCTAGTTTCACCACAACATTCCCACCTTTCCATAGCATTCACTCTTTCCTCTTTTAGTGTTCTATCTTGTGAGATATTCATCATTCTTTGAGCCCATTTTGTGCACTATTCTGGATTTTATGCACAATCCGCATTTTTTTGCCAAATCTCCGCCATCTTAACTTTTTGTCCCGACCTTCTTTTGGAGTGATTCTTGTTCCTACTTCTTCAGGACAGATTTTGTGCGATGTAGTGCCTATGAAGGTCGGTAGCATCATTCTAGGATGACCATGGATCTATGATGTTGACCTTACTATATTTGGTCGGTCGAATTAGTGTTCCTTCTAACATAATGGGAAGAAGATACAGCTGTACCCGGCACCCCCAAAGGTGACCCCGGGAAAGAGTTCTACCTGCACCCCCACTGGAACCCCCAAGATTGAAGAGGGTCCTCGGACTCCCTCTGAAGGGAAACTTCTCATTCCCTCTTCTCCTGCACCTATCACACCCATACCTAAGGCCCCTAAGGTTGGTTATGACCCGATTAGGCACCTTAACTTCATAGATGTCTGTGAGCTGAATAGGGAGGTTGCCGATGGTGCCCCTATCTGGGCTGTTGTTGTCACCATCACCCCCGAGGAGTCTCGAGTCTCAGTCCCACCCAAGGTCCAGGTAATTTTGCAGGACTTCCCAGATATTTTCCCAGAGGACTTGCCCTTTAGACTCCCTCTCATGCGTGACGTTCAACACGCTATTGATCTTGTCCTCGGGTCCACCCTACCCAACCTTCCCCATTACAGACTGAACCCCAAGGAGCATGCTGAGGTCCAAAGGATTGTCGAGGACCTTATCCAAAAAGATTTTCTCGAGGTGAGCAAGAGTCCATGTGCTATCCCTGCCTTACTCACACCCAAGAAGGATGGCACCTGGCGGATGTGTGTTGATAGCCGCGTCATCAATAAGATCACTATCAAGTATAGGTTTCACATTCCCCGTCTTGATGACATGCTTGACATGATGAGTGGGGCTACCATCTTTTTCAAAATTGACTTGAAAAGTGGCTACCACCAGGTCCGGATTCGACCAGGGGATGAGTGGAAGACAGCCTTCAAAATAAAAGAAGGTCGATATGAGTGGCTCATCATGCTATTTGGGCTATCCAATGCCCCCAGCACATTCATACGACTTATGATGGAAATCCTTCGACCCCTCATTGGTCACTTTGTTGTCGTCTACTTTGACGACATTCTCATCTATAGCCACAACCCTTAGGACCACATCCATCGTTTGAGGGAAGTCTGCGAGACTTTGAGGAGAGAAACCGTGTTTGCCAATCTCAAGAAATGTGAATTCATGACAGACCGGGTCACTTTCCTTGGATTTGTGGTTTCGAGTCAAGGAGTGTCTGTGGACCAATCCAAGGTCCAAACCTTAGTAGACTTGCCAGAGCCTCATAATGTCCATGACGTTCGAAGTTTCCATGGGCTAGCCACTTTCTACAGACGCTTCATTCAGGATTTTAGCACCATTATGGCACCCATCACGGATTGTATCTGTAAAGGGAATTTTGAGTGGACCAAAGCCGCCTCCCAGGCTTTTCGCGCCATAAAGGAGCTCATGACCAAATCCCCTATCCTCCGCCTGCCAGACTTTTCCAAAGTTCTCGAGATATCCTGTGATGCATTTGGCATAGGAATAGGAGGAGTGATAGGGTGCAAGGCCCGGATACAGAGGGGGGTGAATGTATCCCTCTACAAAATTGCCCAAATTAAAAACCTTGGAACACTCAGAGATGTGAATTGATAACAAGTTCAGTTCTACCGAGACTGAAATATTGTGAAGTGTTCAACCAAACAGTAACTGTGCAATCAAACAGCTCAATGTGAATTTCTTTCGAAGACTTAACTTGCACAATCAGTGAACTTACTTCGGTACTAAATCGAACTCAAGCATTCATCAACCATGAATGAAAAGCAATTAAATCGTGATCCTAACCATGCATCTAGCGGAAGCAAAGGAAAGCAATCCACTGCACAAATGATTTTTTAGGTGGTTTGGTCCACAGACCTACGTCCACCCCTCACTCCAAACCGGAGTGAGGCTTCCACTAGCAACAGCTAGAACCGCAGACTCAGTCTGCAAACAAATGCTGCCTAACAGCTTGACCAGGGGAACAACCTCCCCTCCAGACCGGAGGGAAACCACTAGTGACTACCCGTCACTAGCAACCAGAGACTGAAGTCTCTCTTCCTCCAGACCAGGAGGGAAACCACAAGTGACACCCAGCCACTTGCAACCAGAGACCGAAGTCTCTCTTCCTCCACCAAGGAGGGAACCCACAAGTGACACCCAGCCACTTGCAACCGGAGACACAAAGTCTCCCTTCTCCTGAGTCCACAGGAGGAACCCGACCTCAAACAAGAGAATCGGAAAATGAGTGATCAGATAAAAGGAAAAATAAGAAACGAAAATATAACAATCAGACAGCTATAAAGGATAATAACATAGATGTGGCTCCCATGGAGCTGACTAGCCTGGATATGATCCACGGTCTAGTAGACATATCTTCAATAAAGTCTTCTTTCTTCTTATCCACGAACTCTCTCTTTCTTTCTTCCTCTTCTTTCTTCTTCTCTCTACTTCTCTTTCTCTCACGTTGTTATCTCTTTTCTTCTTCTGCTGCATCTTTCGATCTCTCTTCTGCTCTCTCTATTCTTCTTCTGCTCAGGCTCACTCTTCTTCTTTCTTCTTCTTCTTCTGCTCTCTGCCTCTCTGCTCGATTAGTCTTCTTTTGAGGAAGAAGCTTCATATATATATAGCAGTAGCTAGGGCATGTGCAGGGCTTGTGCCCCCTTTATCCAGAGAACACCTCAGATCACGCACCAGGTGCCAACCTCCGATCACGTGCCCAAACATCTGCCAGTTTAATGACAGAGTAACTTCAGTCGATCAACAGAACACGGGCTGTACATACTTCATATCAAGAAGTAATGTTCCGACTTGCAATGTACAGACTTTGCGTGCAGACGACCAGACGATGTATAGACTTGTTGTGCCTACAACAAGAAGATGTACAGATTTGTTAAAGTGATGCACGAGCATAACATCAAAGAATGCATAAACTATGAGTGCATGGTAAAGAGTGTACAGACTTGCTGTGGAGGAGTGTGTAGACTTTGTGTGCATGGTATGCAACAGAATATATAGACTTTGTTTGTGCTGTGCAAATGATGTGCAGACTTGCTATGGGGGGATGTGTAGACTTTGTGTGCATACTACCAGACGATGTATAAACTTTGAAGATGATGCATGAACAAGCCACCAATCGATGTACAGACTTGGTGTTCAGACTTTGTGTGTGTGTGCGAGACAATGTATAGACTTTGGTTCGTGCAACACACAGGCTGTACATACTTTGTGTGCATTTGACAACAATGTACATACTTGCTGTAATGATGCACAAACATAGCCGCAGGGAATGTATAGACTTATGAGGCAACCAGAATGTACAGACTTGCGTTGAAGCAATCAGAATGTACAGACTTACGTTGAAGCAACCAGAATGTATAGACTTGCGTTGAAGTAACCAGAATGTACGGACTTACGTTGAAGCAACCAGAATGTACAGACTTGAGAGACGATGCATGCACAAGGAAACGATGTACATACTTTGCCAATGTACAGACTTTGAGAGACGATGCATGCACAAGCCAACGATGTACAGACTTTGCCAATGTACAGACTTGAATGCTCCATGCACAAAGACGCTAAGTGAGACGCTAGAATGTACAGACTTGCTTGTGCAGTGATGTATGGACTTAGTATGCAGACTTAGCATGCAACAATGTGCAGACTTGCTAACATGACGCATGGACATAACAACAAGGAATGTGCAGACTTTTGCAGCAACGAATGTGCAGACTTTGTGTAGTCTATAAGCAATGTGCAGACTTGCTAGTGTATGGACTTGGTGAGCATGCAGCACCCAATGTATAGAGTTGCTGCCTAGAGTTGTATAGACTATATGCTCAATGCAATCGTGATATGGCATGCAGCTACTGTTAATGCACCGAGGTCATATGACAGATGAACACTTAAAGCAAATGATGCATAGACCTTAAACCATGACTCATAGTATGTCATTATCAAAACCAGGGTTCCAACATTCTCCCCCTTTTTGATTATGACAATACTATGAGTCATGTGTGCTTATTCACACAACCATTTTATTTCATCATTTCTTCAGACAAACATATTTATGACTCATACCAATTTCTCCCCCTTTGTTATTATCAAAAAGAACCATGGGGAGGTATGAATGCAGAGATGCAGATGCAACAAGAAATATAAGAACTCCCCCTAAATAGATGAATGCAAGCACATAATTCTCCCCCTTTAAGAATTTCTATGCAGTATGATTCATATGATAAGGAAGCTCCCCCTGAATAGATGGAGTCTTATGAGGTGGATGAGAAGGAGACCACAGTGGCAATCAACATGATGAATCAAGGATAGTGAGCACAATTCATTTTGAATTTAGCAGTGAGTGGAAATTGAGCACAAGATTTTGACTGGATTGTCAATGAATAGATAAGACAGAAAGGTTTTCAATAGGGTACCAAAACCATAAATCTTGATAAGCGAATTTTAGATTCTTTTATTATAAAAAATTATGAATGAGTCTAAACTTATCAGCATGATTTAAGAATGATGTATACAAAGTTTATCAGGAAAATTCAATACTCATATCTGAAACATCTTTTAATAGAGATGAACCAATTGCACATATGACATACATGTTTAACCTCCTTCTATCATACTCAATCAATTTCAATGACCCCTTTGGAAGTTACACTAGATAGTATTGAAATTAAGTAAATATGAGTGTAGCTGCATTTTCTTTGATTACACTTGTTTTTCAGATTTTTTTTATTGAACAGCACTTATTTTTCTTGAGCAAGTTTGGTTAAGTCAACACTTTTTTACGTGAGGCACAACACGTCTTAGGTGAAGTGACCCAGTTACTCAGTGTGACAACCATATTACCTCTCAAAAAGAGAACAGAGTTAGCAATTTGGAGTGTTTTTTTTACATGAGGAGACACCTTGATCAGAGGCCAGAATCCCCAGTTACTTAACACTGCCATGCCATTGCTCTGCCAGATTTTTAATCATTTTTATAAGAGAGGTAACTGTGGCACTTCATGACATGGGCTTGCTCTATTTCTTTGAGAGAGAACCCAGTTTCTCTGCGACCAAAGTCATTGCTCTGACTTTATTTTCTTTCAAATATTTTTAGATTTTTTAGACAATGCTCAGTACACTGAAATGCTCAAGAACAATACTTTCTACATGTATCTTAACCAAAGAAAGCCATGTTTTTAAAATTTTAGATTTCAGAAAGTTTTGCATGAAGTTACATGAGACAATTGGTTAAGATTTATTAAACATAGTGATTCAGATATTTTCAAGACTTTTAAATCAAAACTTAATGAATACATTAGACTTAAATCAATTTGATTCATCAGGCATTCTTAAACCAGTATAATAGAAGATTCTTCTTTTCGAAATATGTCGGATTTATGATTAGGGTACACAGATTTAAGTCTCTTCGATTTCAAATGGATCAACAATGACAGTGCAGCGAAACAATAGAAGCAACAAGAAATTTTTGATAAGAGAGCATGCAACTTAATGTCAAGTCTGACCAATGTGATTCAACATATGAATTTCTTTTGACAAGATAAAAGAAACAGCATGGAGACATCAATTTGAAGTCCTTATTGCAAACTTGACTGAGAGACTGACTAGAGGGAGAGACAGAGTCCAATGGAAAATAGATAAGCCTATGGATGCTCCCCCTGAGTACATGCATGCAACCCTTTTTTTTATTTTTCAATATGTATGTCATGCATGGTAACATGAGGTCAGGCATGTTTCAGGATCTTCAAGGTTAATATGCAATGAATTCTGACATAAGCGTATGCATTTGACAACCTGCATGCAATGCATTGACTCCCCCTGACAATATGCATTCAATCAATCTTTTTGGCATTTTTCAATGTAAGGAGATGCAATGCACTATATGTATGCAAAGACATGCAATGTTTGCCATGAAGACTGAACATATAGTCTATTCAGATTTTTAGAAATGTAAGTTCATTCTCATTCTAATATCTAAACAGACAATTCAATATGAGCATTAAGAGACATGAATACTCATAGTGTGCAAAGGATGACAAATATGCATGAACACATCAAACAAGATATGCAATGAATTTTAGAACAGGAAATGCAGAGAATTTACCTGAAAAGTTCAGAAAGGGGTTTGCTTTTGAGTGCCTTGGCTTATTTACCCCTCTTATTTTCTCAATCCCATGGCACACCTGCAAAATAATGTTCACTTTGCACAAACAGGTACCCAAGAGGTCTTGGGTCCTAAATTAACAGTGACACCTTTGGCAGGTGTTCTAAACAATTTTTTAGCATGAAGGTCATCAGATCTCATCAAGTAGCAATTATTCATTGAATGACCTGTTTGACCACAATAATGACATGATGCAGCAGATTTCTGTTGTGCCCCTGCGGTTTTGATGATGGTTTTGATGATTGGTTGTTGAGGTTTTGATGATGGTTTTGATGATTGGTTGTTGAGGTTTTGATGATGGTTTTGATGATTGGTTGTTGATGTGAGTTAATCAAATGTTCAGTCATCTTGCTGCTCAGTTTAGTTTAATATATTTTGATGTTCAGTCATGTTAACTGATGCATAAAACATTCATTGCTACACTCTGTCTGCACAGTTGTCACTGCAGTGCGTCAACTCAGTGTGCCGATGCGTCGACCCCTTGGTCATTTCTATATCTGTCCATACAGTAGTGCGTCAACTCCTTGAGCTGATGCGTCGACGCTTCAGTTCAGTTTCTTCATTTGATGAAGTCTATACATCATCAGTTGATCATCAAGTATATACGTTGCAGCGTCAACTCATTGGGCTGCAGCGTCAACTCATTCGAGTCTGTTCAGCCGTTTGCATCTCATAAAGTCTGTACAGAGGCTTCGATTTACCAAGTCTGTACATCGGCCTCATTCGCTCAAGTCCACACATCCACAGTCTTCACAAGTCAGTACAGTGCTTGAGCTTCACCAAGTCCATACATTTGTCCTCCTTCAAAGTCTGTACAGCCGTTGGTCTAGCTTCATGAAGTCTGTACATCAGACTGTTATAGGAAGTCTTACATTGTCCGTCTTCCTTAGCGTCTTGATTGTTGATGTCTACACATTGGCCTCCTTGCTCCTAAGTCTATGCATTACTGTTCATGCATCAGTCTTCATAAGTCTATACAGTGGACTGTTAGGTCATGTCTATACAACGTGGGCTTCAGTTCTTCAAGCCTACACATCGACTGTTCATGCAATGTCTAGACATTCGATCAAGTTTGTACATTGGTCTTGGCATATGCATTCATAAAGTATATACACTCTTCGGTTGACTTCAACTGAAGTCTTTACATCGGCATGCATTACATCAAGTGTGTACATTGCATAGCATGTTGCGTCTAAGTCTATACATCACTGTATCATGCACTTTATGAAGCCTATACATTCTCAGTCTTTGCACACGTTAAGCCTCAAGTCTGTACAGCGTGAAGTCTACACTTTAGCTTCACGTTTTCAATGTCTGTACAGTGGCTTCGCATAGGCAAGTCTGTACATCGGGCTTCTTCTAACTAAGTCTATACACTCCCTCACACTGTACACACCTAGTCTATACAGCATGATCGTCTATACAACTCTACACAGAGTTCTTCACTTAAACTGATGACTTATCTGATACTCTGTCTGACAGGTGTTCTGATCGTGAAGCTTATAGAGGGCACGTGATTCGAGGCTAGAAAGATAGGATAGTGACACGTGTGCTGAAGCTGGCTGAAAGGCTGACACGTGGACACAGTGCAAACTCAAGAAAGAAGCCCCTGGGTTAATTGGTGCATCAACGCAACGATCAAGTGGAGTAGACGCATCAGAACATTGATAGCTTGGGCACAAAGTCTATACACCAGCTGGATCCATTTAGTATGTACATTGGCATATCTTCTTAAAGGAACAGGGTCGACGCCTGAAGCTTAAAGCGTCCACGCAACAGTAGACGAAGCTTTCACGATGTCTTCCATTGCGTTAACGCCACAAGCAAGCAACGTCGACGTAGCAGTTAAAGAAGCAGAGACTCTTACAAGCAACGAAGCTTTCACGATATCTTCCACTGCGTCAACGCACTCATCAAGCAGCGTCGACGCAACAGTGAAGAAGGCTAGGTTGTTTGCTCACTGGGACGTATCCATGCGTTAACGCCATTGCTAGACTGCGTCAACGCAGCCATTGAGCCTGATAGGCATCTAGCTCGGAGACAGCTCAGAAGGGTTAACGCAGGATGATCATAACGTCTACGCAGCATGCAAACCAACTGAACACTTAGTTGCTGGAACACCACTGCGTCAACGCTATGGGCTAGCAGCGTCGACGCAGCACGCCCATCTGCTAAAGACTTGATCAATGGATCATCGATGCGTCAACGCCATGGGCTGATAGAGTCAACGCAGCAGTCTTGAGTGTTTCTGAACGAATGTCCTTGAATTATAGAGCACGTGATCCGAAGTGCCTGGCTCGTGAACCAGGAAGCTGCCACGTGGTCCGAATTTCTAGGGCTGGAAACGTGGAAGCCACACACGCCAGTGTGCTGCTGCTGCTGATATAAAATGGAGCCTCCGTCTTCAGATGAAGAGTGATCGAAGCAGAAGCCTGAAGAGCAGAAAGCCCTTAGATCTAGAAAAAGAGAAAAAGAAGGAAAGGAGAGCAGAAGAAGAAAAAGAGAGAGAGATAGTGATCCCGTGAAGAGACAGCAGAGAGAGAGAAAGAGGAAGAGAGCAGAAGAGAAAGAAAGAGAGATAGAGAGTGAGAGAGAGAGCTCGTGAAGAAGAAAGAAGAAGCTGCTTGAAGATCTATCTTCACTGGACCGTGGATCAGATCCAGGCCAGTCAGCTCCGTTGAGAGCCACATCTGTGCTTTCATCTATTACAGCTTTCGGATTGCTGTGTTATTTTTCGTTTATTGTTTTCCTTTGTTTTTTGATCATCTTTGTTCTTCCGATTGCCCTGTTGGGGATCGGGTTCCTCCTGTTGGTTCAGGAGAATGGAGATCTGATCTCCAGGTTGCAAGTGACAGGTTGTCACTTGTGGGTTGCCCTCTGGTTAGAGGAAGGGAGGCTAGTCCTCCGATTCCTGGGCTTGTGGTTGCAAGTCCAGGTGTCCCTCCTGGTCTGGAGGAAGAGAGGTCTTCGACCTCTAGTTTCCAAGTGGCTGGGAGTCACTTGGGTGTCCCTCCGGTTGGGAGGAAGAGGGGAGTCTGTTCCCCTGGTCAAGCTGTGTGGCAGCACCTGTTTGCAGACTGAGTCTGCTTGGTTCTAGCGTTTGCTAGTGAAGCCTCACTCCGGTTGGGAGTGAGGGGTGGATGTAGGTCTGGAGGACCGAACCACCTGAAAATCTTTGAGCAGTGGTTTGCTTGTAGTGTGTTCTTCCATATCTCCTACCACCCTTCACAGATTGTTTTGAGATTTCTTATTCTCATTTGTGCTGCTTCCACTAATTGGTTATTTGGGGGCCAGTTACATAGTTGCTCTTTTGTCTAAAAGGTTTTTCAACTGGTTCATCAGATTGCTTGATTTGCTTCCGCTAGATGCTTGGATAGCCACGCTTCAAGTGTTTGTATCTGAATTGAATCAAATTGGTTCTATTCTGTGTCTATCTCTAGCATCCAAGTTTCTATTAGGCCATAATTCATAGAGGGATACATTCACCCCCCCTCTGTATCCGGGCCTAGCACCCTAACAGTTGGTATCAGAGTGGGTGTCTGCATACAAGGTCCAGCGACCTGCAGATTCGATCTTGCGGTGTTAGGTGCTAATTTGTTTTAGTGCATCAATATTCTTGTTGCAGTAATCTGTCGTGCTCTCATGGCTCATCCTCCACTATTCAGTAGTTCAAATATCAAATTCTGGCTATATCGTATGCACAAGCACGTTAACTCTATTAATCCACAATTGTGGAAGATTATCTCTCACAGTCCACATGAACTTCCTAAGGATAAGTCCAAGTGGACTCATGTTCACAATTTGAAAAATGATGATAATGTGAGAGCTCTAAATTTAATGAAGGCTGCAATCGGCTCTGATGATTTCTTTTCCTTCTCAGGTTGTAGCTCGGCAAAGGAAATATTGGATGAATTGCTTCGCATCCACAATGGAAAGGAAGAAGAATGTCTCATGGCAAGAAGGAGTGATCAATCAGATGAGTCCTCATCCCAGGTAAACTCTGAGACCGAGGATATTAGTCATGATGATTTAGTTGCCATGCATAAGCATCTACTGGAGAAATATGAAAGAGTCAAATCAGGAAAGAGAAAATTAAGAAAAGAGAAAAATGCTGAAATCACATGTCTAAAGGCTGAAAATGAAAATCTAAAATCTAAATTGAAGGAATTGATTGAAGAATTACATTCTGATGATAATGTACAGGAAAACTTAATCACTTCCTTGAAAGAAGAAAATGATTCTCTGCTAACTCAGAAGAAGGAAACTGATAAATTAAAAGATAAGCTGATTGAAGAAAACATCCACCTGAAGGAGCAAAATAAGAAGCTAATGGTCCTTAACACCGCCTTATCTAAAAGATGGCTAACGGTTGAAAGAGAAAAATCAGTTTTGAAAGAAAAAGAAGTGAACATTGAATTGAAGCTAACTCAGGAGAATGAGATCCTGAAAAGTCTGAATGATGGGTTACAAAATCAGGTTATCTCGTGTGAAGACCACATTATGACCTTGCAAATTGAAATTGAAAACCTAAACAACTCTCTGTCAAAATTTGCCAAAGTTAAAGAAAAAATGAAAGATTCTTTGAATGTGGAAGTCACCAAACTGAATGAAGAGAAAAGGTGCAATTCTCAAGTTAAGCAAGCTGTAAGGAACAAACTATACGCAACATTTGTGAGTAGCTCAAACTTAGCTAGTACTTCTGCACCTTCTTCAAAACAGTCAGATGATCAGAAGATTCAAAAACAGAAAGAAAATGTGAAAATGAGAACACTGAAGAAGAATAGTAAATTTCATGCAAACAAGCCTAAGGCTAGAAAATTTCCAACTATCCACGGAAGGAATGTTGAATGCTTCTATTGTGGAAGTTCTGGCCATGTACTTGATGATTGCCTTGTCATGAAGAATGATAATGATAGATTTCATGTTAGGACTTCTTATGCTAAGAAATCCTATTCGGCTCAAAACAGGAAATCCAAATACTTTTACTGTCATGAAATGGGTCATCTCATGCATGAATGCAAATCATTGGAGTTAGATGATCTGGCTGCTATTAATTCACAGAAAAGTCATGCTAAAACTCATGTCCTTTGGGAAAAGAAAAGTCATTGTTATAATTGTGGTAAACTGGGACATGTTGCTGTTCAGTGCTGGTCAGCTGAAGGCAAGAAAAAATTCTATTCTCATGTTAATCATGTTCACCAAAATGATTATGGGAGGGATAAATCTGTTTTTAAGGAAAAGATTCCTGCATGTTATAACTGTGGGAAGTCAGGTCACAGGGCTGCAACCTGTTGGCTGGCAGGATATCAAAACCAAACTGGTTTTGGTAAACATAATTTTTATCCTGTTAACAGAAAATCTCATGTATGTGCACATAGAACTCATGCTAACAAGAATGTGCATAAATTAGATCTGAAGAAACCTACTAGGAGTGATAATGTCATGTCAGGACCCAAGACTTCTTGGGTACCTGTTTGTGCAAAATAAACCTTGTTTTGCAGGTGTGCCTTGGAATGGAATAAAAAGGGGTATTAATCCAAGGCACTCAAGAATGAAAACCCCTTCTGAACTTTTCAGGTAAACTTCCTGCTCTTCTTGTTTTTAGTTTTAATGCATAGCAAGTTAAATCTATTTTTGCATTTTCATTCATCATTTGTCATGTGCATTACTTTCTGATCATGCATTTGCTGAGAGTTCTGTGCAAATATCAGATTAAGAAGGGTAGTCTGTATCTGATGCATACATAGGCTAATTTCAATTGCTTGATAATTGTGTTATGCATAGACTCTGAAAACAAATTGCATTTCGAATTTTCTGAAAAATCTGAACTGCATATGAGTGTGACTTGAAACTTGTGTGTTGCAATAGCTCACTGAAATTCTGAACTACATATAGGACTGCATGTTGAATAATTATGCATGACCTCAATGGTATATAAATGGTAAGGTACCAAAAGGCAGGGAGGTCTGTCTGGAGGTTCTTACTATGTGTGAGGTGGTCTTTTAGACCAAGTGCTCCGCCTAGTACCATGGGTCACTTTGCTGATAGGACAGTCTGATTGTGCACAAGTCACAATATCATTCGGAATCATATGTTCAATTTTCAGTGCAAACATTGCATATTTTCAGGGGGAGTTAGTTGCATATCCTTGCATAGCATTCAATGTTGAGTCCTTGCATGTCCCTGCATACATATAGTGCATTGCATCTCCCTATATTGAAAATGCCAAAAAGAGAGTTTGAATGCATATTGTGAGGGGGAGTCAATGCATTGCATATAGGTTGTCAAATGCATACATGTGTCAGAACTCTATCCCTTCTTACTGATTTTGTTGACAAACCTTAATCATATTCTGAAAACTTTGAGCTTCACAATCTCTCTCTTAACAATTGGTATTTCTCCTATCAATTGGTATCATTTGGGTTCAGAATTCCATCAGTCCTTCATGAAGATTTCAATGGGCTATCTCAATCATAAATCTGAAAACTTTTGAACTAGAAATCTTCTATTATACATTTTTTTATGAATGACTGAAATAACTCATGTGGTTTAAGTTTAATGTATTCAATGAGTTTGGCTTTAAAATCTCTTAAAAATATCTGAAGCATGTTTAATAAACCTTAACCATCTGTTTCATGGTGTGTCTTGTAAAATCTTCTGAAATCTGCATTATTGAATACATGACTTTATTTGGTTAAGTACATGAAATTGTTATTGATTTGAAGCAAATGAATTTTTCTAAAATGTCTAAAGGGTATCTTCTGTCAGAGTAATGACCTTGGTCACTGAGAAACACATGTCCAAAGGACTGTGTCATGAGGCACCATAGTTAACTCTGATTAAGAATTCATTGAAATTCAGGCAGAGCAATGGCATGCACACTGAGAAATACAACTCACTCATCAAGAAATGATTTGGAGTGTGTCATGATGTGTAAATGCTATCTCTGTTCATATATAGCATGACAGTTAGTCACACTAAGTGCTTAGGGATATTGGCCTCTGATCAAGGTATATCCTCTAGTTATAAGGTGTGCACTGAACTAGACTGCTCGTAAAATTTGTAGCAAGAAAATTGTTGAACGAATTGAAATATCTGAATATTGATGCTAAAATCAAATTGCTACAACCCTAGACAAAATCATATGACTTCATAATTGCTTGATTTCAATACTGATGCATGTAATTCCGAAAGAAGTCAATAAATTTGATTGTGTAAGGGAAAGGGAGTTTTATCAAGATAAATATGAGGGCTTGGTTCATTTTTATTAAACCATGGTTTTAGATATCAATACAGAATTTTATTGATAAACTCTACATACATCATGTTTAAACCATGCTGTTCAATAAAGCTCATTCATAAGCCCTTATAATGGAAGACTTTGAAAAACTTATGTTTTGGATTTATGAGATTGATATCTCTCTGAAAATCTGACTGAATTTTCTGAGATTGGAGCTCCTTTAAAAAATCTGCTAATTGAACCTCTTCTAGGTCATGTTATTGGTTCATTGACCTGAACTTCTCCTTGTTTGCCCCTGTGGTCTCCTTCTCATCTATCTCATAAGATTCCACTTATTCAGGGGGAGCATTCCTTGTCAAAATGAATCATGTTCATATCATTTGTAACCTTGCATTCATATACTCAGGGGGAAGTATTGCATTTCTTGCTGCATCTGCATCTACCATGGTCTATTTTGATTATACCAAAGGGGAAGATTGTTTGCCAAAGAGGGAGAAATTGACTGAACTTTTATACATGCCTTAATTTCTCAAATTCTTTTCTTTTTGATGAAGTCAAAGGGGGAGAATAATTTGAGTCTTCAGAATGCCTCACATCATCAGAAAGACTTAATGTATTGAAAGTGTTGCCATCATCAAAAAAGGGGAGATTGTTGTGCCCCTGTGGTTTTGATGATGGTTTTGATGATTGGTTGTTGAGGTTTTGATGATGGTTTTGATGATTGGTTGTTGATGTGAGTTAATCAAATGTTCAGTCATCTTGCTGCTCAGTTTAGTTTAATATATTTTGATGTTCAGTCATGTTAACTGATGCATAAAGCATTCATTGCTACACTCTGTCTGCACAGTTGTCACTGCAGTGCGTCAACTCAGTGTGCTGATGCGTCGACCCCTTGGTCATTTCTATATCTGTCCATACAGTAGTGCGTCAACTCCTTGAGCTGATGCGTCGACGCTTCAGTTCAGTTTCTTCATTTGATGAAGTCTATACATCATCAGTTGATCATCAAGTATATACGTTGCAGTGTCAACTCATTGGGCTGCAGCGTCAACTCATTCGAGTCTGTTCAGCCGTTTGCATCTCATAAAGTCTGTACAGAGGCTTCGATTTACCAAGTCTGTACATCGGCCTCATTCGCTCAAGTCCACACATCCACAGTCTTCACAAGTCAGTACAGTGCTTGAGCTTCACCAAGTCCATACATTTGTCCTCCTTCAAAGTCTGTACAGCCGCTGGTCTAGCTTCATGAAGTCTGTACATCAGACTGTTACAGGAAGTCTTACATTGTCCGTCTTCCTTAGCGTCTTGATTGTTGATGTCTACACATTGGCCTCCTTGCTCCTAAGTCTATGCATTACTGTTCATGCATCAGTCTTCATAAGTCTATACACTGGACTGTTAGGTCATGTCTATACAACATGGGCTTCAGTTCTTCAAGCCTACACATCGACTGTTCATGCAATGTCTAGACATTCGATCAAGTTTGTACATTGGTCTTGGCATATGCATTCATAAAGTATATACACTCTTCGGTTGACTTCAACTGAAGTCTGTACATCGGCATGCATTACATCAAGTGTGTACATTGCATAGCATGTTGCGTCTAAGTCTATACATCACTGTAGCATGCACTTCATGAAGCCTATACATTCTCAGTCTTTGCACACGTTAAGCCTCAAGTCTGTACAGCGTGAAGTCTACACTTTAGCTTCACGTTTTCAATGTCTGTACAGTGGCTTCGCATAGGCAAGTCTGTACATCGGGCTTCTTCTAACTAAGTCTATACACTCCCTCACACTGTACACACCTAGTCTATACAGCATGATCGTCTATACAAGTCTACACAGAGTTCTTCACTTAAACTGATGACTTATCCGATACTCTGTCTGACAGGAGTTCTGATCGTGAAGCTTATAGAGGGCACGTGATTCGAGGCTAGAAAGACAGGATAGTGACACGTGTGCTGAAGCTGGCTGAAAGGCTGACACGTGGACACAGTGCAAACTCAAGAAAGAAGCCCCTGGGTTAATTGGTGCATCAACGCAACGATCAAGTGGAGTAGACGCATCAGAACATTGATAGCTTGGGCACAAAGTCTATACACCAGCTGGATCCATTTAGTCTGTCCATTGGCATATCTTCTTAAAGGAACAGGGTCGACGCCTGAAGCTTAAAGCGTCCACGCATCAGTAGATGAAGCTTTCACGATGTCTTCCATTGCGTTAACGCCACAAGCAAGCAGCATCGACGTAGCAGTTAAAGAAGCAGAGACTCTTACAAGCAACGAAGCTTTCACGATATCTTCCACTGCGTCAACGCACTCATCAAGCAGCGTCGACGCAACAGTGAAGAAGGCTAGGTTGTTTGCTCACTGGGACGTATCCATGCGTTAACGCCATTGCTAGACTGCGTCAACGCAGCCATTGAGCCTGATAGGCATCTAGCTCGGAGACAGCTCAGAAGGGTTAACGCAGGATGATCATAACATCTACGCAGCATGCAAACCAACTGAACACTTAGTTGCTGGAACACCACTGCATCAACACTATGGGCTAGCAGCGTCGACGCAGCACGCCCATCTGCTAAAGACTTGATCAATGGATCATCGATGCGTCAACGCCATGGGCTGATAGAGTCAACGCAGCAGTCTTGAGTGTTTCTGAACGAATGTCCTTGAATTATAGAGCACGTGATCCGAAGTGCCTGGCTCGTGAACCAGGAAGCTGCCACGTGGTCCGAATTTCTAGGGCTGGAAACGTGGAAGCCACACACGCCAGTGTGCTGCTGCTGCTGATATAAAATGGAGCCTCCGTCTTCAGATGAAGAGTGATCGAAGCAGAAGCCTGAAGAGCAGAAAGCCCTTCGATCCAGAAAAAGAGAAAAAGAAGGAAAGGAGAGCAGAAGAAGAAAAAGAGAGAGAGATAGTGATCCCGTGAAGAGACAGCAGAGAGAGAGAAAGAGGAAGAGAGCAGAAGAGAAAGAGGAAGAGAGCAGAAGAGAAAGAAAGAGAGATAGAGAGTGAGAGAGAGAGCTCGTGAAGAAGAAAGAAGAAGCTGCTTGAAGATCTGTCTTCACTAGACCGTGGATCAGATCCAGGCCAGTCAGCTCCGTTGAGAGCCGCATCTGTGCTTTCATCTATTACAGCTTTCGGATTACTGTGTTATTTTTCGTTTATTGTTTTCCTTTGTTTTCTGATCATCTTTGTTCTTCCGATTGCCCTGTTGGGGATCGGGTTCCTCCTGTTGGTTCAGGAGAAGGGAGATCTGATCTCCAGGTTGCAAGTGACAGGTTGTCACTTGTGGGTTGCCCTCTGGTTAGAGGATGGGAGGCTAGTCCTCCGATTCCTGGGCTTGTGGTTGCAAGTCCAGGTGTCCCTCCTGGTCTGGAGGAAGAGAGGTCTTCGACCTCTAGTTTCCAAGTGGCTGGGAGTCACTTGGGTGTCCCTCCGGTTGGGAGGAAGAGGGGAGTCTGTTCCCCTGGTCAAGCTGTGTGGCAGAACCTGTTTGCAGACTGAGTCTGCTTGGTTCTAGCGTTTGCTAGTGAAGCCTCACTCCGGTTGGGAGTGAGGGGTGGATGTAGGTCTGGAGGACCGAACCACCTTAAAATCTTTGAGCAGTGGTTTGCTTGTAGTGTGTTCTTCCATATCTCCTACCACCCTTCACAGATTGTCTTGAGATTTCTTATTCTCATTTGTGCTGCTTCCACTAATTGGTTATTTGGGGGCCAGTTACATAGTTGCTCTTTTGTCTAAAAGGTTTTTCAACTGGTTCATTAGATTGCTTGATTTGCTTCCGCTAGATGCTTGGATAGCCACGCTTCAAGTGTTTGTATCTGAATTGAATCAAATTGGTTCTATTCTGTGTCTATCTCTAGCATCCAAGTTTCTATTAGGCCATAATTCATAGAGGGATACATTCACCCCCCCTCTGTATCCGGGCCTAGCACCCTAACAATTTCAAATTCTTTTTATGTAAATTACTCTTGTCATGAAATTTATTGGCAGAGAGAAAATTCTGTTTACTAAAATAAGCCAGCCAACAGTCAGCAGCTCTATGGCCTGGCTTCCCACAGTTATGGCATGAAAATTTCGCAACATGGGGGTTAGCAGAATTCTTCTGAACATGCCAACAGTCCTTGACTGTATGGCCATTCTTCCCACACTCGAAGCATCTGATATGCTTACTTTTAAAACTATTTCTGCCCCTAGTAGATCCAAACCAGCACTCAATGGCCTTGTGACCACGTTTGTTACAATTAAAACAAGTGATGTGCTGGTTCATTGAAACAGATTTGTTCTTATTAAAACCATGTTGGCTTGTAGGGAATTTAGCATGATGTGAAAGAGATATTTTTTTACCACTTGCAAACCAGCATTGTGTAATGCTATGTCCTAATTTGCCACAGTGAAAACATTCAATTTTATTTTTCTGAGATGAAGAATTTTTATCATGAAATTTCCTAGCATTCATTATGCTGGCGCTCATATCATCTTTCTCCATCAACCTGCACTCATGCATCAGATGACCAGGTTTATGACAATAGTGGCATGACATTTTCCTTTTGTGTGCATGTGTGTGTGTGTGTTTAGGTTATTTGTCACATGCACACCATCAACATGATTGTTTCTTTTCTTGTTCTTCACATGAACATATTTTTTCCCTTTTTCATTTTGTTTCTGAATGTCAGTTTGTTTCTGCATTTTCTAAACAATGGGATGTTTATTTTTTGATGTTGTGGATACATTTGAAGCATTTACAAATGATGTCATTACTTTGTTCTGAAAAGCCTTTTTATTTAAATTATTGTAGCCCAACCCTTCCTTCCTGACATTGACTCTTACACCTAGTAGCTTGTCTAGGTTTTCTTGCCCACTCACAAACTTTGACAAAGAGTCTTTTAGATCCTTGATTTCGTTTTCCAAAGCAACGATGGGTAATTCATAGTCAGCATTTTCTTCATCACTACTTGCAAGTCTTTCACTTAATGAAGCATTAGCATTTTTAACATTTTCGATTTTAGCTTTGAGCTTGTCCAATTCTTCTGAGTTGTCGGACATCACACATTTAACCTTTTCAGATTCTAGCAACCTTTTTGACATGGTGATGTTCAAGTGTTTTAATTTTTATATCCCCTCCTTAAGCTTGTCGTTATAAATCAATTCATTTATTAGAATCTGATCATCCGGATTCACTTCATACATTTTTCCAATTTCAGATTCCTTCAACTTTCTTTGCAGCTCTTCAACATTTTTGTGTAACTCCATGTTTACAGATTTGATGGCGTCAAATTTTTCAATCAGCAAATCATTCTCTCGTTTAAGTTTCTCTAATTTTTCTTCATTTTCTTTGGAGAATTTTCTGAGAGAATCTTTTTCAGACTTCAGCCTACTTAGTTCAGAGCAAACACATTCAAGTTCCTTGATCAATTTTTCATTCTGATTTTTATGCATATGGATATCAGACAAACATGCATCCTGAGATTGCTTCATATTTGAACAATTTTCACATGGAGAACTTGAACTACCCCGATCACTTTTCTTTTTCAAGTTCTTGTATTATTTTCTTAAATGTTCATGAGATTCAAGAAACTCAGCATATGCATTCTCCCAATCATCTAAAGAAAAATTCTTGAAGAGATTTACCTCTTCATCATTATCATCTTCATTCTGATTGCTGCTTTGATTACTTTCGTTAGCCATCATGCAGCTGTCCTTATTTAGCCTGTGAGCTAGCCTCAGCATATCCGGAATGTCCTTAACAGACCTACAATCATGAAAGTAACAATGTAAGGCTTTGTCAGTAGCTGCTTTCATCAGATTCAAAGCTTTCTGATTTTCTCCATCCTTTGATCTGTGACTGTTGGTCCATTTGGACACTTTCTTTGGTAATCTGTGAGGACCTTGTGTAATTACTTTCCACAGGTCTGGATCAACAGATTTAACATGAGCACGGAAAGCACTGTGCCACTGGTTGAAATCAGAACCACCAAAGACGGGTGGATGAGCCATTGAAACAGATAAAAACAAATTCAAAAGACAATGAATGCAAACCGATAGCCTACGGACCAAGAACTGCACCACGGAAGCAGGATCCTCTGCAGATCGTTGGATCTGATGAGTCAGAGAACCGCTCTGATACCAATTGATACGGTGCAAGGCCCGGATACAGAGGGGGGTGAATGTATATCTCTACAAAATTGCCCAAATTAAAAACCTTAGAACACTCAGAGATGTGAATTGATAACAAGTTCAGTTCTACCAAGACTGAAATATTGTGAAGTGTTCAACCAAACAGTAACTGTGCAATCAAACAGCTCAATGTGAATTTCTTTCGAAGACTTAACTTGCACAATCAGTGAACTTACTTCGGTACTAAATCGAACTCAAGCATTCATCAACCGTGAATGAAAAGCAATTAAATCGTGATCCTAACCATGCATCTAGCGGAAGCAAAGGAAAGCAATCCACTGCACAAATGATTTTTTAGGTGGTTCGGTCCACAGACCTACGTCCATCCCTCACTCCAAACCGGAGTGAGGCTTCCACTAGCAATAGCTAGAACCGCAGACTCAGTCTGCAAACAAATGCTGCCTAACAGCTTGACCAGGGGAACAACCTCCCCTCTTCCTCTAGACCGGAGGGAAACCACTAGTGACTACCCATCACTAGCAACCAGAGATCGAAGTCTCTCTCCCTCCAGACCAGGAGGGAAACCACAAGTGACACCCAGCCACTTGCAACCAGAGACCGAAGTCTCTCTTCCTCCACCCAGGAGGGAACCCACAAGTGACACCCAGCCACTTGCAACCGGAGACACAAAGTCTCCCTTCTCCTGAGTCCATAGGAGGAACCCGACCTCAAACAAGAGAATCGGAAAACGAGTGATCAGATAAAAGGAAAAATAAGAAACGAAAATACAGCGATCAGAAAGCTGTAAAGGATAATAACATAGATGTGGCTCCCATGGAGCTGACAGGCCTGGATATGATCCACGGTCCAGTAGACAGATCTTCAATAAAGTCTTCTTTCTTCTTATCCACGAACTCTCTCTTTCTTTCTTCCTCTTCTTTCTTCTTCTCTCTGCTTCTCTTTCTATCACGTTGTTCTCTCTTTTCTTCTTCTGCTGCATCTCTCGATATCTCTTCTGCTCTCTCTATTCTTCTTCTGCTCAGGCTCACTCTTCTTCTTTCTTCTTCTTCTTCTGCTCTCTGCCTCTCTGCTCGATTAGTCTTCTTCTGACGAAGAAGCTTCATATATATAGAGCAGCAGCTAGGGCGTGTGCAGGGCTTGTGCCCCCTTTATCCAGAGAACACCTCAGATCACGCGCCAGGTGCCAACCTCGGATCACGTGCCCAAACATCTGCCAGTTTAATGACAGAGTAACTTCAGTCGATCAACAGAACACGGGCTGTACATACTTCATATCAAGAAGTAATGTTCCGACTTGCAATGTACAGACTTTGCGTGCAGACGACCAGACGATGTATAGACTTGCTATGCCTACAACAAGAAGATGTACAGATTTGTTAAAGTGATGCACGAGCATAACATCAAAGAATGCATAAACTATGAGTGCATGGTAAAGAGTGTATAGACTTGCTGTGGAGGAGTGTGTAGACTTTGTGTGCATGGTATGCAACAGAATGTATAGACTTTGCTTGTGCTGTGCAAACGATGTGCAGACTTGCTATGGGGGGGTGTGTAGACTTTGTGTGCATGCTACCAGACGATGTATAAACTTTGAAGATGATGCATGAACAAGCCACCAATCGATGTACAGACTTGGTGTTCAGACTTTGTGTGTGTGTGCGAGACAATGTATAGACTTTGGTTCGTTTAATACACAGGCTGTACATACTTTGTGTGCATTTGACAATAATGTACAGACTTGCTGTAATGATGCACAAACATAGCCACAGGGAATGTATAGACTTATGAGGCAACCAGAATGTACAGACTTGCGTTGAAGCAACCAGAATGTACAGACTTGCATTGAAGCAACCAGAATGTACAGAATTGAGAGATGATGCATGCACAAGGAAACGATGTACAGACTTTGCCAATGTACAGACTTTGAAAGACGATGCATGCACAAGCCAACGATGTACAGACTTTTCCAATGTACAGACTTGAATGCTCCATGCACAAAGACGCTAAGTGAGACGTTAGAATGTACATACTTGCTTGTGCAGTGATGTATGGACTTAGTGTGCAGACTTAGCGTGCAACAATGTGCAGACTTGCTAACATGACGCATGGACATAACAACAAGGAATGTGTAGACTTTTGCAGCAACGAATGTGCAGACTTTGTGCAGTCTACAAGCAATGTGCAGACTTGCTAGTGTATGGACTTGGTGAGCATGCAGCACCCAATGTATAGACTTACTGCCTAGAGTTGTATAAACTATATGCTCAATGCAATCGTGCTATGGCATGCAGCTACTGTTAATGCACCGAGGTCATATGACAGATGAACACTTAAAGCAAATGATGCATAGACCTTAAACCATGACTCATAGTATGTCATTATCAAAACCAGAGTTCCAACAAGGAGTGCTCAGCCAGGAAAGCCACCCCGTGGCTTATTTCAGTGAGAAGCTTTCTGATGCAAAGCTTCGTTACTCCACCTATGATAAGGAGTTCTATGCCGTGGTCCAAGCCTTCAAACACTGGAGACACTATCTCTTACCTCAAGAGTTTGTCTTATATTCGGACCACGAGGCTCTGAAATTCCGTAGCTCTCAGAAGGGCTTAAACCCTAGGCATGGTCGGTGGGTAGAATTCCTCAAGTCTTTCACATTTGTCCTAAAACATAAGGCTGGAAAGGAAAATAAGGTGGTCGACGCCTTGAGTCGAAGGGTCTCCCTTTTTCCCACTGTTCGGGTAGAGGTCACCGTATTTCACCACATGAAGGAACTCTATAGAGAGTGTCCTGATTTTGGCCCTGCCTACTCTGCTCTGTCTGCTGGACCCTCGATAGCCTTTTCTGACTATCTACTCCAGGATGATTTGCTATTTCGAGGGTAGCAACTCTGTGTTCTGGGGACTTCTGTTCGGGACTTCCTGATTTGGGAAATGCATGCTCGAGGTCCTGCTGGTCACTTTGGATGTAACAAGACCATCCATTCTGTGGAGGAGCATTTCTATTGGCCTGGCCTGAAGAGAGATGTGGCCAAGATTGTAGCCCAGTGTAGGACATGCACAATGGCCAAACAGGTCAAACAGAACACTGGTCTCTACACTACTCTCCCCGTTCCTGATCGACCATGGGTTGATGTGAGCATGGATTTTATCCTTGGTTTGTTAGGGTGCTAGGCCCGGATACAGAGGGGGGGTGAATGTATCCCTCTAGGAATAATGCCCAATAAAAAAAAACTTATGCTCACTAATAATGCTAGTTCGCAGACTAGACAAACTTGAAAGCTAATGAGCAGTTGCCGAACTAAATAAACACATAGTGAGATCACTAGAGTGCTAATAACAGATAGCTCAACTAGAAGTTCGCTCTCTTGACAGATGAAAATACTCAGAACAAAATCTGATCAAATCATTTACTCAACCTGTAAGCAAACACTAGAATCGCCCCTATGCAAACATCTAGCGAAAACACAAATAGCCAAATCAAACCACAGCGCACAAGGGGTTTTTAGGTGGTTCGGTCCAGCAGACCTACATCCACCCCACACTCAATCCGAGTGTGGCTTCCACTAGCTCACGCTAGAAACCGCAGACTCAGTCTGCAACAGGTGCTGCCACACAGCTTGACCAGGGGAACAACCTCCCCTCTTCCTCCAGACCAGGAGGGAACCAACCGGTGACTTCCAGTCACCAGCAAACCAGAGGTTGAAGACCTCTCTTCCTCCAACCGGAGGGACCCCTGGACTTGAATCCACAAGCCCAGAACCGGAGACAAGTCTCCCTTCCTCCAAACCGGAGGGAACCCATAAGTAGCTCCCAGCTACTTGCAACCGGAGATCAGATCTCCCTTCTCCTGATCCACAGGAGGAACCCCGACCTCTCTACAGAGTATTGAAAAGCACAGCAAACCAGAAAACATAGGAAAAACAATAAACGAAAATAACTTCAGCACACAAAAGCTGAAACACGAAATACACAATGTGGCTCTCAACGGAGCTGACTGGCCTGGATTTGATCCACGGTCCAGTAGACGGATCTTCAGGTAAGCTTTTCTTCCTCTTCTCTTCTCTTCTTCTTCTTCTCTTTCACTCTCTCAATCTCTGCTCTTCTATTCTCTTCGGCTCACTCTTCTATCTCTCTCTTTCTCTTTCTTCTGCTCCCCTAATCTCTCACTCTCTGCTCTTCTCTTCTTTCTCTTTTCTTTTTCTATCTGGATCGTGGCTCTCTGTATGGACTCCTCTTCTCGCCAACTCGATCACTCTTCTTCTGTGGAAGAAGGCTCATATATATAGCAGCAGCAGCAGCTAGGGCGCGTGTGGCTTCCACAGCTCCCGCCCTAAAAATTCGGATCACGTGGCAGTCTCTCAGTAGACTTCATTCCAGCCTCGGATCACGTGCTGCCTTAAGCTTCACGATCAAAGCACCTGTAAAACAGAGTATCGGATAAGTCATCAATTTAAAGAACAACTCTGTATAGATTATCAGAAGAACAGCACTTTAGAAGAAACCTGAACGAGGTTAAAACGAAACAACACGAAGTAACAAATAGCAACGACACGGAGACAACACGAAGACACAATAGGGAAAACGACACGAAGTCGGTAAAGACTCGATGTACAACAGTAAGTAACACGAAGTAAAACTCACAGACATAAACGATAACACGAGATGCAACTAGAGGACAGAGAGAAGCGACACGAGGTTCACACAGAAAATGACACGAGGTATACTGTGACAGAACAGACACAATGAAGAGAACGACACAAGGTGGTGGCACAGAAAGCAACACGAGGTGCTGCAATATTCTGCACGCAGTGGAACAAAAAATGACACGGAGTGAAAACAACACAAAGACGAAACAGTAATTGACACGGGTTGAAATCAACACGAAGACAAAAACTGAAATCGACACGGAGTGAAAAATGACACGAAGACGAAAACAACACTAAGACGAAGTTGACACGGAGTGAAAACGACACGAGGTCACAAGACAAACGACACGAAGTCCAAAGGTGACAAAACAGATACTACAAAGAGAACGACACGAGGTAGAAAGAAAACAACACGAAGTAAAACGATAACGACACGAAGTGTCACTGTAACAACAAACACTACGAAGTTACGAATACAAAAAGCAACACGGAGACATAGAGAAGTAAAACCGACACGAAGTGTGGTTACAAAAATAAAAGGACACGAGGTATAGGAAGATCAACACGATCACGGAAATAACAAAGAGTTGACACGGAGTGTGGTCAAGGTGAGAAGGACACGAAGTCTAAAGAGAAAACAGCACGAAGACAAACACGTAAAAACTAACACGAAGACATAATTGTGAAAACACCACGAGGTGATAGACAGCAAGGAGAACAACACGAAGTGAAACGACACTTGAACCTAGACCGACGTAAAGATCCAGCGAAAAATGACTCGAAGATAGAAATACACAAGCACGACATGAACTAAGGATGACATGGGAACAACACAGTCACATAGGCTGCACGAAGTGAAAGACAACACGGCTATCTCGACACGTGATGAAATGGTGGAAGTAGAAGAACAACTCGAAGATGAAAACGACACGAGCTGAATCTAACACAAAGGCGAAGACAGACACTGATACGAGGTGTGGACACGAAGCAAGAATGACATGAGGTTCAGGGAAACCAACACGAAGACAGAAACAGTACGGACACACGAAGTATTACCTCTTAGCAGCTTTTTCTTGTAAAGCATTGAAATCAACACGAAGTGTTGTAAGCTCAGACGACACGAGATCTTTTCATGTTAGTGAGGGGAAACAACACGAAAACTCAAGTACAGAGACAGCATGAAGACGATGTACAGACTTTGAAGAACAGTCTAATGTATAGACTTGCGCGAGCGAGCTACAGTGCCAAAGTATAGACTTCACGCTGTACAGATTTGGAAGACCACTGTTGAATGTGTAGACTTGTAGTTTAACATGAAAGAAGGCCAGTGTACATACTTGCTGTCCTCACAGCTGACGACTCCGGTGTATAGACTTGGAGGCCTGAAAGCGATGTGAGTAACAGTCCAATGTATGGACTTTGACTCTAAATGAGACTGACAGTGTATACACTTAGCCAATGCAATGCACTGTATGGACTTCCATGAGACGCTCAATGTGGACTTACTGCCAATCAATGTATAGCCTCTGTAAATGCATATGAAGGCTTTATGCAGCAGATAACAGTCTGAGACTTCAATTGCAATGATTCATAGTTATTAACATCAAACACCAGTCATCAAAACCAAATTAATCATCAAACCCACAGCAATGAATGCTTTATGCATCAGTTTAACATGTAGCATGATTGAACATCTGATTAACTCACATCAACTAACAATCATCAAAAACCATCATCAAAACCATAGGGGCACAACAATCTCCCCCTTTTTGATGATGGCAACACTTTCAATACATTGAGTCATTACATTGAGTCATTCTGATGAAGTGAGGCATTCTGAAGACTCAAATTATTCTCCCCCTTTGACTTCATCAAAAAGAAGATAATTTGAGAAATTAAAGCATGTATAAAAGTTCAGTCAAATTCTCCCCCTTGCAAGAACATGATTCTCCCCCTTTAATAGTGTCAGCAAAAACATGAGTTAGAGAAGATCAAAAGAAATCTGCATGCACTGATTGAATGATATTCTCTCTCTTTGGCAAACAATCTCCTCCTTTGGTACAATGCAAAAATGCAGATGCAACAAGAAATGCAATACTTCCCCCTGAGTATATGAATGCAAGGTCACAAATGATATTAACATGATTCAGCACGACAAGGAAAACTCCCCCTGAAGAGATGCCAATTGATATGCAAGTGATGCATGACATGGAAGCTCCCCCTCAATAAGTGGACTCTTATGAGATAAATGAGAAGGAGACCACAGGGGCAAACAAGGAGAAGTTCAGGTCATTGAGCCAATGACATGAGCAGAAGAAATTCAGTTAACAGATTTTTCAAGGATGCTCCAAACATAAGAAATTTAGCCAGATTTTCAAAAAGATATCAATCTCATAAATCTGAAACATAAGTTTTCAAAGTCTTCTATCATAAGGGCTTATGAATGACATTTATTGAACAGCATGGTTTAAACATGATGTATGCAGAGTTTATCAATAAAATTCTGTATTGATATCTAAAACCATGGTTTAATAAAAGTGAACCAAGCCCTCATATTTATCTTGATAAATCTCCCTCTCTCTTACACAATCAAAATTTATTGACTTCTTTCAGAATTACATGCACCAGTATTGAAATCAAGCAATTATGAAGTCATATGAATTTGTCTAGGGTTGTAACAATTTGATTTTGGCATCAATATTCAGAAAATTTAATTTGTTCAATAATTTTCCATGCTACAAATTTTACGAGCACTCTAGTTCAGTGCACACATTGTAACTAGAGGATATACCTTGATTAGAGGCCAATATCCCTAAGCCCTTAGTGTGACTAACTGTCATGCTATTTATGAACAGAGATAGCATTTACACATCATGACACACTTGAAATCATTTCTGGATGAGTGAGTTGTATTTCTCAGTGTGCATGCCATTGCTCTGCCTGATTTCAATGAATTCTTGTTTTACAGAGTTAACTAAGGCACCTCATGACACAGTCCTTAGGACTTGTGTTTCTCAGTGACCAGTGTCATTGCTCTGACAAAATAACCCTTTAGACATTTCAGAAAAATTCATTCGCTTCAAATCAATAATAGTTTCATGTACTCAACTAGTTGAAGTCATGTATTCAAAAATGCAGATTTCAGAAGTTTTCAAGATACAGCATGAAACAGATGGTTAAGGTTTATTAAACATGATTCAGATATGTTGAGAGATTTTGAAGTTAGACTCCATGAATACATTAAGCTTAAACCACATGAGTTATTTCAGTCATTCTTAAGAATGTATAATAGAAGATTTCTAGTTCAAGAGTTTTTCAGATTTATGATCGAGATAGTCCATTGAAATCTTCATGAAGGACTGATAGAATTTTGAAGTCAAATGATACCAATTGTTAGGAGAGATTTTGAAGCTTAGTGTTTTCCGAATATGATCAAGGTTTGTCAACTAAGTCAATATGAAAGGATATGCTATGAAATCTGACAAATGTATGCATTTGACAACCTATATGCAATGCATTGACTCCCCCTTACACTATGCATTCAACCTCTCTTTTGGCATTTTCAATGTAAGGAGATGCAATGCACTATATGTATGCAGAGACATGCAAAGACTCAACATTGAATTGCTATGCAAGAATATGCAACTAACTCCCCCTGAAATCATGCAATGTTTGCACTGAAAACTGAACATATGATTCCAAATGATATCGTGACTTGTGCACAATCAGACTGTCCTATCAGCAAAGTGACCCATGGTACTAGGCGGAGCACTTGGTCTAAAAGACCACCTCACACATAGTAAGAACCTCCAGACAGACTTCCCTGTCTTTTGGTACCTTACCATTTATATATCATTGAGGTCATGCATGATAATTCAACATGCAGTCCTATATGCAATTCAGAATGCTCAGTGAGCTATTGCAACACACAAGTATCAAGTCACACTCATAGGCAGTTCAGATTTTTCAGAAAATTCAAAATGCAATATGTTTTCAGAGTTTATGCATTTCAACAATTATCAACCACTTACAAATGGCCGATATGCAAGAATACATCAAACCAGATATGCAATAAGTTTCAAAATCGGAAATGCAGAGAGATTACCTAAACAGTGTGGGAGTGGGGTTTTCATTCTTGAGTGCCTTGGATCATTACCCCTTTTATTCCAGCTTCCAAGGCACACCTGTAGCAGATACATCATTTTGATGTAACAGGTACCCAAGAAACCTTGGGTCCTGGTTTAGCAGTGACACTCCTAGCAGGTTTTCTCAACAGATCTTTCGCATGTTTATCATCACAACACATGATATGACAATTATACATGGAATGCCCTACCTGCCCACAATGATAACAAGAGATAACAGATTTCATGTTCTCCTTGTATACATCAGCATTGGCGTGAACATGGTGTGAGTGAACATGATTAATTCTGTTATTGACATGAAAAATTTTCTTTTCATAACCGGCCAGCCAACAGTTAACAGCTCTGTGGCCTGGCTTTCCACATTCAAAACATACAGTGTATTTTCTTCTAGAACCAAACTTCTTTCCATCAATAATGTTTTTATTAACAGGGAAATTAACAAATCCAGAGTTAGTTTTCTTTCCCTGAGCATGCCAGCAGAAGGCAGCAATGTGACCAAACTTTCCACAGTAATAGCATTGAATTTTCTTTTCCTGATCAGTAGAATGTTTCCTAAGATGATTTCTAGGATACTTTCTAACAGCATTTCTTTCATCATTTATCAATGCTACACAGTTATGCATAATGTCGCCAACTTTCCCACAATAGTGACATGTTATAGCCTTTTTATTCACATTCACTTGTTTGATAAGATTGATATTCTGATGAGAGTGTGAATGTGTGTGTGAGCAGTGAGCAGCATGCACATGAAAATCAGAGACATATTTGGACTTATCCAAATCAGCATTTTCCTTTTGTTTTTGAATCTTTTCCTGTTTCTTATCTGAATTTTCAGCCTTCTTAGCAGTGAATTGAAACATAGAAGAACTAGATTGATTAGCTTGTTCAGAGCTTTTTACGAATACAGTTGACTTCTTCTTTTCATTCACTTTCTTATTAACATGCACATACCCAAGTCCTTCTTTCTGAAAATTCACTTTAGAACCAAGCAGCTTATTGAAGTTGTCTTTTCCTTTAACGAATTTTGACAAGGAATTTTTCAGATCTTCAATCTCAGAATTGAATGAAGCAATATTCGCTTCATACTTGGATAGCTCAGATTCATAAACAATCAGCTGTTGTTGCAAAGCATCATTCAGGTTCTTCAGAGTTTCATTTTCTTGTTGAACCATTATTTCAATGTTGTTCTCATTTTCCTTCACAACAGTTTTTCCTTTTTCAATTGACAACCATCTTTCAGAGAAGACAGTATTAAGAACCAATAGCCTTTTATTTTGATCTTTTAGATGAGAATTTTCTTCAATCATCTTATTTTCAAATTCTTCTTTCAATTTCAGTTCAGATTTTAGATTTTCATTTTCAGCCTTTTTCTCTTTTCTTAATTTTCTCTTTTCTGACTTAACTCTTTCATATTTTTCAAGTAGATGCTCATGCATGGCAACTAAATCATCATGACTAATATCCTCGGTCTCAGAGTTTACCTGGGATGAGGACTCATCTGATTGATCACTCCTTCTTGTCATGAGACATTCTTCTCCCTGTTCCACGTGTGTTGTAGTCACTCTATCAAACATTTCCTTTGCAGTGCTACAATCTGAGAAAGAGGAAAAATCATCAGAACCGATTGCAGCCTTCATTAAATTTAGAGCTCTCACATTATCATCATTTTTCAACTTGTGGACATGAGTCCACTTGGACTTATCCTTTGGAAGTTCATGTGGACTGTGAGAGATAACCTTCCACAATTGTGGATTAATAGAGTTAACATGCTTGTGCATACGATATAGCCAGAATTGAATATTTGAACTACTGAATAGTGGAGGATGAGCCATGACGGCACAATAGTTTAACGCAACAGGAATATTGATGCACTAAAAGCAAATTAGCACATAAGACCGCAAGATCGATCTGCAGGTCGCTGGACCTTGTATGCAGATACCTGCTCTGATACCAACTGTTAGGGTGCTAGGCCCGGATACAGAGGGGGGGTGAATGTATCCCTCTAGGAATAATGCCCAATAAAAAAAAAACTTATGCTCACTAATAATGCTAGTTCGCAGACTAGACAAACTTGAAAGCTAATGAGCAGTTGCCGAACTAAATAAACACATAGTGAGATCACTAGAGTGCTAATAACAGATAGCTCAACTAGAAGTTCGCTCTCTTGACAGATAAAAATACTCAGAACAAAATCTGATCAAATCATTTACTCAACCTGTAAGCAAACACTAGAAGCGCCCCTATGCAAACATCTAGCGGAAACACAAATAGCCAAATCAAACCACAGCGCACAAGGGGTTTTTAGGTGGTTCGGTCCAGCAGACCTACATCCACCCCACACTCAATCCGAGTGTGGCTTCCACTAGCTCACGCTAGAAACCGCAGACTCAGTCTGCAACAGGTGCTGCCACACAGCTTGACCAGGGGAACAACCTCCCCTCTTCCTCCAGACCAGGAGGGAACCAACCGGTGACTTCCAGTCACCAGCAAACCAGAGGTCGAAGACCTCTCTTCCTCCAACCGGAGGGACCCCTGGACTTGAATCCACAAGCCCAGAACCGGAGACAAGTCTCCCTTCCTCCAAACCGGAGGGAACCCACAAGTAGCTCTCAGCTACTTGCAACCGGAGATCAGATCTCCCTTCTCCTGATCCACAGGAGGAACCCCGACCTCTCTACAGAGTATCGAAAAGCACAGCAAACCAGAAAACAAAGGAAAAACAATAAACAAAAATAACTTCAGCACACAAAAGCTGAAACACGAAATACACAATGTGGCTCTCAACGGAGCTGACTGGCCTGGATTTGATCCACGGTCCAGTAGACGGATCTTCAGGTAAGCTTTTCTTCCTCTTCTCTTCTCTTCTTCTTCTTCTCTTTCACTCTCTCAATCTCTGCTCTTCTATTCTCTTCGGCTCACTCTTCTATCTCTCTCTTTCTCTTTCTTCTGCTCCCCTAATCTCTCACTCTCTGCTCTTCTCTTCTTTCTCTTTTCTTTTTCTATCTGGATCGTGGCTCTCTGTATGGACTCCTCTTCTCGCCAACTCGATCACTCTTCTTCTGTGGAAGAAGGCTCATATATATAGCAGCAGCAGCAGCTAGGGCGCGTGTGGCTTCCACAGCTCCCGCCCTAAAAATTCGGATCACGTGGCAGTCTCTCAGTAGACTTCATTCCAGCCTCGGATCACGTGCTGCCTTAAGCTTCACGATCAAAGCACCTGTAAAACAGAGTATCGGATAAGTCATCAATTTAAAGAACAACTCTGTATAGATTATCAGAAGAACAGCACTTTAGAAGAAACCTGAACGAGGTTAAAACGAAACAACACGAAGTAACAAATAGCAACGACACGGAGACAACACGAAGACACAATAGGGAAAACGACACGAAGTCGGTAAAGACTCGATGTACAATAGAAAGTAACACGACGTAAAACACACAGACATAAACGATAACATGAGATGCAACTAGAGGACAGAGAGAAGCGACACGAGGTTCACACAGAAAATGACACGAGGTATACTGTGACAGAACAGACACAATGAAGAGAACGACACAAGGTGGTGGCACAGAAAGCAACACGAGGTGCTGCAATGTTCTGCACGCAGTGGAACAAAAAACGACACGGAGTGAAAACAACACAAAGACGAAACAGTAATTGACACGGGTTGAAATCAACACGAAGATAAAAACTGAAATCGACACGGAGTGAAAAACGACACGAAGACGAAAACAACACTAAGACGAAGTTGACATGGAGTGAAAACGACACGAGGTCACAAGACAAACGACACGAAGTCCAAAGGTGACAAAACAGATACTACAAAGAGAACGACACGAGGTAGAAAGAAAACAACACGAAGTAAAACGATAACGACACGAAGTGTCACTGTAACAACAAACACTACGAAGTTACGAATACAAAAAGCAACACGGAGACATAGAGAAGTAAAACCGACACGAAGTGTGGTTACAAAAATAAAAGGACACGAGGTATAGGAAGATCAACACGATCACGGAAATAACAAAGAGTTGACACGGAGTGTGGTCAAGGTGAGAAGGACACGAAGTCTAAAGAGAAAACAGCACGAAGACAAACACATAAAAACTAACACGAAGACATAATTGTGAAAACACCACGAGGTGATAGACAGCAAGGAGAACGACACGAAGTGAAATGACACTTGAACCTAGACCGACGTAAAGATCCAGCGAAAAATGACTCGAAGACAGAAATACACAAGCACGACATGAACTAAGGATGACATGGGGACAACACAGTCACATAGGCTGCACGAAGTGAAAGACAACACGGCTATCTCGACACGTGATGAAATGGTGGAAGTAGAAGAACAACTCGAAGACGAAAACGACACGAGCTGAATCTAACACAAAGGCGAAGACAGACACTGATACGAGGTGTGGACACGAAGCAAGAATGACATGAGGTTCAGGGAAACCAACACGAAGACAGAAATAGTACGGACACACGAAGTATTACCTCTTAGCAACTTTTTCTTGTAAAGCATGGAAATCAACACGAAGTGTTGTAAGCTCAGACGACACGAGATCTTTTCGTGTTAGTGAGGGGAAACAACATGAAAACTCAAGTACAGAGACAGCATGAAGACGATGTACAGTCTGATGTGCAGACTTTGAAGAACAGTCTAATGTATAGACTTGCGCGAGCGAGCTACAGTGCCAAAGTGTAGACTTCACGCTGTACAGATTTGGAAGACCATTGTTGAATGTGTAGACTTGTAGTTTAACATGAAAGAAGGCCAGTGTACAGACTTGTTGTCCTCACAGCTGACGACTCCAGTGTATAGACTTGGAGGCCTGAAGGCGATGTGAGTAACAGTCCAATGTATGGACTTTGACTCTAAATGAGACTGACAGTGTATACACTTAGCCAATGCAATGCACTGTATGGACTTCCATGAGACGCTCAATGTGGACTTACTGTGATGTGACACAAGTATAGGGTATGCAGCAAGCAAACGCAAACCTCGGACCTAATCCGCATTCACAATCACATAGCAAGTAAAATGATAAATTGAGACCGAAACGCCGTCGCACACTCGCAAGCCCCGGGTAACTATATGATGCTAGAAGGAGGTGATGGATCAAGACCCTAACTGGTAGAGTGCCAGCAGGGCTAGGGTTATCCTCCCGAGGGTACGTGGCCCACACTTTGGGGCTGGCCGGTGCCACTTGGGGCACAAGGTCCCACTCTCTCACGATGACCACGGCGACCACTCAATGATGATGGCTCCGGGAACGGGCACTCACTCTCTTGCGCAACAGAGCTATGTCTACGGATATTAAACAAACAGACACTAATATAAATGGAGCAAAGTTTTAGAGCTCACCTGGTTGGTTTGAAGAAACCAACCCCGTTTGGAGACGTGGGCGAGCGGGGAAGTGTGATCCCCGCACACTGCGCCGATGAAGCTTGGGCTGCTAGTTACATGAACTACACCCCACGCAGGAGGGTTGAACTAGGGGTGGGGTAATCACAATTACATCAAACACTACCTCCACGCAGGGAGGGGCGCTAAGCCGGCCAGGCGAGAGAGAGAATTCCGCCGAGGACGACGGAACGGGCGCCGACGTGGTTCTGCCCACTTGTTGTTGGAGGGGACAGGAGGTCGCTGTTGCAGTCGTAGCTTGCTCTCAGGAATTTTTCCGTTGACGAGATCAGTGAGGATGGCTTAGTAACAGGTACAGAGATGCCTCAGATTTATGTCAAATTCTTCTGCCGTTGCTGGTGGTCGTGGTGGAGACTCGAACAGGACGTCGGAATCTGGGGTTGGCAGCTTCAGAATGGATGCAGCCGGATGCAGAAGTTATACCTGGGGTTTCCGGACTCAGAATCTCGATCCGTTGGAGTTGTTGGATCCGTGGACAAGTCCTCTGCACAGTAAAACTGACGGAGACTCCTTCTGAGGTCGGGGTGGACAGGAGGGATCCGTTGAGTGGGATCTGGTCACGGCAGACAGCAGGAGGCAGACCCGAACGACGGTGGGAGAAAATTTGGAACTCTAGCTCCCGGAGGCCGAACGGGGTTCCGTTTCTTGCTCCTGATCGGGGATAGGGAGAGGAAGATCTTTGGAGAAGAAACTTCAGTCTGGATCTGTCGCTGTCGACCGTGGTTGAGCTTCTAGTCGGACTCTGGTGCTCTGCAGCTAGTTCCAGATGCTGTCGGAGGAGATCGGCTCTCACGGGTGGCCATGAACTTGGAACGGAGTGCTTCCACTTCGCCTGGGAAGAGGACTGGGAGCCCTTTCCAGAATGGTACGCCTTGCCTTCAGAAGCCACTGTATGAGTTCGGGGGAGCCTCTGCAAGACGTGTCTTCTTCTGCTACCTGTAGTGGGGCAGGATGTAGGAGAGGGGGTGGGATGGAGGCATGGGAGGCTAGTGTTTGGTGGAGGTAGAGAGGGTGGGGGGTGTTCGTAGGTGGCAGGGGGTTGTGTGGGAGTGGAGGAAGGGGTGGAGCAGGGGTGTGAAGGGGCAGGAGGGTGGGGAGGAAGTGGGGGCCGAAGCTAGTGGAGGTGGAGGTGGGGTTCGGCCATGGCAAGGATGTAAGAGGGGGGGGTGGCTGTTTGCGCAATAGGTGGAGGGGGGCTGGAGTTTGAATGGTCTTGGGGTGTGAATGAAGGTGTGGGGGAGTGGGAAGGTTGCTTGGGGAAGAGGGAGGGGTGTATTGGAAGTGGGGAAGGTGTATGGGGAATAGGAAGAGTCACTTGGGAAGGGGAGGGAATTGATGGGGGTTAAGTGGCCTAGGGGAAGTGAAAGGTTGGAGGGGGAGGTGGCAGCTGAGGTGGAGGAGAGAGAGAGGAGGTGAAGGGGCAGGTTCGCCCTTGGGAGAGAGAGAGAAGGGGGAGGAGAGAGAGGGGGATCCGCCCCAAGGAGAGAGAGAGGGAGAGAGAACTAGAGAGAGAGAGGGGGATTGCAATTATGCTCAATTCTTCAAATCTTCATTACCTTCTCAAGTGGGAGTTGGGGTTCTATATATAGGGAACCCAACTTTGTACAAAAGCCCTTGAGAAAAAGGGAAATAACAGATAACCAAGGGTGCAAGAAGGGGGCGCCCATGGGCCTAGCTCCCTAATGGGCCAAAAGACCAGACAAGTCCAATATGATGACCCACTAATAAGAGAACCTAGGGCAAGACTCAAAAATAGAAGTGAAATACATCAAAAGGACTCAACAAAGGAGAAAATACATCAAGATGTCTATAGTAGTGAGATCCAGTGCCGTCGAGGCCCCATCAAGTCATCCTATCCGTCTCCAGAGGGGAGAGATGTGTCGAGCCAGAGGGAGCTCTGAGTGATGTCCCCATCAACTCCCCTGGACTGGGAAGAACTCGACTCTGTCGAGTAAGGGTCTTCTCGGCTGCGGTAATGCTCCAGGAGATCAGGGTCCAGCTGCTGAAGATCCTCCCTGCTCACCCATGAGTCATCAGTAGGAGGCCGGCCCTTCCACCTGACCAGGTATCGCTCGTATACTTTGCTCCGGGTTGTTGAGTACGGACTGAATAGATCTAGAGGGGGGGTGAATAGATCTTTCCCCCTTTTTCAGATTTAATATCTATTGGCTAAGTGAGTTGCAGATGATTAACGAATTACAGAATTGATGTTGATATCAGTGAAGAAAACAAACACATAGAAAAGCACACACACACAAGCAAACCACAAGATAGGATTTTTAAGGTGGTTCAGTCTCTTCCCGAGACTTACATCCACCCCTTGCTTAACTCAAGCAAGGCTTCACTAATGAGAACCTCTGATCTCAATCAAAACACAAGACACCGCTGTCACACAGCTTGTTCCTGCTGACACACAGCTTGTACCAGCTGACACACAGCTTGAATCCGCTGCCTCACAGCTTGACACTTGGTGTAAGGATGAATAGAAATGATGTGAAGGTGGGATGATGCAACAGGACTGAATATGGACTTTTGTAACAAAGTAAAGAATTCAGCCTGGGACTTAATCACATGAATAAAAAGACTAGACTCCCTGTAGAGCTTCCAATCGGATGCCTTCAGCTGCTTTGTTGCTGGAGGTCGCACAGCTTGAAGCCCAGTCTTTCTTCTGCAGCAAATGAGAACGCCTTCAGTCTTCTGCAGATATCTGATTGATGGTGAGCTACTTCGTCCTGTGATGTAGGTGTGTTTCTTAGCTTCGGTTCTATGCTCCCTCTGTGTGTTTTTTTTTCGCGATCCGTGGCCTTCTACTTTTATGCAGATTCTTTTCCAAGTCTGAAGCTTTTCCCGCTCAAAATTCAGATCGCGCATCAATCTGCTAAAAAGCAGGGAGAAGGTTAAATCCGATGACTACAATAAGTTTGACCACTTCTAAGCACGATTCTCTCCTTGATTCCCGTGCGGAATCTTATCATTTGAACTGCCCAACAACCTGCAACAACAATCTGCAGGTTTTAAGGAACCAAAATAGAATTCGGTTATAGTTCGGTTCTGGACGCTATAACGCCCGTGGTCGACCATGACACGGTCCCTGGTCGACAACAAGCAATGTCCTGATGGCGGTTCCATTCTGGCTGACACTCGCGTCCCCCGTGGTCGACCACAGCCTTGTCGCTGGTCAACAAGGGGCGAATTACAGATGGCCGTCAGTCCTGTCTGATGTTCTGGCTGTTCTGTGGTCGACCAGAAGTGGGGCTTTGGTCGACAGCCAAGGCACATGCAGAAGACGGATGACTTGAAACGTTTCTGGCTGGGTTCGTTGGTCGACCATAACCACTTCCCTGGTCGACAAGCGGCCTTTGACACTTCTTCTGATTTGTTGATTCCACTTGGATTTCAGTGGACCTGAAATTACTTAACTTATCAGAAATAAATTGAACTATCAGATTTATATTGAGTTGATCAGAAACATTATTTGTCATCATCAAATAGTCATGAGTCCAATACTTTGAAGGAACAATCAAACCACTTGTATTTGTTATGAAACAATATAGAACTTGATTAATCAAACATATCCTATTGTCATCATCAAAACCAAGGGATGCACAACATTCTCCCCCTTTTTGATGATGACAACCATGAGTCATTGTGACAACCAACAGACTATAAAATTCATTTGATATTGCATTCAAGGCTATCATAGCACAGATTTCATTCAGACAATTCGTTTGATGTGCCTTTCAAAAACTATAGCACTACTTACATGAGAGACTCAAAAAAAAAAAATTAAGACACTAAGGACACGTAGACAAAGTAAACTTGACAATCTAGACTCACATCTAGACACACAATGACACATAAAGTCCTATCTCCCCCTTTGTCAACAGCAAAAAGAAGATCATTTGAACAATCCCTCTGAGGAGGATGAGGAGGTCTCTGGCTTCACGTTCTCTGCCATGCGATCCAGCTTGTCAACAATGTGGGCATAAGAGAGCCTGAGCTTCTGGATCTCGGAGATAGTAGCATTGTGATACTTTTCATTCTGCTTGGTGGTGAACTCTATGCGGTTTCCCATTTCTTCTGACACTTGACCTAAGGTGCCAACTAGTCTGTTGAACCGAGAACTAGCATGGTCAGTGTATTCCTTTTGCTTGATGAACCTGGCCTCCATCTGTTGTTCCAGCCTTTGGACTTTCTGCTCCAGGCGCCCGGTGGCAGCATTCACATTCTCTTGAAAGGAATGGAATTGGGTGGTGAGAGAGGACAACTGAGATGCTATCTGGAGAAGCACTCCGTGAGACTCAGTGTTGGATGTGAAGGATGGTGGTGGAGCAAAAGTAGAAGGAGTGGAGGTAGGTGGAACTTGGGTAGGTGGAACAGAATGGGATGGAACTTGGGTAGGTGGAACAGAAGTAGATTGAGCATGAGTGGCAGCAATGCCTGGATGCCAGGGCACTATAGAAAGGGAAGCTGAAGGATGGGCAGTAGTGGTGGTAGTAGGGGTAGCTTGAGGCACCACAGGTGGAGGTGTGACAGTAGGACTAACTTGTATAGGTGTATGTGGTGGAGAAGAGGGTGGCAATGGAGCCGTGGATTTGCCCTTGGATGGTAGAGTGCACTGAATTTGGTCTCCTACCTTCTTAAACCCCAAAAATGTGGTCACGAAGTGAAAGTTGTAGATGTGCCATTTGGAAATTACAATGCGCGGAGCATGGGGAAATGGTATTTTTGCTGCTTCCAGAATGGCAGATATGTGGGCAGCAAATGGAAGAGAATTCTGGGGGTAATGTAGGATGTTTTGGAAGGTGTTTAGAAGGAGCGTGATGAGGCGAATGGGTTGACAAGTGATGAGGCCATGGAGAAAAAATAGATGGAGGCGACTTACTTGATCTCTGGCGCCTCCTCTTGGTTGGATAATGGTGGTAAGAATGTGATGAAGCAATCTATGAAGAGGAGGGAAGGTGTTGGCATTCAGATACTTAGGGAGAACCTCAGGAGCTGGCTGGCCAGTGACGACGGTGTATGCAGCTCGGAAGTCAAAATCCTCAGGATTGAAGACGGCGCCATGTCTGGGAATCTTCAACGCTTTGTGGAGCAGTTTGACGTCGAGGCGGATGACGATGCCGTGAACTACGGTGTAGACCTGACCATCCACTATTTGCAAGTTGTGGTAGAATTCTTGCACAAGCTGAGGCGAATACTGAGTATGTGCCGAGACAAACGCTGTCCACTCTTGAGCTTCAAAAATTGGCAGTAGTTCTGGGAACATCTCCATCAGCTTCTCATCAGAGAAATCAACAATCCTTGGTGGCAGAACGGTCCGTGGCTTGAGAACTCCTGACACTGGATGGACGATGGGTTCTTCTGAAGCTGGTACCTTCCTGCCTGAGTCAGCCGCCTCAGCAGTGGTCGACTTTTGAGGGGCCGATGGCGGACCCTGCGCAGCCCTTGGCTTGAAACGCTTGGACGGCGTCGAGGATTCAGCAGGGGCCTTCTCTCGTGTTCTCTTGGTAGACCGTGGAGCGTGCTTTGGAGACATGGTGGAGGGATGTGAGAGAAAGACGAGAGAGAACGGGAGAGGAAGAATGCGAAAGAAGTACAGGGCGGCGGATGAGAAAAAATAGGGACCCAGCCGTGGCAATTTATAGGATAGGGCAGTAGGGCTGGGTCTTAAAGGAACTGGGACAGTGAACCATCACGATGCAGAAAACGAGCGGTCAGGATTTAATCAGCATTACTCAACTTTTTGGAAGGTATTAAAGTGTACGCCCTTTCTTTAACAGAACACTTATGGAACCTTTCCACCCTTATGCAAAGACCACCTTGTGACCAAATAGAGTGGGTATAGTGGTTCAATGAATTTGAAAGTATTGCACCAATAAATTGACTCCCCATATCCAATTTCTTTCACATGGCTCCTTGAACTTATAATATATTTCAAGAGATAATTGGACTAACTATGCTAGCTGAACAGTGTTTTTAAACTTGTATTTGCATGCTATGCTTTAGGTCAACCATTTTCTCTGCCTTTGTGATGCTTTAAATTTTTCTTTTTTGAATCATTTGAGAGCTGTGGTCAGGTTGATCACATGCTTTTCTACACGAGGAGACACGCTTTGTACACGCCAGAAACCCCGGCTACTTAGCATGCCTAACCATTCCACAAATGACTGGGACACACCTTTTATCCGTGAGGATATACGTTTATCAGACGCCAATATCCCCAGTTACTCAGTATGCCCAATCAATATCAGCAGAGTTAGATTGGATCTTCATGACACACTGGTCTCCCATCTATTTTTCAGCTAATTTTTTGCTTTGAGATGAAGAACAGTAGTTTCTCAGACCTCAATCCATTGCTCTACCATGAAGGCAGAATTATGGCGTATTCCATGTACATACATGTTAAATTTAAGTTTATTTTTACTGTTCAGCACAAACACAGGTAGAGAAACAGTCTCATTACTAAAAATCATAAGTCCTTAAAATCTTGTGACAGAGTCATAGTTATGGTTTGAATTTATTGCAGTAGTACAGTTCAAATTCTCATTACTACACTCAACCTCTACTCTTAATGATTACCTTGGTGATTTTATTGAAGGATATGGTTAGGTTTTTCAATGTTTTATCAAGGAATGAGTTTACACTTTTTCTCCCCCTCAATTTATGAGTCCTTGCTGAAGATAAAAAATGTTGGCCATGAAGAGATATAGAGACACAAGGGATGGGAAGTATGGATAAGGATGAATGAGTGAAGAAACTGAGCACAAAGGTTCACTTAGATCAGAGGATTTCCTAGCAGAGCCAGTAGCCTTTTTAGATCCATTTTCCCTTGTTCAGATCCTCTGTCGACCATAGAGTTGCCTTTGGTCGACCTCTGTGCTGTCACATAACCAACTATTTCCTGTCCTGATGCCTTGGTCGACCAGCGCCTTGCCTGTGGTCGACAACTGCGAAGTCACAGAACCAACTATTTCCTGTCCTGATGCCTTGGTCGACCAGCGCCTTGTCTGTGGTCGACCACAAGAGATGAGCCGTAGAGAACCAGTATTCTGTAGAACTTGCTGAAGTAGCACCCGACACAAGACTTCCAAACTCAAAAACTTGACCAGTACTAGAGACCTAGTTGACATAACTTAGACAGAAATGACAGAATCTATGCAGTGTACACATGAATATGATTATTTCAAGAATTTTCAGGAGAAATTCTACAAATTCCTAACTCCCTTCTTAGAGTTGAAAATCTGTCATTGTTAAGGGGTTTTGTGAAAATGTCTGCCAGTTGTTTTTCAGTTTCTACAAAATGAAGCATGAAATTTCCTTTGGAGACCTCATCTCTTAGAAAGTGATGACGGATTTCAATGTGTTTTGTCCTAGAGTGTTGAATGGGGTTTTTAGACAAATTAATAGCACTAGTGTTGTCACAGAAAATAGGTGCACATCCAAGATCTACATTGTAGTCTTGGAGTTGATGTTTTATCCACAAAACCTGTGTACCACAGCTCCCTACTGCGACATACTCAGCCTCAGCAGTGGAGAGTGCCACAGAATGCTATTTTTTAGAAGCCCATGATATTAAACATCCACCTAATATTTGACAATAACCACTAGTACTCTTCCTATCAATTTTGCAACCAGCATAATCAGCATCTGAATATGAAATCAAATCTAGTTTGCAGTAAGTAGGATACCATAAACCCAATTCTTGGGTGCCGGCAATGTATCGAAGGATACGCTTGACAGCCCCTAAATGTGATTCTCTAGGGCTAGACTGATATCTAGCACACATGCATACACTAAACTGAATATCTGGCCTTGAAGCAGTTAAATATAGCAGGGACCCGATCATACCTCTGTATTTCTTGGCATCTACCATGTTACCTTTTACATCAGCTTCCAATGTTGCATTTGTACCCATGGGTGACTCAATTGGTTTGCAGCTTTCCATGCCAAACTTCTTCAGCATCTCCTTTATGTACTTGGATTGATTTATGAAGTATCCTTCTCTACATTGTACGATCTGCAATCCAAGAAAAAACTGTAAATCACCCATTAAACTCATTTCAAACCCATTGGTCATTAAGTTTGCAAATTCAGTACATAAAGAAGCTTCGGTAGATCCAAACACAATATCATCCACATAGATTTGTACAATTAGTATATGCTTACCTTGGGTCTTGGAAAACAATGTTTGATCAATTTTACCTCTTATGTACCCCTTCTTGGTGAGGAAGGAGCTCAACCTTTCATACCACGCCCGTGGAGCCTGCTTTAATCCATACAAAGCTTTATGCAATTTGAAAACATGATTAGCAAGTTCATCATTTTCAAAACCAGGGGGTTGTTCCACATAGACTTCTTCTTTTATTATTCCATTTAGAAATGCACTTTTTACATCCATTTGTTGTAGTTTGATTCCATGAGATGCTGCAAAGGCTAACAATATCCTGATGGCTTCTAATCTAGCAACTGGAGCATATGATTCTTCAAAATCAACCCCAAATTCCTGGTTGTACCCTTTAGCCACCAGCCGAGCCTTGTTTCTCATTACAACCCCTTCTTCACTTAGCTTGTTTTTATAGACCCATTTGGTTCCAATAACGGGGTGAGATGAAGGTCTAGGGACAAGACTCCACACCTGATTTCTTTCAAATTGATTTAGTTCTTCATGCATAGCATTTATCCATGAGTCATCTTTTAATGCTTCCTCTACTGATTTGGGCTCTATTTGGGACACAAGTGCAAGTTGATCTAGTTCATTGATTTCTTTTAATTGAGATCTAGTCTTCCTAGGATCATGAATTCCACCAATGATGTTTTCTATGGGATGATCTCTAAGAAGTCTTAAGTTTTCAAGATTGTTACCTGAGTTGACCTCTCCTTCGGTTTGATCATTGGAATTACCTTGATTGCTTTCTTCATTCTGTGCTTCTTCATTCTCCATCTGTTCTTCTTTGTCATTCAGAAATTCTCCATCTTCTTCTTCCTTGCAAACCTGTTCATTTTTGCCAAAATCATTGATTTCATCAAATGAAATATGAGGGGATTCTTCAACAACTTGATCTTTGGTGTTAAAGACCCTATAGGCTCTTGATCGGTCCGAATAGCCCAAGAATATTCCTGGATCACTCTTCGGTTCAAATTTGTCCAAGGCCCTTTTATCATTGTTATGGATAAAGCATTTTGACCCGAAAATTCTAAAATGAGCTAGGGATGGTTTCTTACCTTTGAACATTTCATATGGTGTATTTTCACTAGTCGGTCTTACCATTGCTCGGTTTACAATGTAACATGCTGTGTTGACTACCTCTGCCCAAAATCTCCTTGGAAGTTTAGCTTCAACCAGCATGGTTCTAGCCATCTTGACAAGAGTGCGGTTCCTTCTCTCCACAACTCCATTTTGTTCTGGAGTCCTTGGTGAGGAAAATCTGTGGGTTATGCCCTTGTTTCTGCAGAATAAGTCAAAGTCAGAATTTTCAAACTCTCCCCCATGGTCAGATATGATTGTACACACTTTGAACTTGCCATCCTGCTTCATTCTTTTGTAGAATTCCTGAAACTCAGAAAAAGCATCACTTTTATGAGATAGAAATATTACCCATGTGAATCTAGAGAAATCATCAACTAGTACATAACCGTACCTCTTACCACTAAGACTAGCAGTTCTTGTTGGGCCAAAAAGGTCCATGTGCACAAGTTCTAGTGGTCTAGAAGATTGACTTTCAGTTCTACCTTTGAATGATTTTCTTGTTTGCTTACCTTGGGTACATGATTCACATACTTTGACATTTTGAGCAAACGAAATTTCAGGCAAACCAAGAACCATCTTATTCTTCACAAGTTTATGCAACACCCTATAGCTAACATGCCCTAGCCTTCGGTGCCACAGCCAGGTCAGGTCCTCTTTCTTGGCGGTTAGGCACAGGTTGGAGTGGGCTGGATCATCCAAGTCTATTATGTAGACATTGTTTACTCTCTGGCCCATAAACTTGACTGTTTCTGAATTTGGTTCAATAATCTTGCAGATCTTGGAGTCAAATATTACTTTATGGCCTTTGTCGCAAAGCTGACTGATGCTCAGCAAATTATATTCCAGTCCATCTACCAGCAGTACATTTTCAATACAGTTAGAGGAGTTGTTACCTATTTTACCTGTCCCAATGATCTTACCTTTGTTATTTCCTCCAAAGGTCACATAGCCTCCATCTTTTGAGCTTAGTTGGAAGAACTTGGTCTTGTCTCCCGTCATGTGTCTTGAGCAACCACTATCTAAGTACCACTTATTGTGCATGGCTGCCAGACATTCCTGCATCATGAATTACACAGAAATTTTTGGACCCCAATGATACCCGGGTCCAAGATACCTTGTAAAATTATGAAATTGCTGTAACAATCCTTTGAGAACCCAGATTTTGTTAGAGCATTTTAATTTTTCGTTTCTGAACTTGTTCAGATTGGGTGGCTTTTGTTCTAATCTTTCTTTAATCTGAATCCACCTTTTTGATTTCCAATTTTCATTTTGTTTCACCTGAGAAAATCTGTGGTTTCTGTTTGCGTGTCTGGTCATGGTCGACATCTGGTGTGTCTGTGGTCGACCATCGCTTTTCCAGAAGCTAGCGCTTGTTCTGGCAGTTCCTCTGGTCGACATCTGGTATGCCTGTGGTTGACCACTGCTTCTCCAGACGCCAGCGCCTGTTCTGGCAGATCCTCTGGTCGACAGAGGAGGGGTCGGTTGTCGACCAGCCTGTCTCCAGACACCTTGTTTTTCAGATTTATGTCTTTTAACTTGATTTAGTGCTTGGTTTGTTTGGTTATTTCTGTGAATTTGAGTTTCTTGTCTATTATTTTTAAGCTTATGTTGATTGATTGTTTTCTCTTTAATGTTTCTCTCTTCCTTGGTGACATTATTCCTTTTGGAGGAGCATTCAGCTACATCCTCTTGTTTGTTTTGATATAGATTGATTAAGGGCCCTTTTCCTTTTGAGTCAGCAGTCCCAGTTATGGTTTTTGTTTGGAATTCCTTTTTAGCCGTAGGATTGTATCCTAATCCTTCTTTTTGAAAGTTTACTTTTATTCCCAAGACAGCATTTAAGTTTTCTTGACCTTTAGTCATTTTTTCCAAGGTTTCCTGTTTGTTTTTCAGTTCACTCTGGATTCTTTCTATTTCTTCCAGAAGTTTACAGTTTTCCTCCTTGAGTGAGTTGTTTCTTTCTTGAGTTTCCTTAGTTTGTTGTTCACTTTCTTGAGTCTTTAATTTTACCTCATCAATTGTGTTTTTCAGTGACTCATTTTCTTCTAACAGCCCTTTGACAGTTTCTTCATCTGTCTCGTATTGTTTCAGCTTATTTTTCAAGGTGGTGATTTCTAATTCTAGTTCAGTTCTGTTGACAAATGGGATGCTGTCATTGTTGACCTGATTAAGTTTTTTCTTCAAACTCTTATTTTCCTTTCTAATTCTTTCATATGCATCAAGTAAGTCTGAGTAGACTTCTTCCCAATCTGAGCTAGAAAAATCTTGAAAAGGGGAGGTTACCTCAAGATCGTTGCTGTCTCCTTTGGCCATTAAACATGTGTTTCCTTCTTCTTCTTCGGAGGTTGTTTCCTCTTCGCTGCTTTCCTCTTCCTCGCTCCATGTGCTTATCATTGCCTTTGGTTTCTTGCCTTTCCACTTGTAGCTTGATTTCTTAGGAGCCTCTGGACATTCTGCCTTCACGTGTCCTGGCTTCCTGCAGTTGTAGCAAACAAGCTTGTTAGATGAAGCTTTGTTTTTGTCAAACTTAAACCGGGATGATTTCCTTACCGTGCCCTTAGGATTTTTAAATCCTTTACCTTCCTTCCGCAGGAACCTTCTGAACTTTCTTGTTAACATGGCTAGTTCGCCAGTTTCATCACCTGTGCTAGATGAGTTATCAGTGTCAGATAATTCAGAGGTGCCTACTTTAGTTTTCAGGGCGAGCTGCTTCTTTTTCTTGCCCTCATCTTCCTTTCTATTTAGGTTGACCTCATATGCCATTAGGGAACCTACCAGTTCATCCACAGTCATAGTTGTGAGGTTCTTTGAGTCCTCAATTACTGTGGCCTTGGTATGCCACATAGGAGTGAGGGATCTTAGGATCTTCCTCACTAATTCCTGTTCCTTGTAGGTTTTCCCTAAACTTTTTAAACTATTCTTTAATTGCACTAGTCTAGCATACATTTCAGAAATATTTTCGTCAGTTTTCATTCTAAACATTTCATATTCTGAAACTAGCATATTTGCTTTTGACTCCCTTACCTCTGAAGTACCTTCATAGATTACTACTAGTCGATCCCACATTTCCTTGGCCGTTGCACATTGTGAAACTCGTGAGAACTCCGTGGGGTGTAGTGCGCATTGCATTACATTCATGGCTCCCCAGTTGATGGTTGATTTTCTGACTTGTTCTCTGGTCCAGGTATCCTCATCATCGGGCAGCTCGTAGGGTCCTCGGCTTACTACTCTCCACATCTCATGATCTTGTGCTCTCAAGAACACCTGCATACGATTTTTCCAGTATGAGAAATCATTTCCATCGAAATATGGTGGTCTAGTTACTGAGTGTCCCTCAGCAATTAAACTTCTAGAGTTCAGTCCGGCAGGCCTCTCCTGGTTGTTAGACCACATTTTTGGAGAGTCTGGCTCTGATACCACGTGTTGAGTACGGACTGAATAGATCTAGAGGGGGGGTGAATAGATCTTTCCCCCTTTTTCAGATTTAATATCTATTGGCTAAGTGAGTTGCAGATGATTAACGAATTACAGAATTGATGTTGATATCAGTGAAGAAAACAAACACATAGAAAAGCACACACACACAAGCAAACCACAAGATAGGATTTTTAAGGTGGTTCAGTCTCTTCCCGAGACTTACATCCACCCCTTGCTTAACTCAAGCAAGGCTTCACTAATGAGAACCTCTGATCTCAATCAAAACACAAGACACCGCTGTCACACAGCTTGTTCCTGCTGACACACAGCTTGTACCAGCTGACACACAGCTTGAATCCGCTGCCTCACAGCTTGACACTTGGTGTAAGGATGAATAGAAATGATGTGAAGGTGGGATGATGCAACAGGACTGAATATGGACTTTTGTAACAAAGTAAAGAATTCAGCCTGGGACTTAATCACATGAATAAAAAGACTAGACTCCCTGTAGAGCTTCCAATCGGATGCCTTCAGCTGCTTTGTTGCTGGAGGTCGCACAGCTTGAAGCCCAGTCTTTCTTCTGCAGCAAATGAGAACGCCTTCAGTCTTCTGCAGATATCTGATTGATGGTGAGCTACTTCGTCCTGTGATGTAGGTGTGTTTCTTAGCTTCGGTTCTATGCTCCCTCTGTGTGTTTTTTTTTCGCGATCCGTGGCCTTCTACTTTTATGCAGATTCTTTTCCAAGTCTGAAGCTTTTCCCGCTCAAAATTCAGATCGCGCATCAATCTGCTAAAAAGCAGGGAGAAGGTTAAATCCGATGACTACAATAAGTTTGACCACTTCTAAGCACGATTCTCTCCTTGATTCCCGTGCGGAATCTCATCATTTGAACTGCCCAACAACCTGCAACAACAATCTGCAGGTTTTAAGGAACCAAAACAGAATTCGGTTATAGTTCGGTTCTGGACGCTATAACGCCCGTGGTCGACCATGACACGGTCCCTGGTCGACAACAAGCAATGTCCTGATGGCGGTTCCATTCTGGCTGACACTCGCGTCCCCCGTGGTCGACCACAGCCTTGTCGCTGGTCAACAAGGGGCGAATTACAGATGGCCGTCAGTTCTGTCTGATGTTCTGGCTGTTCTGTGGTCGACCAGAAGTGGGGCTTTGGTCGACAGCCAAGGCACATGCAGAAGACGGATGACTTGAAACGTTTCTGGCTGGGTTCGTTGGTCGACCATAACCACTTCCCTGGTCGACAAGCGGCCTTTGACACTTCTGATTTGTTGATTCCACTTGGATTTCAGTGGACCTGAAATTACTTAACTTATCAGAAATAAATTGAACTATCAGATTTATATTGAGTTGATCAGAAACATTATTTGTCATCATCAAATAGTCATGAGTCCAATACTTTGAAGGAACAATCAAACCACTTGTATTTGTTATGAAACAATATAGAACTTGATTAATCAAACATATCCTATTGTCATCATCAAAACCAAGGGATGCACAACACGGGTGACAGTGACCTGTTCATCCAATATCCGCTCTATCTACTCCCGTTGGCCTCTCTGGGCTGGTGGAACTTTCTTGTGGGTGGGGGCTCTCTCAAAAAGTGGGACAGGCTCAATTTCCTCACTAGGTGTCACCGTGGAACCCCTGTATGGCACCAGGTCAGCCACATTGAATGTGGGACTTATTGCGTACTCCTCGGGGAGGTCTAACACGTAAGCGTTTGTGCCAATCCTCTTTAGAACCTGGAAGGGGCCTGATCCACGCGACCTCAATTTGGAGACATTCCCAGGGGAAAGCCTCTCAGTTCGTACCATCACATAATCACCTACGTGAAACTCCTGGTGGCGGCGGTGGGAGTCGGCCGTCTTTTTATACACCTCATTGCTTTTGTTAATGTGTTTGCGGATTTCCTCATGCAATTCCTTCATGTGTTGGGCAAACGACTCAGCACTAATAGACACTCTAGCATGCGGTGGCAAAGGAATGAGATCTGTAGGGGTTCTAGGCTTGTACCCATGCACAGCTTCAAACGGGCTCATCCCTATCGACCTATTCACAGAATTGTTGTATGCAAACTCTGCCTGGGGTAATATGAGATCCCAATTCCCGGGGCGATCCTCAACAAGGCACCGTAGAAGGTTCCCCAAGCTCCGATTGACAACTTCAGTCTGTCCATCGGTTTGGGGGTGGTAGGCTGTGGAAAACTTAAGCAAGGTCCCCATAAGATGCCAGAGGGTCTTCCAAAAGTAGCTGGTGAATTTGACGTCCCTATCTGAGATAATGGTCTTGGGTAGACCATGGAGTCGGACCACCTCTTCAAAGAATAGACGGGCCACATGGGAGGCGTCTGAGGTTTTGGAACAGGGGATGAAATGAGCCATTTTAGAGAATCGGTCCACCACGACATAAATGGAGTCATGTTTCCTTTGGGTCCGGGGTAGCCCTAGTACGAAGTCCATGCTAAGATCTTGCCAAGGTCGGTCTGGGACTGGTAAGGGAGTGTACAGGCCTGTGTTTTGTTTGATCTGCTTAGCGGTTGCACATGTGCGGCATTGCTTCACAATTTTGGCCACATCCCTTTTGAGGCTGGGCCAATGGAATTGTCCTTCTACCAAGGCAATGGTTTTGTGAATCCCAAAGTGTCCAGCCAAGCCTCCTGCATGTAATTCCCAGATCAGAAAATCCCGTAGAGAGGTCCTTGGTATGCAAAGCCTATGGCCTTTAAAAATGAACCCGTCCTCTAAAATGAATCCTTGGTGTTCCTTTGGTGAGAGGGTGGACAGAGTGGTATGGATTGGGCCAAAGTCCGGGCAAGCAGAGTACTCTTCTTTGAGTCTTTCAAACCCTATGACTTCCACCTGTATGGTAGCTAGCAAGGAAATTCTCCTACTGAGGGCATCGGCTGCTCGGTTTTCACTCCCAGCCTTGTGTTTGATTACAAATGTGTAAGCCTGGATGTGTTCGACCCATCGGGCATGCCGAGCATTCAGTTTCTGCTGGGAGTTGAGGTATTTCAGGGCCTCATGGTCGGAGAATATGACAAACTCATTAGGCAAGAGGTAGTGTCTCCAATGCCGGAGGGATTGTACCACAGCATAGAATTCCTTGTCGTAGGTGGAGTACCTCATCCTGGCATCACACAGTTTTTTGCTAAAGTAGGCCACTGGGTGTCCTTCCTGGCTAAGGATCCCACCAATTCCTACCCCTGAGGCATCGCAAGTCACTTCAAAGACTTTGGAGAAATCAGGGAGGCATAAGACAGGGGCTTGGGTCATTCTCTCTTTGAGCTCTTGGAAGGCTCTAGTGGCGGTCTTGGTCCACACAAAGGTCCCCTTTTTGAGGCAATCGCTGATAGGGGCTGTGATGGTGTTGAACCCCCTGATGAACCTCCGGTAAAAGGTGGCTAACCCATGAAAACTGCGGGCTTCATGGAGGGTGCGAGGTTCAGGCCAATTGATGATGGCTTGGACTTTGTCAGGGTCCATGGATACGCCCTCTGTGGAGACAACATACCCCAGGAAGGTGATGGATTGGGTCATAAAGTGACACTTCCCTAAATTTGCAAAGAGGCTTTCCTTCCTAAGGGTGGTGCAAACTTGCCTTAGATGACTGAGGTGGGCTTTCTTGGTTCGGCTGTAAATGAGGATGTCATCAAAATAAACTACCAGGAAGACTCCAATGTAGGGCCTCAGGACCTCGGTCATAAGGCGCATGAAGGTACTTGGGGCATTTGAAAGCCCAAAAGGCATCACCAGCCATTCATAAAGTCCATCCTTGGTTTTAAAGGCTGTTTTCCATTCATCCCCGGGCCTTATCCTAACCTGATGATAGCCACTTTTGAGGTCTATTTTGGAAAATATGGTGGCTCCGGCGAGCATGTCCAGCATGTCGTCAAGTCTAGGTATGGGAAACCTATATTTGACAGTAATCTTGTTGATGGCCCTGCTATCAATACACATTCGCCATGTCCCATCTTTTTTTGGTGTGAGGAGGGCCGGGACGGCACATGGGCTTTTGCTCAGCCTAAGAAACCCCTTTCTAATCAGTTCCTCCACTTGCCTCCTTAACTCAGCATGTTCGGTGGGATTGAGGCGATAGTGGGGCATGTTTGGGAGGGTGGCTCCTGGGACAAGATCTATAGCGTGCTGGACATCCCTCATGGGTGGTAGTTGGTCGGGGAGTTCCTTGGGAAAAACGTCCTTAAATTCTTCCAAGAGAGGGTGGATTTCCACGGGGTGAGGGTTGGAGGGAGTTGCCTCCCCAAGGCATATGACAATGGCACAAAGGGGTGCCCCCCGGGTTATCTCTTCTTCGAGCTCTTTCTTGGTGATAAGGTGGAGGCCTTTGACTGTCGGAGTTGCAAGTGTGTGACTTTGTGTTGAAGATTTGGTTGGAGCAATCGAGGCCTTGGGTTTTGGTGGTGTGGGAAGGATTCCCTTGGTGGGTGGTTCTTTTTGGGGAGGGGAGGGGTTGAGACGGATAGTCTTCCCCTCGTGGTCAAAGGTGCAAGTGTTTGTCTTTCCATGGATAGTGGCATTGACATCATATATCCAAGGTCTCCCCAATAGGATGCTTCCTACAGCCATAGGTATGATATCGCACCATATTTGCCCTTGGTAGGATGAAAAGGTGATGGGGATAAGGCAACATGTGTTGACGGGTAGGGAGTGGTTGTTTATTCAGGACACACGGTAAGGTTTGGGGTGGGATGTAGGGGTAAGTCCTAGGAGTTTGACGGTGTCCGGAGACACGGCGTTGACACAACTCCCATTGTCTAGGATGACCTTCCTAACATGGTCCCCGATTTTGATAAATGTGTGAAAAATGGAAGTCCTCCGCCAATCATCCTCTTGTGGTTGTGTGAGGGTGCACCTTATCACCCCTAGGTGGCTGGAGTGGGGGTCCTCCTCTACTCCTTCTTCATAGAATTGCTCATGGTATTCCTCTTCCCATTCTAAATTGGCTTGATAATCCTCAATAGTACCCTCATGTGTTTCCTGAGTAGTAGAAGGTCCACCCTCAATAACTAGGCTTGACAACCCCTTAGAGGGACAGTGGGAGGCTATGTGGCCATAGCCATGGCATTGGAAACACTTGATCGTGCTACTCATTGGGGTCTTCCCTTTGGAGTTGTCTTCCTTTCTAGGGGGAGGATTGGGTGTGGTGGGTGGCGGGGAGGGTCTTGTAGGAGTTCCCCCGCTGGGGGGTGGTGTTCTTAACAAAGGAGGGAGGTTGGGACGTGGTCCTGACCCTTTGGGAGGGGCAAACCTAGGATTTCTGGAGAATCTCTCTACATCCCGAGCTAGTTGATAGGCAATTTCCAAGCTATGCACTTCCCTCATAAAGAGCTCCCGTTTGATGTGGGGAAGGAGACCATTCCTAAACCGGGATAAGGTAACGGCTGGATCCTCAACCACACCGCACCTTAGGAGATATGAATCAAATTTCTCAATATACTCTTCCACGGTCTTTCCCTCTTGGGTAAGGCTTTGCCATTCATCAAGAAGAAGTTGGCTATAGGAGATGGGAAGGTATTTGTTCCTAAGTTGATCTTTCATGTCAATCCAAGTGTTAATGGGTTCCTCTCGCCTGATCCTCCTTTGGTTTTCAACCTTTAGCCAATAGGTTTTGGCGAGTTTAAGGAGGTGCATCTTGGCCAACCTAACCTTCCTCTCCTCGGTCATGGGGTACCACTCGAAGTATTGATCCATGCCATGCTCCCAATCTTTGTAGACACTAGGGTTGTGAGACCCATCAAAATTAGGGCCATCCACTTTGATCATTCTTAATAGGAGTTCATCATGATCCTCACGTGGTCGCCTCTCATAGTGTCGTGGTTGAGGAGCTCTCTCTTGTTCACGATACCACCCATCATCTAGGTCTTCCCTCTCATGTTCATCCCGCGGAGGGGGAAATCTTTGGGCATAGTTCCTAGGTGGGATTCTCTCATGATGTCGGGGCCGTTGAGGCCTCTCCGGTTCGTGGTACCACTCATTCTCAAGGTCTTCCCTACCCGGTTCAACTTGTGGAAGGGGGGTTCTTTGGGCAGGGATCCTAGGTGGGGTCCTTAATTCCTCTAGCTTATCCATTCGGGTGGTAAGTCCATCAAGTTTCTCTAGGATAGCCCTAAGGATAGGGTCAACTTGCTCCATAGGGGCAGGTGGGACTTCACTAGGGATGCCTTGATTGCCCTGAGAATGGGAACTCATGGGGGGATCGGAAGTTGGGGGGTTGGTTTGGTAAGCGGTGCCTCTACGGGTGGACATGCACGAAGGAGAAGAAATTGACACGCGGGTGGAAGTGCAAGAGCCCTAGGACCTAGGCTTGTAGAGACAAGTCTAAAACCTGGCTCTGATACCAATTTGATGTGACACAAGTATAGGGTATGCAGCAAGCAAACGCAAACCTCGGACCTAATCCGCATTCACAATCACATAGCAAGTAAAATGATAAATTGAGACCGAAATGCCGTCGCACACTCGCAAGCCCCGGGTAACTATATGATGCTAGAAGGAGGTGATGGATCAAGACCCTAACTGGTAGAGTGCCAGCAGGGCTAGGGTTATCCTCCCGAGGGTACGTGGCCCACACTTTGGGGCTGGCCGGTGCCACTTGGGGCACAAGGTCCCACTCTCTCACGATGACCACGGCGACCACTCAATGATGATGGCTCCGGGAACGGGCACTCACTCTCTTGCGCAACGGAGCTATGTCTATGGATATTAAACAAACAGACACTAATATAAATGGAGCAAAGTTTTAGAGCTCACCTGGTTGGTTTGAAGAAACCAACCCCGTTTGGAGACGTGGGCGAGCGGGGAAGTGTGATCCCCGCACACTGCGCCGATGAAGCTTGGGCTGCTAGTTACATGAACTACACCCCACGCAGGAGGGTTGAACTAGGGGTGGGGTGATCACAATTACATCAAACACTACCTCCACGCAGGGAGGGGCGCTAAGCCGGCCAGGCGAGAGAGAGAATTCCGCCGAGGACGACGGAACGGGCGCCGACGTGGTTCTGCCCACTTGTTGTTGGAGGGGACAGGAGGTCGCTGTTGCAGTCGTAGCTTGCTCTCAAGAATTTTACCATTGACGAGATCAGTGAGGATGGCTTCGTAACAGGTACAGAGATGCCTCAGATTTATGTCAAATTCTTCTGCCATTGCTGGTGGTCGTGGTGGAGACTCGAACAGGACGTCGGAATCTGGGGTTGGCAGCTTCAGAATGGATGCAGCCGGATGCAGAAGTTGTACCTGGGGCTTCCGGACTCAGAATCTCGATCCGTCGGAGTTGTTGGATCTGTGGACAAGTCCTCTGCACAGAAAAACTGACGGAGACTCCTTCTGAGGTCGGGGTGGACAGGAGGGATCCGTTGAGTGGGATCTGGTCACGGCAGACAGCAGGAGGCAGACCCGAATGACGGTGGGAGAAAATTTGGAACTCTAGCTCCCGGAGGCCGAACGGGGTTCCGTTTCTTGCTCCTGATCGGGGATAGGGAGAGGAAGATCTTTGGAGAAGAAACTTCAGTCTGGATCTGTCGCTGTCGACCGTGGTTGAGCTTCTAGTCGGACTCTGGTGCTCTGCAGCTAGTTCCAGACGCTGTCGGAGGAGATCGGCTCTCACGGGTGGCCACGAACTTGGAACGGAGTGCTTCCACTTCGCCTGGGAAGAGGACTGGGAGCCCTTTCCAGAATGGTATGCCTTGCCTTCAGAAGCCACTGTATGAGTTCGGAGGAGCCTCTGCAAGACGTGTCTTCTTCTGCTACCTGTAGTGGGGCAGGATGTAGGAGAGGGGGTGGGATGGAGGCATGGGAGGCTAGTGTTTGGTGGAGGTAGAGAGGGTGGGGGGTGTTCGTAGGTGGCAGGGGGTTGTGTGGGAGTGGAGGAAGGGGTGGAGCAGGGGTGTGAAGGGGCAGGAGGGTGGGGAGGAAGTGGGGGCCGAAGCTAGTGGAGGTGGAGGTGGGGTTCGGCCATGGCAAGGATGTAAGAGGGGGGGTGGCTGTTTGCGCAATAGGTGGAGGGGGGCTGGAGTTTGAATGGTATTGGGGTGTGAATGAAGGTGTGGGGGAGTGGGAAGGTTGCCTGGGGAAGAGGGAGGGGTGTATTGGAAGTGGGGAAGGTGTATGGGGAATAGGAAGAGTCACTTGGGAAGGGGAGGGAATTGATGGGGGTTAAGTGGCCTAGGGGAAGTGAAAGGTTGGAGGGGGAGGTGGCAGCTGAGGTGGAGGAGAGAGAGAGGAGGTGAAGGGGCAGGTTCGCCCTTGGGAGAGAGAGAGAAGGGGGAGGAGAGAGAGGGGGATCCGCCCCAAGGAGAGAGAGAGGGAGAGAGAACTAGAGAGAGAGAGGGGGATTGCAATTATGCTCAATTCTTCAAATCTTCATTACCTTCTCAAGTGGGAGTTGGGGTTCTATATATAGGGAACCCAACTTTGTACAAAAGCCCTTGAGAAAAAGGGAAATAACAGATAACCAAGGGTGCAAGAAGGGGGCGCCCATGGGCCTAGCTCCCTAATGGGCCAAAAGACCAGACAAGTCCAATATGATGACCCACTAATAAGAGCACCTAGGGCAAGACTCAAAAATAGAAGTGAAATACATCAAAAGGACTCAACAAAGGAGAAAATACATCAAGATGTCTATAGTAGTGAGATCCAGTGCCGTCGAGGCCCCATCAAGTCATCCTATCCGTCTCCAGAGGGGAGAGATGTGTCGAGCCAGAGGGAGCTCTGAGTGATGTCCCCATCATACTGCCAATCAATGTATAGACTCTGTAAATGCATATGAAGGCTTTATGCAGCAGATAACAGTCTGAGACTTCAATTGCAATGATTCACAGTGATTAACATCAAACACCAGTCATCAAAACCAAATTAATCATCAAACCCACGGCAATGAATGCTTTATGCATCAGTTTAACATGTAGCATGATTGAACATCTGATTAACTCACATCAACTAACAATCATCAAAAACCATCATCAAAACCACAGGGGCACAACATGGTTTACCTCGCACTGCTCACAAGCATGATTCTAACTTTGTTGTCATTGATAGATTCTCTAAGATGGCCCACTTTATTGCATGTTCCAAAACATCTGATGCATCTAGAGTAGGCCACTTATTCTTTGATGAAGTCGTGCGTCTGCATGGTCTCCCCCAAATCATCGTGTCTGACCGAGATGTCCGGTTCACTAGTTACTTCTGGAAGACACTTTGGCACCTAGTTGGCACCAAACTCAAATTCTCCACTGTCGATCACCCACAAACCGATGGGCAAACAGAGGTCGTTAATCGGAGTTTAGGAAACTTTTTGAGGTGTCTTGTAGGGGAACATTCTAGCACTTGGGATCATCTCTTACTTAGAGCCGAATTTGCATACAACAGATCGGTAAATCGGTCCATAGATATGAGTCCATTTGAGGTCGTGTATGAATAGAAATCTAGGAAACCTGTGGATCTCATTCCCCTTCCCCTCGAGTCTAGAATGTCCAAGTCAGCTGAGGAGTTTGCACAGCATGTCAAGAGTCTGCATGAGACGATTAGCAAGCAAATCAACCTCAGTAATGAGACTTATAAAAAATTAGCTGATTCGCATAGGCGTCACCATGAATTCCAAGAAAGTGACATGGTTATGGTACGGGTTCGACCCGAACGACTCCCCTCGGGAGCCGTTAAGAAGTTGCAAGCCCGTAGCGATGGTCCCTTCCCAATTCTGTGGAAGATTGGCCCCAATGCGTATGTTGTGGACTTACCTCCCGAATATGGGATTATCTCTACATTTAATGTGGCAGACCTGGTGGCTACAAGGATCCCACATCGATTCCTAGTGACCCTTTCAAGCCTTCTCCTCCCATTGAGAGTGAGCCCACCCCTGTGCGTCCTAGAGCGTTGAGAGTACCGCGTGATCACATTGAGAGGATATTGGATGAGCAGGTGACTACTACACGGAGCCGGGTGTACCAACGCTATCCTGTACGCTGGCGGGACCGTCCACCATCAGATAATTCCTGGATCAGCCGGGATGATGGAGGCATCACCCACGATTCCCTCTGGCTCAGGTCATCTTCACACTCCAGAGTTGTTTGAGCTCGGGCATCATTCCATGTGGGCCCCATTATCCATTTGGAGCTTTCTATTTGAGTCATTTGATGTATTTTCCCTTTTATTTGACTCATGTCCCTAGGTCTTTTGTTTATTTCCATAAGTTTGAGTGTCATTAGGTTGATTAGTTTGTTATTGGGCCCAATTCATTGGGCTAGGCCCAAGGGCGCCCCCTACCCCTTGGTTATTTGTCATTGTTGCTTGAGTTAGGGACTTTTTGTAAAATGTGGGTTGCCTATATATAAGACCCCATTTCCCCCATTTCAAGTTAATGAAAATTGCCATTTTAAGAGTTCAAAATTCAAATCTTAGTGGAGAGATTCCACGTGAGAAGGTGTGAAACTTAGGGTGAGAAACCCACTTCAATTCCCCCCCTTCTCTCTCTCTCTCTCTCTCCTCACCTTCCCAACTACTTTCTCTCTCCTTCCCCCTCCATTAAGTCCACTCCAACTCCCCACACCCTCCTCTTTACTCCACCCCACCCCCAAGAGAGACTCCACCTATCCCCACTCCACCCTCCAACCACCAACCACCCCCTACCACTTCCCAACACAATCTCTTCTCTTCCCCACACAATCTCCCAACCCCCAAGGTGAGTTTGAATCTTTCCCTCCACTCCTCCCTCCCCCTTTCCATACCCTAGGCCGCCCCCAACCAAGAGCCTTCAGATCAGGTCGCCCCCCACTCTCCCCCTCCATCATCCTGTTCTTCCTCCACCTCCCCATCCCACCTCCACCTCCCTGCCCCTACCCTCCTCAAAACCCTTCTAGATCCACCATAGCTCTCATTCCATACCTCCCCCACATCCCCTCCCACCATTCCACCACCTCCCTTCACCATTTAGCACCATCACTATCCCATCATAAGTCTACTTGGAGCTATAACGAAGGTTATGTTCGCAACTGAGGATTTACAGAGGATTAGCAGCTTGCAGAGGCGACCCCGACTTCATCCAAGCATCTCTGAAGGGTCAAGTGGTATGGTTGGAAGCGTCTCCCTGTCTTCCTCACGACAGTGGTGGTCTTGTCCCGTTCTGAGTTCGTGGCTGCCCGGGGGAGTCGATCTCCCAAGATTGTGCATCTGCTTCCTAACAGTCAACTTGAAGCCAGTTTCAGAGGCTCCCACGGCCAACTTCTTGAAGTTCTGGACGCGGGCCTTGGCTGAGAGTTTCTACACCGAGTCTAATTCCAGTATGAAGAAGCGGGACCCCGTTCGGCGTCCCGAGCTGTGTTTTCTAATTTTTCTCCCCCAGGTGCGCAGTTCTGTCCCCTCTGGGACAGAACCGACCCCTGTCCACTGTTCGGGTTCTCCCAATCTGCTCCGACATCATCTGGCATTCCTGCAGGCCTCGTCTCGAAGAGGACTCAACAGTGATTCCAACGACTCCAGTCACACTTTATTCAGAGATCGGAAGTGCTCGTGGCAGCCTCTCTTTTCAGCTGCTATGGTACCGTAGCAGTCCAGACCAGAACTTAGGGTCCCTGTTCGCAGCCCTTCCCCAACCAGCACCGTAAACCTGGAAATTCCATAAAAAAGGTATGTCAACCTGATCCAACCTCGAAGATTTTCCCACTGGTCTCATTGACAACAAAATTTGGGAGTGGCCGCAGCAGTATCATCTTCAACTGTCTGTCCCCTGTTCCAGAGAGTAGGCAGAACCGACATCGTCCATCCGTTTGGCTTCCATTTCAATTTTCCCCTTCCCGCCTGGCCGGCTTAAAGCCCCTCCCTGTGGGAGGTAGTGTTTGAATGTATGAGTGACTCCCCCTCCCCTTGTTCCACCCCCTTGCATGGGGAGTAGTGCTGTAAATTTTTAAAACAGGGTCAAGCTACTCCGGCGCAGCGTGTGGAGAACCACGCTTCCCCGCTTGCCCACGTCTCCGAGCAGGACCGGTTTCTTCAAGCCGGTCGAGTAAGTGTTCTAACCTTGCTTCCCTTAGTGCTTGTCCTTTCAATATTAGCTTATAGCTCCGCTGGCCGTGAGAATGAGTGCTCGGTCCCTCAAGCTCCGTTGCTTCGAGTGACCACCGTGGGGAAGAGTGTAACCGATGCCCTCGGCACAACGTTGGCTCCATTGAATTGGCCCTCTATACCCTTGGGAACAAACCTTGGCCTTGCTGGCCCTCTACCAGCAAAGGCCCAGCCCTCACATCCTCCACTTGGCATGGCCAAGTTACCCGAGTTTGGGTGAGTGTTGGGTGAGCGGCCGCCGATTTCGGTCCGTTATCATTGTGAATTGTGCTTGCTTATTAAAGTCCAAGGGCGTGTCACATCAATTGGTATCAGAGCAAGTTTAGACTTGTCTCTACTAAGTCTAAGTCCTAGGACCATTGCATTGTGTTGTCCATCCATTAAGTCATTCCCCTCCCTTGCATGTCCACCCGTAGTGGAGTCATATACCGACCCGATCCATCATCTTCGGTTCCCCCCATGGATCCCAATCCCCAACTCAATCAAGATACCCCTAGGGAGGAACCCCAAGGTCAAATGGACTGGGTGGATGCTACCCTTGCAAACATCCTTGCACAACTAGAGTCCCTTTCCACCCGACTTGCTCGGCTAGACGAGCATGAGTTCCACCCAAGGAACAATAGACCAAGAGCCCGCCCTCCATATGCTGAAATTAATAGGGATGAGTTCAACCCAAGGAACAATGGACCAAGAGCCCGCCCTCCACATGCTGAAATTGATAGGGAGGATTTGAATGTTGACCCCTACTATGACCATGAGAGGCCGCGCCACCACCAATATAATGAAAGGCGCCCACGGGAAGACCCGGATGACCCTCTCTTAAGGATGATGAAGGTAGAAGTCCCGAACTTTGATGGTTCCCATGAACCAAGTGTCTACTTAGAATGGGAGACCGCCATGGACCAATACTTTGATTGGTACCCCATGTCCGACCAACGGAAAGTGAGATTGGCCAAAATGCACCTCACCAAACTAGCCAAAACCTATTGGCTAAATCAAGAGTGATTAATGAGGATTAGGCAAGAAGTGCCCATTGACACTTGGCAAGGCATGAAGGATCAACTTAGAAATAAGTACCTACCCACATCCTACCACCAAATGCTCTTAGATGAGTGGCAAAGCCTCACCCAAGAGGGAAAGACTGTGGGTGAATACATTGAGAAATTTGACTCATATCTTTTAAAGTGTGGAGTACACGAAGCACGAAGTTACGGTCGTCACCTTGTCTCGCTTTAGGAATGGGCTCCAAAATCACATCAAGAGAGAGCTTTTCATGAGAGATGTTGCCAACCTTGAACAAGCCTACCAAGTAACTTGGGATGTTGAAAGATTCTCTAGGATCCCTAGGTTTGCTCCTCTCCGGTCGGCCGACCCCAAAGGCATGGGACCCCGAACTAACCCCCCCCCCCATAAAGGCTCCTAGTCCAAGTGGAAATGCCCCAATACGGCCCTACAATCCCCCTCCCACCATCACTCCAACCAAGACCACTCATAGCCAACTTCCCCCACGGAGGGAAGAGAATTCCAAAGGTCCAAGTGTAGGAGGGACCACCCCGGGTAGTGGCCGTCAACAATGCTATAGGTGCCATGAATTTGGCCACTTTGCGGGGCAATGCCCATCCAAAAGGTTGTCTAGCTTACTTATTGAGGAAGAAACTCCCCCACCCCAAGGGGAATTTGAGAGTGTGGTTGAGGTCCATGAAGCCTCACTAGATTGGGAAGAAGAGTATAAGGCCCAATACCATGAGTCGGGTATAGCCTACACCATTCCATCTACCGACTCCCATCTAGGAGTGATTAGATGCACTCTCACCAAATCCCAAGAGGAGGACTGGCGATGAACTTCAATCTTCCACACCTTTGTTAAGATAGGGGGCCATATGAGAAAAGTGATCTTAGATAACGGGAGTTGTGTCAATACCGTGTCTCCTGACACCGTTAAGCTCCTTGGACTTACCAATACTCCCCACCCTAGCCCATACTGGGTCTCTTGGATCAACAACAATTCCATCTCGGTCAACATCGCTGCCTTGTGCCCCTCACCTTCTCTTCCTACCATGGCCAAATATGGTGTGATGTTATCCCCATGAAAGTAGGTAGCATCCTACTAGGGAGACCGGGGCAATATGATGTCGATGCCACTATTTTGGGTAAGACCAACAGATGCACCTTTGAGCATGAGGGAGAGAGCATCCGTCTTAATACCTCCCCACCACGTCCCTTGCCTAAGAAAAGCCCACCCCCTCAAGGTCAACACTCCACTACATCTCAAGTCATTGAGAACTCCACCCCACCAACCCAACCTCTCTCCCAAAACCCCAAACAAGATAAGACTTTGGGAACGACCAAGGGTCTTCACCTCATCACCAAAAGAGAGCTTGAGGAGGAGATAGCTCAAGGGACACCTCTATGTGTGGTAGTCATTTGTCTAGGAGAGCCCACCCCCTCCAACCCCCATCCCATAGAAGTCCGGCACCTCCTAGAGGAGTTTCATGATGTGTTCCCGGAGGAGCTCCCGGATCAACTCCCTCCCATGCGTGATGTACAACACGCAATTGATCTAGTTCCGAGAGCCACCCTTCCCAACCTTCCTCATTACCGCCTCAATCCCACGGAACATGCCGAACTTCGGAGGCAAATAGAGGAACTCATTAGGAAGGGCTTCATCCGCATTAGCAAAAGCCCATGTGCCGTACCGGCCCTTCTCACTCCTAAGAAGGATGGATCATGGCAGATGTGTGTGGATAGTCGGGCCTTTAATAAGATCACCGTCAAATATAGGTTCCCCATCCCTAGGCTTGATGACATGCTTGACATGCTAGCTGGAGCCACTATTTTCTCCAAAATAGACCTTAAGACTGGCTATCACCAAGTTAGGATTAGGCCCGGAGATGAATGAAAAATGGCCTTCAAGACCAATGATGGCTTGTATGAATGGTTGGTCATGTCTTTCGGCCTCTCAAATGCCCCAAGTACTTTCATGCGTCTCATGACGGAGGTCCTTAGGCCTTTCATTGGGATCTTTCTAGTGGTCTACTTTGATGACATCCTTGTATATAGTCAATCCCAAGAGGCCCACCTTGAGCACCTTAGGCAAGTTTGCACCGTCCTTCGACAAGAGAGTCTATTTGCCAACCTAGGCAAGTGTCACTTCATGACCACATCCATCACCTTCTTAGGATTTGTGGTGTCTACCAAAGGTGTCTCCATGGACCCCGAGAAGGTCCAAGCTATTCTAGATTTGCCGGAACCCCACACTCTTCATGAGGTCCGAAGTTTCCATGGGTTGGCCACATTCTATAGGAGATTTATTTGGGGATTTAGCACCATCACCGCCCCTATCACCGATTACCTCAAAAATAGGACTTTTGTATGGACCAAACCAGCCTCCAAAGCCTTCCAAGAGCTTAAGGAGAAGCTGACCCAAGCCCCGGTCCTATGCCTACCCGATTTCTCTAAGGTCTTTGAAGTCACATGTGATGCATCCGGGATAGGAATAGGAGGGATCCTTAGTCAAGAGGGTCACCCTGTGGCCTTCTTCAGTGAGAAGCTATGTGATGCTAGGACACGGTACTCTACTTTTGACAAAGAGTTCTATGCCATGATTTAGTCCCTCCGACATTGGAGGCACTATTTGTTGCCCAAAGAATTTGTCATCTTTTTCGATCATGAGGCCCTCAAATACCTCAACTCCCAACAAAAATTGAATGCTCGACATGCCCGTTGGGTTGAGTACATCCAATCCTACACCTTTGTCATCAAACACAAGGTGGGAAGTGAGAACCGAGCAGCGGATGCTCTTAGTAGAGGGTCTCTTTGTTGTCCACTGTAATACCCCAAATTCTTTTATAAATTTAATTAGAAATTATTTGAATTTATTTGAATTAATGGGAATTAATTCATAGAATAAGTCACATTTCAACTATTTTATAAAAAACCATAAAAATCATATTCTTGTAGAATCAATTACGTTTAACAATTTTTTCTTCTGTGGCCAACCCTAATAAAATCATTAATTTGGCCGAATTAGTGGGATTACTCAAATTTTCACACCTACCTAGCCAAATTCGTGCTCAATGTTAACCCCACATTAAAATCCTCAATCCGAGCTCATTCCTTAACCAAATGAGCCCAAACCAGGGGAAAATGAAAGGTATTAAAGAGAGGATCATTTCCCCACTCACAATGCCACGAAATTTTTAACTTATGGGAAGCATTTGGTCGCGCAAGGGCTAGGTCAACACTTGCGGCGGCGGGTCGAACACTCCACTTCAAGGGAGGATTTCTCCCTTCGTGGACGGATCCAAAACATGTATAAGCTATTAAAAGAAAGCCCTATGTGTCTATTTTCATTTGGGGGCAGTGGTGGTCATAGAGGATTCCGATCTAATGAGATCTCTCGCGTTTATTGGAGGAGTGTCCGAGTTCGTGGGTTTTTCTTAGGCCCTCTTCCTTCCTTCGATTGAGGTAGGTAATCTTGGCCAAAACATGCAAGTAAATATACCATTTTGTTCCTCTCTCTGTTAGCTTTCCATTGGTAGTAAAAGTCCCAAATTCTATTAGGTGTGGAGGGAGATCTCGTGGAAATAGTGAAGTGCTGTTAAACGGGCATTCTTCGTTCTAACTTCTAAATCTCTCTTCGATACAGGTAAATGATAACAGACCCAACTCTAATTAATGTATATGGTTGTAATCATCAGCATGTTATCTATCATTTGGCGTAGAAAGCCCCAATTTTAATAGACCATGCTTAGAGAATTTCGTGTTTGATTAGAAGCATGCTAAGACTAGGTTTTTAAGTGTTCTTCCTAGATAGGTTGTGATTTCGATTGGTTTTCCGGTGAATTTAGTGTTCCAAACCCTTGTATTATGACCCTAATATGTCCATCAAGAACCTAGGGGCATGGGGTTAAGATCTCAGTCCAATTAGACCCCAATTGGGTGAGATTCAATGGTTTCCGGAAGTCACGTTCGCGTCTGCGAACGCGAGGGTCGACCCATTGGGTCGACCCATAAGACGCGAACGTGAGGGTCGACCCATTGGGTCGACCCATACACAGACAAAGTCTATCTATGCAGGGGAGTCGACCCATTGGGTCGACCCATACACAGACAGAAGTCTGTCCGTGCGAGGGTCAACCCAATTGTTGATATTTATTTGTCTATCTTCTATCTTTCTTTTGAGGTTTGAAAAGTGATATGGTAAGATGACAAACAAGCAATCAAAGATCTACTCAAACCTATGAACATGTGATCATGAACCTAGGAAATCATAGCTAGCTCTAGCATGGGCATGCTATCTCAATCAAACTACGCTAAGGAAAAGGAAAACAGACGCCGAGGCGTGGAGCAAGGAGTAAACAAAAACACACCGTGAAGGTGGAACTAGCAAGGAAAATAGAAAGATATGATGAAGAAGACAGTTAATGCCCAATACCAAGGAAAGATGTGATCGCCACCAAAGTAAAAACAAGTCAAAGACCTGAATATACCTTGGAAATAGGTGGATGAAACACCCGCCCACGGGAGAGAAAACCAGAGAAAGCCTGCAGATCAACTTATAAGTAACGGCCAGAACCCTGTGCGTTACTTGGAAATGACGGCCACACGATAGACCGCCGGAAGAGAGTGACGCGCCTGCACAAGGCCGTCAGATAACCTGCAGTAACAAAGCTTGAATTCTTTTAACTCCAACTCTTCCAGCCGGCTAGAAGACCTGGGCCTCGTGTTAATGAACCTGTAAACCTGCCAAAGATGTAGAAAGACCAAACACAATAACCTCAATTAGTCCTTTTCACAAGCATAGCATCAATTCTCAAAGGACTTAACATCATCAAAAGGAGAGTGGATTACCGGGGAGTTTTTGGTTTTTTAACCCCTCTGGGTGTTTTAAAAGCTTGGGAAGATGTTTATATGCTTAGAGGACAGTGAAAAATGTGGAGAAAGAGGAGGGACAATGCTTTGATTGAGGAAAAACCAGGGAAGAACTCAAGCATGCAATGATGAACTTGAAAGACCAAAACCAAAGTACTCCCTTGATTATGAGATGGATGGACGTAGGAAGCAGTTCGTCTTGGATGAAGATGGCTCCTGAGTTTGGCAGCACTTCGTCGTGAATTCAAATCTTCCTCCTTGGGCCATGAAGTCAAGGGTTCTATTTATAGACCCTCAAACTCTCAGGTCGAGCAGAGGATAATCAAGCAAGATAAAGAGATAATTCTTAGCAAATCCTTGAAGATAATATCATCAAGAGTCCATAGAATCGAACGGAAGGTCCTGAGGATCAGATTTGAAAGAGATATTGTCAATCCAAACCCTTATCTCGACCACGGAGTAGCAGAGAAAAGGCCTGAACTGCCAGGACTCTCTGAAGGAAGTAACGGCTGCACGACAGACCGCCGCTTGGAAGCAACGCATCAAGGACCATCCGTTACTCTCAACCCTATCCCAAAGGATAAGATCGACGGGAAGAAGACTTAATCAATTGGACTCTGCAAAGAAGCGACGGCCAAGATATAGGGCGTCATACTGAAACAACGGCCTCTCGACAGACCGTTATTATCAACGTGTAATCAAAAGGATAAGCACTGAAAACGAGGCCTTAAGCCTTAGGACTCTTCAAAGAGTAACGGTCCAGGCCCCATGCGTTATAATGAAACAACGCGCCTGGTTCGGACCGTTATTACCATTGAGTTTCAAGAATAGCAATGAAGGGTTGCTAAGCTGTTGCCAACGAAACGCCACCAGGAGCCAATTCTTAATCCAGGAATTAAGACCCAAGAAACAGGCCTCAACTGATCAAGAGACTCAATGAAGAGTGAACAACTCGGAGCATCATATAGAATGAAATAAGGAGATGACCCGACTTATTGGGTATAAAACGTGTGTCAACAGATGCCCCTCCTTAACGTCCTCTTTGCAGGGGAGCGAGCGGAGGTGAAGCGAAAGTGAAAAATGGAACATGAAGATGAAGCAGAAATGAAGCGGAGTGTATCAAAAAGAGGGCGTTAAGGTAAATGACACCCATTCTTTACCGACAAGCGATAGGAATTTTCTGAAAAACTTCGAATTGATCACAAGGAAATAGCCAGCCAAAGGACGCAAGTCTGGAGGAACTAATTAACTAAGGAAAGGAAAACACGGCTAGCCGCCGAAGGCAATGAAAAGGACAGAGACTAAACTCCAGACAGGAATCTTCAGCGAACCAGATCAAGCGAGCAGATCGAAGAAAACCTTCTAATTCAGAGTGGAATGATTCTCCTCATCCAGAATCAAGAACATAGATGTTCACCATCATCGAGACCTTGAACAAATGAAGCTTCATGAATGCTCAAAGAATGCGTATAATGCATGCTGGGCTAAAGGAAAACAAAATCTTCAAAACAAATGTGAAGGAAGATAAAATACTAGAATACTCGAGAATAATATTGCTAGATCGGAGAAATCAGAGTCAGGACACCATCTGCCACCACGGCGTGCAAGATAGAACCATCGTCCCCAAATTTTCCAATCTAACGGCCTATCCAACGATTAAACATGTGAACTTAGATCATCATCATTTTTGTTTTAGGGGAACATCAGATCCCAGGACACATGAATGACCAGCCGGTTCTCGAGATAATATATCATAAGTAACATATAGTAATGCATTAAGGGAGTGAGGGAACGAGATACAATACCTGACTTACCTGCCTGATGATTGGCAACGCATGACTTCACTCATAATTCCTTCATGAAAGATAGGTTAGCCAACAATAAATATGATAAGGAATCAAGGCATAACCATTGTACGTGCAAGGGACATCAATAAGGAACATTAATGCAGAACATGGCACTGCTTTAACATCAATTAGACTTTTTAGTTCATCAAGAAATTTGCAAGCATATAACGGTCTCATGAAAGGGCGTCACACCAAGCAACGGATCACCCCTGGTCCGTCATAAGTTAGACGGTTCACATTCTTCAATAAAACAGTCCAACACATGTAACGGTCATCTCAAGGCGCGTCAGAAGGATGTAACGGTCTATCGATAGACTGTCGCATTTCCTGAGTTTTCAAAAAAAACAACCGAACGGTCACGACCCATTCATTCCTAACCCAACGTCCCCAAAAAATAAAACCGAGAGAGCTCCAGCGATTCCAGCCCCCACCACCGCAATGGCCGGCGACGAGGCACCCCAGCCGCCACCACAGAAGAGGGGGAGAGGGAAGAAGATGGCCATACGGCGGTTCCACCACCGGCTCGAACGGGAAGTGATCCCGCCGGTGGAAGAGGAACAACCGACGAGGAGAAGCCCAATAGAAAAAGAAGAAGTCCCCACGGCTGTGGAGGATCAAGGAGAAGCCTCATTGGGTGCAGAGGAGCCCAAAGAACCAGAGAAGAAGAGGAGGAGAGGCATGGACCGTGAGGTAGGCCCCTTGCCCTAACTCCAAATTTTGATTTTTTTTGTGTTTTATTTATGAATGCATGTGGGGAATAGGGGTAGAAATGGGTCTACGAACCCCCTAGGAGCAATTGTAGGCCATTTGGCCATAGTGGGAGACCACGGGGATGCAAGGGAAAAATTTCCCAAATGCAGTCAATGTGACGGTCCTGCCAGCGACCGTCACTTGTCTGACGCACCATGACGAGGCCGTCACAAGCAAGCGACGCCCCATCCCAGGGCCGTCACTCATGCCAGGGACTTAAGCTGTTTTTTAGGGTTTTCAGTTTTCAAATTTTTGTTTTGTTTTTAATTATGAATGTTTATGCAATGATTATATGATGCAAAATTGGACTAATTAATGATCTAATATGCAATGCAGGGGAAGAGACGATCGCGGATCTCCTGGCTACAGATCCGGGCAGTGTACTAGGCATTGCCCGACTACCAGAGAGAGAGATTAGCCGGCATGGGATTCGCCGAGGTGCTCAGCATCGAGGTGATCCAGATGGACACGCCGCTACTGTACGCCTTGCACGAGAGATGGGACCCGATCAGCAGAGCCTTCATCTTCCTATGGGGCCACATGATCCCCACGCTGAAGATATAGCGAGGATTACAGGACTGAGAGTCCACAGATCCGCGGTGACAGGGTGGACATACGGAGACTACCGAGAGATGGCGCAGCAGCTGCTCGGGCTAGATTTGATCAGGCCGGGACAGTCCTCCTCCCAGCTCTCGAGATCAGTACTGCAGGAGAGCTTGGGGTTGAGAGGAGCGGCGATAGCCGTAGGAGAGCTACCCAAGGAGCATTTGGGCAGAGTGATAGACCAGGTGCGCCCTCGCGTGGCGGCGGAGGCAGGACCTGAGGGAGATAGAGTGCTCAGACGCTTCCTGATGCTGCTATTCGGGAAGCTACTCTTCGCGACTCGGGCAGATGTCATCAGCTGCAGACTGCTGCCGATGATAGAGGATTTGGGCAGAGTCAGGAAATACGCCTGGGGAGCGGCAGTGCTCGCATTCTTGTTCGAGTCCCTCAGCACCACGAACCGACAGATGATGCTGGGCGGCTTCTCGCCTTTCCTACAGGCAAATGCACTAAAATGCTTCCTGTTATGCCATGAAAATTTATGCCATGATTTATGCAATGATTTATGCCATGCGACTGACTTGATTTCTAAATGCAGATCTGGAGCTATATGTATCTCCCGGGCATCGGGAGAGGTGCACTACTCCATCCCGGCCGCATACCGATCGCGAGGCGATGGTCGGTGGCGAGGGACACAGGGTCGATCATCAGACTGACCCGGACGATCCAGGATGACTTGGACTCCTTCCCGCATACGTCGGTAAGTCCAGAACTTAAAAATGATTCCTATATGTTTTAAATGCTTCTAAATGCTGACCGTGCAAATGCTGAAAAAATGCTTTCAGGTGAGATGGACCCCGTACCGCGACGAGGGTTATACGGGACAGCCATGGGTGGAGGCGGCTTTATCGTACCGGGGGCGAGACATATGGTTGCATTGCATCCACATCATCGAGCCTCTGCACTACAGGCTGATCCTGCGGACCCGGGGACTACATCAGCCCGAGGTGACCTTTCCACGCCACAGCGATGACCACCCCGGCAAGTCAGCAAGGGGCATTAGCGGCAATGTGGATTGGTGCGCCCGGAAGGCGAAGTACGTCCACGACTGGAATAGGCGGGGCCGAGCCGTGAAGGAGTGGGATGAGAGCGACGAGGCATATCTGAAGGCCTTTGCTCGTCTCTACGGCGACTGGGTATACCGAGGTACCCGACGACCGGTATGCAATTCTGAACTCCTTCTATATGCAAAAATACAATGTGATAGATGTACTGACTCACATGCTTTCTAAATGCAGCTAGACCCTGAGGGACGGATAGCTGAGCTGGAGGGATTACTCCACTCCACCATCCAGCAGCGGGACGGGTACCGGACCGCTCTAGAGCTCCTGGTGAGACTACAAAACCTAGACTTAAAAATGCTTATGATTATGACAATTGATGCTTATGATGCACATGCTGATTAACCATGGTTCCTAACCTTGTCTTCTAAATGCAGCGGGCCGAGGGAGCCCAACGAGCCGGACCGGATGCCCCATCGTCTTCCTCACAGCCTGCGGGAGGTAGGGCTGAACAGGAGGCTGAGTTCGCTCGGGCGGTTGCCCGGGTCGAGGAGGCGGAGGCCACCCTCGCGGAGCGGGTAAGATGCTAAAAATGCTCATGCTTATGATCTTGCCAAAAAAAATGCCTTATGATTAACTATATGAAATGCAATCTACAGGCGAGAGAGCTAGCAGCAGCAGTGGCCGAGGCCAGGCAGGCGAGGATAGAGGCAGAAAGAAGCCGGGCTGAGACTGATCGAGCCCGAGCGGAGACAGAGCTTGTACGGGCAGAGATGGCTCGACTAAGAGCGGAGACCCCGCGACGCTTGGATGAGGCGGAGGGTGAGCGACTACGGACGGAGTTAGCTCGGGCTCAAGCCGAGGTGGAGCAGCTCCGTATCGGGACGGCGGACCTGGATCGCTACCGGACCGAGGCACGGGAGACGCGGCGTCAGATCTTCACGTTGAAGATCGAGCTGCGGACGTTGGAGCGGACGGTCCGGATGATGGGCCGGGGACCGGAGCGGAGTGCTTCTCAGAGTGGGGCACGGAGGAGTGCTGCCCCGAGCGGCTCGGTAGGGGATTTTCTTGTCAGCTCCTCCGGCCAACGGAGGAATGAGAGGGCGGAGCGGGGACTACAGGAGGAGAGTGCTTCGATAGCGCCGCCACCCGCGAGGAGACCCGAGGATGGAGGGGATGAGGGCGGTCCGGCGGATAAGCCGACCGAATGATGTATTTTTTTATGTTTTTTCTTATCTTTTGTACAGAACTTATGGTGAAAAAGAAAATGAGATCTTTTTTCTTTTTGGTTTTCCATTTTATTTTGTGCAAGTGTGAATGAATGAAATGTATGCTAGAATGTGCATGAATTTTTTTGCAGGTGGAGATGGGTTTGAATGTGCAGGGTGGATGAAATGAATAAATGAATGGTTTTGGCAAGTGATTTGTGTATTTGAATATGCATGCGCGGACGAGATGTGAATGAATGTATGAGACATATGCAGGAACGTATGTGTGTGGGGAAAACTGTGGAGAGAATGAGGTGTATAATGTGAAAGACCGCCAGGTCTAGGCAAGGGCAGAAGGAATAGCCTGAAATCAGCAGCAGAGAAAGTAACGGTCTAGGCTCAGACCGTCTTAATCAGACGACGCGCCGGTGAAAGGCCGTTAATCATAACAGGGGCCCATCCTGGTAGTAGGGCTTCACGAGAAACGACGGCCAACGGCAGGTGCGTCAAAGACAAATAACGGCCAAAGACTAGACCGTTGATCATGGCAGAACGATGGTCGTCAGGACAACTAGCAGAAAATGCGACGGCCTGAGGGAGACGCGTCATAGTGAAGCAACGGCCATAACCAGGGCCGTCAGGAAGTGCTTAGCCTAGAAGAGAAAGGACTGAGTGGATGAGAGTGTAACGGCTCAGGATTCGCGCGTTACAAGAAACGACGGTCAGCCCTTAGACCGTTAATCTTCACAGAACATGATCGGGGAATTAAACCCACAGGAAAATGCGACGGCCTAAGGTTGGCGCGTCGGAGTGAAATAACGGCCGTACGATAGACCGTTAGATTCTGGGTTGTATTCCGAGACGGATTGAGCCGTGAGAACTTAAACCCGAGGCTTAGCCATCTAATCCCTTACTGGAACTTATCTAGATTGAAGATAAAGCCTTCCAACTCAAGTCTTATCCTTTCAAAGCCAACATTAAACCTTTAAGACTTGGAAACTCAACCAAAAATCGTATCTTTCCTGCAAACCTCTGCTTTAGGGTTGAAGAACCTTTCCTAAGGGCAGAAATCAAGATGAAGAGAAGCTTCGAGGTGATGGCTACGGAGGAGAAGGTCTACACTGGACCTGAAGCTGCCAGAAAAGAACATGGAGAGCTCCAACGGTTGACATCAATTCCCAAGCACTTAAGCTCCAATGTTCAAAGGGTGGTAAGTCCCTCAACAACACATCCAAGTTCAGAAAATTCTGCACTTCAATTCGTTTTATGACTTCTTCTTCTCCTTCTTTCTCCAAGCCTCTTCCTGGCCCAAGATGCTACTCTAATCTGAAGTGGGTGGCTCCCATGGTAAAGGTCCTCCCTATAGAAGTCACATCCATCCTTCAACCACTCTTGGTTTTAGGCAAAAATTTCCAGAAATTATCCTTCGATTGGCCAAGCCTTTCAGCACTTGTGGAACTATGGCATCCACAAACTCATACCTTTATCTTCCCTTCCTTCGAAGCAACAGTCCTATTAGAAGAGGTAGAGACCTACCTAACCCTCCCTAAGACTAAGGCGGGGGATGAAGACCGAGTTTGCTATACAATAGAGCCTATTGACCCGTCCTTGATCTTGAGCGACTTCATTCATAATCCAAAGGACGTGAGAACCATGATCAGCCCATATCATGTTCACTTGATACCCTTGGCACAATGGATAGTGTCTCATTGTAAAAACAAGTGGGAGAGACATGAAGCAATAGCCAAGGCGGTGGCGGTTTGCTTGTGCGGGGTCTTCCTTTTTACTACGACCGACCACCTCTTAGACATCCAAAATCTTAGCATTATTAGCGGGCTGTGGCGGGGAATGTCTATCTCTCAAGCGGTCCTCTCATACCTCTATGAAGGACTAAGCTCGGCTTGCATAGGAGGTCCTTTGTTTGGTTCCATGATACTCCTTGAGTGCTGGACATGAGTAAGAGTCAAATTCCTTCCTAAGGAAGACATAACTTCTGCAAGCCGGATCTTCGGGAGCCACCCCCTCTTCTTCATTGGAGGGGCATTTGGATATTCTTCTCAGGTGGAATGCAGGACGGCGGATAAGAAAACTCGGGATGAATGGCGCCTCTTTTTCAACACTTTGCCAATGGACAAGTTCATTATGCGACCAAGAATCCTTCGAAGCACTCTTCTCAAAATACCGCGGCGTCAAGGCCTGGTCCTCCAGCTAGTGGGGAATACTACCATGGCGATCTACAACCCGCACCGATGCCATCTTCAGATCGGACTACCTCGAACCAGCGTTTCTGCACTATCACACTACCCTCCCCTTCTACCAAGGAAGATGGGGACCGAGGAAGATGAACGAGTAGTCCGGAACGCGCTGATCATGTGGGAGATCAGCAAGGTGCGCCCGTGGCAAGCAGAGGTTGAAGAGAACGACGAAGCACGCCGAGATTATGTGAAAGAGTTGAGAAGAATCCGCCCTCTTGCGGATAAGAAATTGAATGTATCTTGATTTTCTTTTAGTTCATGAGAGATGTTATGTGTACTTGATCATCAGAGCTTGACTTATCATGAATTACATTTCATTAAGCTTGCTTGAACGAGATGAAATTGCCACAGTTGAGTTTCGTGTTTTGAATGGCTTGGAATGATGTGAACAGGCAGAGCCTCTAGAGATAGAAACGGATATGCAATGGGCCGCTAAAAGGAAATAACGGTCTTACGACAGGCCGTCAGAATGAGAGTAACAATAGAACCCTGTCTCTGAAGGATATGACGGATAGGCGTTGGGCCGTTATAAGCAAGTAACGGTATTCTCCAGACCGTTATAGTGATGGTTAGTGAAAGAAAGAAGGCCCATGCCTGAAGGAAAATAACGGTCGAAGAGGGGGCCGTTATGTGACTGTAATGGTCTGATGTTGGCGCGTTACATACCTTGAACCTGCATAGTTGTGAACTTTTTTACTTTGAATCTTGTCCCTGCATTCTGCACACACACTTTAAACATGAATCAAGTTAGATCTGTTCTTAGACTCAACCCCTTGCCTTGAAGCAAGTTAGATAATGACCGTTTCTTGATATTCGGTCAAGGGGTGGAGCCTTTATTAAATAGGCGGAAACATAATGAAAATGCAATGCACATGATGGTATTTTTTGGGAGTTTTGGAAAATATTTAATGTTTTTGGATTTTTAAAGATATTTGTTTTGTTTTGGATTCTTGAAATATTTGTTGTTTTTGGATTTTAATATATTTGATGTTTTTTTGGATTTTGAAAATATTTGATGTTTTTTTTGGATTTTGAAAATATTTAATGTTTTTTTCTGGATTTTGAAAATATTTGATGTTTTTGGATTTTGAAAATATTTGATGTTTTTTTGGATTTTGAAAATATTTCATGTTTTTGGATTTTGAAAATATTTATTGTTTTTGGATTTTGAAAGATATTTGATTTTTTTTTTTGGATTTTGAAAAACCAGTGCCTCTCTAGCAACGCGAACCCTTCCTTGTTTTAGATTGAGTCCCGAGATTGGCGTGTAATAGTGTGACAACCCCTGGCCAAGACCTAATCATCATGACGGTGTTTCTACCAATGCCATACCCAGGGTACTAATCTTAGTCCTAAAAGGAAAAAAGATCATGGGGGTAAGCTTAGGCCAGATATGGGAGTTTTTAGGACTTGATTTTCTCACCGCACAACCCTATTACAGATTTGGTCTGTTACGCCGGGGCTTTTGCGTCCGTCATCGAACCTTTGTCCACCCTAGGCATGCATGCGACCGGGCTCATAACGTCCCGCGGGGAACTGTACTGCCACTCTTGTCATGCCTAGCTTTCTTTTCTCCTTGGAGTTTTTGGAAATTCGGAATCTGTAGACCTTTGAGATAACGCTTTTGATTTTGTCGTAAAGAGCACTCCTTTTCTTTTCTTTCCTTTTCCTTTCTTGCTTGTGGCGTCAGGTCATAACGGACTTGCCCCTGTTTGAGACCTCCTCTCATTAGGGTGTTTGGATTGGTTGTCGCCTCCTTATTCACTCCTTGCCCCTGGATTCAGCCGAAGAATGAAGCGGACAGGGACTTCGACTTTCCCCTAAAGCATGGCCAAGGAGAAACGGTGTCTTTTTAAACAAGGGGCCTGACCAGGGATGTCGTGTGGTGTGTGATTGCCTTACTCGGGACCTCTTCTTTTGAAAAATAGGAAGGAAGATCTTGCTGCCGGGGAAGCACGTGGTTTAGACTCTAAGGAAAGAAACACTTAAGATACAACCCATTCCACGGGTGAGGGAGCTCCTCACCTTCCGCATTCATTAAACGATAAGCATTCCCTGGATAAGCCTCTTTTATTACAAACGGCCCTTCCCAGTTAGGTTGCAATTTAGACCTAGGACCTGCAGACCGAATGAATTTGCGTTTCAAAACAATATCACCCATCATAAACTTACGTTCAATCACCTTCTTTTGAAAATAACGCGAAACCCTCTTTTGATAAACAGAAACGTGATCGGCCACATTCATCCTCTTCTCATCTAAGAGTTCCAACTGGACCAGCAACGCCTCTCGACGTTCATCGAGATTAAGTTCCTTATCGAGCTGCACTCTAAGGGAAGGGATTAAGATCTCATATGGGAGCACCGCCTCCATCCCATAGGTCAGGGAATAGGGAGTTTGCCCCGTAGGGGTACGGACGGAGGTGCGGTAAGCCCACAGAGCTTCCACCAATCTTTCTGGCCAATCGGAAAATTTATGAGATTCGCATGTTTTCTTGATGATTTTAAGAAGGGTTTTATTAGTGGCCTCGGCTTGACCGTTGCCTTGAGGGTAATATGGAGATGAATGATGTAGTGCAATATTGAACTTCTTACATAGGTCCTTAAGCTCTTGGGAGATGAACTGGGGTCCGTTGTCGGTGATGATGCTGCTTGGCACTCCGAACCGCGAGATGATATTCTTCATGATAAGCGGCACACCGTTGTAGCTTTGATCTCTGCGTACGCCTCGGCTTCGGCCCATTTGGTGAAGTACTCAGTAGCGGTGAGGATAAAGGATTTTTGCTTGATCTGAGAATTAGGATCACCGAGCGGGCCGACGACGTCGAAAGCCCACATAGAGAAAGGCCAAGGAGCAGTCATAGGATGGAGAGACGAAGCTGGAGAGTGAATTTTATCAGCATGGAGTTGGCATTTCAGACACCTCCGGACATAGAGGGACCAATCTTCCTCTAGAGTGGGCCAATAGTAGCCCTGCCTAAGGATCTTCTTCGCTAGAGCCTGGCCATTGACATGACCTCCACACTCACTAGAATGGGCCGCTTCAGCCACTTTCCAAGCTTCTACATCATCCAAGCATCTCATGAGCATTCCATTAGTAGCGCGCCTATACAGTTCTCCTGCAATGATAGTGTACCTTGCGGCGGCTCTTCTTATTGCTTTACGCTGCTCGGCTTTTGCCCCTTCTGGGAATGACCCTTCCTTGCAAAACAATTCGATTTCATGATACCAAGGTAATTCTTCTTCGTCCAGAATCTCCTCTAGCTCTGTTAATGAAACTTCCTTGAGATCTTCCTTCTCAGCTCTCGCCTCTACAGCTTTCCTAAGGTTGATGAACCAAGGATCTTGAAGAGAGGGTGCGTCCAATCTCTGGACGACGATGGTCTCAGTGCTACGACTGAGAGGGAAAGATAAGGAGGAAGCAAGAGATGCCAAAGCATCAGTTAGAATGTTCAAAGAACGGGGAGTATGGATATAGATCAGCTTACGGAATCGCTTAGCAATGAGCGTGACGAAATCTTGATAAGGCTTGAGCTTGGGGTCACGAGTACGGTAAGTGGACAGAACTTGCCGTAGGACGAGCTGAGAGTCTCCTATGATGTTCAAATAACGCGTGCCTAGAAGATAGGCGTGCTTCAAGCCGGCCAGGAGAGCCTCATACTCCGCGATGTTGTTGGTAGCAGGAAATCGAAGTTGATAAGCGAAGGGGATGGTTACTCCCTCTGGAGTAAGCAAGACAGCACCGATCCCTTGGCCTTGGGAGTTGAGTGCACCATCGAAGTGTAGAGACCAAAAGGGATGATGAGAAAGGACAGAGAGATGCTCATCAGGGAAATCATCCTGAATAGAATCGGTGTGAGGAATAGGGAGATGTGCAAGATGCTCAGCAATGGCATATCCTTTGACTGCCTTCTGAACAACAAAGGTAATGTCAAACTGAGAGGGGAAGCTCTGCCAGCGAGCTAACCTACTAGAAAGGATGGGTTTTTCTAAGAGATAACGGATCGGGTCCATTCTAGAGATCAACCTAACTGGGTGGGCGAGAAAGTAATGTTTAAGCTTCTGAGCTACCCACACTAAGGCGGCACAAGTCTTCTCCATAGCGGTGTACTTGGATTCAGCTGGATTAAACAGTCGAGAGAGGTAGTACGCATCCCGCTCTTTCCCTTCATTATCTACTTGCGCTAAGACCGCCCCTAGGGAGTCCTCAATAACCGAGGTGTATAGGATTAGGGGTTTCCCAGGGACAGGAGGTTGCAAAACTGGGGGATTGGATAGATACTCTTTGAGGTCCTTATAGGCCTTCTGACAATCTTGATTCCATTCGAACTTGACCCTCGCCTTAAGCAATTCATAAAACGGACGACACCTCTGAGAATGCTGAGATATAAATCTTCTAATGAATTGCAGTCTACCAATCAATCCTCGAAGTTCTGAAATGTTCTTTGGCGGAGGCATGTCCATGACGGCCTGTGCTTTATTAGGATCAATTAGGATCCCCCGTTTGCTCACTATGAACCCTAACAACTTCCCTGAGGAGACTCTGAATACACACTTCTTCGGATTCATCTTAAGCTTGTACTCCCTGGCTCTCTGCAGCACCTTAGCCAGGATAGAGGGGTGTTCTTCTTTTGTTCTTGACTTCACCAAGATGTCATCCACGTAAGCTTCCATATATATGTGCATCATGTCGTGGAAGATGGCCATCATCGCCCTTTGATAGGTGGCACCTGCATTTTTCAAACCAAATGGCATAACTACATAACAATACGTGCCCCAGGGCGTGGTAAAGGAAGTTTTCTCTTGGTCTTCCGGAGCGAGATGGATCTGATTATAGCCCGAGTACCCATCCATAAATGACAGAGCTTCATACCCGGCAGTGTTATCCACTAGGACGTCTATATGAGGTAGTGGGAAATCATCTTTGGGACATGCTTTGTTTAGATCCCTGAAATCAATGCATATGCGCACTTTTCCATCCTTCTTGAGAACAGGGACTATGTTTGCCACCCACTGAGGATACAAAACTACTCTGATGAATCTGGCTTTGTATAGTTTGTCGACCTCTTCTTTGATCCTCAAGGCCATGTGGGGGTGAAATCTTCTTGACCTTTGTTTCACAGGTGTTGCCCCTGGTTTAAGCACGAGTCGATGTTCCACTAAAGAGGGGTCAAGACCTGGCATGTCCTCGTAAGACCAGGCGAAGGAATCGCTATACTCCCTTAGGACCTTAATCAATTCCTCTTCTACTTGTGAAGGGAGATTAGCAGCAATCATGATGGGCCTTGGGTCTTCTTCGGTTCCTAGATTGATTTCCTTTGTAGGTTCGTCCACCGACGACGACGGCTCGTCGAATCTTTTCAATCCTTGTGCGTATAAGTCGGCGGTGTCATCTACATCGCTGTCTTCATTAATTGGATCCTTCTCATCCACAATCTCATAGACGCCTAATCCGTCATCGCTCCACACCCCTTCTATTTCCTCGTCGTCTTCAATTACGATTGCCGTAGCAACAAATTTTGGGCACTTCAAAAGAGTATGGCAACGCTGAGCTAAATCTTGCAAGAATCTATCAGGAACAGACCGGGACGGATGCGCCAGCGAGCGCGGCTCAGCAGAGGAAGGGTTAGACGACCTGGAACAAGACCCTACTTCTCTAGACCTGACTGACTCTACTTTCCTAGACTCGACGGACCATAATCCTAACCTAGGGGACAGAAGACCTAGTGGAAGGGAAGGCGCAGGGGACTCGTGCCCCTGGGAGGAAGATGGCGACAGGATAGCATAATCTTCCACTGAAATCTCCGTTTCAAATTTGACGTTTTTTTTTGGAGATCAGCGGAGACTACACAGCAAGATGGAGGAGGTGGGAGCTGCATAGGGAACAGCTCGGGGAAAATGCAGTCGAAGAAAGGATCGGAAGAAGAGAACCACATCTCGTGGAGTTGGGCGTTGGGAGGAGGAGGAGTGAAGAGAGTGGATAGATCGAGGGGTGGGCACTTCCCGCAAGCACAAGGAACAAATAGAATCTCGGGTGGATCAATGAAAGACGGATTTATTATGATGGGAGGAAGGCGGGGTATGAAGTCCCCTTGCTGGAAAATAGATTGGAGGCGTGAGGGAGACCAAGAAAAGGCAATTGGAGAGCTCCCCTCCTTCTGTAAATTAACAATAGGCTGCTTCTTCGGCCTCCATTGCACCAGTCGAACCTCTTGCTTCTTCTGACATTCTTCCTCATGAAAGAGCCCCTGCAAGGCCTGACTGTAGTCGAACATGTCATCATCTGACCCTCCTGGCAAGGGAGGCGGACTGGCAATTGGACAAACTGTATTCCTTTCTTGCTGAACCGCCTTTGGAGCTAATGTGCCAGGCTGGAGAGGCCCTTTGACAAAATGCTGACGATAATCCCAGGTGAGCGGCCCAGAATCACCCATCATAGATAATGCTGTCTCTTTGTAGCCGAGACCTCTCCTACCCATTTTTCTTCCCTTAGGTATAGGCTTAGTCATCCCTTGCAGTTGCGCACCGAGGCCTCTCCCCGGTTGATAGCCCAGTTTCAATATAATGTTCCACCCCTTTGAATCTCGAATCTGCGGCTTCACTTTTTCATTAACTGGAGTAGCGACGGGCTTAGGGGATGTGTAAGCCCAAGGAAAGTTCAAATCCAACACTGACAGAACGGGCCGGCTGCTTGGCCAGAGTGTGGGAAGAACCTGCTCTGAAATAGCCTTTACTGACTGTACTGTGGATAAGCTCTTAACTTTGATGACCCTCCCTTGGAAGGGGAATTTAATGCACTGATGCGCGGTGGAGGGCACGGCGCCGAGCGTGTCAATCCAGGGACGACCCAAGATAGCCTTGAACATAGGGTCGATATCCAGAACATAGAATTCCACGGCCATAGTAAGGGGCCCGAGCTCTGCCTGAATGGTGACTACCCCGTGACATGCTCGTCTTGAGTTGTCATATGCTGCTATAGTGGTGGGGGTAGGCCGTAGTAACTCTTCAGATACGTTGCATGCTCGGAGGGTGCTGAGTGGGCAAACATTAATTGAGGCCCCTGTGTCAACCAGCGCTGCTTCAATGTCGACTTTGTTCAGGGTAATTGTTATGCAGAGCGGCTTTTGCCGAGCCCCCGGAGGTGCAAGCTCGGTTTCAGAGAATGTGATTGCCGGCCCTTTGGAGATAGTTGCCAGTGCCGTTGGTAGGCTATCAACTGCCATGTCTTCGCTAACCATTACCTTTTGTAAGAAGTCCCTCAGCGCATCCTGATGAAGGGTGGACCTTTTGATCAGCTCCAGCACAGATATTTTGGCGGGTACTCGATCCAGATGATGCAGCAAGTCATATTGAGTACCCGGCAGAGGTTCAGTTTTTTCTTGCTCGGCCACCGGCTGAGAGGACTGGGGATTAGAAGTAGTAGCGTAATTCCGATGGAACATCTTCCCGCTCCTCAAAGCACAATTTGCCGCGGCATCTGAAGATAATATGATGGGCCGTGCGGGATGGATGAATGGAACAGGTGGTGCGGGGGAGGCGGTTTGGTGGAGCGTAGGGTTGGTGAGGTTAATGGGCGGTGCGCGGATGATGGATGAAGGATTGGTGGAAGACAGGGTGGTGATGAATGTTGATGCGGGTGGAGGGAGGGCTAGCGGCTGGGTAAGAATGGGTGAAGGATTGGGTGGTGGTGTGATGACGGTGATGGGAGTAGGTGATGGAGGGTACGATGGAATGGAGAGTGGTAGAGGATTTGCTGGAGCGGGTGTGAATGGGAGGACGAGTTGAGAGGGCGTCGGCTGTGCAGGGACGATGAAGGGAGGATTGCGGTGGTTATGGTGGAGGGCCATGACCTGCGGTGTGGCGCCATCATCATCGAAAGACCATCCGGCGTTGGGGGCCGGTGGCTGGACCATGTTTACTTGCACGGGTACTGGCGGCTGCTGCTGAGGAGCGGGTGGATGATTTGGCATCGGGTTCTGATGGATGCCCAGGTCTTGTACTTGCTGTGTTTGCTGCTGTTGTGGCGGCTGCTGCGGCTGCAGTGCTTGATGCTGCTGCACTTGCTGCCCCTGCGGCTGCCTTCTCTTTTCTTTAATCTCAACAATAGCCCTATGCATTTCGGCCCAGTCGATTCTCTGCCCTTCATGAAGGTCATACACAAGATCTCGGAACTGAAAACATCCTTCTATGGTATGGCCCGGCTGCCGGTGGAACATACAATACTTAGTCTGATCGACTGCCGGGTTCCAGACAGGCCGTTCCGGAGGAAGTTGGATTGCATTTACTGACATGAGTGCCGAGAAGATATCTGTAAGTGTCTCTGGCAATGGAGGATACTGGGCTCTCCTGGGAGCCGGGCGCTTGCTATTTGGATTGTTGTTGTTGTAGCCGTTGGGTGGAGGGACGTTATGGTATTGTGGTGGTGGTGATGGTTGTTGTGGTGTGGCGAAGGTGTTTTATGGAATGGTGAAGGCGGGGGGAGGGTTTTGTGGAGTGGCTTGGAAGTTTTGCGGAGCGGAGTTTTGTGGATTGCGGGGGTTTTGGTTGTAGCGGAAAGGTGCGGCCTGATATGGAAAAGCAACGGCTTGTACTTGCTCATTTGTTTGGACTCCCTCAGTCACCGGCCCTTGTGGTTTCTTGTGGTATTTGGGCTTTTGGTTTTTGAAGAGGGAATGGATAGGGGAGTCCTTGAATTGAGTCTGGATGAAGCGCGCCCGGCTATAGAGTTGATGCATGTTGGCTATGTCATTCATTGCCAAGATGTTGCGGAAGGTCGGGGTGGCATTGGAAATCAGCAGTTTGACCTTCTCTTCCTCCGGAATGTGGCCCGGTGTTGGGTTCGGTGTAGTATTCAGAGGGGGGGTGAATGAATATAACCCGTTTAAAAAACCTTCACCCAATTAAAAACTAGAATAATAACAAGACAGATTCGATAATCTGAAGCTCAACTGGAAATTCGCTCTCTTGAAAAATTAAAATATTCTAAGAAAACTAATCAACTCTTCTGCTCAAACAGAAGCCAAACGCTTAGAGCGCCCCTATGCAATCATCTAGCGGAAGCAAATCATAAGCAATCAAACCACAATGCAAGAGGGGTTTTTAGGTGGTTCGGTCTTCCAGACCTACATCCACCCCACACTCAACCCGAGTGTGGCTTCACTAACCGCTGGGCAACACAGCTTGCCAACAATCCGCTGAGCAACACAGCTTGCTGTCCAGAGGATACACCTCTGCAAACCGCTGGGGAAGTACAGCTTAACCCGTCCGAGACCAAGTCTCGCCAGCTGAGGATTACAGCTTTACCTGTCCAGTGGAAACCTCCACTGCAACCGCTGACATACAGCTTGAATAAGGGATAAAGTGGAAAACGAAAATAGAACAAGGCAGCAACGGAAAGCTGAAACAATCAAGCACAAAATATAGCTCTAACAATGAGCAACCTCAGATCTGGTTTTGAACCAAAGATCTGAGGAACGAACTCCTTCTCTCTCTCTCTCTTCTTCTTCTCTTCACACTCTTCTCGAGCTCTCTGCCTCTCTTCTTCTCCTTCGGCTCTTCTTCTTTCTCTTTTCTTTTTTCTATCTGGATCGTGGCTCTCTGTATGGACTTTTCGACCAACTTCGATCAGCCTCTATAGAAGATGAAGACTGATATTTATAACAGCAGCAGGTGGATAAGGGCGCGTGGCTTCCACGTTTTCCCGCCCAAGGAATTCTCCAGATTCGAGATGCTTCCATCCACGTGGCAGCATCTGGTCACCTTGTCCTCCTGGGATCACGAGCCATGTCAGCAATCTCAATAGAGAATCCCTGTCAGACAGAGTATCGGATGATCAGGTTAAAGAACAACTCTGTATAGACTTATCAGAAGCACTGCATTGTATAGACTTCATATAAGTGAAAGCTATGTACAGACTTGACCAAAAGCCTGAGACACTAACGAAGACACTGGACTGACACCAACTCGAAGACGAAAGACAAAACTGACACGAAGTGTAGTTACAAAACAAGAAGAACACGCGGTCTTAGGAAAAACAACACGAAGATAGAAATAACAAAGAAGACTCAGACGCAGAGACAGCACGAAGTGAAACCAGAACGACACGAAGACAAAAACAGAAACCAACACGAAGTGTGGTTTCAACATACGAAAGACACGAGGTCTAGGAAGAACAACACGAAGACAGAAAAATAGACACGACTATCACGACACGTGATGAAACAGTGAAACCAGAGACAAAGGAAACGACTCGAGGAACAACAGTAAGTGACACGAAGACACAATAAGAAAATGACACGAAGTCATAAGAACAACTTGAAAACACGGAAACAACAGAAACCGACACGAGTTGAAAACAACACAAAGATGAAAACAGAAGCCGACACGAGGTGAGGTCACAAAGCGACAAAGACACGAGGTGTAGGAAACACGACACGAAGACATGAGATAGACACGTCTTCAACAACACGTGATGAAACGGTGGAAGCAGAAGAACAACTCGAGGAACTACAGTAATTGACACGAAGACACAAGAGGGAAAACGACACAAAGTCAGTGAGAACAGCACGAGGTGAAACGACACGGGCTGACCACAACTCAAGGACGAAAAATAGAAACCGACACGAAGTAAGTACGACATGGAGACAGCACAGACACGGGCTTGAACTTAGAGAAGAGTGCACGAAGTAAACTCAACACGAAGACATAAACACATGAACAACACGAAGACGATAGATGCTACAGTGCAATGTCTAGACATGAAATCCAATGCTAACGGCTGTACAGACTTGAAGAATAAGTCAATGTATAGACTTGAAGATTGAAGGCGATGTACAGACTTTGATGCCCAAAGATGATGAACAGTGAATCAGTGTATAGACTTCAAGGTTCATTGAAGAATGTACATACATCAAGAGATGCTTCATGCCAATGTATAGACTTAAGTTTGAGTGTGGGCTGTATATAGTTCAGGCTGAACGTGTGCATGATTGTACTGGACGATGTATAAAATGAGACGCTGGAGGAGACAGTCCAATGTATGGACTTCAACTCATGCGACCAAGGCATCAATGTAATGTGCAGACTTGACAGTGATCTCTGTAGCGAATGTATAGACTTAAGCAGAGCTGCCAGTGTATAAACTTGAACAGTGCAGCAAGTGTACAGACTTGGATGGCCAACACCAATGTATAGACTTAGGAGCATATAACACGACTGTACAGACTTCACGCGTTGACGCTGAACACACTTCCAATGAAGTGCGTTGACGCTGTACAGACTTTACCTAAGACGCTGTACACACTTAGCCTAAGATAATGCATGAACTGACGTTGTATATACTTAGCCAATGCAATGCATAGGCTTGAACGAGAGTCCAATGTATAAACTAGCATGATGCACAATGACACAGTCTAGTGTATAGACTATGCTTCCCAGACATGATATATGCAGAGACATGATATCTGACAGAATGCAATGCACATATATAAAGAGCAAATGCCATCAATGCTAAACATCATCATTCATGTTGCTATCAATATGCAGAATGCTCAAGAATAAGAATGCATAGAAATGTACTTTGTTTATTGCAATCATCAAAACACAATAACATTGCTATCATCAAAATACAATATCAAATGCACTCAAATGCACTCACTGTCTTGCTATCATCAAAACCAAATAGCATTGCTATCATCAAGGCGACATAGCACATGCTTGTGCCTAAGAGGCACAACATTCTCCCCCTTTTTGATGATGGCAACACAATGTGACAGTGAGTCACACACAAGATTTTCTCCCCCTTTGACATGATCAAAAAGAGAAAAATAGTAAAAATAAGAGTGCAAAGTGCATTATGCATGCAAGTTCCTCTAGAACATTCTCCCCCTGAATGTAGGACTCCCCTGAATTATTTCTCCCCCTAAATAAAAGCTCCCCCTTTGAGAAGGAATATGAACAGATAAACAAGGTAGAAAAGGTAGGAGGGTCACTAGACAACAGCTGAATCATTGGTTCAGAGAATAAGCCTGATTATAAACAATAGTTAAAGTATAAGAATCATCAACATACAATTTTCAAAAATTCAGGTTTAACAGTGATAAATCTAGAGTAAAACACCTGACCCCTGAAAAAGAGTTTGTAGACTCCATTTATAGCAATGAATCTAGGGCACATGGTATTAATAGATAAGTCAGAAATAATACCCTTTTGTGATTAAACAAGGAAATTCAAGAGAGGCAACTTGAACATGTATTGAGAAAAATAATTTTCACTCAATGACTTTTGATTTTCGAAGGGTTATAGCAGTTTGATTCACTTTTTAATTTTCAGAACCTGAACTAAGTGAATAGACCTGTGGCATTTATGCTGTTGACATTAGGTGTACACCTTGATCAGAGGCAAGTACCCCCAGTTACTAGGCATAAACTACTAGACCTATTTCAGATCAAAATCCACAAAGAATAGTCTTCACTTTTGACATTGAGGGTACACCTTGATTAGAGGCCAGTACTCTCAGTTACTTGGTGAGGACTCCCCCTATAGATTTGACCCTATGAACAGAGATATTATGAATCACCTCATGACATGTGAAGTCTCCTGCTTCTTTGAAGGAGTTCACAGTTTCTCAGTGCAATCAGCCATTGCTCTGTCACTATGTTCAGTTCTTAACATTAATGATCTTATTTACTGCTACCCTTAATTCTTTTAGAGTGATTGTTTAAAAAAATCAGTACACATTCTTATTAGCCTGTTCTAGACATATCCAGTTCAACACATTTAGGCATTACAAAAAACTTTTTCTATTTTAGCTATGAGACAAAGATTAAGAGCTATAAAAGTTTTCCTTTTATCTCAGATTCTGAAGGCAGACATTTGACTCTTCAATTTATAAAGGTTAAACCTTTAGTTCTTTTCAATTTGTGAGAGAGATTCTTATAAAATAACGATTGAAATAATCACAACTCAACGTACTTAAACCAGATACAGAACTGTTGTTCAGTGAAAATGATAGGGAAAAGATAGCAATTGGCAATATGGTCCAATGGCATCTGATGTCAAAATATATGAATCAATTGAATGAGGACAATGAGGAGTAAATAGGATTCAAGAATTGAACTAAACTCACAGCTCCCCCTGACACCATGATGCAAGGATTATGCTATGCAACACACTGTTCTACATGCAGACTATGCACCAAGGATACATGAGGCAAGTATGCAATCAATTCAGGTTTATGCATCCAAGTCATGAACATTTTTATCCTTTTTCAGATTTTTCAAAATATGATGCAATGCACTGTTCTACATGAAGACTGGACCCATGGTACTAGGCGGAGAACCTGGTCTCAAAGACCATCTCACACATGGTAGGAACCTCCGGACAGATTTCCCTGCCTTTTAGTAACATACCATATGATATACCAGGGTTAACAAGGACAATGCAACCTAAAGCAGTCCTACATGCATTGAACAGCATCAATGACAGTCATGCAAATGATGTATGCAGACATAAGACACATGCATTGACTGTGTACACTAAATGAACCATTCACACTCAGTCCAAGTATGCATTCAACAACAAGCATGCATTGCACTAACACAAAACACGTGCATTTACACAAAGTCTATATAGTGCATCAACTGATTACACTAAAGAAGCATTCAAATTCAGTTCAACATATAGCAAGAGAAGAGCATCAGATATGCAGAATTGAATTCAATAGCTGAGTCTGGAATGCAGACTGATCAGCTAGACATGAAGAGATCATCATAAATCAAGCAGACAGTTCAACAATTTCAGTTAATGAATTTAAAGCAAAGTTCAGAACTGACCTGAAATATAGAATCCTGGGGTTTTCTGTTGAGTGCCTTGGATCATAAACCCTTTTATTCATCAGCTTCCAAGGCACACCTGCAGCATGTCAATCAATTTGATCCTGCAGGGACCCAAGCAGCCTTGGGTCCTGCATTTACCCAGACAGGTGTTCTAAACACCCTTTTTGCAGTATTATCATCAAATTCCATTAGACAACAATCAGACATAGAATGTCCAAAATTTTCACAGTAATAACATGAAACAACATATTGTCTGGTCCTATGATGCATATCAACAGCAGCATAAGACCTATGAAACTTAGCATGAAATGTTCTGTTGTTTACATGGACATTTTGTTTCTTACTAGCAGCCTTGGGAGCAGGAAATTTTACAGATTTGAAATTAAATCTACTTCCTTGTACATGCCAACAGTCCTTGACTGTGTGGCCATACCTCCCATATTCGAAGCACCTTGGGTGCTTACCTTTGGAGCCAAGGTTATTCCTGTCAAACATCTTTTTGTTAACATGAAAATTAACAGGTTTAGAGTTGAATCTCTTTCTCGGATTCTGCCAACATTGAGCAGCAATGTGGCCAAACTTCCCACAACAAAAATAATTTAGATTATGTCTCCTAGAAACATGATTTCTAGCATGAAATTCTTTAACATTCAGATTACCCTTTTTCTGATCAGACAGAACTTTTCTAGCATGCTTTCTGTCATCTTGTTTCATCACAAAACACTCACTCATAAAGTGTCCATGCTTACCACAATAATGACAAGAACAAGAACCATTAGATTTCTTTAAAACATGGCACTTATCAGATGAGTTTTTAGCATGCAGATTGTTCCTTTGAGTATTTGGGGTTTTCTGATCTTTATTTCATTTTTGAATTTCATGAGCAGCAGCTTCTTTCAAGGATTTATTTGAGGGACCAGCTACTTTAGAACTCGGCACAACTGTGGTGTATAGCAGGTTTCTAATACCATTCTTAACTCCAAAGCTATTTTCCACCCTTTCACTTTGACTACTCACTTCATCTTCAAGAACCATTTTCATTTTGCCTTTATCCTTGGCCAACTTAGATGAAGTACCATTCAGCTTAGTGATTTTATTTTCCAAGGAGATTATAAGATTTCCTGAATGAACTTTCTCCTTCTCATAACTAGCCAGTTTTTCTTTTAACAGACAAAGTTCTTTTTCCAAATCAGCAGTGTGTATAACAAAGCTAGTAATTTCTTCGTCACTGCAATTGATATACTTTTTCAAAACAGATTTTTCTTTTTCAATTGTCAGCCATCTCTCAGAGAAGACAGTATTCAGAACCATCAACTTTTTATTTTGATCTTTCAAGTAGACATTTTCTTCTTTTAGAGATTTGATTTGTTCCTTTTGAAAATTGTTATCAGAATCAAAATCATTAATCATGTCTTCGAGAATGACACATGATTTACAAGAATTATCTTCACTGATGAGTTTGTTTCTAAGATCTTCATTCTCAGATTTCAACTTGTTCAACTCATCTTTTTCTTTATTTATGTTAGATTTCAAGTTTTCATTTTCAGATTTCAGACTTCTAACCTCATGCAACATTTCTTTTCTTATTTTTCTCTTTTCAGATTTCAGTCTATCATATTTATTCAATAAATGCTCATTCAATTCAATCATATTTTTCAGAGAAAAATTATTAGTATCAGAGTTTACCTGTGATGAAGTGTCCTCCTCATAATCTTCGTCTTCTTCTGTTGCCATGAGACAATTCTCTTTATCCTGGGTTCTGCTGCTTGCTATCATCTCGACCACTTCGGAAGCACTGCAGCAATTAACTACACATGGAAACTTGTCAGTGTTTATAGCCCTTTGAGTTAGCTCCAGGGCCTTCTGATTATCAGAGAATTTTTGTCTGTCTGAAGTTTTCCATAAGAATTCATCCTTTGGAACTTCATAGGAACTGTGTGCAATGACTATCCACAGACCTGGATTAGTTTGCATCACATATTCTCTGAACTGATTAAACCAATTGTAGAACCCTGAACCTTCAAACTTCGGAGGATCAACAGTGAGTTCCATGCTTTAGACAGAATAAGAGTTCTAGGAAGAACAGTATTCAAGCACAATGACTCAACTCAAATAACACCAAAAACAAATGAGCAAAGCAAAGCACAAGTCAGTGAAGCAACACACGATTTCAAAAGACCCACTCTGAAATGCACCAGAAGCTAGTAGGATCCTTTGCAGATTGTTAGATCTGATAGATCAGAGACCCGCTCTGATACCAATTGTTGGGTTCAGTGCAGTATTCAGAGGGGGGGTGAATGAATATAACCCGTTTAAAAAACCTTCACCCAATTAAAAACTAGAATAATAACAAGACAGATTCGACAATCTAAAGCTCAACTGGAATTTCGCTCTCTTGACAAATTAAAATATTCTAAGAAAACTAATCAACTCTTCTGCTCAAACAGAAGCCAAACGCTTAGAGCGCCCCTATGCAATCATCTAGCGGAAGCAAATCATAAGCAATCAAACCACAATGCAAGAGGGGTTTTTAGGTGGTTCGGTCTTCCAGACCTACATCCACCCCACACTCAACCCGAGTGTGACTTCACTAACCGCTGGGCAACACAGCTTGCCAACAATCCGCTAAGCAACACAGCTTGCTGTCCAGAGGATACACCTCTGCAAACCGCTGGGGAAGTACAGCTTAACCCGTCCGAGATCAAGTCTCGCCAGCTGAGGATTACAGCTTTACCTGTCCAGTGGAAACCTCCACTGCAACCGCTGACATACAGCTTGAATAAGGGATAAAGTGGAAAACGAAAATAGAACAAGGCAGCAACGAAAAGCTGAAACAATCAAGCACAAAATATAGCTCTAACAATGAGCAACCTCAGATCTGGTTTTGAACCAAAGATCTGATGAACGAACTCCTTCTCTCTCTCTCTCTTCTTCTTCTCTTCACACTCTTCTCGAGCTCTCTACCTCTCTTCTTCTCCTTCTGCTCTTCTTCTTTCTCTTTTCTTTTTTCTATCTGGATCGTGGCTCTCTGTATGGACTTTTCGACCAACTTCGATCAGCCTCTATAGAAGATAAAGACTGATATTTATAACAGCAGCAGGTGGATAAGGGCGTGTGGCTTCCACGTTTTCCCGCCCAAGGAATTCTCCAGATTCGAGATGCTTCCATCCACGTGGCAGCATCTGGTCACCTTGTCCTCCTGGGATCACGAGCCATGTCAGCAATCTCAGTAGAGAATCCCTGTCAGACAGAGTATCGGATGATCAGGTTAAAGAACAACTCTGTATAGACTTATCATAAGCACTGCGTTGTATAGACTTCATATAAGTGAAAGCTATGTACAGACTTGACCAAAAGCCTGAGACACTAACGAAGACACTGGACTGACACCAACTCGAAGATGAAAGACAAAACTGACACGAAGTGTAGTTACAAAATAAGAAGAACACGAGGTCTTAGGAAAAACAACACGAAGACAGAAATAACAAAGAAGACTCAGACGCAGAGACAGCACGAAGTGAAACCAGAACGACATGAAGACAAAAATAGAAACCAACACGAAGTGTGGTTTCAACATACGAAAGACACGAGGTCTAGGAAGAACAACACGAAGACAGAAAAACAGACACGACTATCACGACACGTGATGAAACAGTGAAACCAGAGACAAAGGAAACGACTCGAGGAACAACAGTAAGTGACACAAAGACACAATAAGAAAACGACATGAAGTCATAAAAACAACTTGAAAACACGGAAACAACAGAAACCGACACGAGTTGAAAACAACACAAAGACGAAAACAGAAGCCGACACGAGGTGAAGTCACAAAGCTACAAAGACACGAGGTGTAGGAAACACGACACGAAGACATGAGATAGACACGTCTTCAACAACACGTGATGAAACGGTGGAAGTAAAAGAACAACTCGAGGAACTACAGTAATTGACAGGAAGACACAAGAGGGAAAACGACACAAAGTCAGTGAGAACAGCACGAGGTGAAACGACACGGGCTGACCACAACTCAAGGACGAAAAATAGAAACCGACACGAAGTAAGTACGACATGGAGACAGCACAGACACGGGCTTGAACTTAGAGAAGAGTGCACGAAGTAAACTCAACACGAAGACATAAACACATGAACAACACGAAGACGATGGATGCTACAGTGCAATGTCTAGACATGAAATCCAATGCTAACTGCTGTACAGACTTGAAGAATAAGTCAATGTATAGACTTGAAGATTGAAGGCGATGTACAGACTTTGATGCCCAAAGACGATGAACAGTGAATCAGTGTATAGACTTCAAGGTTCATTGAAGAATGTACATACATCAAGAGATGCTTCATGCCAATGTATAGACTTAAGTTTGAGTGTGGGCTGTATATACTTCAGGCTGAACGTGTGCATGATTGTACTGGACGATGTATAAAATGAGACGCTGGAGGACACAGTCCAATGTATGGACTTCAACTCATGCGACCAAGGCATCAATGCAATGTGCAGACTTGATAGTGATCTCTGTAGCGAATGTATAGACTTAAGCAGAGCTGCCAGTGTATAAACTTGAACAGTGCAGCAAGTGTACAGACTTGGATGGCCAACACCAATGTATAGAGTTAGGAGCATATAACACGGCTGTACAGACTTCACGCGTTGACGCTGAACACACTTCCAATGAAGTGCGTTGACGCTGTACAGACTTTGCCTAAGACGCTGTACACACTTAGCCTAAGTGATGAGGGCATCTCCCGACACCCCTCTAGCTTTGATCGCCTACACACTCTTGATATGGATTGATCATGATCTACACTTGTTATCTTCATTTCCCAAGTTTCATTTTATGTATTTTCTTTTTATTGAGTCCTATCTTATGTATTTTCCTTTATTGAGTCATATGGTTTTAGTCCATTTCCCTTGTTATGTTTAATTGGGCCTTATTACTTTAGTTATGGGCCCATAGGATTGAGTCTAGGATATGCTCGGTCTTTTATCTTATTGTCAAGGGTATTTTGGTCATGTAAAGAATGGTTGCCTATATATAGGCCCCATCTCTCCTCTTGTATTCAACTTTTGATGAATATTGAAGAAAACCCTTTCAAACTCTCTCAATATCTCTCTCTCTCTCATTATCTCTCCATTCTCTCTCCTCCTCTCTCTAAATTTCGAAATTCACTCTCTCTCCTCCCCCTCTCAACCACTTCCAACCCCCACCTACCTCCATTAACTCCCCACAACTTCCCACAACCCCTCTTTAATCCTCACCTAGTCCCAAGGAAGTTCCACCACTCAAAACCCCACCCTCCAACCACCACCTACCCCCTTCACTTCCCTAAGCATATCTCCACCTTCCCAAGGCTGAATTAACTCATTCCAAAGCCCAAATTCGAATCTCCCCTTCCCTCCTTGCTCCCTAGGTCGCACCCCTCCTCTCCCCTCAAGCCAAGTTCACCCCCTCCTCTCTTCTCCACTCCAGCTTTGTGTGCAGGCCGACCTGCAGTTTAGCACTCTATTGCAGCGACGTCCATGACTGCATCCTGGTTCTGCTGGTGGCGTGGCCTAACTTTCTGGAAAGGCCTCCCTGTGCTCTTCGCAGGCGAGGTGGAATCACTCCATTCCGAGTTCGTGGCCATCCATGAAGGCTGTTCTTCCCCGACTGCGCAGAACCTCTCAGACCAGGAGCCAGAGCGGCAGAGAAGACTCTCCCACGACAAACCTTGAAGGAACCAGTCTTCGAGGTCTTCTACAAAGTTCTTCCTCCCCCTGTCAGCGTCTAGGAACAGAAGGAGGAACCCCGTTCGGCATCCGACAACCAGAGATACCAATTTTCTACCACACCCACGCCGGTCTGCCTCCTCACAGTCTGCACCGACCACTGTCCACTTCTCTGGACACCCAGCTCATCTCAAACATCAGAAGACTTCGCCGTTTGTTTTGCTGCAAAGTAGACTCGTCCACGATTCCAACGAGTCTAGCGGTGCCAAATTTGGAGCTCAGGAGCAATCGTGGCAGCTTCTGCAACCTGCTGTTTCAGACTGAGCTCGGCCAGAGACCAGAGCTGCATCCATCTTCCAGTCGCTGGAGCAGTCAGCCCCCAGATCAGAACGTCATCCAAAAAATTCAAGCCACACCCCTCTCCGGTTAGCAAGCTTTTGGCGCAAGTTTCATGAGATTCCAAGTTCGGTGGAATTATTGGCAGCATCGACATCGGCCCTCTGTCCAGAATTACAGAAGCTAGGCAGAATCGGCAAAGCTCGGAAAGTCGACTCTATCTCGCTCGTCCCCTCCCCGCTTGGCCGGCTGAAGGCCCCTCCCTGCGTGGAGGTAATTTTTGGTTGTAATACATTAACCCCCACCCCAAGATCCCCCCCTTGCAAGGGGCGTAGTGCTGTACCTCTTCACATTTTCAGGTCAAGCTCCATCGCCGCGGCGATCGGGTGTATACCCTCGCCTCCCGGCGCGCCCTCGTCTCCGAACGGGATCGGTGTCTTCACACCGATCAGGTGAGCTTCTGATCACACCCTTGTAGCTTCATTTCTGCAAATGTAGTATTGCCTTGAATGCCCGTCGGACGGTAAGAGAGTGCTCGGAATTCATTTTAAGCAATATCGTGCCCACCGCGGCCCGTGAGTGAGTGCCACCCCACACCCCGCCTTGCGGGCCAGCCACCCACAAAGTTGGGACTCCCAGGCCCATTGGAGGTCAGCCTTAGCATTGTAAGTCCATTAGGACAATTGGGTCCCGCCTCGGACCCTCACCATCATCTCCCGGACCCACCGGGTGAACGTGTGAACCGAGTGAGCAGAAATCGTCGTTGTGAGAATCATTGAGCGCTTGTATGCTTGCGGGTCTAAGTCCTAGGGTCACCTTATCATATTTAGTGGTCTTTGGGCTGTGCCACATCAAGTGGTATCAGAGCGGTCATAGGCTTGTCCTTACAAGTCTAGTCTTGGGTCACACTAAGTCTTTCATAGGTGCATCCGCACACCCTTGCATAGCCCACCCAACCTTGCATGACCACTCGTAGTGGTACTCGCTTTCAACCCAATACTACATCTTCCAATCCCACAATGAATCCAAAACCCCAAGGGATGCCTACCACTAACACTCATGACTTCAACTACTTCATGAAAGCCTTGACCTATGCCAATGAGCGACTTGATAACATATCGGGCCGACTCAACCAACTTGAAAAAATAGGCCCGCCCTAAGGACGGACGATAGGATGGCCCCTTTCCCACTTCCCACCTTTGATGGGACCTCTCCTAGCAAATATTTAGATTGGGAAGCTACAATGGACCAATACTTCAATTGGTATCATATTTCCGAGGATGAAAAGGCATGGGTTGCCAAAATACAACTAACCAAAAGGGCTCAAACTCATTGGTGTAAAATTGAGGGCTTAAGGATAATTAGACGGGAAGCTCCCCTCACCACATGGGAGGACATGAAGGATCAACTAAGGGCTAGGTATGTGTCCCCATCCCACTCGGATCACCAAAACCCAAGGAGCACTCCCACTCCTCCCACCCCACCCGTCCAAACCCTTATCACTAAAACCCAAGTACCTAAGACCTCCACCTCCCCACCTAACCCCATGAGGTCCCCCACATCCCAACCAAAACCCCCTTCCCTAACCTACACTAGTCAAGCCCCTTTAGCCCCCACTTCCACCCCAAGTGATCCCAAGGGCAAGAGACCCCTAACCAACCCAATTCCCTCCATGGTGACCACCACTCATCCAACCCTCACCATTAAAAACCATGTGGACACCATGTCCACCCCTCCACCAAGGCCCATAATGGCCACCACCCCCAAAACCCAAAACCCCTCACCCAATCCACCTCCCGCTTCCTACACCAATCTTACCCCAAATTAGGCCTCCACTACTTCCACTCCCAAGTCCAACCCATGTCCGACCTTGCTCACCTCCTCGAGTGCGCCATGCCTCGACTAACACCAACCCACCCACCATAGACCTTCCTACCCCATTGTCCTTAGGAGTTGCAACCCACACACCTACCCAAGTGGAGAGGGATACCAATTCGGATCCACCTCCCAAAATCAAGGAAATCCAAGGGCCATACAACTCACCCACCCCTCCTAACCTAGTTCATCAAGAGCTATACACCCTTCCCCATGACACCATCACCATAGATAAGTCCATATTCCTATGGCTCAAGCGAGGCCTCACCATTCCTAGTTTACAACCAAGCCACCTACTCATGGGACATCAATCCCAACTCATTCCCACTCAGCCTCATGTCACTTATCAAACCTCCTATTGTGTAGAAGATTTGGGAGACTTAGTGGCCTACCTACATTGGCAAGTCCACTTGACCGATATGCTAGCCATGAGGCCATCAGAGTCTAGCACCATTAGCTTAGCTTACCCCACCATTGGCTCCATCACTTCCATCTACACCAATGGCCAATTTACAAGTGAGATCATACTCCTTCTTCCCATGGAGGAGGAACCCATCCTAGTCTACTCCCCAACCATTGAGATCCCAAGTACTTTGATTAGCCAACCCATTAGCAACCTTGGCCCAATTATCTTAGAGAGAGATGATTCGCCATTTGAGGACCTTGAGAACATGGAGTACCCCTACCTAGGTGACCCTTACCATAATCCCTTTGACCCTTTTCTATGGGAGCCTAAATCTCCATGTGACCCACTTTCCCTACTCACCACCCACCTCACCTTACCCACATCGCCCATGTCGACCCAAACTCCTCCCTTCCTAGAATCGGGTTACAACATGAGAGCCTTGACCTTAGGCAACAAACACCTTGGGATTGATGAAGTGCCCCACCCCATAACCACGTTCGTAGATCCCTTCGACCCATTCACGTGGACGTTCAAAAGTCATCCCACATCTATGCACATGGAAGTCACCTTTGGGATAAACATGCATGTGTCCAGGCCTACCACACCATTTGACATGATTCATAAGTCGGATACATTCATCCACATCACCCACATGTCAAGTAGGCAGCATAAGTGGACCATATTCGGATGTATTGGCCCACCTTCATTCATCATGAGTCTTAAGCATGATAGGAGCATACATGGATGTCCGGGTCCCCCGACATTTATCACACCCATGCATAAAAGGTTCATCTATGGATGTCCCGGCCCTCCTAAGACTACCACAGTCTTCATAGCATCAAAGTGTGATCGGTCTACATTTGGCTGCCCAGGTCCACCTTAGCATACGCATTCTCGCAAGCATATAGGAAGGATCAATGAGACTTACAAAAGGCGGGCAGATGCTCATCGGCGCCACTACGAGTTCCAAGTGGGAGACTCGGTGATGGTGAGGACGGAGCAGCTCCTTCCGGGACCTGCCTCCAAGTTGAGGGCACGGGGTTCGGGACCCTTTCGAGTTCTACGACGACTTGGCAGCAATGCTTATGAGCTTGACCTACCAGAAAGCTATGGGGTGCACCCTACCTTCAGTGTGGTGGACCTGGTACCCCACAAAGGCCCCGCGGTGGAACCCAGTGAGGAGCTTGAGCCTTTACCCCCCCTTATGAGAGACACTCCCGGAGGGACTCCACTTTCTAGCTTGAGAGACCGACGAGAGCAGGTAGAGGCAATACTGGATGAGCAGAGTATCATTACGAGGCACAGGGTGTATCAGCGCTATCTGGTTAGGTGGAAGAGCCGTCCCCCGATCGAGGATACATGGGTGAGTCAGGGAGGATTTGATATGCTTGGATCCCGACATGATGGAGCAGTACGACAGCCAGGCAGACCCATACTCGACAGGGTCGAGCTCTTCCCACCCCGGGGGATTTGATGAGGGCATCTCCCGACACCCCTCTAGCTTTGATCGCCTACACACTCTTGATATGGATTGATCATGATCTACACTTGTTATCTTCATTTCCCAAGTTTCATTTTATGTATTTTCTTTTTATTGAGTCCTATCTTATATATTTTCCTTTATTGAGTCATATGGTTTTAGTCCATTTCCCTTGTTATGTTTAATTGGGCCTTATTACTTTAGTTATGGGCCCATAGGATTGAGTCTAGGATATGCTCGGTCTTTTATCTTATTGTCAAGGGTATTTTGGTCATGTAAAGAATGGTTGCCTATATATAGGCCCCATCTCTCCTCTTGTATTCAACTTTTGATGAATATTGAAGAAAACCCTTTCAAACTCTCTCAATATCTCTCTCTCTCTCATTATCTCTCCATTCTCTCTCCTCCTCTCTCTAAATTTCGAAATTCACTCTCTCTCCTCCCCCTCTCAACCACTTCCAACCCCCACCTACCTCCATTAACTCCCCACAACTTCCCACAACCCCTCTTTAATCCTCACCTAGTCCCAAGGAAGTTCCACCACTCAAAACCCCACCCTCCAACCACCACCTACCCCTTTCACTTCCCTAAGCATATCTCCACCTTCCCAAGGCTGAATTAACTCATTCCAAAGCCCAAATTCGAATCTCCCCTTCCCTCCTTGCTCCCTAGGTCGCACCCCTCCTCTCCCCTCAAGCCAAGTTCACCCCCTCCTCTCTTCTCCACTCCAGCTTTGTGTGCAGGCCGACCTGCAGTTTAGCACTCTGTTGCAGCGACGTCCACGACTGCATCCTGGTTCTGCTGGTGGCGTGGCCTAACTTTCTGGAAAGGCCTCCCTGTGCTCTTCGCAGGCGAGGTGGAATCACTCCATTCCGAGTTCGTGGCCGTCCGTGAAGGCTGTTCTTCCCCGACTGCGCAGAACCTCTCAGACCAGGAGCCAGAGCGGCAGAGAAGACTCTCCCACGACAAACCTTGAAGGAACCAGTCTTCGAGGTCTTCTACAAAGTTCTTCCTCCCCCTGCCAGCGTCCAGGAACAGAAGGCAGAACCCCGTTCGGCATCCGACAACCAGAGATACCAATTTTCTACCACACCCACGCCGGTCTGCCTCCTCACAGTCTGCACCGACCACTGTCCACTTCTCTGGACACCCAGCTCATCTCCAACATCAGAAGACTTCGCCGTTTGTTTTTCTGCAAAGTAGACTCCTCCACGATTTCAACGAGTCTAGCGGTGCCAAATTTGGAGCTCAGGAGCGATCGTGGCAGCTTCTGTAACCTGCTGTTTCAGACTGAGCTCGGCCAGAGACCAGAGCTGCATCCATCTTCCAGTCACTGGAGCAGTCAGCCCCCAGATCAGAACGTCGTCCAAAAAATTCAAGCCACACCCCTCTCCGGTTAGCAAGCTTTTGGCGCAAGTTTCATGAGATTCCAAGTTCGGTGGAATTATTGGCAGCATCGACATCTGCCCTCTATCCAGAATTACAGAAGCTAGGCAGAATCGGCAAAGCTCGGAAAGTCGACTCTATCTCGCTCGTCCCCTCCCCGCTTGGCCGGCTGAAGGCCCCTCCCTGCGTGGAGGTAATTTTTGGTTGTAATACATTAACCCCCACCCCAAGATCCCCCCCCTTGCAAGGGGCGTAGTGCTGTACCTCTTCACATTTTCAGGTCAAGCTCCATCGCCGCGGCGATCGGGTGTATACCCTCGCCTCCCGGCGCGCCCTCGTCTCCGAACGGGATCGGTGTCTTCACACCGATCAGGTGAGCTTCTGATCACACCCTTGTAGCTTCATTTCTGCAAATGTAGTATTGCCTTGAATGCCCGTCGGACGGTAAGAGAGTGCTCGGAATTCATTTTAAGCAATATCGTGCCCACCGCGGCCCGTGAGTGAGTGCCACCCCACACCCCGCCTTGCGGGCCAGCCACCCACAAAGTTGGGACTCCCAGGCCCATTGGAGGTCAGCCTTAGCATTGTAAGTCCATTAGGACAATTGGGTCCCGCCTCGGACCCTCACCATCATCTCCCGGACCCACCGGGTGAACGTGTGAACCGAGTGAGCAGAAATCGTCGTTGTGAGAATCATTGAGCGCTTGTATGCTTGCGGGTCTAAGTCCTAGGGTCACCTTATCATATTTAGTGGTCTTTGGGCTGTGCCACATCACTAAGATAATGCATGAACTGATGTTGTATATACTTAGCCAATGTAATGCATAGGCTTGAACGAGAGTCCAATGTATAAACTAGCATGATGCAGAATGACACAGTCCAGTGTATAGACTATGCTACCCAGACATGATATATGCAGAGACATGATATCTGACAGAATGCAATGTACATATATAAAGAGCAAATGCCATCAATGCTAAACATCATCATTCATGTTGCTATCAATATGCAGAATGCTCAAGAATAAGAATGCATAGAAATGCACTTTATTTATTGCAATCATCAAAACACAATAACATTGCTATCATCAAAATACAATATCAAATGCACTCAAATGCACTCACTGTCTTGCTATCATCAAAACCAAATAGCATTGCTATCATCAAGGTGACATAGCACATGCTTGTGCCTAAGAGGCACAACACCCGGTACTCTAGCGGCCATTTGTCTCCACCTGTCTGCATAGGTGGCGAACTCTTCATCCGGCTTCATCTTCTCGGCCAGTAGATCTGTAAATGAATATTCCGGGCCGACCCTGTCTTGGAACCGCTGGATGAATTTGTCCTTTACTACCTTGAAACTCTCGGCCTCTTCCAGTGGTAGAGAATAGAACCATTCTAGAGCAACACTGTCCAAAGATCGGCGGAATAAGTACGCCATGAGGCGATCATCATATTGGAACTGCGCCGATTCATAAAGGAAATCCCTCACATGGATGAAGGGATTGCTGTTCCCATCGTACTTGCGATAGTTGGGGAGCTCTGATTGCGGAGGGAACCGGATGTTCTGGAAGCTCGGAATAGGAATATCGGCCAAGGATTGTGGGCCAACCCTTTTCTGGAGAAAGTCGAGTTGTTGCTGCATGGTGGCCCACTTGTCAAGCAAGTCCTGCTCTCAGGAGGGAGCAGGGGTAGTGAGGGATGCTGATTGTATTTGAGGGGCAGATGGAATGGCTGTAGCAACAGGCGGGAGCCCGTAAGAAGGAGTGGAAGGATAGACAGTGAAAATAGGAGGCCCGTAAGAAGGATATTGGGCCTGAGACAGACCCGGATTTGAATGATTTTGGGCCACTCCTTGCTGAGGGCGTAAGAAATCGGAAGGGTTCATAAGGAGCTGCGGAGCTACCGAACCAGAGTTGTGATGATCCACCTGGACAAAGGAAGGGATAGGTGACTTCCCTTTATCGAAAGATTGATGGGCTGAATTAGAAGATTGGCCCATCTCCATGCCAGCGAAAGTGATGGTCCGGGGTTGGACCGGAGTGAGATCAATCGGAGTGGGCTGAACGGACGGCCCAATAATGGAAGGATTAGATTGACCTTGGATAGTGGCAGAGGGAGAAGCATTGGACCTTTGCATAGCTTGATATAGAACTTGGAGTTGGGTCGGATCCAATTGGGCCATCATATGAAGGACGGAGCCCGCGGAAGGAGTAGAGAGAGAAGGGGTAACTTGACCACCTTCCATAGCAGTGGAGGATGGGAGAGGGGCAGTCCCCTCTCCAGAGGAAAATGTAGTAACCCTAGGGGGGTTTTCAAGGAGCCCTTGAGGAAGAGAGTCCTCTTGGGAGCGAGGAGGATTGAAGGATGTCATGGTGGACTCAAAGAGGGGATTAGAATAGAATGTGAAGAAGGAACTGACTCGAGAAGATGATTCAGACGGACGAAAACAACTCCACATGCAACGGACAACCTTGACAATATGCAAAGCAACCAATACAAAAAAGAAACACACAATAAGCAACTAACTTAGGTGATTCTAACAAGATGTAAATGATAAAAGATGAAGACACCCAAAATCAACCAAGTTGTTTAAGATGATGCAACAAGGTTCTTATGATTTCTCCTTTGGAACTTTAGTGAATTAATTGATATGTGCTCTCAACAATGGGTTCCTAGTAGGAGATGGATATGGGACTTGGTTTGACTCTCAGTGTAACCACTCTTCACTTATGCAGTCCTAGACACGGGGTGGGAGAGATACAACCAGCCCGGCGTCCGTGTGGGAATCCACGGCTCGCGGGGACTTACGGAGGTCCCTGCTGTGATTTCCTAGTCGGCCCCAAGGAATATGGAGACGAGAGGTCCTCACAACAAGGTTGGAAAATGCAATCTAACGTATGAAAAGATGAATGACCCTATGTGCACCGGAGTGCATGCAAAGTCTAGCCTAGAATCTAACAATCAATGGTGCACACAATGATATGTAGATATGAACAAAGTAAGAAGGAGGGGAATTATCACCCAAGCAATAAGTCACAGCAAAAACTGCGGAAATAAATGCACCTCGGATGCGTACCTGCCAGTAGAATAACGGTCGAAGGACCCTGCGTCAGAGCATAATAACGGTCAAAGGCAGACCGCCAGATAATATATAACGCAGGGGGATGAGACCGTCGGATGAGCCAGGGAACCAAAACCAGACAGAAGTAACCGGAAAGCCCGTGGAAGCTCACACAGTAGAACCAAAGTGGCGGTCTAATGCCCCTGCGTCAGAGGACTGTGACGCGGGGACACCGGGCTGTCAGAGAACTCAGAAAACCAGGATGAGCAGTAATCAAAGGGGAAACAAAAGGCAACTCAATAAGCAGATGATGGCAGGTTTAAACAAGAATCAAAAGCACGATTGGCACAAGTTGTCCCACCGTGATCGCCAAAAAATTATCTGTTGATATTTATTTGTCTATCTTCTATCTTTCTTTTGAGGTTTGAAAAGTGATATTGTAAGATGACAAACAAGCAATCAAAGATCTACTCAAACCTATGAACATGTGATCATGAACCTAGGCAATCATAGCTAGCTCTAGCATGGGCATGCTATCTCAATCAAACTACGCTAAGGAAAAGGAAAACACACGCCGGGGCGTGGAGCAAGGAGTAAACAAAAACACACCGTGAAGGTGGAACTAGCAAGGAAAATAGAAAGATATGATGAAGAAGACAGTTAATGCCCAATACCAAGGAAAGATGTGATCGCCACCAAAGTAAAAACAAGTCAAAGACCTGAATATACCTTGGAAATAGGTGGATGAAACACCCGCCCACGGGAGAGAAAACCAGAGAAAGCCTGCAGATCAACTTATAAGTAACGGCCAGAACCCTGTGCGTTACTTGGAAATGACGGCCACACGATAGATCACCGGAAGAGAGTGACGCGCCTGCACAAGGCCGTCAGATAACCTGCAGTAACAAAGCTTGAATTCTTTTAACTCCAACTCTTCCAGCCGGCTAGAAGACCTGGGCCTCGTGTTAATGAACCTGTAAACCTGCCAAAGATGTAGAAAGACCAAATACAATAACCTCAATTAGTCCTTTTCACAAGCATAGCATCAATTCTCAAAGGACTTAACATCATCAAAAGGAGAGTGGATTACCGGGGAGTTTTTGGTTTTTTAACCCCTCTGGGTGTTTTAAAAGCTTGGGAAGATGTTTATATGATTAGAGGACAGTGAAAAATGTGGAGAAAGAGGAGGGACAATGCTTTGATTGAGGAAAAACCAGGGAAGAACTCAAGCATGCAATAATGAACTTGAAAGACCAAAACCAAAGTACTCCCTTGATTATGAGATGGATGGACATAGGAAGCAGTTCGTCTTGGATGAAGATGGCTCCTGAGTTTGGCAGCACTTCGTCGTGAATTCAAATCTTCCTCCTTGGGCCATGAAGTCAAGGGTTCTATTTATAGACCCTCAAACTCTCAGGTCGAGCAGAGGATAATCAAGCAAGATAAAGAGATAATTCTTAGCAAATCCTTAAAGATAATATCATCAAGAGTCCATAGAATCGAACGGAAGGTCCTGAGGATCAGATTTGAAAGAGATATTGTCAATCCAAACCCTTATCTCGACCACGGAGTAGCAGAGAAAAGGCCTGAACTGCCAGGACTCTCTGAAGGAAGTAACGGCTGCATGACAGACCGCCGCTTGGAAGCAACGCATCAAGGACCATCCGTTACTCTCAACCCTATCCCAAAGGATAAGATCGACGGGAAGAAGACTTAATCAATTGGACTCTGCAAAGAAGCGACGGCCAAGATATAGGGCGTCATACTGAAACAACGGCCTCTCGACAGACCGTTATTATCAACGTGTAATCAAAAGGATAAGCACTGAAAACGAGGCCTTAAGCCTTAGGACTCTTCAAAGAGTAACGGTCCAGGCCCCATGCGTTATAATGAAACAATGCGCCTGGTTCGGACCGTTATTACCATTGAGTTTCAAGAATAGCAATGAAGGGTTGCTAAGCTGTTGTGACGCGGGACGGAACTGACAAATGGACTAAACCTATGATGAAGACCAAGTGCGGCCAGCACTCACACGTGACAAGGCAAGCCGAGTGATCGACCTCCGTACTATTCCTCCGAAGAGAGGCGTCTCTCAACAAGAAACCCAAGTCCACGGTCGTCCTTGTGAGGGAAGCGAGTGGATCAAAGCGGCAAAGGAGCCGACGCGCAACTATAGGAGTCTAGTCCGAGCTCGGTGCTCGACTAGGGCCACGGAATGGGATACTCTCACTCACGATCTCGCGGTGTTGAATGCTAGCTAGGATCCCTACACTCTCACGCGGCATACAAGATCACATACTAGTAAAGCAAAATGCCAAAGGGGGGGGGAGCGTCGCACGTACCTCCACGCCTAGGCGTGGGGAAGGAACCCCGGCCGAGACCGACAACCCCGATACACACAATGAAAGAATAGGTACAAGCCAGCAATGGTGCCCACTCCTCGCAGGGAGATAACAGGCTACAACAATTCCATTTGGGGCGGCCGATACACGGGCTGACGGGCAGCACTCGGTGAAGGGTTGGCCACGAGGAGGGTCCGGATGACGATCGGCAGAATCACAGCAACGCGCGACTCGGTGGTAAACGTTCCCACGAATGGATCCGGAGTCCGATTGGGGCGCCGTCAGTGAGGGCGCGTAGTTAGGTCGCAGGAGGAAGCCTCGGCCAAAAGGCGTGCTCAGATTCCATCCGTGGAAGCCGTGGCCGCACCTGCAAGTGGGGGCAAGGAATCTGCTCCCAGAACTGCGCTGTCGAGCGGGGAAAATGGTAACTCGCTGCTCCGGTAGGCGAACGAGGCCCCGCTTGTGGGAGGACGTCGGGGACGCAGAGCAGCAGGTCCGGACCAAAGAGCTCAATCAGATCTGGTCGTGGTTGGACGCTGTGAACTTTGGAAATCGCCGGTTGTCTTGGCACCGGGTGGACTGGGCAGACACGCGTGACCTCACGGGAACGGATTCCACGAACAGCTCGGATGTCGGAACGAGACGAGATTGGCGGCATTGGAAAGAGGACGATGAGAGGTACAAACCCTGAAGAAATCAGCTCCAAACTCGGCGTTTTCCGTCCTGTGGGATTTTCTCAAGAAGGAGGGTGGATCTGGGCGCGCAGAGAGGGAGGCTCCTGCGCTAGCTCACGAGAAAACTCGCCACGGGTGGTGCCGACCTCGGATCGAGGCGAAACCAAAGCCCACGCGCTGCCGACTCGTAGATGTATCCACCAAAAAAAGGAGAGGCTCGGATTCGATCCGCACCGGATGAGGACGCCGCTGCAACTCGGGGCCGAATCTGGAACACGCGAACTCGAACTGGAGACGAAGTAGAAGGGAGGAAGAACCTCGGCGTCGCACCGAGGGGATGGGGAGTCGCACCCCGGGGTTGCTCCCGTCGCAGGAGCAGAGGAGGAAGAGAGGGTCGCCCTCTCCAAGGGGTGGCTGCGCCAAAGGCTGCTCAATCGAAATGGTTCATGTATTCATTAATTCCTCCAAAAATTACATGAGATCTTTTATATGGGGAGGGGAAATGCTAGGTTTGAAACCCTAGCCACAAGGGAAAGGGGGAATGCGCAGTGGGCTAGGGGGGAAAGGGGGTGCGCACCACTCCTAGAATCTAGGAGTGGATTGGGGGATGGGGGCGGCCAAAGGAGGGAGGGGTGTGGTCGGATGGGGAAGGGGGGGGATGCGCACTCCACTCCTACAAAGTAGGAGTGGGGGCGGCTGCCACCTCTTCCTCTTGGAAGAGATGAAGGGGGGCGCCCAAAACCCTAATCCACAAGGGGGGGGGCGCAAATCCCAATGGGCCAACCATGTGGGAAGGTGGTCAGCCCAAATGGGCCAAGAAGGGTGGACCACAAGGTGGCCCACTAACCCTCTTGCCTAACTAATAAGCCTAACATCACCTAATGGAAGCCTAATTGGCCCCAATTGGCCTACAAAGGTCCACAATAATAAATAAAGTGTCCACGCAGGGACTAAACCAAGGCCCAGCATGGCCTAAAGCATAAATAACTAAAGATAACTCTGCTCGTCCGCCAAGTGATCACCGAGCCAAAGGGATGCCGGCGAGATCCGTGTACTCCGTCGTGAAGCGTGACGCGTGTCCTCACCAATTCTCCCCGGGTGGGAAGAACTCGACCCCGTCGAGTAAGGGTCACGGTCGCTCAAGTAGCGCTCCAGCAGGTCCGGGTCGATCCTCTCCAGCTCTCCACGTGTGATCCAGGCGTCGTCTGTCGCAGGGCGCCCTCTCCAACGCACTAGGAAGCGCTGGTAGGCTCCGCTCCTGGTCGTGGTCACCTGCTCATCTAGTATGCAATCTATATGCTCGCGTGTCTGTAATGGGGCTGGAGGAGGTGGACGCTCAGAGGGTGTAATGCTCTCAACAGGAGGGGTAGGCCCAAAAAGCTCACTGGGAATCACCGTGGGATCCCGATATGCCACCAGATCAGAGACATTGAACGTCGAACTGATCCCATAGTCGTCTGGTAGCTCAATCTCATACGCATTCGACCCTATTCGCTTCAGAACTCGGAAGGGTCCTGCACTGCGGTCCTGGAGTTTCTTCACGGCCCCCGAAGGGAACCGTTCAGGTCTAACCCTGATCATGACGTACTCTCCCACTTGGAACTCACGGGTGCGTCGATGCGCGTCAGCTAATTCCTTATAACGTGCGTTGCTGGCCTCTATATGACGACGTATATGCTCATGCAACTGCCTAATATGCTCTGCAAAGGACTCAGCTGACTCAGAGACACGGGCCTGGATGGGTAAGGGGACCAAATCTATCGGTTTCCTAGGTCTACGACCAGTAACAATCTCAAAAGGGCTCAGACCTGTAGACCTATTGACCGAGTCATTATAAGCAAACTCTGCTAAAGGCAGAACCAAGTCCCAGTCCCCGACACGATCACGCACTAGGCACCTAAGAAGATCCCCCAAACTCCTATTGACTACCTCTGTTTGACCATCGGTCTGGGGGTGGTAGGCGGTGGAGAATTTCAGTTGGGTGCCCATCATATGCCAAAGGGTTTTCCAAAAGTAGCTCGTGAAACGCACATCCCTATCAGACACTATGGTACGTGGAAGCCCAAATCGGGAGACACAATGAGTGAAGAACAGACGGGCAACTCTAGAGGCGTCAGATGTCTTGGAACAGGGAATAAACAAAGCCATCTTAGAGAACCTGTCTACCACCACGAAAATGGAATCATGACGACGCGAGGTACGGGGCAGACCTAACACAAAGTCCATGCTGATGTCCTGCCATGGACTGTCCGGCACGGGGAGGGGAGTATACAGGCCAGTATTCTGCTTCCTCTGCTTGGCCATAGCGCAAATGCGGCACTGGGCCACGATCCGGGCAACATCACGCTTCAGGCTAGGCCAATAGAAGCGATGCTCAACTGTCTCGATGGTCTTATTCCGGCCGAAGTGGCCGGCTAGACCGCCAGCATGCATCTCCCAAGCAAGAAAATCGCGAACCGAGGTCCGCGGAACACATAAGCGACTCCCATGGAAAAGATAATCGTCATGCAGCATGTAATCCGAATACTCTCGGGACGGGCCTGCCTGGAGGGTGGTGTAGATCGGAACGAAGTCCGGACAATCAGCGTACAACTCCCTCATCCTATCCATCCCCACCACCTCTACACTCATGGTGGTCAAAAGGTGAGCACGGCGGCTCAAAGCATCTGCTACCCGGTTCTCCACACCGGCCTTGTGCCTCAGCACAAAAGTATACTCCTGGAGGAACTCTACCCAACGACTATGACGAGAGTTGAGTTTCTTCTGGGCATGGAGATATCAGAGTGCCTCATGATCAGAAAATAGGACGAACTCCTGGTGTAGAAGATAGTGTCTCCAATGCCGCAGAGCCTGCACGACTGCGTAGAACTCCTTGTCGTATGTAGAATAACGCAGTCGGGCATCGCACAACTTCTCGCTAAAAAAGGCAACGGGGTGAGCCTCCTGACTCAGAACTCCTCCAATACCAACCCCAGAGGCATCGCAAGAGACCTCAAACACCTTCGTGAAATCCGGTAGACGAAGGATAGGTGCCTGGGTCATGCACTCCTTGAGGAGCGCAAATGCAGCCGAAGCGGCCCTGGTCCACTCAAACGCCCCTTTTCGAATGCAATCAGTGATGGGGGCGGTGATGGAACTGAAACCTCGAATGAATCGGCGATAGAAGGTCGCCAGCCCGTGAAAACTACGGACATCGTGCAGGGTGCGAGGTTCGGGCCACTCCACTATAGCCCTGACCTTCTCCGGGTCGGCGGAGACTCCATCACTAGATACAATGAACCCCAAGAAAGTGACCTGTGTAGTCATGAAAGCACACTTCTTCGGGTTAGCATAAAGGCTCTCTCTCCTCAGAATAAGACAGACCTGCCTAAGGTGTTCTAGGTGGTCCTCCCGGGTGCGGCTATAAATGAGAATATCATCGAAATAGACAACCACGAAGACCCCAATCAATGGCCGTAGAACCTGGGTCATCAGCCGCATAAAGGTGCTGGGAGCATTGGTCAGCCCAAAGGGCATGACCAGCCACTCATAAAGACCATCCTTGGTCTTAAAGACCGTCTTCCATTCATCACCAGGCCTGACTCTCACCTGGTGATAGCCACTCTTTAAATCTATCTTGGAAAACACAGTGGCTCCCGCCATCATATCCAACATATCATCCAAGCGGGGAATGGGAAATCTGTACTTCACCGTGATCTTATTGATTGCACGGCTGTCTACACACATCCTCCAAGTACCGTCTTTCTTTGGGGCAAGTAATGCAGGGACGGCACAAGGGCTCATGCTCTCACGAATGTATCCCCTAGCCAGTAACTCCTCAATCTGACGCAGGAGCTCAGCATGATCAGCGGGGCTCATCCTAAAATGGGGTAAGTTGGGTAGAGATGACCCCGGGATCAAATCAATAGCGTGCTGTATGTAGACACCCATTTTTAGCCGATAAATTGAGCATTTTCTTTGTTCTCTTAGTCGATGCCCCAATTGATCCTTAATTGGTTGATTTTTTGGGATTCTTCCCCTTTCTTGGCCCAACGCTTCAATTCCATACCTTGGATCTCGTCTCGAGTCTGGCATTCTCGCGCTATTTGTTCTTATCGCTTTTTTGTTCATAGCGCGTTGTGGGTCAAATTCAAATTATCCTTCGATCAATTGTTATTGCTTGACATTTGATCATTTTGACATCATTTTTGGGTGTTAATCTCCTTCAACATTTGATTAAATGACTGCCCAATGGTTTTTTTCTCCATTTTTATACCATTTAATGGGCCTTTACTTGTTGCGCTATATCTCCATAGCGCGTTCTTCATTGTCGCGCTATGGAAGTATAGCGCCTTATCAGACAGAGTCCTCTCCAGGCCGGACTCCCTTATTTCGATTCAGAGGCCTTATTGGGTAAGTTGCTGACTGTGTTTCTTATCTAGGAAGGTTTCTAAACCTATCAGGAGTCTTTCCCCCTAATTAGTCGGCAATATTACCTCGATTTGAGCCGCCGAGTCATCGGATTGAATCAAACTCCGACCTAGGGTTTGTGTTCGATCTTCTTCCTATAAATTCATCCCTTTGGCCGTCGTTTGAGGGGGATGCAACTCGAGTTATTGACGAGGAGGAGGAAATACTTCGTGCACAATCAACAAATCCTCGCTCCTCGCACATTCAAGGGAGTATTTAGGGCTTTTCCTTGTGTTCTTCCTCTTTCATCTCTCTTTTCTCCTCCGGTTTTTTTTAATCTTTGCATCGCATTACATCCTGATTTCAAAACACTCCTTTTACAAGATACATGCATTCACACACACCACACCTATCTTTTGCCCATCCATAGGGGTTTAAAAACCACCAAACCCCCAGGTAATCGAGCCCCCTTTTTACATGCTTTTGATTAAGGATAAGGGCAGATTATACTCAAATCTCGATCTAATGGGCTTTATATTTGTTGTTTATGATTGTTTGCAGGCACTAGAAGATTGATACGTGGAGCCCTTGCACCTTGGCCGGCCTTGGAGCAAGGAAGGAACGAAACCAGATAAATCCCGCTACCTGTCTGATATCGCGCTGTACTAAGCTAGCGCGACCTGGAGAACGCGCTATGACGATATAGCGCGTTAATCTCCAGGACCATGGCTCCCCTTTATGGATTTCTGAGGTATGTAACATGCCCCATCCTGATCTCTTATTGTTTGGCATGTTTCTAGCTTCAGTGGCGATCACGGATCTTAGTTGTTGCATATGATTTTTCCCCTTTTTTCATCATTAATTGAGTGCGATATCTTGTTTTAAACAAAATCACCATCTTTTATCAATTTGGGGTTAATCATAATTATTTGCACATCCACAAATTGGCGATCACGGTGGGACACTTTGTGCTACCACGTGCATTCTTCTTGTTGCCTGCTTATCAGTACATCAGTGTGTGTGTTTATTGGATTTTGAGCCCTTCCCCCACTGTCGATTATCGCGCTATGGGTCCATAGCGCCTTCTGTAGATCGCGCTGTGGACATATAGCGCGATAATCACCAGAGGACATATTCACCTATATCCTCTGTCCGGGTTCTGATTGCCATCTTCTCTGGTTGCATCATTGTATACTTCCTGTTGTATATTCACTTCTTTCATCTATTTTCCTTTTATTGTGCTAGTTTAGATTTTTCTTCCATAGCATTGCATTCATCCTTGCATTTGGTTTGAGAGACCTCCTCTCTCTACATTAGGATTCCACACACCCCCTTGGTGAAGGAAGGACCCTCCATTGAGCATTCCGTCTCTTTGGATTGGAAGTTCCTAAACCAAGCCTCCATAAGTCCCCGCACCCGTGGATTCCCTCACGGACGCCGGGCAGGTTGTACCCTTTTGAAGTCCCGAATTAGTTGGCCTATACGTGGTGAGAGAGGGTCCCTAGTTGGCATTGAAGTGACTCATTTTGAAACTAGGTTCCTCCCCTTGTGTGAATCATATCAATTTGTATAAAATCATTAATTCACCAAGGTTCAAACAAATAAAAAATCAAGGTAACCATTCCAACTTGCGTGTTTCTTTACAAATTGTTTGCACATTATTTGGATTGTGTAATGCCTTACTTTGATAAACAAAACAACATGTTCAATTCAATTCATGAGGATGCACAACCTAGCACTTCTTACAATCCTCACTTTCAACATGTTCATCATTCTCACCATACTTTCAAGGGACCACGTCCTCATTCTTATGGTCATGCCCGACCCATGGGCGATGTCCATTCTCATGGTCCTCCTCCTCAATTGCGAACCACTATTCCTCCGGGACCGTCTCGTCCCAATGATGAGAAGGTCTCCCAAATCTTGCATGCATTAGATCATCTTACCCCTCAACAGATCCAAGCCCTTAAGGCTGCCGTTGAGGGTACATCTCATGCACCTCCTCCTTCCAATTCTATTTGGGTGGTCCATCACCCATCTCCCTCCAATTCTGTTCGGGTGGCCCATCACCCATCTCCCCCCAATTCTACACGGGTGGCCCATCACCCACCTCCTCCTTCCGATCCTGATCGGGTAGCCCATTACCCATCTCCTCCTGTTCATTCTACTCGGGTGGCCCGACACCCGCCTCCTCATATTCCTCCTCCATCACGGCCCCAAGGCCCATTTACTCATTGCAATCCGGCCCGTCCGGGTCCTTTTACGGGTCATCCCGTCAACTCCCCTCCACGGCCTTTTTATACGGCCCCTCCTCCTCCAAGGCCCTGCCAACCCTCTATTGTTCATGTTACTCCCCTCCAGCAAAACGTCTTGGATAAGATTGCTTCTATGGAGGAACAATTAAAAAGGGTCACGGCTCCTCCTACTCCAGTCAATCCTCTCTATGCGGCTTTGGATGATATTACAAGAATGGAGAGAGAATGGAAGGATAGGATGGACGACTATGGCATTGATATTCCAAGTGAGCAAGAACCGGCAATCGAAGAATACGAGCCGGTATATGATGATGAAGCTCCGCAGGCACCCTTTCCGAGTTTCCATAATTTCCCACTCCCCCCACTATCATTTGATGAACCCCCTGCTCAGGACGAAGCCACCGTCCCCGATCCAACCCCCATTTATGAGACTAACTGGTGTTACGATGATGGGTCGATACTTCAATCAACCACACCGGCACCTCTTGAGTCTCCTCCTATCCCTGAACTTTCCATTAAACCTCCACCAATTACACCTCAACCCACTATACCATCAACCTTCACACTATTAGCCACCACTGAACCTTCCATTTTAAAACCTTCACCTATTCAACCATTAACCTCCACATCAGCCTCTACCGAGCCTACCATTGAACTGTCCCCAATTCAACCTCCCGTTATCCCATTACCACCATCCTTAAAACCCACTTTTCCTACCCTGCCATTTAACCCTTCACCCTTGCCTATGGTTAATCCTGAGCAGGATCCACCACTTCTTGCACTTGAGCTAACCTCGATCGCTTGCAAGCGAGGGGAGAAACTCAATGTGTTTGAACCTCCGCCTCCACTTACGCCAACACCTTCCATTATACCTCCACCACTCACAAAGCCTTCCGCCTCCGCTTCACCTCCTTCTATTACTCGGAATGTGGGTGCTTCTGCAAGTATATGTGCCGAAGATGATCAAGAGCCGGGCAAGACAGATTTGGCCACGGCTATGCGATTCAAGATTCAAGAATTCATTTACCGGATGCCAATCCGGATTATTGTGCCAAGCATGGTCGCGAAGGCCAAGTCACCGTCATTGTTCGGAAGAGAATGCCAGGTGTTGATGTCACCCGAAGGCCGGGCAGGGCACCCCTTGTTCCAATTTTCAAATCTTGATTCCATTCCTCTATGCAAGGGGCGAATGCCCATTTTGTTCAACACTTCTTATACACCACAATTAATGGGCATGGCCATGCTTCATGTTCCAACTTTCCAACTCCCTCACATCATTGATCCTTGCCTTCCAAGGGGGTTGTCATTTATTAGTGAAGCTTCTTCCATTGGGCCAATTTCTCATACACTTTCACTGCCATGGAGGGGCAATTGTCTTAAGGGGCCATCCCTTATTTGTTCCACTTTCTATTCGACCATCTCTATCACTTCTTCTTCATGGGCTACTCCAAGGGTTAGGAGGAGGATCTTGCCCTCTCACCCTTCGTATTCCTCATTTTTTTCACCTTCGTTGCATCTCATGCATTGTGTTGCATTCATGCATTCACAGCATTCATCACATCCATCATTTTGCATACAATTGCATCTCCTGCTTCCTGGGTTTCCAAACCCGTATCTTCCCCGCCTTCCGGCCCCGCCGGATATTCCGCATTCCCCATCTTATTCATATTCATCTTTTTGTCCACTCCCCTTGGGGCATCGCGTCCCCCTTCCTGCTATTTCCCTGGAACCTCCAGGAATTTTATCCCTCCTCTTTGGGCATCTCGCCCTTTCTGATTCTATTCCTCCGGAACCTCCGGACTTTCCCCTCGGGCACGACGCCCCTTTCAATCTTCTCCTTACTGATTTCATCCCTCCGGAACCTCCGGACCTTCCATATTTCCTTCAATTCATCTTTTTGCTCCTCCGGGACTCCATATCTTTTATTCTCTTCTTCCTTTTCCGTCATCTTTTTCATCATCTTTTTCCCTATTTCTCCCCAGGGCATCGCGTCCCTTCTTTCGTTATCCCTCCGGAGCCCCCGGATGATTCCTCCTATCACGATTCTCCTCCTTTACCTCCGGACCCTCCGGATCCACCTCTTTCTATCTACCAATTTCTTCTTCTAATTCCCCCTGATTCCGGGTCTGACCCAACTTCTTCAACATCCACTGCCTTGGGCATCTGCCCATTCTCCCATTGCTTCCGAGGCTTTAGTCCTCACCCCTCTTCTTGATTTTCCGCTTCTTCTGTAGACTGTTCCATGTGATCAGGGTCTCTGTACCTTAATAAGGGAGTTCTAGCCCTTGTCTCTTTTCCTTTTTTCCTTATTCGTCTGAGTCTGGTCTGGGCACCGCTCCGTCTTGATAAGCCACTTCCAATCCTTTGCTTCCAGTCTTTTTTCTGCTAAAGAAGACAAATCCCACGATGACCACTTCTGGCAGCTGCTTCTACAAAGGTTGCAAGGTAACATATTGGCGTAAGTACGCATTTTTTATGATATCATTACTTCACGCATGATTTTCAAAATCAAGTGCTTCTTAACGAGATTAAGAGTGGTGTTTTAAACCTTTATCTTAGGCTTTTGTTTAATTAAATCACTCTCAAAAGAGTCTTTAGGCTTGCTATGCAGCACCTTTGGTTAATAAGAACCCCGCGCTGGGAATTCGACATTCTCTCCCCGCTTGTTAAGAGCAACCCTTAGCTGGGCATTTCACACACTTCACGGCGTCCTTAGCCGGCTTCTTTGGTTAAACACCGTTGCTACCTTGGCCATGCCATGAGTATATCTGGAAGTCTTTTTCTCTTCTTCACTCGGCCGAATGCAGGGGCAAGAGACTGACGGATAAGATGACCCAACCTAGGTAATCCCCAATACGAGAGGAGTCTCAAATAGGGGCAGTCTTGACCCAAAATCAACATCAATATGAGTTTTCATATGAGTTTTCATGATATACATCTCGCCAAAAGGGCTATTATGAAAATCAAGTCAAAATTTCGATAAAAGCAAAAGTATGAATTATGGCATGTCAAGAGTGGCAAAGTCCCCGCAGGGAGAACCCTGGTCGTATGCATGTCAAGGGTCTAAAAATCAAAGGCATAAAGCCCCGACGCAACAGACTACCTCTTTGAGGGTTAACACCTTGGAAGGAATTCAAGTCTTGATATCTCCCATCCTGCGTAAAGCTTATCTCCAATTATTCTTCTCTTCTCCCTCCAAGACCGTATGTTTCTCGGGTATGGCCTTGGTAGGGGCACCGTTGATCAAAGGCGGTCGGTTATAGGGCGCCACCTTACAAATGCACGCCCAGCTTTGGACAGTTTTAAGCAAAAAGGGGGAGGAACAAGGACCCCTAGCCAGTGGTTTAAATACCCTTTGACGCTGCATTAGCAATGTCTTACCAAAAACTCCACACAAAAAATTGAATATTACCAAAACTCCATGAAAATTTGAATATTGCCAAAAATTCCAAAGAAATTTGAATATTGCCAAAAAATTCCAAAAAAAAACTAGAATATTGCCAACAAAAAATTGAACATTGCAAAAGTTTTTTTAAAAAAAAATATTCAAATATTTTCAAAAACTCATAAAAAGTTTTTTGCATATTTTTCAAACAAAAAAATTCCAAAAAAATTGCATTCTATTTCTGATGGCATCCTTTTGAAAAAGCACGCAAAATGAAGAACAATCACACAAGCCGCAACAAGTGCTAAGAATTGTCTCATTCCACTATAACATGTCAAAAGGTACAAAATGAGATGGATACAACAAACTCTCAGCTCTCCCCTCGACCCTCCTGGTCTCCCCCTCTGTGTGAACTCTCAGCTTCCTCCTGTCCTCCCCGGGGAGGCCTAGGAGGAGCCATCTGTGCCCAGGAAGCCGAAACCCTGTCACCATGTGCTCCCCTCTCTGCATCCTCTCTCCGCTGGTGCTCAGAAGAAGTAACTAAGTAATCTGTGCTCGAGTAGGCTCGGGAGTATCCCTCACGCTGGGCCCGCTCACGTCCTCGTCGGTAGCGATCCTCTGCATCCTTTGCTCGCTGCTCGGTGATCCCTAATCGAGTGCGTAGCTCCACTCTCTCAAGCTCCCGCTCCATTCTCTCTTTCTCCCATCTCTCCCTCTCTCTATCCCGATCCTCTCTCTCTCTCTGCCGCTCACTCCTCTCCACCCCGAGGAGAAGGCGCAGCTCTGCTACATCTCGAGGGAGCTCCTCTGCATCACGCCGCCTCAGCTCCGCTTCTGCCACGCGCAGCTCCTGTTCCTGCATCCAAAATCTTGATTAATAATTGATAATTGTTAAAACTCCTAGACTAAGATTAAAAGAACAGATTGCTCACTCTCTCCTGGAGGGAGGCCTCGGCTGCCTCCGCCCGAGCCACTGCACTGGCAAGCTGGCCCTCTAGCTCGGTGTGGTCGCAGACGGGCTGTGTAGAAGATGAAGCGCCGTGCGAGGATCGGACTGCCTCCAGCTCCTCGCGATGAAAGAAAAGCATTATCATTAATTGCAATTCAAATCTGAACCATTCTAAGTTTCAAGTGCTTACCAGCTCATCGACGGTTTGCTGGAGTTCCTCGCGCTGTCGGACTGTGGAATCGAGGAGTCCCTGTACCATGGCCAGTCTCCCCTCTATGTCGAACTACAAGAACACATTGTTAATCACACATTGAATAATCAACCACAATTGAATTTAAGGGCATACCTGTCCGCGAGCACTCTGATAGACTCGGCTGCCGTATGCCTGTGAGTATGCCTGAAGGTAGGCATCATCTGAATGTGCTCCTGCAGGGACTGCTCGGCCACGCTTCTTCCAATCTGCCAACTGCTCTCGGGCACGCTGCCGCCAATCGTCTGTACCCTGCAGGCCTCGGAAGCGTCGTCCAGGTCGTGGGTCCGTCGCCTGGGTCGGAAACTCCACCACCGCCTGATGAAGCCCAAGTGTCCTCATGATCAACCTGTGGTATAGTGGCTCGACCAGGTTGAGGGCATGCAGCCAGATCTCTCTCCCGAAGAAAGGGATGGCCGGCTCCACCCAGGGCATCACCTCGGCTCTCCCCTGATAAGGAGTCCAGTCCACCTGCATAATTCAATTTATCATTGCCCTTAATTCCACTCATAACTAAATTCAATTTCAAAAATTCAATCTTACCTCTATATGGGGCATCATGTCTAACGTCTCCTGGATGTAGGTAACCTGGTCCTTCAGAGATCGGCCGTCTCGTGTAGGGGTCCATCGTCTGGCCAGGGGCAGTAGGTCCCCTCGATCCTCCCAGGCTCGTCGGAGGGTAGGAAGGTATAAGTAGCTCCAAACCTGAAACGTAGCTCATATGATTGACATAAAAGGCAGGTGCATAATTCACAAGTTTGAGGTGTAGAGAAATACCTGAAGTAGAGGGTAAAACCCCCCGAGTGAAGACTGGAGTGAGGAGATGCCGAAGCTGTCAAACAAGTGGGCTAGGACTGCCGCACCCCAGGCATACCGTCCGACTCTGTCTAGGTCCTCCAGTAAGGGTAGAAAACGGCAGCTCACTGCGTCGCCCTGGGTCGCTAGAAGCAGCTTGCCGATCAGCAGAATGAGGAACCTCCTCAGCTCCATGTCTGCCTGTGGGCCTGCCTCAGTAGTAAAACTCTCCCTGGCCCCCGCCTCCAGCCTCTTCTCATGAGCTGTCGAAGTCTCCCCCACCTCCCTCTGTGTGTGGAATAGGCCGAGACTCTCCTGCAGGACGATCCTCGACACTAGTGAGGTCCGGCCTGTACCCTCCAGCTCCAAGCCCAGCAGCCTGCGCGCCATCTCCCGGTAGTCGGGGTAAGTGTAGCCCGTCACTGCCGATCCGTGCACCCGCAGCCCGGTGATGCGCGTGACGTCCTCCAAGGTCGGGATCATATGACCCCAGGGGAAGAGGAAGGCCTTGCATCCCGTGTCCCATCTGGCCTTTAGGGCCCTTATCAGCCCCACATCAACCCTCAGCACTTCTATCTCCAGAAATTCCCCGAAGCCCATATGGCGGAGGCGGGCCCTTTGAAACTCCGGTAGTGCGTGGTAAGCTGCCCGGACCAATGTCCAAGAAATTCGGGCACGCACTGCACCCTCCACACCCTGCACACAATGAAAAAGAAGAAATAATCAATTTATGTGATCATCAAACAAAGGCTAATCAGAAAATGAAACCTGCATGCTGTTATTTGTCGCGCTATATCGTCATAGCGCGTTCTTCAAGAACGCGCTATGAAGGCATAGCGCGTTCCCCTTCTGTAGGTAGGGGGTGACCCCCGTTCCCCGCAGTCTATCCTATGGGCATTCTGCCCTACATTTTGATATTTAGGGGCATTCCCCTTTCCGTTTTCATCACATAGGAAAGAAAATAATAAGAAAAAATCAAATCAAAGACAAGTTTAGGGTGATTTTCTTACCACCCGGCATTTTCGGGCCGCCGCGCCTCCGACGGGCTCCGCCGCCGCTTCCTCGGCCGTCGAGACGCATTCAACTTCTTCGGCTTCGTCTGGGTGGATGTCCATATCGTCTCCCTCGAGTCGGGCCGAGACCGTCGCCTCCGAGTCGGAGGGTTCTTCCGCGGGAGGGGGCGCCCGTTCCTCTTCCACGTCCGATCTTTGGCGGACGCGGGTGGCACGCCGTTTGGGGCGTCGGGGAGCACCACCCGCCATCAGATTGTTGCAAATGGGGGCTAGGGCTGGTGAGAGGCTGAGAAGGCGAGAGAGGAGTTGGGGAGAGGGAAGGGTAACTTTGAATAATAGAAAGGGGGGGGAACGGTTTTGAAACCCGCGGTTAATGGTCGCGCTACCTGTTCATAGCGCGACACTGTCGCGCTATGTACATATAGCGCGATAATTAAATTAGATAAGAAAATAAAAAAGGAGGGGAGAAAAGAGGATATGACTTGAGAACATATGATGAGAGCTTGTGTTCTTTTGCTTATGTTTGAATATGCTTGAATTTATTTAAACATTGAGATTGATTATATGTTTGAATTTGCTTAAACATTAAGATCGCTTGAATTTACTTAACATTGAGGTTGCATTTGCTTGAATTTGCTTGTGCCTAACGTTGAGATTGCAGGCAGAAAAAGAAAAAACATATGCCGTGCCATCAGGAAAGTATTTCTGTGTCCCTTCTTTTATTGCATTACTATATGTTATTTACATTATTATCTCAAGGACCGGCTGGTTCTCTGTATGTTTCAGGATTTGAGTTCCCCTCTACCAAAAACAGTGATGATCTAGAAACATGCAGTTAATCGTCGGATAGACCGTTAGATCAAAATAAATTTGGGGACGATGGACTTCATCTCGCACGCCGTGGTTGCGGATAATTCTTGACCCGAGTCTATTTGATTTAGCAATATTATCCTTGAGTATCTTGTATTTTATCTTTCTTGGCATTTGTTTTGATGATTTCTTTTATTTTAGCCCTGCATGCATCATGCCACTTTTGCATCCATAAATCGCCCAATCTTCTTCCTAAATTAAAGGATCAATTTGCTTTTGTTCTCGAACAAAGAATTTAATTCCATTCCGAATCTGAAAGATTGCTCCCAGTTAAGCATTGGATCTCGTTGGTCGATGTGACCCTTGCCTGATTGTGCTTATCACTTTTTTGATTCAATCTCCTTCTTTTTGATCCACTCATTAGCTGTGAACCGCACGATGGCGTCGATGGATCCGCCGGGCTCGCGTCTATTCCACTAACTGAGTGAAATTCGTAGTTGCTACGCGCTGCGGATGCCTCTTTTGTACAAGAGGTTGATCAGTTCCTTTTTCTTGTTCCGTGCCTATCATTCTAGGCAGGAATCACTGGTGCCGGCTTGACCTTGTGGTTAGCTCGGAGTTTTCTGGATCATTCCTATCATTTGTCGGTTATAATGGGTGTCTTTTCTCCTTGATATCCACTTATCAGTCCGCTCTACTACATTTTCACTTCATCTCCCCGTCACTACCACTCTGTGTCATCTCCGTGTTATTTCCGTTTCACCCCCGTTTCGCTCCCCTGCAAAGCGGATATCAAGGAGGGGCATCTGTAGACACCCATTTTTAGCCGATAAATTGAGCATTTTCTTTGTTCTCTTAGTCGATGCCCCAATTGATCCTTAATTGGTTGATTTTCTGGGATTCTTCCCCTTTCTTGGCCCAACGCTTCAATTCCATACCTTGGATCTCGTCTCGAGTCTGGCATTCTCGCGCTATTTGTTCTTATCGCTTTTTTGTTCATAGCGCGTTGTGGGTCAAATTCAAATTATCCTTCGATCAATTGTTATTGCTTGACATTTGATCATTATGACATCAATTTTGGGTGTTAATCTCCTTCAACATTTGATTAAATGACTGCCCAATGGTTTTTTTCTCCATTTTTATACCATTTAATGGGCCTTTACTTGTTGCGCTATATCTCCATAGCGCGTTCTTCATTGTCGCGCTATGGAAGTATAGCGCCTTATCAGACAGAGTCCTCTCCAGGCCGGACTCCCTTATTTCGATTCAGAGGCCTTATTGGGTAAGTTGCTGACTGTGTTTCTTATCTAGGAAGGTTTCTAAACCTATCAGGAGTCTTTCCCCCTAATTAGTCGGCAATATTACCTCGATTTGAGCCGCCGAGTCATCGGATTGAATCAAACTCCGACCTAGGGTTTGTGTTCGATCTTCTTCCTATAAATTCATCCCTTTGGCCGTCGTTTGAGGGGGAGGCAACTCGAGTTATTGACGAGGAGGAGGAAATACTTCGTGCACAATCAACAAATCCTCGCTCCTCGCACGTTCAAGGGAGTATTTAGGGCTTTTCCTTGTGTTCTTCCTCTTTCATCTCTCTTTTCCCCTCCGTTTTTTTTAATCTTTGCATCGCATTACATCCTGATTTCAAAACACTCCTTTTACAAGATACATGCATTCACACACACCACACCTATCTTTTGCCCATCCATAGGGGTTTAAAAACCACCAAACCCCCAGGTAATCGAGCCCCCTTTTTACATGCTTTTGATTAAGGATAAGGGCAGATTATACTCAAATCTCGATCTAATGGGCTTTATATTTGTTGTTTATGATTGTTTGCAGGCACTAGAAGATTGATACGTGGAGCCCTTGCACCTTGGCCGGCCTTGGAGCAAGGAAGGAACGAAACCAGATAAATCCCGCTACCTGTCTGATATCGCGCTGTACTAAGCTAGCGCGACCTGGAGAACGCGCTATGACGATATAGCGCGTTAATCTCCAGGACCATGGCTCCCCTTTATGGATTTCTGAGGTATGTAACATGCCCCATCCTGATCTCTTATTGTTTGGCATGTTTCTAGCTTCAGTGGCGATCACGGATCTTAGTTGTTGCATATGATTTTTCCCCTTTTTTAATCATTAATTGAGTGCGATATCTTGTTTTAAAACAAAATCACCATATTTTATCAATTTGGGGTTAATCATAATTATTTGCACATCCACACTGTATATCCCGCATGGGGGGAAGGCCCTCAGGCAACTCAGCAGGGAAAACATCAGAAAACTCCTAAAGGATAACAGCAACATCAGAAGGGAGCTCACCCTCCGCCTCACTAACCCTCTCCCGAACAACGACAGCGTAGATGGGGTCCCCTCTAATGAATTCGCGCTCCATCTCCCGGGGACTAATAAGCATCAGCCTCCTAGTCGGAGGATCAATCGGGGTGGGAGCAACAGGAGGGGGTGTCGTGGTCGGAGCCAAAGATGGGGTACTGGGCCCAGGAATATCAGTGCTGGGGGTACTAGGCCCAGTGGGACCCCGAACGGGAGGGCGTGTCGGCTGGGATGGATGAAGGGTGATCCTCTGGCCTTTGTGATCGAAGGTGCATGTGTTCGACCGGCCATGGAGGGTAGCATCTCTATCGAAAAGCCAGGGTCTCCCTAAGATAATGCTGCCTACCTCCATAGGCAACACGTCACACCAAATCTCCTCCTGGTAGGCGTGGAACTGCAAAGGCACCAGACATCGCTGCCTGACTGGAATAGAGGTGGTGTCTACCCATGACACACGATAAGGGGAGGGATGGTCCACGGGGGTTAACCCCAAGCGTTTCACTGTACCCGTGGAAATGGCATTAATGCAACTCCCACTATCAATAATCACCTTACAGACCTTCCCACCCAGCCTGCAAAAGGTGTGAAAAATGGTGGTGCGACGCCAGTCATCACTCACCAAAGGCTGGGTCAAGACGCACCTGACAACACCTAGCTGAACACCATCCTGACACTGCGTGCCCTGGACACCTGACGACTCTCCCTCTAACAACTCATCAAAGAACTCCTCGGCGAGCTCTGGGTCTGCCTCATAACTGACAGGCTCGACCTCGGGTGCGGCCTCACCTGCTGAGGTATCTCCAAAGGCCACGGTCTGCTGCCGAGAAGGGCACAGAGCAGCATAATGGCCGACCCCCCCACATCGATAACAATCTCCACGAGGCCTAGAGCCCTGCGGTGCTCCACCAATCATCGGCCCCTTTCCCTTGTCATCACGACGGGCCGGGGGTGGTGGAAGCTGAGGTCGGGTAGGAATAGTGGGCTGCTGGGGCCGAGGGGGTGCGGGAGCAGGGGCCTGGGGGCGAGGTGGATAGTCCCTCTGGGGAGGTGGAGGCCGGGGCCTAGGAGCAAAATCCGGACGAGTGGGGTCCTGTGGTCGGGCCACGGGTCCCCTCGCATACTGTCCTGTGCTAGTGCGAGAGTCCGTCCCACGAGGGTATGTGGGAGCGGGGCGCTGATCGGGCACAAACTCAAACTCAAACAGCTCCATATCACGAGCGACCTGGTACGCCTCATCTAAGGTAGCCACGTGGCGGCGGAGTAACTCAATCTGGAGGTTCCGTCGCAGACCTCGACGGAAGCGGGCTATAGTCATGATGGCTTCCTCCGAGACTCCACATCGCAGGAGACAATCATCAAATTCGGCGATGTATTCTGCCACAGGCCGGTTCCCCTGACTAAGGGTCTGCCACCGATCAACTAATCGGTGGCGGTAGGAACGAGGGACGTACTTCTGCCGGAGCTTCTCTTTCATATCTACCCACGTCTCAATCGGGGGTGTGCCCTGACGTCTCACAAGGCTCTCCACATTGGCCCAGTAGGTTTGGGCCCTTCCAATCAACTTCATCTTGGCATATCGGACTTTCCGATGTTCTGCCATGTCGACCCACTCAAAATAACGATCCATACTAGCAGCCCAATCACTAAAAACATCGGGGTCCAATGACCCATCAAAGGTAGGAGGGTCCACCCGCACGGATCTAAGGAGACGCTCATCTTCCTCATCCCTATAATACCGATGGCCTTGGCGATCACGGCCATAGCCCTCACTCTCATTATCGGACCCAAAATCATCTACCTCATGCACGTGGGGTCTCCTATTGCCTCCCCTAGGCTGGTCGGGTCGAGGAGTAGGGTCACGTTGGCCATGGGCCTGCTCGGGAACATCTACCGGTGGGGCTCTACCCTGGGGGCGATCAACCAGACCTTGGATGGTCCGGTTAGAGGCCTCAACCCGACCCTCCACATCTCCCAGCCGATCCTTCATGGCCTTCATCCGGCCCTCCATCCGATCGGCGTGGTCCCTAAAGTGGAGACTCAGGGTCTCGATCATCTCCCGCAGGGATAGGTAATCTGGGACGGGATTCCTAGGGTCAGCCATCTGGATAGGGCGATGGTAGGATGTACCACGCCGGGTGGGCATGCAAGACTCTAAGGGACAAGGATGAAAGGGTACTAGACACGAACCTAGACAGAAAACTCCTAACGCAACAAAGGACTCCAATGCAAGTAGTAGACCTATGGACTCAAATGAACTCCAGCAAATCTAATGACTCGACATGGCCTAGGACCTCAGTCTGTAGGGACAAACTGGACGACCATGCTCTGATACCAAATTTGACGCGGGACGGAACTGACAAATGGACTAAACCTATGATGAAGACCAAGTGCGGCCAGCACTCACACGTGACAAGGCAAGCCGAGTGATCGACCTCCGTACTATTCCTCCGAAGAGAGGCGTCTCTCAACAAGAAACCCAAGTCCACGGTCGTCCTTGTGAGGGAAGCGAGTGGATCAAAGCGGCAAAGGAGCCGACGCGCAACTATAGGAGTCTAGTCCGAGCTCGGTGCTCGACTAGGGCCACGGAATGGGATACTCTCACTCACGATCTCGCGGTGTTGAATGCTAGCTAGGATCCCTACACTCTCACGCGGCATACAAGATCACATACTAGTAAAGCAAAATGCCAAAGGGGGGGGAGCGTCGCACGTACCTCCACGCCTAGGCGTGGGGAAGGAACCCAGGCCGAGACCGACAACCCCGATACACACAATGAAAGAATAGGTACAAGCCAGCAATGGTGCCCACTCCTCGCAGGGAGATAACAGGCTACAACAATTCCATTCGGGGCGGCCGATACACGGGCTGACGGGCAGCACTCGGTGAAGGGTTGGCCACGAGGAGGGTCCGGATGACGATCGGCAGAATCGCAGCAACGCGCGACTCGGTGGTAAACGTTCCCACGAATGGATCCGGAGTCCGATTGGGGCGCCGTCAGCGAGGGCGCGTAGTTAGGTCGCAGGAGGAAGCCTCGGCCAAAAGGCGTGCTCAGATTCCATCCGTGGAAGCCGTGGCCGCACCTGCAAGTGGGGGCAAGGAATCTGCTCCCAGAACTGCGCTGTCGAGCGGGGAAAATGGTAACTCGCTGCTCCGGTAGGCGAACGAGGCCCCGCTTGTGGGAGGACGTTTGGGACGCAGAGCAGCAGGTCCGGACCAAAGAGCTCGATCAGATCTGGTCGTGGTTGGACGCTGTGAACTTTGGAAATCGCCGGTTGTCTTGGCACCGGGTGGACTGGGCAGACCCGCGCGACCTCACGGGAACGGATGCCACGAACAGCTCAGACGTCGGAACGAGACGAGGTTGGCGGCGTTGGAAAGAGGACGATGAGAGGTACAAACTCTGAAGAAATCAGCTCCAAACTCGGCGTTTTCCGTCCTGTGGGATTTTCTCAAGAAGGAGGGTGGATCTGGGCGCGCAGAGAGGGAGGCTCCTGCGCTAGCTCACGAGAAAACTCGCCACGGGTGGTGCCGACCTCGGATCGAGGCGAAACCAAAGCCCACGCGCTGCCGACTCGTAGATGTATCCACCAAAAAAAGGAGGGGCTCGGATTCGATCCACACCAGATGAGGACGCCGCTGCAACGCGGGGCCGAATCTGGAACACGCGAACTCGAACTGGAGACGAAGTAGAAGGGAGGAAGAACCTCGGCGTCGCACCGAGGGGATGGGGAGTCGCACCCCGGGGTTGCTCCCGTCGCAGGAGCAGAGGAGGAAGAGAGGGTCGCCCTCTCCAAGGGGTGGTTGCGCCAAAGGCTGCTCAATCGAAATGGTTCATGTATTCATTAATTCCTCCAAAAATTACATGAGATCTTTTATATGGGGAGGGGAAATGCTAGGTTTGAAACCCTAGCCACAAGGGAAAGGGGGAATGCGCAATGGGCTAGGGGGGAAAGGGGGTGCGCACCACTCCTAGAATCTAGGAGTGGATTGGGGGATGGGGGCGGCCAAAGGAGGGAGGGGTGTGGTCGGATGGGGAAGGGGGGGGATGCGCACTCCACTCCTACAAAGTAGGAGTGGGGGCGGCTGCCACCTCTTCCTCTTGGAAGAGATGAAGGGGGGCGCCCAAAACCCTAATCCACAAGGGGGGGGGCGCAAATCCCAATGGGCCAACCATGTGGGAAGGTGGTCAGCCCAAATGGGCCAAGAAGGGTGGACCACAAGGTGGCCCACTAACCCTCTTGCCTAACTAATAAGCCTAACATCACCTAATGGAAGCCTAATTGGCCCCAATTGGCCTACAAAGGTCCACAATAATAAATAAAGTGTCCACGCAGGGACTAAACCAAGGCCCAGCATGGCCTAAAGCATAAATAACTAAAGATAACTCTGCTCGTCCGCCAAGTGATCACCGAGCCAAAGGGATGCCGGCGAGATCCGTGTACTCCGTCGTGAAGCGTGGCGCGTGTCCTCACCATGTTGCCAACGAAACGCCACCAGGAGCCAATTCTTAATCCAGGAATTAAGACCCAAGAAACAGGCCTCAACTGATCAAGAGACTCAATGAAGAGTGAATAACTCGGAGCATCATATAGAATGAAATAAGGAGATGACCCGACTTATTGGGTATAAAACGGGTGTCAACACCAATGGGTCGACCCCCACGCAGGCAGACCCCTGGTTTTCCAGGGGTCGACCCATATGCTGTCAGACCTGATAGGCTTGTTTTTGGCCTGAGGATCGATCCGGACCGTGAGGGGATCGACCCATTCAAGCCTAATCCAATTGAAAACTATATTTTGAGGAACCAATGACCCATACATGCAACCCTATGATCTCAAATTAAGCCCGGTGTTCCTCAATCCAAAATTTAAGAACAATGGTCCCTACACTCAATCAAAGTGTATAAACCATTCCGATTACTATCTCCACTTCAACGCACAAATGGTTAATTAGAAACCCATATAATAAAATGGTAATTTTGAAAGTAAATTGATGTCATGTATTACTGTCTATTGTCATTATTGGCTTGTTCTAGTATCTTGAGTTACCATCTTGTAATTAACTTATCTCTTGAAATTGAGATTATAATAATTCACGAATCAAGGTATTTTGAAATGGCTGTTAGGAAATCAATTAAAAGCCCTTATACCCCGGTAGAATAGACTAATAGCACACTAACAATCTATATGGCACTACGGCCATTAAGCCTAAATTGCTGTCCCTTAGTACGATTCTACCCGGACACTCTATCCGGCGAGTTAGAATCTGCCATTTTGAGACCCGTATGACCCAGCTACGACCTGGAAACTGTGACCAAATCGCTGGGTTATAAGTCACGGATCAACTTGGGCTAATCAGCACATGAGCAGCCCATAGTTGACCGCTTGTCTCCAAGAACTGTCTAGTGTGGTCCGTATAAGTATCGTAATTGTGTCTTAAGGTCACGTACTGCTTACTTACCTGAACGGCACACTGTCAACCGTTCATTCTTGACCTCGTGGACTGAGATTTGGTCCAGTTCTTGTAATGCGGCCAGTAGTAGCCGTATGTCCTGTCAAACGGCCCATAAGTGACCGTATACCGAGTTTTTAAGATAATGAATCCAAGGACATGTTAGTCCTTAAATCTCATACTTTTGATAGAAATTCCTCTAATTAATTGGCCATTAAACTTGATTAAATGTCTAGACAAAACTTGGGATCTTGGATCCAACAAATCAATGTCAACGCATCATAAGGGCCCGGTCTGGTCCTGGGGAGAGCGCCCGAAAAGTACTTGTGCCCATGGGAGTTTGTAATGACATGGTGAGGCATTGCACCGAGTGCATGACCAGCGTGACGTCTACGACAGAAAATCTCTTGTTATACTTGTTATATTATCGTGCTTGACTTGATGTTTAAAATACTTGCTTGTTGGCCAATTCTATATTTCAATTTCCTATGGAACATTCTTGTACTTGATATTCTTGTTAATTCTTGTCATCTTGTATTTCTTGACCTTGCAAAATCTTATATTACGCTGTTTTATTGTCTCGTCAGTTATTTCTTTTCTTGTCACTGCATATGAAAATGTAACTAATCGGTTAATCATGTAAACTTGCATGTTACTATCTACTGAGCGTTCGCTCATATAGTTATTTTCCCCCTTTCCAGGCTATTCAGGTGACGATGCGCATATTGAAGGGGAGGGACAGGAGTGATACCTTTGAGTGTACCTGTTAGTAGATGTCGAGTTGGCATAGTTGTTTACATTAGTTACTCCTTAGTGTTGTGTTAGCACTTTATTTACCTTTTGGGAGTCAGTTATTGTATTAGAATCAGTTTGGAAGTTATGGTTGATCGTGTTTAAGCATTGATGGTTATTGTAATAAAAAATGGAGTCTTTCTTGATCAATAGAAGTACTTCTTTCCATAGCACCTGTACGATTGTTTAGTTTAGCATATTAATATTATCTCTAGCTAGTTTCTAACTGTACGTCCCGATATTCCGCGTTGGGGCGTGACATCCACTATCCAAGTGGAGGTTACCAGATTTGAGAGGCTCAAGGACGAGTACCCTGGCTGCCCCGACTTTGGGCACATCTATACCACCTTGACCACCCATTCTAGCAAAGAACATGAGGGTTTCATCTTGGAGGATGGGTTCCTCTTCAAAGGACCAAAGATTTGCATACCACGGACCTCACTCCGTGATTTCTTGGTTTGGGAGTTACATGTAGGGGGGCTAGCTGGCCATTTTGGGGTTCATAAGACTATTGCTCTAGTTGAGGGTCAATTCTTTTGGCCAAGTCTCAAGAGAGATGTAGCCAAGATAGTGGGTCACTGCCGCACATGTGCTTCGGCCAAATAGGTAAAGCAAAACACCGGCCTTTATACCCCTCTCCCCATCCCCGACCGCCCATGGCAAGACTTAAGCATGGACTTTGTGTTAGGCCTACCCAGGACTCAAAGGAAACATGACTCGATCTTTGTGATAGTTGACTGATTCTCTAAGATGGCCCACTTCATACCATGCTTCAAAACCTCCGATGCCTCCCGTGTGGCCCGATTGTTCTTTGATGAGGTTGTTCGCCTCCATGGCCTACCCAAGACCATAGTCTCCGATAGGGATGTCAAGTTCACTAGCTACTTTTGGAAGACTCTTTGGAACTTGATGGGTACCCTCCTCAAATTCTCTACAGCCTACCACCCTCAAATTGATGGCAAAACTGAAGTTGTCAATCGGAGTCTAGGGAACCTCCTTAGGTGTCTTGTTGAGGATCATCTGGGGAATTGGGATCTCATTCTACCTCAGGCTGAATTTACATATAACAACTCTATCAATAAGTCCATAGGGATGAGTCCTTTTGAAGCTGTGCATGGGTACAAGCCAAGGAAACCTTCAGATCACATTCCCTTTCCCCAGCATGCTAGAGTGTCTATTTCAGCCGAGTCATTCGCCCACCACATTAGAGAATTGCATGAAGAAATCCGCAAGCACATTAGCATGAAGAATGAGACTTACAAAAGGCAGGCCGACTCTCATCGACGTCACCAAGAATTCCACGTCGGTGACTTTGTGATGGTAAGAACGGAGAGGCTCTCCCCAGGAGCCATCTCGAAATTGAGGCATCGTGGGGCTTGTCCCTTCCAGGTTCTGAGGCGCATTGGCACTAATGCCTATGTGATGAGGACATCTCCCGGCATTCCCTATGGCACGAGGCGACTCCGACTTCGTGACCCCTTGGAGATGTGGTCCTCATGGCTATCTTTATTTGTTGCTTATGTAGTTTCTTTATTTGAGTCATATCATGTGTAATTTTCCTTTATTTGAGTCCATTATCTAGGTCTTAGAGTTAATTATCCAAGTCTTGAGTCATTTGGACCCTTAGTTGAGGACATTGGGCCCAGTTAGTGGGCTTGGCCCATGGGCGCCCCCCCCTGTCTCTTGGTCTTTTGCATTTATGCACTTTGTTAGGGGGTTTTGTGCAAATGGTCCAACTCTATATAAGGACCCCCCCCTCTCCCATTTGTAACAACTTTTGATGAATTGAAAAATTAAACCCTCAAGTATTCTCTCTCCCTCTCTCTATAGTTCTCTCTCTCTCTCTCACTACTTCTCCCTCTCTCTCTCTAAATTTCGAAATCCCCTCTCTCTCCTCCCTAATCACCCTTCTTTAAGACCCCTCCCCCTTCCCTATACACTCATTCAATTCCCCCTCCAACCCCTAGGTGGAAACCCCTTCTCCTAGGCACCCTTTCATCTTCCCAGGCACCCTTTCACCTTCCCAAGGCCACTCCCCACCCTTCCCAAGCCATATTCCTCCACCCAAGACCCCTTTCCCCTCTCCAAGGGACCCCTTCACCTCCCTAGGTCGTCCATCCCCTTCCCCTCCCTCCTAGGGTCGCACCCCCCTCCATCTCCACCCACATACACCACCACCACCTTAGCCTCCCCTCCACAAATCCATTCCAGCCCGCAGGCAGTTTCTGGCCCCAACTTGCAGAGCATTTTCCAACCCGTTCCAGGAGGATTCGGCATCCAAGCGCTTCAGCAAACTTGTGCATCCACGAGTCTTCTCCGCAGGCGAGTTGGAATCGCTCCGTTCCAAGATCGTGGCCGGCCGCTAGCTCCGTTCTACCGCGACTGCGCACTGGGGGCTCAACCAGAAGGCCATCTCTGTTCGACCTTCGTGCAGCGGCCAAGACTGGAGGAATCGGTCATCAAACTCTTCATCAAAATTCTTCCTCCCCCTGTCAGCTTTCAGAAGCCGAAGACGGAGCATCGTTTGAACGCCGTAAGTGGAAGTTACCATTTTTATACCGCCGGGCGTTCGTTCTGCCTCCTGTCTGTCTTCCCCGACCTGTCCCCCTTCAACGGGACCATCCTGTCCACACGGACTTCAGACAGTGGCGAGGCCGGCTCCGTTGGAAAGTAGACTTCCCCACGCTTCCATCGACACCGGCCGTTTGCAAAACAGAGCCCGGGAGCGTTCGTGGCGTCCTCGGCAATCTGCTGTTCAGAAGCTGAACCTGTGCAGGTCCTGAACAGGGACCCCGTTCGGTCGATCGTGGCAGCCCGGCTCGTGCAGAACGAAAATCCATAAAATTTGAGGCGCACCCCTATTCTGTTACGAAGCCAACGACACCGACCGCGCCTCCGGCAAAATTCCAGAAAGTGTTCTACGGCTACATCAGTGACTGCTGGTCCAGAATCCCAGAACCGGACAGGTTTCGGTATCGACCGCCGGTGTGATAATTAACCAATTTTCCCCACCCCGCTTGGCCGGCTGAAGGCCCCACCCTGCGTGGTGGTAGTGTTTGGTGTAAACTCCATAACCCCCACCCCGAGATCCCCCCTCCTGCGAGAGGCGTAGTTTTGTAATTAACTAACCAGCAGGTCAAGCTACCCCGCCGCGGCGTTCGGGTGCATACCCACGCCTCCCGGCGCGCCCATCGTCTCCGGCCGGGATCGGTGTCTTCACACCGATCAGGTGAGCTTCTGGTCCCTCTCCTGGTCCTCATTTACTTTGCTTAGCTAGTATCGTTTCCTTAGCTCGTTGGCGGTAATTGAGTGCCCGGACTTGATTGTTTGTGAAACCACGAGCGCACCACCGTGGCAAGTGAGAGAGCGCCACCCAAGCCCACGCCCCAGCGTGCTAGCCCGCCCATAAATTGGGTATCCCAGGCCCATTAGGGGTCAGCCATAAGCCCACCAACCGGTGGAAACCTTAGGGTCCCACCCCGGATCCTCGCCGGCATCACTCGGACCCACTGGGAGCGCATGTGCGTCGCGTGAGATAGGTCGCACGGTGAGCCGAATTGAGAGCTTGTATGCTTGTGGATGCATAGGTCTAAGGGTCATTATCATCCTAGGTAGACCGTTTCACATCAAATGGTATCAGAGCAAGTTTTAGACTTGTCTCTACTAAGTCTAGTCCTAGGGCGCATTGTCATCTAGTTCATGAATCATGGCTACCACATACCCATCCCACTCGGCCCACTACCGGGATCCGATCAACCCAATACTTTGGGACATTATTCGAGATGAGGGTGTTACCTTTGATGGGTCGCATGCTAGTGATTACCTCAAGTGGGAGGCTGCAATGGAAAGGAACTTTGAGAGGAATCGGGTATACGGACACACAAGAGTTTGTAGGGCCAAGGGACAAATTCGGGGTCAAGCCAAGATAGAATTGGAACACATAGAGGCCATAAGAAGGATTGAGAGGCAAGAGCCCATTCACTCGTGGGAAGAGATGACGAGAGAACTTAGGAAAATCTACATTCCAAAACCTTCCTACTCTTCCTACTCACACACCCCTAGCCCGAGGAGCACCACCACTACTCAATCCCAACCCGGCCAACTTAAGACCATCCATAGGACTCCGCCCCCACCACCCCTAACCGATCCCCTCTCCACATTTCGCCACCAACTCCTCTCCCTTAGAACCCAACTGTCCCAACTACCCACCCCTCCACCTAGGCCCCCAAAGACCACCACCCTCCAACCCACAAATCCCTACCAAACCCCTCCACCCCAAAGAGTTGAGAAAGTGATTGAAGTTCATGAAGCTCCCCTTGAATGGGAGGAAGAATTTGAGGCACAATGCCAAGAGTCAAGTCAGGAAAACCCAATCCCCACCAACCTTCCCCAACTAAAACTCACTTCCATAACCCTCACCGTTCAAACCCAAGTGGATCCCGTGCCCACCCCTCCACCTAGGCCCGCACCGGTCACCACCCCGCAACTCACTATTCCCCATGAGACCCATACTCCCCAAACCCCCGTAGCCCCTACTACTACCCCTCCATTATCCCCTATAAGGGATGCCCCACCCAAGATCGACCAATCCAACTGTCTTCACCCAACCCACCTTCCACTTCCAACTACAAACCTACCCCAACCTAGACTCCCACTACCTCCACTTCCAACCCCAACCCAATTCCGACCTTGCTCATCACCTTGGGGGCGCCATGCACCTACCATCACCACCCCACCCCGAACATACTCTCTCACCTCTTTGGAGGAGGAACCCATACCCGACCCCAAAGTGGTGAACACCCCGGACCCAATTCCCAACATGGAGACCACACATGTCCAAATTGAAGAAAAAAACTCACATGGTAACCTCACCCTACACCACCCTCTCTAGATGGGACCGAGCTTATTTTAGGAGAGACCCTTGTTAGCTGGTTGATGGGTAGCCCAATTAGAGAGATAATGGCCCATGCCTACCCTCCCATGGAACAACACCTCCCCATAGTCCCTCTCTCCTCTATCACACCACTATCCAATCCTCCTATGAGGTTGAGAGTTGGGATGACCTTCTTAAGGGCCTAGCATGGCAAATAGAGTTGACCGACATGTTGGCCACAATGGCTGACCAACCTAGGAGCGTTGACCTCCTACATCTATGTGTCGGATCCATCACCACAGCTTACACTGTAGGTTGCTACACTAGCGACCTCCTTCTAATCCTCCCTACACCGGATGAGCCTGCTGCTCTCCATGAATTAGAATTGCTTATCTCGGGTAGAGTGTCAAACCATCCCTTCCTGGCTGATCCACCCACCAAAGACTTCGGCCCAATTATTTCTTTAGAGAAGGATGACTCACCGCTACATGAGGACCTGGAGTTCCTCTCCCTAGGGGACCCTTACCATGACCCCTTTGACCCCTTCCTATGGGAGTCTAGACCCCCATGCAACCCACCCCCCTTACCCACCACCCACCCTTTCCTACCCTCACCCACCTTAATAGACCAGGCCCACTCTATTTTCCCAGACCCATTTGACCCCTATGAGAGGAAACTCCCACACCAAGCCATACACATTAGGGATGCCATTTGGGAAGGAATGCATGTGTCTAGACACACCACACCGCTTGACATGATTCATGAGTCGGGTCCATTCATTCAAATCACCCACATGACATGTAAGAAGTATGAGTGGTCTATGTACGGATGTAATGGCCCACCCTCGTTCGTCGCAAGTCTTAGGCATGAGAGAAATATTCAAGGAAGTTCGGGTTCCCCGGTAATTATCACCACCATGCATGATAGATCCATCTATGGTTGTCCTGGCCCACCTAGGTCTATTAGGGCCTACATGGCATGGCATGATAGGTCCCTTTATGGGTTTTCCGGGTCTTCCATCCCCACCCCCTTTGACAAGACGCATAAGCCTCCTAGGTCTACCAAAGTCTGTGTAGCACCACTGCATGATAGGTCCACTTTTGGTTGTCCAGGACCCCCATTATCTCCTAGTGAGTCAACATCCACAAAGATACATGAAAACATCCGCAAGCATATAGGCAAAAGCAACGAGGCTTACAAAAGGCAGGCCGATGCTCATCGTCGTCACTATGAATACCAAGTGGGAGACCATGTGATGGTGAGAACGGAGCGGCTCCTCCCAGGGCCCGCCTCCAAATTGAGGACACGGGGTTTGGGACCCTTTCGGGTTCTAAGACGGGTTGGTACCAATGCTTATGAGCTCGACTTACCTAAGGGCTTTGGGGTTCACCCCACTTTCAATGTGGCGGATCTGGTTCGCTATAAGGGCCCCACGGTGGAACCCAGTCAGGATCTCGAGCCTTTACCCCCCCTTGTGAGTGACCCTCCCGGAGCGAAACTACCACCCCGATTGAGAGGCCGACTTGAGCAAGTGGAGGCAATACTGGATGAGCAGAGCACACTTACCAGGAACAGGGTCTACCAGCGCTACCTCGTGAGGTGGAAAGGCCGTTCCCCGACCGAGGATGCTTGGGTAAGCCGAGAGGACTTGATGCGCCTAGACCCGGACCTGCTGGTGCAGTACGAGAGCCGATTGGACCCCTACTCGACGGGGTCGAGTTCTCCCCACCCCGGGGGATTTGATGAGGACATCTCCCGGCATTCCCTATGGCACGAGGCGACTCCGACTTCGTGACCCCTTGGAGATGTGGTCCTCATGGCTATCTTTATTTGTTGCTTATGTAGTTTCTTTATTTGAGTCATATCATGTGTAATTTTCCTTTATTTGAGTCCATTATCTAGGTCTTAGAGTTAATTATCCAAGTCTTGAGTCATTTGGACCCTTAGTTGAGGACATTGGGCCCAGTTAGTGGGCTTGGCCCATGGGCGCCCCCCCCTGTCTCTTGGTCTTTTGCATTTATGCACTTTGTTAGGGGGTTTTGTGCAAATGGTCCAACTCTATATAAGGACCCCCCCCTCTCCCATTTGTAACAACTTTTGATGAATTGAAAAATTAAACCCTCAAGTATTCTCTCTCCCTCTCTCTATAGTTCTCTCTCTCTCTCTCACTACTTCTCCCTCTCTCTCTCTAAATTTCGAAATCCCCTCTCTCTCCTCCCTAATCACCCTTCTTTAAGACCCCTCCCCCTTCCCTATACACTCATTCAATTCCCCCTCCAACCCCTAGGTGGAAACCCCTTCTCCTAGGCACCCTTTCATCTTCCCAGGCACCCTTTCACCTTCCCAAGGCCACTCCCCACCCTTCCCAAGCCATATTCCTCCACCCAAGACCCCTTTCCCCTCTCCAAGGGACCCCTTCACCTCCCTAGGTCGTCCATCCCCTTCCCCTCCCTCCTAGGGTCGCACCCCCCTCCATCTCCACCCACATACACCACCACCACCTTAGCCTCCCCTCCACAAATCCATTCCAGCCCGCAGGCAGTTTCTGGCCCCAACTTGCAGAGCATTTTCCAACCCGTTCCAGGAGGATTCGGCATCCAAGCGCTTCAGCAAACTTGTGCATCCACGAGTCTTCTCCGCAGGCGAGTTGGAATCGCTCCGTTCCAAGATCGTGGCCGGCCGCTAGCTCCGTTCTACCGCGACTGCGCACTGGGGGCTCAACCAGAAGGCCATCTCTGTTCGACCTTCGTGCAGCGGCCAAGACTGGAGGAATCGGTCATCAAACTCTTCATCAAAATTCTTCCTCCCCCTGTCAGCTTTCAGAAGCCGAAGACGGAGCATCGTTTGAACGCCGTAAGTGGAAGTTACCATTTTTATACCGCCGGGCGTTCGTTCTGCCTCCTGTCTGTCTTCCCCGACCTGTCCCCCTTCAACGGGACCATCCTGTCCACACGGACTTCAGACAGTGGCGAGGCCGGCTCCGTTGGAAAGTAGACTTCCCCACGCTTCCATCGACACCGGCCGTTTGCAAAACAGAGCCCGGGAGCGTTCGTGGCGTCCTCGGCAATCTGCTGTTCAGAAGCTGAACCTGTGCAGGTCCTGAACAGGGACCCCGTTCGGTCGATCGTGGCAGCCCGGCTCGTGCAGAACGAAAATCCATAAAATTTGAGGCGCACCCCTATTCTGTTACGAAGCCAACGACACCGACCGCGCCTCCGGCAAAATTCCAGAAAGTGTTCTACGGCTACATCAGTGACTGCTGGTCCAGAATCCCAGAACCGGACAGGTTTCGGTATCGACCGCCGGTGTGATAATTAACCAATTTTCCCCACCCCGCTTGGCCGGCTGAAGGCCCCACCCTGCGTGGTGGTAGTGTTTGGTGTAAACTCCATAACCCCCACCCCGAGATCCCCCCTCCTGCGAGAGGCGTAGTTTTGTAATTAACTAACCAGCAGGTCAAGCTACCCCGCCGCGGCGTTCGGGTGCATACCCACGCCTCCCGGCGCGCCCATCGTCTCCGGCCGGGATCGGTGTCTTCACACCGATCAGGTGAGCTTCTGGTCCCTCTCCTGGTCCTCATTTACTTTGCTTAGCTAGTATCGTTTCCTTAGCTCGTTGGCGGTAATTGAGTGCCCGGACTTGATTGTTTGTGAAACCACGAGCGCACCACCGTGGCAAGTGAGAGAGCGCCACCCAAGCCCACGCCCCAGCGTGCTAGCCCGCCCATAAATTGGGTATCCCAGGCCCATTAGGGGTCAGCCATAAGCCCACCAACCGGTGGAAACCTTAGGGTCCCACCCCGGATCCTCGCCGGCATCACTCGGACCCACTGGGAGCGCATGTGCGTCGCGTGAGATAGGTCGCACGGTGAGCCGAATTGAGAGCTTGTATGCTTGTGGATGCATAGGTCTAAGGGTCATTATCATCCTAGGTAGACCGTTTCACATCACTATGAGTTAGATCTCTCTAAGGAATATGGAGTGAGCCCCACATTCAATGTGGCCGACCTAGTGCCACATAAGGGTCCCACGGTGGTACCCAGTGAGGATATTGAGCCCATTCCCCCCATTGAGAGAGCATCCACCAGTGAGAAGAGTCCACCAGCCAAGAGAGCCTAGCATAAGCGAGTTGAGTGAATATTAGATGAACATGTCACTACCACCAGCAGTAAGGTATACGAGCACTATCTCGTCAGGTGGAAGGATCTGCCTCCTTCGGAAGATTCGTGGGTGAGTCGGGAAGACCTCCAACAGCTGGATCCCGACCTTCTCGAGCAGTATCACAGCAGGATGGACCCCTACTCGACGGAGTCGAGCTCTTCGTAGCCCAGGGGATTTGATGGAGACATCACCCATGATTCCCTCTGGCTCGGGTCATCTTCACACTCCAGAGTTGTTTGAGCTCGGGCATCATTCCATGTGGGCCCCATTATCTATTTTGTGCTTTTTATTTGAGTCATTTCATGTATTTTCCCTTTTATTTGAGTCATGTCCCTAGGTCTTTTGTTTATTTCTCTAAGTTTGAGTGTCATTAGGTTGATTAGTTTGTTATTGGGCCCAATTCATTGGGCTAGGCCCAAGGGCGCCCCCTACCCCTTGGTTATTTGTCATTGTTGCTTGAGTCAGGGACCTTTTGTAAAATGTGGGTTGCCTATATATATATATATCTCTCTCTCTATGGGGTTCAACCCCTTCTCTCTCTCCTCACCTTCCCAACTACTTTCTCCTTCCCCCTCCATTAAGTCCACTCCATCTCCCCACACCCTCCTCTTTACTCCATCCAACCCCCAAGAGAGACTCCACCTATCCCCACTCCACCCTCCAACCACCAACCACCCCCTACCACTTCCCAACACAATCTCTTCTCTTCCCCACACAATCTCCCAGCCCGCAAGGTGAGTTTGAATCTTTCCCTCCACTCCTCCCTCTCTCTTTCCATACCCTAGGCCGCCCCCAACCAAGAGCCTTCAGATCAGGTCGCCCCCCACTCTCCCCCTCCATCATCTTGTTCTTCCTCTACCTCTCCTTCCTACCTCCACCTAGTGCAGTGAACCAGCAACCTCCCTGCCCCTCCCCTCCCCAAAACCCTTCTAGATCCACCATAGCTCTCATTCCATACCACCCCCACATCCCCTCCCACCATTCCACCACCTCCCTTGACCATTTAGCACCATCACTATCCCATCATAAGTCTACTTGGAGCTACAACAAAGGTTCTGTTCGCAGCTGAGGATTTGTAGAGGATCAGTAGCTTTCAGAGGCGACCCCAACTTTGTCCAAGCATCTCTGGAGGCTCAAGTGGTACCGTTGGAGGCGTCTCCCTGTCTTCTTCGCGATGGTGGTGGTCTCGTCCCGTTCTGAGTTTGTGGCTGCCCGGGGGAGTCGATCTCCCAAGACTGCGCATCTGCTTCCTGACAGTCAACCTGAAGCCAGTTGCAGAGGCTCCCACGGCCAACTTCTTGAAGGTCTGAAGGCGGGCCTTGGCTGAGAGTTTCCACACCGAGTCTAATTCCAGTATCAAGAAGCAGGACACCGTTCGGTGTCCGGAGCTGTGTTTTATCATTTTTCTCCCCCAGGTGCGCAGTTCTGTCCCCTCTAGGACTGAACCGACCCCTATCCATTGTTCGGGTTCTCCCAATCTGCTCCGACATCATATGGCATTCCAGCAGGTCTCGTCTCGAAGAGGACTCAACAACGATTTCAACGACTCTCACCACACTCAAAGATTGGAAGTGCTCGTGGCGGCCTCTCCTTTCAGCTACTGTGCTACCATAGCAGTCCAGACCAGAACTCAGGGTCCCTGTTCGCAGCCCTTCCCCGACCAGCACCATCAACCTGGAAATTCCATAAAAATTGGATGTCAACCTGATCCAACCCCGAAGATTTTCCCACTGGTCTCATTGACAACAAATTCGGGAGTCGCCGCAGCAGCGTCATCTTCAACTATCTATCCCCTGTTCTAGAGAGCAGGTACAACCGGCGTCGTCCATCCGTTCGGCTTCCATCTCAGTTTTTCCCCTCCCCGCCTGGCCGGCTTAAAGCCCCTCCTTGTGGGAGATAGTGTTTGAATGTATGAGTGACTCCCCCTCCCCTTGTTCCACCCCCTTGCATGGGGAGTAGTGTTGAAAATTTTTAAAACAGGGTCAAGCTACTCTAGCGCAGCGTGTAGGGAACCACGCTTCCTCGCTCGCCCACGTCTCCGAGCGGGACCGGTTTCTTCAATCCGGTCGAGTAGGTGTTCTAACCTTGCTTCCCTTAGTGCTTGGCATTTCAATATTAGCTCATAGCTCCGCTGGCCATGAGAGTGAGTGCTCGGTCCCTCAAGCTCCGTCGCTTCGAGTGACCACTGTGGGGAAGAGTGTAACCGGTGCCCTCGGCACAATGTCAGCTCCATTGAATTGGGCCTCCATACCCTTGGAAACAAACCTTGGCCTTTCTGGCCCTCTACCAGCAAGGGCCCAGCCCTCATATCCTCCACTTGGCATCGCCAAGTTACCCCGGGTTTGGGTGAGTGTCTGGTGAGCGGCCGTCGATTTCGGTTCGTTATCATTGTGAATTGTGCTTGCTTATTAAAGTCCAAGGGCGTGTCACATCACGGGAAGATCTCCAGCGTCTCGATCCAGATATGTTGGAGCACTACTACAGTAGTGTCTCTCCTTACTCGACGGAGTCGAGTTCCAACCACCCCGGGAGAGTTGGTGGGGACACCACTGGGTCTACTACCGGGCCCTCTACTCGGAGCCGAAGCCACACCGCCTCGACTGCACCGAGCTTGTGGCTCGGAAACTCACTCAAAGACTCGGCATCCTGAGTAGATACTTGTGTGTATTTGTATGTCTTTAAGTATTGAGTATTTGTATGTGTGTAAAATACATGTTTTACTACATGTATTTACATTTTGTTTTATTAGGCTAGTCATAGGAAAAAGTTGTTGTATTTTATTTTATTAAACCCACAAAGTCAATAGTTGGTTGTTAGGCTTTGTCTTGTTAGGCCAGGGTATAAACATAATAGGTGAAAGTGTGAAGGTATGTGTGTAATGGGCTTTCCCTATATAAAGGGGGGCTTACGAAGGATTGTAATATGATGAATAGAATGAAGTTTGCTTCCTACGTGACAGAGTTTTCACTCCTCTGGTTTCCCTTCCCTCTTTCTCAGTTGTGAGATTTGAGTGTGTCGCTCAGTGTGAGACCGTCCGGCGTGAGGCCGAGCTGCGCGAGGTAGCAAGTTATCCGTCCTGTTCATGTCTCGGAGTTGCCGTCGATCCATTTCCATGTTGCCGCCGCGTCAGGACTATACTTCCTGGTTTAAACTGATGCTTGCCGTGTCTGTCATTTTGTTTTCCCGATAGTTGTTGTCATGGCATGAGTCGTGTCTCATTTCATGTGAGACGTAAGCGATGTTGCCTTGTTTCGGAGGTGTCAGACTTATGTTCACTTGTGTGCCATGCTCGTTCGGTGGATCGATTTACCTTGAGATCCAGAGCGTGTACTTGTGATGATGGTCTGACGGTGTCCCTCTGAACTGTGTTTTTTGAGATTTGTGTTGTTCCGAGTTCAGATGTTTGGGTTTGTTCTTCCCTGCTTATTTTTGCTAGCTCCTTAAATTTCGAGTATGAAATTTCTTGAAGGAGGGTGTTGGTGGTGAGATGTGAACTCATCTTTTTTCTTTTCTTTTTGTTTGCTATTTGTTGAACCCCCTCCTCATGTATTATGTCTTATGGATTTTGATGATGACCAAATGAATTTATATGAACTGAAAATGAGCTTTTCTAACATTTTGGAAGTGATCACATCACATAAGGATTTGGCGTTTAGAAGGCTCAAGAACATCATCTCAAGAGTAAGTGTTTTGATTTGAATTTGGACGAAGAATCTAATTCAGAAGTTGTTTTGACAGGACAATCTATATGGCCAAAGATTACCAACGTTCTAGGATGATTGGTGAGATCGACTTCAACATATTGACTTTTGAATGTGTGGTTTGAAGTTCTTTATATTGATCTCAAGGATTAAATTGGTTTAGAACTTATCTAAGTTTAAATGGTTTGAGTTTCATTCCCTCTCATGCTTTAAAAACCATGTTGAAACCCCTAGACTTGTTCTTGAACTTAATGAGTCTTTCAATCAATATTTTGGATGTTCTGGAACAAGGGTCGACCCCTAGGTCCCCTGGTTCTGTTAAACGTGGATCTTTTATCTCCAACTGAAAGGGTAGACCCATTGGGTCGACCCCCAGCCGCAAGGGTCGACCCCAAGGGTCGACCCCTGGTGATTCCTTTTTAGAACCCGACGGGCTCCTTCACCAGACTTGCAAGGGTCGACCCCAAGGGTCGACCCCTGAAAACCCCTTTTGCCAGATTTGTTAAACCAGCACGGGTTCCTGGAAGGGTCGACCCATGCTGTTTGGCCCATCTGGCCCCTCACGAGGGTCGACCCCAAGGGTCGACCCTTTCTGGTCTGGGCGGCGCCGTGATTGTGGAGTCTTGGCATTTCGACCAAATGGTCCAACCACACTTGTGTGGCTGTCCTTAATCCACTCCATAACAAGTGGATCTTGTCCCATGGCTGTCCCTTGACCACCCTTGGCCTATATAACATCTTGTGGGCGATCGTAACCCTCGAAGGCAAAAAGGTGACCAATCCGCGGAGTCAATTCCAAGACATCGAGCCGATGAAAACCCTAAGAGAAATTCGTATGTCCTGATTTTGGGTTTCTTCCTAACATTTGTGTGTGCAGGTCACAGCAGCCACCTCCAACCCTTGTTCCACCTTGGTGTGTGCGTGAATGTGAAGGGAAGAAGGAGGAATCAAAGTTCCAATCAAGCCTATGCTGCTGGCTGCGAGTGAAATCGAGATTCAGCCACATCCGAGCCAAGATCGTCAAGAAGGGTCATCGTGCTGCACAAGTGTTTGACAAAATTCGCAGAAGAGAAAGGGGGAGCTCCAACCAGGATAAATCAATCCTTCTTCACTCTTTCCATTCTGAATCATTTAGCTTAAACTTGAGCATACGTTTGTAATCATTATTTCAGATATTTGTGTGTGGTGTTCGTGTTTGGTAACACGAACGTGCGTGTGTGTGGTGTTCGTGTTTGGTAACACGAACGTGCATGTGTGTGTGTGTGTGTGTGCTTGTTGTTCTACACAGCGTGTGTGTGTGATTCACTACATAGTGAAGCCTTAATCCTCCGTGTGAGGGGTGGACGTAGGGGACACGGCAGTGTACCCGAACCACCTAAAAATTACGTGTGTCAATTGTGGTTTGCTATTCCGTTTACTTGTCGAGTGGGCTTCGCGGTGAGGTGAGCATTCACCATTTTCTCTATCAATCACACCCACTTCACACGCATTCACGAGTGTGATCCTGTTCGTGTAAGGCTAGAGCTTGTGTGCATAATTAGTATAGAATTCACGTAGTTAGTTGCTTTTAATTGGCCATCAATTTACCCCTCCCCTCTTGATTGCCACCCTCCGGGACTCAACAATTGGTATCAGAGCCTTGGTCTCTGTTTAATCTCGACCACACGGTCGTCAGAGCTAGATCCCATTAAATGGCAAACAAGGGGATGATGCCCGAAGGGCATTCTATTCAAAGACCTCCGTTCTTTGATGGATCAAACTACCCCTACTGGAAAAATAGAATGTATGTATTCCTACGTGCCCAAGACTACGATGTTTGGCGTGTCATAAGTAGGGGTCCATATGTATTATCTGAAAATGAGAATGAGTGGGATGAAGAAGATATTAGGAAGTGTTCAGCGAATTTTAAAGCTATGAATATAATTCAATGTGCTGTTCATCCTAATGAATACTCACGTATATCTACGTGTTCCTCTGCACAGGAGATGTGGAACAAGCTACGGCTTATCTATGAAGGAACGTCGGAAGTAAAGGAAACCAAAGCCAATCTTTTAGTCCGGGACTACGAGCTGTTCGCAATGAAGCAAGATGAGTCCATTTCTGACATGTTTACTAGATTGACAGAAATTACAAATGGACTAAAGGGACTTGGCAAGGAGTATTCTAACAAGGAGCTTGTCAGAAAAGTTCTAAGATCCCTCTCTCCACAGTGGCATACAAAAGCCACTGTAATTGAAGACTCCAAGGATCTCAGCACTCTAACTCTGGATGAGTTGATCGGCTCACTGATGACATATGAAATAAACATCAAAAGGAGCGAGGAGGATCACAAGAAAAAGAAAATTGTCACACCATTGGCCCTAAGGTGAATCCACAAGATTCAGAGGGCAGTGACAATGATCCCATTGGCAACTCTGAAGATGAGGAACTGGTTGCCATGATCACACAAAGAGCAAGAAGGTTCGTCAAAAGAACCAGAAACTTTGGTGGTCAGTTCAGGAAGGGACCAAGAAGATAAGGACCAAACAGAGGAGAAAGTAGCAAGAAAGAAGAAGTGATTTGCTATGAATGCAAGAAACCCGGCCATATGCGGGGTGAGTGCCCCGATCTCATCAAGAAGGTGAAGAAAGGTAAGTTCAGGAAGCCCAAGGCCATGATGGCCACATCGAGTGATGGAGATCAGGAGGAATCCGAAAATGAAGATGGACTAGATGAGCTAGTCCAGAATCTATGTCTCATGGCAAATGACGACGAAGGAAATGAGGTAAATTCTGAAACTGAAACTCTTACTTGTGAACAATGGCAAATTGCATATGAATCTTTATATGAAAAGTGTAAAAGATTCAATTCTGAAAATAGAAATTTGAAAAATAAAATTGATCATTTTGTGCATACTAAAAAATCATGTGAAGAGTGCCATGCTTTAAAATCAGAAAATGAAAACATGAAGCATGAAAATGAAATTCTTGCATCCAAAATTGAACTGTTTGAAGAAGAGATTTTATGCATGAGAGAAGAACAATCCACATTTCTGAAAATGCATGAAGAATTGAAAAATGATATGAAACAAAAAAAGCTTGAAAGCATTACTTGCAATGAAGCCAAAGTAAAGGCTGAAAAACAAAGCCAATCTCAAATGGCTCAAATAAAAGAGCTAAAGGATGCTCTTGCCATCCTTGAAAAATAAAAAGTTCAAACAACCCATTGGGCCCCCATAAGTTCAGCATCCTCCAAACCAAAGAAACACATGCATAATTCCTTTTCAAATGTTGGTAGAAGGAGACAAAGCCATCACTTGTTTCTATTGTGGAAAAATGGGTCATGACATGTATGATTGTAGAATTCTGAAATATGATGAAGAAAATCCTGCTAGATTCAGAAATAGAACATATATGCATCATGCCTCTAACCGTCATGGACCCAAGCTTGCTTGGGTACCAAAATCTCCATAAGCACTTTGGTTGAATTGCAGGTCTACTCAAGATGATGTGACACACCCTTGGACTTTAGCAAGCAAGCACAATCGCATTCAAAACGGGCCAAGTAATGCCACCGCTCTATCGTCACTCACCCAAGCCCGGGGTGACTTGGCAATGCCAAGGTGAGGATGTGGGGGTTGGGCCCTTGCTGGTAGAGGGCCAGCAAGGCCAAGACTTGATTCCCAATGGGTGGGGATGCCCAAATCAAGGGGGCCGACAAAGTGCCAAAGGCACCGGTTGTAATTTTCCCACGGTGATGACTCAAGTTCATGGGGCTTGAGGATCGGGCTCTCATTCGCATAACCAGCGGAAGTAAGAACTAATATTGAAAGACAAGCACTAAGTGGAGTGAAGGTTTGAGCACTTACTCGACCGGTTTGAAGAAACCGGTCCCGGTTGGAGACGAGGGCGAGCGGGGAGGCGAGTGGATCCCCACACGCCGCAGCGGTGTCGCTTGACCTGCCCAAACAAATTACACCACTACACCTCTCGCAGGAGGGGGATCTTGGGGTGGGGGTTAATGGAATTACAAACAATACTACCTCCACGCAGGGAAAGCGGGGCGGGGAAATTAGAGAGAAAAGGGTTGATTAAGAGACGGCACCGAATCTGCCTGCTGTCTGTGAACAGGGACAGGTAGTCACTGTGGATGCTGTATAACCCGCTCAGAATTTTGCTGATGGCGAGACCGGCGGCGAAATCTTCGTAACAGGAAGGGGAATGCCACAGAATTTCTTTAATTTCTTCTGGCACCACTGCTGACCGGGACGGTGGTTTGAACAGGGCTTCAGATTCTCGGACCGTCAGCTGCAGATTTCTAACAGCAGGATGCAGAGAGTGTCCCGGCCGCTCCCGACCTCGGAATCAAGCGCTGTTGGAGTCGTTGGAATCGTGAACGAGTCCCCTTGCATAAAAACTGACGGGGAATCCAACCGAGGTCGGAGAAGACTAGGGGATGCAGAACAGTGGTGGCAAGTCGATGCAGACTTGTAGCTGGCAGAGTGATGGAGCTGAGGGAGAAAATTTGTAACTCCTGCCACAGGATGCCGAACGGAGTTCCGCCTTTTGATTCTGAACGTAGACAGGACGAAGAAGAACTTTGTAGAAGAGCTTGAGGGCTGATTTCTCCGACGTTTGTCGTGGCAGAGCTTCTAACCCGGTTCAGGTCCTCAGCCGGGGCAGAACTGCGCAGCTGAGGGAGAATGGACCTCCTGGACGACTCAGAGATCAGAAGAAGATGAAACCACTTCGGTTGCAAAGGCGACTGGTAGATGCTTCCGAAGATGGCTCTTGGATCTTCAAACTCATCCAGAGGAGGTCGTGGTGGCCGCTGCAAGCTGCTGGTTCATCTGCAACTTCTGGACTGCAAGCAGGAACCAAAGGACAGCTTCCAATGCCTTGATAGAAGAAGGAGAATGGGGTATAGGGTGAAGGGGAGGTGGATGAAGGGTGAGAGGGGGGGTTGTGGGAGGTGTGGAGGGGGTCTAATGGTGGTGGGGAGATGGAGGAAGAGGGGGAGGTCGCAGGTTTCAGCTGGAGGTAAGGGGGAATGGGGATTGCTAGGAGGAGAAGAGAGGAGGGAGGTGGGGGCGACCAAGGCTAAAGGGTATAGAGATAGGGGCGGCCAAGGCTTGGAGGGAAGGGATTTCAAATTTGAAATGGCTTTGGAAGTTGGGTGATTGTGTGGGGAAGTGGGGGATTGTGTTGGAAGGGGGGGAGATTGTGTTGGAAGGGTAAAGATTCCACCTTGGGACAAGGGGGTGGAGTAATGGGGCTATGGGAAGTGGTGTGGCCTTAATGGAGGTGGTTGGGGGTTGGAGGTGGTTGGGAGGAGGGAGGAGAGAGGAATGGGGCAAACCCCTTAGTGGGAGGAGAGAGAAAGAGGGATAGAGAGAGAGTAGGGTGGGGAATCACTCCCCTAGGGCTTCACACCCAACTATAGGATTCACCCCTCTAGGACTAAATTTGAACACTCAAATGGAAATCTTTTGTATTGATTCATTCATTCATTACCTCCAAATGAAGGAAATGGGGCCCTATATATAGGAAACCCACATTTTACAATAAGTCCCTGACAAAAGACTCAATAGCAAATAACCGAAGGGGTAGGGGGGCTCATGGGCCAAGCCCGATGAATTGGGCCCAATAGCACATTACGCAATCTAATGACACTCAATACTTAGGAAAATAAATACAAAACCTAGGGACATGACTCAAATAAACTGAAAATTACATCAAATGACTCAAGTAAATAGCATAAAAAGGATAAGTGGGCCTTTATAGAGAGAGGCCCGAACTCAAACGATGCCGGAGTGTGAAGAAGACCCTAGCCAAAGGGAATTGTGGATGATGTCTCCATCAAATCCCCTGGGCTGTGAAGAGCTCGACTCCGTCGAGTAGGGGTCCATCCGACTGTGGTACTGCTCGAGGAGGTCCGGATCCAACCGCTGGAGATCCTCCCGACTCACCCAAGAATCCTCCGAAGGAGGCCGATCCTTCCACCTGACGAGATAGCGCTCATATACCTTGCTCCGAGTGGTAGTGACTTGTACATCCAATATTTGTTCAATTTGTTCACGCTGGGCTCTTTTGGTTGGTGACCTCTCCTCACGGGTGGGTGCTCTCTCAATGGAAGAAGTAGGCTCAATCTCCTCACTAGGTACCACCGTGGGTCCCTTATATGGCACTAGGTCGGCGACATTGAATGTGGGACTTATTCCATACTCCTCAGGGAGATCTAATTCGTAGGCATTTGCACCAATGTGCCTCAAGACCTGGAAGGGACCAGCCCCACGTGGCCTCAGTTTAGAGTTGGCTCCCGGGGAGAGCCTCTCCGTCCTTACCATCACAAAGTCACCCACATGAAATTCTTGATGACGCCGATGAGAGTCGGCCAACCTTTTATAAGTCTCATTCTTTTTACTGATGTGCTTGCGAATTTCTTCATGCAATTCTCTAATATGTTGTGCAAAAGACTCAGCTGAAATGGACACTCTAGCATGCTGGGGAAGGGGAATGAGATCGGAAGGCTTTCTTGGCTTGTACCCATGCACGGCTTCAAATGGACTCATCCCTATGGACTTATTCATGGAATTGTTATATGCAAATTCGGCCTGGGATAAGATGAGATCCCAATTTCTGGGGCGATCCTCAACAAGACACCTAAGAAGGTTCCCAAGACTCCGATTGACAACTTCGGTTTGGCCATCTGTTTGGGGGTGGTAGGCAATGGAGAATTTGAGGAGGGTACCCATCATGTGCCAAAGAGTTTTCCAAAAGTAGCTAGTGAATTTGACATCCCTATCGGAGACTATGGTCTTAGGTAGCCCGTGGAGACGGACAACCTCATCAAAGAACAATCGGGCCACATGGGAGGCATCGGATGTTTTGGAGCATGGGATGAAATGGGCCATTTTGGAAAATCTATCAACCACCACATAGATGGAGTCATGCCTTCTTTGAGTCTTGGGTAATCCTAGCACAAAGTCCATGCTTAAGTCTTGCCATGGTCGGTCGGGGATGGGGAGTGGGGTATATAGGCCGGTGTTTTGTTTCACTTGTTTGGCCGAGGCACATGTTCGGCATTGACCCACAACCTTGCCTACATCTCTCTTGAGACTAGGCCAATAACACTGACCCTCAACTAGGGCAATGGTTTTGTGGACACCAAAATGACCAGCTAACCCTCCCGCATGTAATTCCCAAACCAAGAAGTCTCGGAGTGAGGTCCGTGGAATGCAAAGCTTGGGTCCCTTGAAGAGGAACCCATCCTCTAAGACAAATCCCTCATGTTCCTTGCTAGAAGGGGTGGTCAAGGTGGTATAGATGTGCCCAAAATCGGGGCAGCTATGGTACTCATCCTTGATCCTATCAAATCCAATCACTTCCACTTGGATAGTGGAGAGCAAGGAAACTTTCCTACTAAGGGCATCCGCCGCTCGATTCTCACTCCCGGCCTTGTGTTTGATGACAAAAGTGTAGGATTGGATGAACTCAACCCATCGGGCATGTCGAGCATTTAGCTTTTGTTGGGAGTTGAGGTATTTGAGGGCCTCATGGTCAGAAAAGATGACAAACTCCTTGGGCAACAAGTAGTGCCTCCAATGTCGGAGGGACTGAACCACGACATAGAACTCCTTGTCATAAGTGGAGTATCTTGTCCTAGCATCACAAAGCTTCTCACTAAAGAAGGCTACCGGGTGTCCCTCTTGACTAAGAATCCCTCCTATCCCTATCCCGGATGCATCACATGTGACTTCAAAGACTTTAGAGAAATCGGGAAGGCATAGGACCGGGGCTTGGGTCAACTTCTCCTTAAGTTCTTGGAAGGCTTTAGAGGCCGATTTGGTCCATACAAAAGTCCCCTTCTTGAGACAATCGGTGATTGGGCCAGTGATAGTGCTAAACCCTCGAATAAACCTCCTATAGAATGTAGCCAATCCATGGAAACTTCGGACCTCGTGAAGGGTGTGGGGTTCCGGCCAATCAATGATAGCTTGGACCTTCTCGGGGTCCATGGAGACGCCTTTGGTTGACACCACAAATCCTAGGAAGGTGAGGGATGTGGTCATGAAGTGGCACTTTCCTAAGTTGGCAAATAGGCTCTCTTGACGAAGGATGGTACAAACTTTCCTAAGGTGATCAAGGTGGGCTTCTTGGGATTGACTATAGATGAGTATATCATCAAAATAGACCACTAGAAAGATCCCAATGAAGGGCCTAAGGACCTCCGTCATAAGACGCATGAAAGTACTTGGGGCATTTGAAAGCCCAAAAGGCATGACTAACCATTCAAAGAGGCCATCTTTGGTTTTGAAAGCCGTTTTCCACTCATCCCCGGGCCTTATCCTAACTTGGTGATAGCCACTCTTAAGGTCAATTTTGGAGAAGATGGTGGCTCCGGCTAACATATCAAGCATGTCATCAAGCCTAGGGATGGGAAACCTATACTTGACGGTGATTTTGTTAATGGCCCGACTATCCACACACATTCGCCATGACCCATCCTTCTTGGGAGTTAGAAGGGCCGGGACGGCACATGGGCTTTTGCTAATGCGAATGAAGCCCTTCCTAATGAGTTCCTCTATTTGCCTCCTAAGTTCGGCATGTTCCGTAGGATTGAGGCGATAATGAGGAAGGTTTGGGAGAGTGGCTCCCGGGACTAGATCAATTGCATGTTGCACATCCCGCATGGGAGGGAGTTGGTCCGGGAGCTCCGTTGGGAACACATCATGGAATTCTTCTAGGAGTTGTTGGATTTCTATGGAATGTGGATTGGTGGAAGTGGGTTCTCTTAGGCAAATAACCACTGCACATAATGGTACTCCTTGAACTATCTCCTCTTCAAGTTCCTTCCTAGTGATGAGAAGAAGACCCTTGGTCAACCCCGAGGTCCCACTTTGTTTGGGAGTTTGGGTAAGGGATGGAGTTGGAGGGGTGGAGTTCCCCGAGACTTGTATGGTGGTGGGGTGTTGTCCTTGAGGGGGAGTGTCCCTCTTGGTCATGGGACGAGGTGGGGAGGGGTTAAGACGGATAGTCTTACCCTCATGTTCAAAGGTGCATTTGTTGCTCCTACCCAAGATGGTGGCATCTACATCATAAAGCCAAGGTCTTCCTAGTAGGATGCTACCTACCTCCATGGGTATGATGTCACACCATATTTGATCATGGTATGAAGAGAAGGTGAGAGGCACAAGACATTGAGTGTTGACCGGGATGGAGTTGTTGTTGATCCATGAAACCCGGTATGGGCTTGGGTGAGGGGTGATAGTTAGCCCAAGAAGCTTGACGGTATCGGGTGACACGGCATTGACACAACTCCCACTATACAAGATCACTTTCCTTACATGGTTCCCTATTTTGACAAAGGTGTGAAATATTAAAGTTCGACGCCAATCCTCTTCTTGGGGTTTGGTGAGGGTGCATCTAATCACTCCTAGATGAGAGTTGGAAGATGAAGTGGTGTGCTCTAGACCCGACTCTAGGTATTGGGTTTCATACTCCTCTTCCCAATCTAGTGAGGCTTCATGGTCCTCAATGACATCTTCAAGTTCTTTTTGGGGTGGAGCTTCTTCCTCAATAAGCAAGCTAGACAATCCCTTGGATGGACATTGCCCCGCAAAGTGGCCAAACCCTTGACACCTAAAGCATTGTTGACGCCTGCTACCTGAAGTAGTTCCTACATTTGGGCCTTTGGGAATGTCTTCCCTCCGTGGGAGGGGGTGATTAGGGGTGGGTTTGTTTGGAGTGATGGTGGGAGGGGGGTTGTAAGGCCTTAATGGGGTGCTCCCACTTGGATTATGGGCTTTCATGGGAGTGGCCGGAATGGGCCGTGGTCCCATGTTTTTGGGATCGACCGGTCGGGGAGTAGCAAATCGAGGGATCCTAGAGAATCTTTCTACATCCCTAGCTATTTGATAAGCTATCTCAAGGTTATCAACATCTCTCATGAAAAGCTCTCTTTTGATGTGACTTTGAAGTCCATTCCTAAAGCGGGACAAGGTAACGGCCGGGTCCTCATGAACTCCACACTTCAAAAGATAGGAGTCAAACTTCTCAATGTACTCAACTACGGTCTTCCCCTCTTGGGTGAGGCTTTGCCATTCATCTAAGAGCATGTGATGGTAGGATTGGGGAAGGTATTTGTTCCTAAGTTGGTTCTTCATACCCTCCCAAGTATCAATAGGCTCTACCCGCCTAATCCTTCTTAAACCCTCTTGGTTTAGCCAATAAGTTTTGGCTAATTTAGTGAGATGCATCTTGGCCAATCTTACCCTCCTTTGGTCGGGCATTGGGTAATATTCAAAGTATTGGTCCATGGCGGTCTCCCATTCTAAGTAGACACTTGGTTCATGGGAACCATCAAAGTTTGGGGCCTCTACTTTAATCATCCTTAAGAGAGGGTCATCCGGGTCATCCAGTGGACGCCTTTCATGAATGTGATGGTGGCGAGGCCTCTCATAGTCATGGTAGGGATCAAGGTCCAGGTCCTCCCTATAAATATCAGCACGTGGATGATGGGCTCTTGGTCCATTGTACCTTGGATGGAATTCGTCCCTATGAGGCTCAACATATGGAGGGGGGACTCTTGGGTCATTGTTCCTTGGGTGGAACTCATTCCTATGCAACTCACCATGTGGTGGATGGATTCTTGGTTCATTATCCCTTAGATGAGGGTCTTCCCTATGAGGGTCAACATGTAGAGGGTGGACCCTAGGTTCATGGTTCCTTGGGTGGTTATCATGTTCTTCTAGACGGGCAATTCGAGTGGTTAGGGACTCTAGTTGGGCAAGAATGTTAGCAAGGGCAGCATCTACCCTATTCATTTGGCCTTGGGGTTCCTCCCTAAGAGCATCTTGATTGAGTTGAGGATTGGGATCCATGGGTGGAATTGAAGATGACGGATCGGGTCGGTAACTAGCACCACTACGGGTGGACATGCAAGACAAGGGGCAAATGAGGTTGGACACACAATGCAAAGGTCCTAGGACTTAGACTTGATAGAGACAAGTCAATGACTTGCTCTGATACCAATTTATGTGACACACCCTTGGACTTTAGCAAGCAAGCACAATCGCATTCAAAACGGGCCAAGTTGGGCCACCGCTCTATCGTCACTCACCCAAGCCCGGGGTGACTTGGCAATGCCAAGGTGAGGATGTGGGGGTTGGGCCCTTGCTGGTAGAGGGCCAGCAAGGCCAAGACTTGATTCCCAATGGGTGGGGATGCCCAAATCAAGGGGGCCGACAAAGTGCCAAAGGCACCGGTTGCAATTTTCCCACGGTGATCACTCAAGTTCATGGGGCTTGAGGATCGGGCTCTCCTTCGCATAACCAGCGGAAGTAAGAACTAATATTGAAAGACAAGCACTAAGTGGAGTGAAGGTTTGAGCACTTACTCGACCGGTTTGAAGAAACCGGTCCCGGTTGGAGACGAGGGCGAGCGGGGAGGCGAGTGGATCCCCACACGCCGCAGCGGTGTCGCTTGACCTGCCCAAACAAATTACACCACTACACCTCTCGCAGGAGGGGGATCTTGGGGTGGGGGTTAATGGAATTACAAACAATACTACCTCCACACAGGGAGGGGCCTTCAGCCGGCCAAGCGGGGCGGGGAAATTAGAGAGAAAATGGTTGATTAAGAGACGGCACCGAATCTGCCTGCTGTCTGCGAACAGGGACAGGTAGTCACTGTGGATGCTGTATAACCCGCTCAGGAATTTTGCGGATGGCGATACCAGAGGCAAAATCTTCGTAACAGGAAGGGGAATGCCTCAGAATTTCTTTAATTTCTTCTGGCACCGCTGCTGACTGGGACGGTGGTTTGAACAGGGCTTCAGATTCTCGGACCGTCAGCTGCAGATTTCTAACAGCAGGATGCAGAGAGTGTCTCGGACGCTCCCGACCTCGGAATCAAGCGCCGTTGGAGTCGTTGGAATCGTGAACGAGTCCTCTTCGCAGCAAAACTGACAGGGAAGCCAACCGAGGTCGGAGAAGACTAGGGGATGCAGAACAGTGGTTGCAGGTCGATGCAGACTTGTAGCTGGCAGAGTGATGGAGCTGAGGGAGAAAATTTGTAACTCCTGCCACAGGATGCCGAACGGAGTTCTGCCTTTTGATTCTGAACGTAGACAGGACTAAGAAGAACGTTTTAGAAGAGCTTGAGGGCTGATTCCTCCGAGGTTTGTCGTGGCAGAGCTTCTAACCCGGTTCAGATCCTTAGCCAGGGCAGAACTGCGCAGCTGAGGGAGAATGGACCTCCTGGACGACTCAGAGATCGGAAGAAGATGAAACCATTCGGTTGCGAAGGTGACTGGTAGATGCTTCCGACGATGGCTCTTGGATCTTCAAACTCATCCGGAGGAGGTCGTGGTGGCCGCTGCAAGCTGCTGGTTCATCTGCAACTTCTGGACTGCAAGCAGCAACCAAAGGACAGCTTCCAATGCCTTGATAGAAGAAGGAGAATGGGGTATAGGGGAAGGGGAGGTGGATGAAGGGTGAGAGGGGGGGTTGTGGGAGGTGTGGAGGGGGTCTAATGGTGGTGGGGAGATGGAGGAAGAGGGGGAGGTCACAGGTTTCAGCTGGAGGTAAGAGGGAATGGGGATTGCTAGGAGGAGAAGAGAGGAGGGAGGTGGGGGCGACCAAGGCTAAAGGGTATAGAGATAGGGGCGGCCAAGGCTTGGAGGGAAGGGATTTCAAATTTGAAATGGCTTTGGAAGTTGGGTGATTGTGTGGGGAAGTGGGGGATTGTGTTGGAAGGGGGGGAGATTGTGTTGGAAGGGTAAAGATTCCACCTTGGGACAAGGGGGTGGAGTAATGGGGCTATGGGAAGTGGTGTGGCCTTAATGGAGGTGGTTGGGGGTTGGAGGTGGCTGGGAGGAGGGAGGAGAGAGGAATGGGGCGAACCCCTTAGTGGGAGGAGAGAGAAAGAGGGATAGAGAGAGAGTAGGGTGGGGAATCACTCCCCTAGGGCTTCACACCCAACTATAGGATTCACTCCTTTGGAACTAAATTTGAACACTCAAATGGAAATCTTTTGTATTGATTCATTCATTCATTACCTCCAAATGAAGGAAATGGGGCCCTATATATAGGAAACCCACATTTTACAATAAGTCCCTGACAAAAGACTCAATAGCAAATAACCGAAGGGGTAGGGGGGCTCATGGGCCAAGCCCGATGAATTGGGCCCAATAGCACATTACACAATCTAATGACACTCAATACTTAGGAAAAATAAATACAAAACCTAGGGACATGACTCAAATAAACTAAAAATTACATCAAATGACTCAAGTAAATAGCATAAAAAGGATAAGTGGGCCTTTATAAAGAGAGGCCCGAACTCAAATGATGCCGGAGTGTGAAGAAGACCCTAGCCAAAGGGAATTGTGGATGATGTCTCCATCACAAGAGCTCAAAGGAACAAATGGTATTTGGACAGTGGTTGCTCTCGGCATATGACGGGAAACGAGGAATGGTTTGTGGACCTGCATGAAAAGGATGGTGGGACGGTAGCATTCGGTGGTAAGGACAAAGGTAAAATCATCGGAGAAGGTAAGATAGGTAAGAATCAAAATCATACCATTGAAAATGTATTGCTTGTGAAAGTTTTGCATCATAATCTCTTAAGCATAAGCCAACTTTGTGATAAGGGATGCAATGTGATCTTTGATTCTAACCACTGCACTGTTTTGAATAGAAATACTCATGAGATAAAGTTCATTGGTTTCAGGTATAACAATGCTTATATGATAGACTTGAATTATGCCTCTCATGAGAATTTATGTTTAATTGCAAGGAACAATGATGATGCTTGGCTCTGGCATCGCCGGCTTGGGCATGCTAGTTTCAATGTTTTGCTGAAATTATCTAAAAATGATTTGGTAATTGGACTGCCCAAGTTGAAGGCCGTCGATGATGGAGTGTGTGGGGCGTGTAGCATGGGGAAACAAATAAGGACATCATTAAAGAGCAAGAATGATGTGACCACATCGAGACCCCTTGAAATCATCCACATTGATCTCTTTAGACCAAGCAGAACACACAGCTTGGGTGGTAAATTATATGATTTTATAATTGTGGATGATTACTCAAGATTCTGTTGGGTTTACTTCCTTTCTCATAAAAATGATGCCCTGACGGAATTTGAAGCATTTTACAGGGTGGTTCAAAATGAAAAGGGGTTTTGTATCAAAACCGTGCGGGGTGATCACGGCAGGGAATTTGATAACCATGAGTTCAGTAATTTTTGCAGGTAAATCAAATGGTAGATGGGTTGTTCATACATCAAAAGAAGTATGCAATGGAGTTGCTGAAAAAGTTCAATTTGACATCAAAAAAACCACAACCAACTCCTATGTCCACCTCAATAAAAATTGATCAAGATGAGACAAGTAAATCAGTGGACCAAAAACTCTTTAGAAGCATGATAGGTTCACTACTATATTTAACTGCTAGCAGGCCCGACATTCAGTTTGTTGTTTGCCTATGTGCAAGATTTTAGTCAAATCCAAAGGAATCACATATGTCGGCTGTAAAATGGATTTTTAGATATGGTGCTGGTTCAGTTAACTTAGGATTGTGGTTTCCACGTAATTCGTGTTTTGAACTAGTTGCTTATTCTGACGCCGATTACGCGGGCTGTAAGATAGATCGAAAAAGCTCCAGTGGGTATTGCCAGTTTCTTGGGAGATGCGTGGTCTCATGGGCCTCCAAGAAATAAAATTCAGTGGCATTATCAACAGCCGAAGCTGAGTATGTGGTTGTCGGTAGTTGTGTTGCTCAGGTGTTATGGATTCAACAGCAAATGATTGATTATGGCATATCCTTTAAAAACACCTCAATTCTTTGTGACAACACATCAGCCATAAACCTGTCCAAAAACCCCGTTCATCACTCTCGCACCAAGCATATTGAAATTAGACATCATTTCATTAGAGATCATGTAAGCAAGGGTAATATTGATATCAGCTTTATTGAGACAGATCGTCAGATTGCCGACATTTTCACCAAACCTCTTAGTGAAGACATGTTCACATCATTTAGAAGAGAACTAGGGGTTTGTAGGATAGACAAGTCTGAATAATAGCCATGTGCATCAATGTATAAATAGGTCACTGCATTACATGTAATTGTATCAAGTTACATGCATATAGTATTTCCCCTTGTCATGCATGTGCATTATTATTGCTTGAAAAACAAACAAAAAAATGTATGAAAAATCTTGATTGCATGTCTTGCATGTCTTTTACTTATATAATACAACCATGTCTTTGTAATTTCTATGGCCGATATTTCCTTGAGTTCTTTTAATGCCAGCAAGAGAGCATACTCCCTCGAAATCTGAAATTTGGAGACGTTAGAATATGAACGTCTACTATGATCCTAGATTTTCTTGAAACAAGTCCCCCAATGCATTCACCCATAAAACAACTCCAATTCCTTGATTCCAACATGATATTATCATTGGGGATTCGAGCCACATCATTTTTTTCCTCTTCCCTTTCCCTTCAAAATTTTTGGTGAAAAACAGTGGAAGGGTCGACCCTAAGGGTCAACCCACGCAGAAGGGACGACCCCAAGGGTCGGCCCTCGCGAAATGGATCCTGTCTGGGGCCGGGGTGAAAGGGGTCGACCCATTGGGTCGACCCGTTACGGTCGGGCGGCGTCCGCCGCAACCGAACTGCCCTAAATGGGATAGAAACCCTATGTTTCCCCCTTCCCATCTCCTAAAACCCCCAAAGCCCCCTTCTAGCCCTAGCCACCACTCCTTTCATGCCCTCAAATCCCCTCTTGGCACCCACATGCTCAGGCCCTAGCCGCGGCCCTCTCGGTGGTGTCCCGCGCACAAATCCTTCCGAGCGCTTCCAACGCGTCTTCCTTGAGCTTCACTCCCACTGAGGTATGTTCTTGATGTGTGGAGGATCATAAATCTTTGTGGATAGCATTCCTCTCTCGTTGAACCATCTAGATCTACACCCTCATCAACCGGTTCCTTCGGTCTATGTTTAGATGGCCCCAAAGAGGCGTTCTTCTCGCAGCAGAGGGGAGTCTAGTGCGGCCATGGCACGTCGTGGTAGGGCGGCCGCATATGGCAGCGAATCTGCGCCTTCGAGCAAGGTCTTGGACAGAAAGGTACTCCGACCTCGAGCGGTATCATTTATCAATCTTAACCGCCATCTTCCGAGTTTAGTGGATGTTCTTTGCAGTCAGCCAAATTTAGATTTCTTCATGTCTGAACATCGACGCATTTATCCGAATTTGGTGCATCAATTTTATAGCAACTTCACCATGTCTGGGGAACATCCGATTATTGTGGTTAATGGCCAACGGGTTATACTCTCGACAGAATTTTTAGGAGTGGCATTTAATCTCCCTCATGAAGGCTTTACATTTGAAGATATTGTGGTTCCTGAAGAAACTGTTTATGAAATGATGACATCTGAAGAAAAAGGTGCACATTCACTTGCTGGGTTAAACGCCAATCATTTTCCTCCCCTGCAACATATATTACACAGAATGATCACTACTATCCTGCTCCCACGAGGAGGAGGCCATGACAAAGTGACAGAGATCCATATGTTCTTATTTTACTATCTCTTGGGTGGTATTCCAGTTAATTTTCCAACTATGTTTTTAGCTCATATGTGTAACAGCATGAAACACAAGAATAGAACTCTTCCATATGCTGCCGTACTTTCTGCTATATTTGCACACATGGACATCAACCTCTCAAAAGAATCTTCTTAGGACATTAGAGAGGCTGATATATTTACTGTTCATTCTATTTGTCATAATATGGGCTATGAACTGCGAGATGGTAACTTGGTCCGGACATTGAAAAGTGCTGAACATGAAATTAGTTCTGAGGAGGAGGATGACGATGATGCACAGGCCGGTGTGCAACAGCCACATATTCCTATTGAGGACATGCCTTCCGAGGCGGTTCAGCTGCTCATGGACCGTTTGGATACTATTGATGATCGTTTAGACAATTATGGTGAGACTATGGAGGCTATGCAACATGCTCTCGCTGATCTGAAGCTATCTCATCAAGAGCACTCTCAGTATGTTACTGATACTTTGGCTACTCAATCCCACTTGCTTGAAGAGGTCTTGGAGTATATTAGGCGTCCGCCAAGCTCACCGACTCCGGATGACGATTAGACGGCTATGCTCTTGCAGAATGGCACACTTCCTATCCCTTGTCACCCCCTCCTTTTTGATGATGCAAACGAGGAGAAATTTTGTACTATTTGTGTGCCCAGGCAATCGGCTATCGGCTACTTATATTCTATGTGTATGTTGTGTGCTTGCATGCCTGTGTGATTTCATCATATTTCTGATATTTCTGTTCATTAGCAATGTTGCATTTTAGTCTTGTTGCATTTCAGTTTGCATTTTCGTTGTGTTCAGTTGAGTCTCATACATTGCATCTTGCTATTTACATTTCAGACTTTGCTCCCCTTACAACTAGTTGTCGGCAAGACCTTGTGGAAATATGCAATGTTAATCAATCTTACATATTGTGTTGTCTTTTATATCGGTCCAATATGGTGAGATGGAATGATTCATGCTAATGTGGTTTCACCTGTTCATGGAATGAAGTTTTTATATATAATTTTGTCATCATCAAAAAGGGGGACATTGTTGAACCCCCTCCTCATGTATTATGTCTTATGGATTTTGATGATGACCAAATGAATTTATATGAACTGAAAATGAGCTTTTCTAACATTTTGGAAGTGATCATGTCACATAAGGATTTGGCGTTTAGAAGGCTCAAGAACATCATCTCAAGAGTAAGTGTTTTGATTTGAATTTGGACGAAGAATCTAATTCAGAAGTTGTTTTGACAAGACAATCTATATGGCCAAAGATTACAAACGTTCTAGGACGATTGGTGAGATCGACTTCAACATATTGACTTTTGAATGTGTGGTTTGAAGTTCTTTATTTTGATCTCAAGGATTAAATTGGTTTAGAACTTATCTAAGTTTAAATGGTTTGAGTTTCATTCCCTCTCAAGCTTTAAAAACCATGTTGAAACCCCTAGACTTGTTCTTGGACTTAGTGAGTCTTTCACTCAATATTTTGGATGTTCTGGAACAAGGGTCGACCCCTTGGGTCGACCCCTAGGTCCTCTGGTTCTGTTAAACGTGGATCTTTTATCTCCAGCAGAAAGGGTCGACCCATTGGGTCGACCCCCAGCTACAAGGGTCGACCCCAAGGGTCGACCCCTGGTGATTCTTTTTTAGAACCCGGCGGGCTCCTTCACCAGACCTGCAAGGGTCGACCCCTGAAAACCCCTTTTGCCTGATTTGTTAAACCAGTACGGGTTCCTGGAAGGGTCGACCCATGCTGTCTGGCCCATCTGGCCCCTCATGAGGGTCGACCCCAAGGGTCGACCCTTTCTGGTTTGGGGTCGACCCTTTCTGGTCTGGGCGGCGCCGTGATTGTGGACTCTTGGCATTTCGACCAAATGGTCCAACCACACTTGTGTGGCTATCCTTAATCCACTCCATAACAAGTGGATCTTGTCCCATGGCTGTCCCTTGACCACCCTTGGCCTATATAACATCTTGTTGAGGATGAAAACCCTAAGAGAAATTCGTATGTCCTGATTTTGGGTTTCTTCCTAACATTTGTGTGTGCAGGTCACAGCAGCCACCTCCAGCCCTTGTTCCACCTTGGTGTGTGCGTGAATGTGAAGGGAAGAAGGAGGAATCAAAGTTCCAATCAAGCCTATGCTGCTGGCTGCGAGCGAAATCGAGATTCAGCCACATCCGAGCCAAGATCGTCAAGAACGGTCATCGTGCTGCACAAGTGTTTGATAAAATTCGCAGAAGAGAAAGGGGGAGCTCCAACCAGGATAAATCAATCCTTCTTCACTCTTTCCATTCTGAATCATTTAGCTTAAACTTGAGCATACGTTTGTAATCATTATTTCAGATATTTGTGTGTGGTGTTCGTGTTTGGTAACAGGAACGTGCGTGTGTGTGTGTGTGTGTGTGCTTGTTGTTCTACACAGCGTGTGTGTGTGATTCACTACATAGTGAAGCCTTAATCCTCCGTGTGAGGGGTGGACGTAGGGGACACGGCAGTGTACCCGAACCACCTAAAAATTCCGCGTGTCAATTGTGGTTTGCTATTCCGTTTACTTGTCGAGTGGGCTTCGCGGTGAGGTGAGCATTCACCATTTTCTCTATCAATCACACCCACTTCACACGCATTCACGAGTGTGATCCTGTTCGTGTAAGGCTAGAGCTTGTGTGCATAATTAGTATAGAATTCACGTAGTTAGTTTCTTTTAATTGGCCATCAATTTACCCCTCCCCTCTTGATTGCCACCCTCCGGGACTCAACAATTGGTATCAGAGCCTTGGTCTCTGTTTAATCTCGACCACACGGTCGTCAGAGCTAGATCCCATTAAATGGCAAACAAGGGGATGATGCCCGAAGGGCATTCTATTCAAAGACCTCCGTTCTTTGATGGATCAAACTACCCCTACTGGAAAAATAGAATGTATGTATTCCTACGTGCCCAAGACTACGATGTATGGCGTGTCATAAGTAGGGGTCCATATGTATTATCTGAAAATGAGAATGAGTGGGATGAAGAAGATATTAGGAAGTGTTCAACAAATTTTAAAGCTATGAATATAATTCAATGTGATGTTCATCCTAATGAATACTCACGTATATCTACGTGTTCCTCTGCACAGGAGATGTGGAACAAGCTACGGCTTATCTATGAAGGAACGTCGGAAGTAAAGGAAACCAAAGCCAATCTTTTAGTCCGGGACTACGAGCTGTTCGCAATGAAGCAAGATGAGTCCATTTCTGACATGTTTACTAGATTGACAGAAATTACAAATGGACTAAAGGGACTTGGCAAGGAGTATTCCAACAAGGAGCTTGTCAGAAAAGTTCTAAGATCCCTCTCTCCACAGTGGCATACAAAAGCCACTGTAATTGAAGACTCCAAGGATCTCAGCACTCTAACTCTGGATGAGTTGATCGGCTCGCTGATGACATATGAAATAAACATCAAAAGGAGCGAGGAGGATCACAAGAAAAAGAAAATTGTCACACCATTGGCCCTAAAGGTGAATCCACAAGATTCAGAGGGCAGCGACAATGATCCCTTTGGCAACTCTGAAGATGAGGAACTGGTTGCCAGAATCACACAAAGAGCAAGAAGGTTCGTCAAAAGAACCAGAAACTTTGGTGGTTAGTTCAGGAAGGGACCAAGAAGGCAAGGACCAAACAGAGGAGAAAGTAGCAAGAAAGAGGAAGTGATTTGCTATGAATGCAAGAAACCCGGCCATATGCGGGGTGAGTGCCCCGATCTCATCAAGAATGTGAAGAAAGGTAAGTTCAGGAAGCCCAAGGCCATGATGGCCACATCGAGCGATGAAGATCAGGAGGAATCCGAAAATGAAGATGGACTAGATGAGCTAGTCCAGAATCTATGTCTCATGGCCAATGACGACGAAGGAAATGAGGTAAATTCTGAAACTGAAACTCTTACTTGTGAACAATGGCAAATTGCATATGAATCTTTATATAAAAAATGTAAAAGATTCAAATCTAAAAATAGAAATTTGAAAAAAAAATTGATCATTTTGTGCATACTAAAAAATCATGTGAAGAGTGTCATGCTTTAAAATCAGAAAATGAAAACATGAAGCATGAAAATGAAATTCTTGCATCCAAAATTGAACTGTTTGAAGAAGAGATTTCATGCATGAGAGAAGAACAATCCACATTTTTGAAAATGTATGAAGAATTGAAAAATGATATGAAACAAGAAAAGTTTGAAAGCATTACTTGCAATGAAGCCAAAGTAAAGGCTAAAAAACAAAGTCAATCTCAAATGGCTCAAATAAAAGAGCTAAAGGATGCTCTTGCCATCCTTGAAAAATCAAAAGTTCAAACAACCCATTGGGCCCCCATAAGTTCAGCATCCTCCAAACCAAAGAAGCACATACATAATTCCTTTTCAAATGTTGGTAGAAGGAGAAAAATGCATCACTTGTTTCTATTGTGGAAAAATGGGTCATGACATGTATGATTGTAGAATTCTGAAATATGATGAAGAAAATCCTGCTAGATTCAGAAATAGAACATATATGCATCATGCCTCTAACTGTCATGGACCCATGCTTGCTTGGGTACCAAAATCTCCATAAGCACTTTGGTTGAATTGCAGGTCTACTCGAGAGCTCAAAGGAACAAATGGTATTTGGACAGTGGTTGCTCTCGGCATATGACGGGAAACGAGGAATGGTTTGTGGACCTGCATGAAAAGGATGGTGGGACGGTAGCGTTCGGTGGTAAGGACAAAGGTAAAATCATCGGAGAAGGTAAGATAGGTAAGAATCAAAATCATACCATTGAAAATGTATTGCTTGTGAAAGGTTTGCATCATAATCTCTTAAGCATAAGCCAACTTTGTGATAAAGGATGCAATGTGATCTTTGATTCTAACCACTGCACTGTTTTGAATAGAAATACTCATGAGATAAAGTTCATTGGTTTCAGGTATAACAATGTTTATATGATAGACTTGAATTATGCCTCTCATGAGAATTTATGTTTAATTGCAAGGAACAATGATGATGCTTGGCTCTGGCATCGCCGGCTTGGGCATGCTAGTTTCAATGTTTTGCTGAAATTATCTAAAAATGATTTGGTAATTGGACTGCCCAAGTTGAAGGCCGTCGATGATGGAGTGTGTGGGGCGTGTAGCATGGGGAAACAAACAAGGACATCATTCAAGAGCAAGAATGATGTGACCACATCGAGACCCCTTGAAATCATCCACATTGATCTCTTTAGACCAAGCAGAACACACAGCTTGGGTGGTAAATTATATGATTTTATAATTGTGGATGATTACTCAAGATTCTGTTGGGTTTACTTCCTTTCTCATAAAAATGATGCCCTGACGGAATTTGAAGCATTTTGCAGGGTGGTTCAAAATGAAAAGGGGTTTTGTATCAAAACCGTGCGGAGTGATCACGGCAGGGAATTTGATAACCATGAGTTCAATAATTTTTGCAGGTAAATCAAACGGTAGATGGGTTGCTCATACATCAAAAGAAGTATGCAATGGAGTTGCTGAAAAAGTTCAATTTGACATCAAAAAAACCACAACCAACTCCTATGTCCACCTCAATAAAAATTGATCAAGATGAGATAGGTAAATCAGTGGACCAAAAACTCTTTAGAAGCATGATAGGTTCACTACTGTATTTAACTGCTAGCAGGCCCGACATTCAGTTTGCTGTTTGCCTATGTGCAAGATTTCAGTCAAATCCAAAGGAATCACATATGTCAGCTGTAAAATGGATTTTTAGATATGTTGCTGGTTCAGTTAACTTAGGATTGTGGTTTCCACGTAATTCGTGTTTTGAACTAGTTGCTTATTCTGACGCCGATTACGCGGGCTGTAAGATGGATCGAAAAAGCTCCAGTGGGTATTGCCAGTTTCTTGGGAGATGCGTGGTCTCATGGGCCTCCAAGAAACAAAATTCAGTGGCATTATCAACAGCCGAAGCCAAGTATGTGGCTGTCGGTAGTTGAGTTGCCCAGGTGTTATGGATTCAACAGCAAATGATTGATTATGGCATATCCTTTAAAAACACCTCAATTCTTTGTGACAACACATCAGTCATAAACCTGTCCAAAAACCCCGTTCATCACTCTCGCACCAAGCATATTGAAATTAGACATCATTTCATTAGAGATCATGCAAGCAAGGGTAATATTGATATCAGCTTTATTGAGATAGATCGTCAGATTGCCGACATTTTCACCAAACCTCTTAGTGAAGACAAGTTCACATCATTTAGAAGAGAACTAGGGGTTTGTTGGATAGACAAGTCTGAATAATAGCCATGTGCATCAATGTATAAATAGGTCACTGCATTACATGTAATTGTATCAAGTTCCATGCATATAGTATTTCCCCTTGTCATGCATGTGCATTATTATTGCTTGAAAAACAAACAAAAAAATGTATGAAAAATCTTGATTGCATGTCTTGCATGTCTTTTATTTATAGAATACAACCATGTCTTTGTAATTTCTGTGGCCGATATTTCCTTGAGTTCTTTTAATGCCAGCAAGAGAGCATACTCCCTCGAAATCTGAAATTTGGAGACGTTAGAATATGAACGTCTACTATGATCCTAGATTTTCTTGAAACAAGTTCCCCAATGCATTCACCTATAAAATAACTCCAATTCCTTGATTCCAACATGATATTATCATTGGGGATTCGAGCCACATCATTTTTTTTCTTCTTCCCTTTCCCTTCAAATTTTTTAGTGAAAAACAGTGGAAGGGTCAACCCCAAGGGTCAAACCACGCAGAAGGGACGACCCCAAGGGTCGGCCCTCGCGAAACGGATCCTGTCTGGGGCCGGGGTGAAAGGGGTCGACCCATTGGGTCGACCTGTTAAGGTCGGGCGGCGTCCGCCGCAACCGAACAGCCCTAAATGGGGTAGAAACCCTATGTTTCCCCCTTCCCATCTCCTAAAACCCCCAAAGCCCCCTTCTAGCCCTAGCCACCACTCCTTTCATGCCCTCAAATCCCCTCTTGGCACCCACATGCTCAAGCCCTAGCCGCGGCCCTCTCGGTGGCGTCCCGCGCACAAATCCTTCCGAGCGCTTCCAACGCGTCTTCCTTGAGCTTCACTCCCACTGAGGCATGTTCTTGATGTGTGGAGGATCATAAATCTTTGTGGATAGCATTCCTCTCTCATTGAACCATCTAGATCTACACCCTCATCAACCGGTTCCTTCGGTCTATGTTTAGATGGCCCCAAAGAGGCGTTCTTCTCGCAGCAGAGGGGAGTCTAGTGCGGCCATGGCACGTCGTGGTAGGGCGGCCGCATATGGCAGCGAATCTGCGCCTTCGAGCAAGGTCTTGGACAGAAAGGTACTCCGACCTCGAGCGGTATCATTTGTCAATCTTAACCGCCATCTTCCGAGTTTAGTGGATGTTCTTTGCAGTCAGCCAAATTTAGATTTCTTCATGTCTGAACATCGACGCATTTATCCGAATTTGGTGCATCAATTTTATAGCAACTTCACCATGTCCGGGGAACATCCGATTATTGTGGTTAATGGCCAACGGGTTATACTCTCCACAGAATTTTTAGGAGTGGCATTTAATCTCCCTCATGAAGACTTTACATTTGGAGATATTGTGGTTCTTGAAGAAACTGTTTATCAAATGATGACATCTGAAGAAAAAGGTGCACATTCACTTGCTGGGTTAAACGCCAATCATTTTCCTCCCCTGCAACATATATTACACAGGATGATCACTACTATCCTGCTCCCACGAGGAGGAGGCCATGACAAAGTGACAGAGATCCATATGTTCTTATTTTACTGTCTCTTGGGTGGTATTCCAGTTAATTTTCCAGCTATGTTTTTAGCTCATATGTGTAACAGCATGAAACACAAGAATAGAACTCTTCCATATGCCGCCGCACTTTCTGCTATATTTGCACACCTGGACATCAACCTCTCAAAAGAATCTTCTTAGGACATTAGAGAGGCTGATATGTTTACTGTTCATTCTATTTGTCATAATATGGGCTATGAACTGCGAGATGGTAACTTGGTCCGGACATTGAAAAGTGCTGAACATGAAATTAGTTCTGATGAGGAGGATGACGATGATGCACAGGCCGGTGTGCAACAGCCACATATTCCTATTGAGGACATGCCTTCCGAGGCGGTTCAGCTGCTCATGGACCGTTTGGATACTATTGATGATCGTTTAGACAATTATGGGGAGACTATGGAGGCTATGCAACATGCTCTCGCTGATCTGAAGCTATCTCATCAACACCTGCAGCGTGGAGGTACACTCGCCACCCTCCTCGTAGGCATTGCTTTACTCGTATATTTTTGTATATGCCGCTGCATGAGTGATAGATTATCTAGCTTGTTATCATTTTATCACCGCTGCGAGAGCGAGAGTGAGTGACCGTCCCGTGACTCGACCCGAGTTAACGCGAAAAGGCCGATACCCGAGACTCACTGTCGGTTTCTCAACAGCGCACGGTCCCACGTCTTCCCTCGCTTAGGGACGATCGCGAGCTAGAGTCCCAGGTCGCGTGTCCGTCCCGCATCAATTTGGTATCAGAGAGTAAGTTGAGTCTAGGGTAGTATTTGGTCAAAAACAAAAAAAAAGAGTCATTTAAGTCGAGTCTAAGTTTGAGTCGGTCCAAGGTTGCATCGCATACCTTATTCGGTATATTAAAAGGTGTTGTCCGAACGTTAGGCTACGTCTATAAGGAAGACCGCACACTTGCGCGAGTGATCTACAGATCGATTAGCTCCATCACGTACCGAGTCTTGGTTTAAGTGTAGGGTCCTTAGTGTGCATTAGTTAGTGCATTCCAACCTTGCATAGTCGTGTCTAGTGTCTTGTCCAAGTGTCGGCATGTCTAGCATGTAGTTTTCCCCCCAATCTCCAATGGAATCTCAGTCGCCCAGGCGATATGACCATTGGCCCACCCATGGGTTGGGCAACCATTCTCTCCACTTTTGTAGGCCCGAAGCCTCGGATTTTTATGGCTCCAATGACCCGGCCGACTACCTAAAGTGGGAGGCCACCATGGACACATACTTTGATTGTTATCCCATGTCCGAAGCCGAGCAATTCTATTTTTCCAAGCAGAAACTTCTCCACGGGGCTGCCGAAAAGTGGAGAGACATCGAAGGCTTGAGAGAGGTTAGGAGGCAATGGCCCATCGAATCATGGTGGGACATGAAGAGAGCGCTTAGGAGGGTCTATCTTCCCCGCCCACCAACCTCCAACCACGTGGGTCATACCACTAGCCAACCCCACCAACTCACCCACAATCATGGGGGCCACACCTCCAACCAACCTCGCCCCTTCACCTCCATCCAAGCCCACCAAAGCACTCCCAATCAAGTGGCCCTCCCAGTCGCCTCCAACCAAGTGGAAGCCCCACTTATAGTTCAGCCTAGGTCCGCATCCGGGCCGAGAGATGAGGAGCGAGTCCACCCCGAGGCCCCTACTCCAACCCGCACCTTAGATGAAATCAAGAAAATGCTTTCGGATTGGTAGGAAAGGATAGAAAGGACACATGCTCCTTCACCACCCGTGAGTGCTCGATTGCCACTTTCTACTTCCAAACTTTATTTGGAGCCACCCAAGCTCGAGCCACCCATGTTTTTAACGAGTACGCTTTTTATCGCCGAGTCGCTTCTTAGTTGGCTCAAGGATGGCTTGGTCCCACCTCCTTACCCACCAATGGATCCCACCTTACCTCTAGTGCCCGTCAACTCCTTCCACACTACACTCCGGTCTAGTCACCATGTTGATACCTTAGATGGCCTTGTTACGGGATTAGACTCGCAATGGCAGTTGACGCACTCCTTGGCCCGAAGTTTTGACAAACCCACTAGTCTTAGCTTCACCCATCCAGCCTTAGGGTCCCTTACCTCCGTGTTCACCGTGGGTTGTGTCACCACGGAAATTCTTCTATTCATCCCTATGCCGGCCGAGCCCGACTTCATACCCTTTTGCCCAATGGAGGAACCATACATCCTACATATGCTCAGCGTCCCACCTACCACAATGTATGAAGGTGACCATACACACCTTCAAGACTTCCATACATGGGACCGTGACTTGTAGGAACCCACCACAAGGGGTCATACCTTCTTTGATCCCTTTCACCCATTCCCTAGTAGGCCCCTTGACCCTCCATATATACTTCATTTCTTCGAGGGAGTCCACTACAACACCCCTACCCTACGGGCCGGGTCATCTATACCCACCAAACCCAATCTCGATACACCCACACCCGGTTCTCCTAGCCCTCTCAAGTCTCCCAAATCCAAAGGGCCGTCCATGCATGACTGGGTCACACTAGGGCGTCTAGGTGTTCCCCATTCCGCAAACCACCGGTTGCATAACATGCATGCATGGCACATATTCGGGTGTCCTGGTCTGCCGTCACACACGTACGGGTCGGACTAACATTAGGTTTGTTTAGGGTCTGTGTGAGTCTTTGTTTCGTCCAGTTTATTTGTCGAGTGCATTATGTGTCTGTGCATAAGTTGAGTCGAGTCAGTTTTGTGCGCTCGCGTTGTTAGTCCCTATCGAGTATGAGACTTGTCGGACTATTGGGATCGGTTCTACTCCACATATCGGATCTAGTCACATAAGGGACCCGCGGTGATTCCTAGTGAGTCTTTGAGCCGCCTCTCTCATTTGAGAGTGACCCCACCCCAGAGTGTCCACCTCTAGCCCTATTCCCATGGCAGCATGCGCATATCAAATCTATACGGAATGAGCAGGTATCGATTATTTGGAGTGGAGCGTACTCCGCGCTTCCAGGTTCGGTGATGTATCTGCCGGAGCTACTCGAGCAGCCGTACCCCTTACTCGACGGGGTCGAGTTCTTCCCACCCGGGGAGAGTTGATGGGAATCGACGCCGAGCACTGACATTTTTATTTTGCACTTGTGTCCTTTTAGTTTGCTTTTATATTCTTGGGAAAGTATGTAGGCAATTGTAAGGCTTTATAAGCCACTTTGTCATTCCCTTGGATTCTTTGGGTTTTTGTGCAAAAAGTGTAGTAGGTCAAGGAAGGGCCCCCAATCCTTCTCCATTGGTCCACCTAAGCCATGTAGGGCTGTTCAACCATCCTAGGTGACTTCTACAAGGGTTGAATGTCAATTAGACACATGGGGGGATAATTGGACTAAAAAGTCCAAGATGCCACCTACCATGGCCTCTTGGTCAAGGGGGCGCCCCCCTCCCTTTAGCATTTTTTTTTTCAAAAATACATTGATTAGAACTAATTAGTTCTATCCCTTATGTACCTCTCCTAACCCTAGATCTAAGGGTAGTTAAGGTCTTTTTTACTTTTCTATAAATACCATGTATTTCCATTTTATGTAGAATTAATGAAGTGAAAAATTGGCATTTGCTCCAAGGAAGGGTGCGCCCCTTTCTCTCTCTCCCTGGTTCTTATCCTTCCTCCATCCCTCTAGGGTGTGAAGCTCATTCTCCTTAGCCCCTATGAGTTCCATTTCTGACGTCGCCGCCATCGCACTGTCGTCGCGCCACCGCCACCATCGTCGGATTCTATCTACATCAGAATAAAAGCTCATCTCCAGATTTTTATCTCTGGTTCTTGTTGTCTGATCGAGCCCTCATTTTGAGGGTTTGTTTTTTCCATCGCCCCTAACCCCCAGTTCAAATTTCGTGTCATTTAGACTTCATTTGGTATTGTTCCCGCATTTATTATTCTCCCCCCTGTAATCTGTCATTCTGCATATCTACAGGACAGAGTCACCTTCTTGTATTTTCCCCACCCACTTATAAATTTCCACACAAATCACAAAAATTCCTCGGTGTTCCTCACATATACCTCCTTCCACCATAATTTTCGTGGAGTCTAGAAAAATCATTTCCCCTTCGGTCAAAGGTCAGTTTCAGGCAGATCTCTTGCTGTCCTGTGTGTCTGTCAGTCCGAGTCAAAAAACAAAACAGTGTTACAGTCATTCTCATCTTCAATCCGTTTGGTGGATAGAGCTGTGAAAAATATATATGTTGTAGTTGTTTGAGTGCTTTTTCCAACGGTACCAGCCACAACTCGATCGGCCTCTGGATCTGAGCCACATAATTCTTGCAGCCGAGACGTGCAGATCTGTTCCCTGTGTAGGTCTGAAATTGCAGTCCGGGAATAATGCGTGCAAAATTATCAAAAGTCAACTTCTGGAACCGCCACTTTAGGAAGTCGATCAGGGACATCCCGCCATCGTCACAGCCAAGCGGCGCCTTCAAAAGATCTCAGGAGCGTGATGTTCCTTTGGAAACCGTGCCTTGTTGTCTAGCGAGTAAGAACCGAGTCGGCGCAGGACCGAGTCAGACCAGCAGGCCGAGTTCGTGCCATACGTACCTCCAGATTGCTGCCCGTCAACCCAGGGTCAGTCCTCCCGGGCCCCACTTGTAGCCCTTTACCTCCCTGCGTGGAGTGGGCAATAGATTTCACTATTGTAATTAACTTTTACCGTTGTTACCGGGAGTTACCGTACTTGGTCGGGAACGTCTTCCCCACGCCTGGAGCGTGGAGGTACACTCGCCACCTTCCTCGTAGGCATTGCTTTACTCGTATATTTTTGTATATGCCGCTACATGAGTGATAGATTATCTAACTTGTTATCATTTTATCACCGCTGCGAGAGCGAGAGTGAGTGACCGTCCCGTGACTTGACCCGAGTTAATGCGGAAAGGCCAATACCCGAGACTCACTGCCGGTTTCTCAACCGCGCACGGTCCCACGTCTTCCCTCGCTTAGGGATGATCGTGAGCTAGAGTCCCAGGTCGCGTGTCCGTCCCGCATCAATTTGGTATCAGATCGCAAGTTGAGTCTACGGTACTATTTAGTCAAAAATAAAAAAAAAGAGTCATTTAAGTCGAGTCTAAGTTTAAGTCGGTCCAAGGTTGCATCGCATGCCTTATTCGATATATTAAAAGGTGTTGTCTGAACGTTAGGCTACGCCTATCGGGAAGACCTCACACTTGCGCGACTGATCTTCGGATCGATTTACTCCGCCACGTACCGAGTCTTGGTTTAAGTCTAGGGTCCTTAGTGTGCATTAATTAGTGCATTCCAACCTTGCATAGTCCTGTCTAGCGTCTTATCCAAGTGTCGACATGTCTAGCATGTAGTTTTCCCCCCAATCTCCAATGGACTCCCGGTCGCCCAGGCGATATCACCGTTGGCCCACCCATGGGTTGGGCAACCATCCTCTCCACTTCTGTAGGCCCGAAGCCTCGGATTTTTATGGCTCCAATGACCAGTGCAACTACCTCAAGTGGGAGGCCACCATGGACACATACTTTGATTGTTATCCCATGTCCGAAGCCGGGCAATTCTATTTTGCCAAGGAGAGACTTTTCCACGGGGCTGCCGAAAAGTGGAGAGACATCGAAGGTTTGAGAGAGGTTAGGAGGCAATGGCCCGTCGAATCATGGTGGGACATGAAGAGAGCGCTTAGGAGGGTCTACCTTCCCCGCCCACCTACCTCCAACCACGCACTACTAAAAATTTACATATATAAGGCAGAAAATAGAAGGCAGAAATAAATTGTGACTTATATTTGTTAGATTATAAGGCAAAAATAAAATCAGCCTTCTATATATGTTAAATAAATTTTATAGAAGGCAGAATATTAAGTTATGTCTTATATAATATATTAAATAAAAGACACTAATAAAAATATGCCTTTTATACAATTTTAGAAATGGATTCCCTCTTCCCGTTTTCCCTCCGCCTCCTCACCTCCCCGACCCCTCTCTCTATTTCTTTCCCTCCGCCTCCTCACCTCCCCGACCTCTCTCTCTCTCTCTCTCGCTCTCGCACACCGTCACGATCACCCTCAACCCCTCTCGTCGTCACGATAGCCCTCGACCCCTCTGTCACTCTCGCTCTCGCCGTCACGATCGCCCCCGACCCCTCTCTCTCTCGCTCTCGCAGTCACGATCGCCGATGCGCCCCTCCCACCTTCTCTCACCGTCGGCACCAGAGTCGCCATTGTCGAGGACGCGTAGCATCGAGGGAGAACTGCCATCACCGATGGTTGACCAGCCAGGTACAAAATTTATGGGAAGCTTTGTAAGGTTTTTGTTGAATCACCATCCACCAATCAGTCTTTTGGTTTGTGCATAAGTCCCAAAGCCATTTGCCAATGAGTGCTAAATTCATAATCTGCAAATTTTTGACTCCCAGGTCTCCAAATTTGACCAGCCTGCACACTGATTCCCATTTGACCAAGGGGATACCATGAGCGTTATCGTTATTACCTTCCAGATTAACCTTCTGATTCTGTCGATGCTCAATCTTACATTTTGGGGCATTAGGAAAATAGACAAATAATGTTGAGGCACTACCGATAAAACTGAGTTGAGGAGAGTGAGCCAACCCCCTAATGTTGATGCACTGTCTTTGGCATCGACAGAATCTGATGATGGCACCCTGCAATGGCAGTGCTTGACGGCACTCTGCTTAATCTCAATTGCTACTGTCGCTTCTTTAGCATCGACGGTGGATCTGCACCACTGTCCTCAACAGCTTTCGACGAGCGTGCTCAGTAGTGCTCCACGGCAAAACTGTTTCCATCCCTTGATACTTTCAGTTCGTTCTTCCTATTGTGAATAGGGTCTTGATTTCTGTGATACGTGCATGTATGGATTATTGAGCATGCCCGTAATGGTCATTGGCGTTGGTTCATTTTGTGTTTTTATGGGTTTTCTATCTTTTATCTTGGGCTCATGTGGGATTATATTTTTTCTCTCCATTTGAATGAAATGGACTACTTCAAAAATTGAATGATTTGTTTTTCCCAAATTTTGACACTGTATCAATCAATTCCTCTCCTTTCTCTACATTTAATTTCACTTTTCCTCTTTAATTACTACCCTTCATATTTCTTCTACATCAATATCAATATTGATATTCTATATTTTTAAAAATAAATACCAAAATTAATGCTCCAAACAAATGAGTCAAATAACTCGACATATAAATGTTGGAGAAAAGCCCAAATTTAATTATTAGATTACGTGAGCTATTGCACAGCTTATATTTCCTGGTAGGGCTCCAGACTTGTGCATCCTTGAAGCACTAGTTGACTCGAATGTGTAGTCTCAATGGATCTTGACTATTGAAGCCTTTTTATGGACATTTCTCATGTTTCAGACAGTCATTTTGTTTTCTATTTGTATGACTGAACATAAAGTCCAAACATTTCCTTTCTTCAGGCTAATATTTTGGTTTATTGCTTCTTGATATGCATGCTAATATCTTTACATCTCTCTTTAAATGCTCCTTTTAGTTGCAGGCTCAACCGCAAAGCTGATACTATGAACCTGACAATCGTGATTGGCGTGGCCGATCTGGCCAATTACCACCAACAGGAGAAGAGAGGTCATGGGAAACTCTCCGTGAAAACAAGGAGTCTGTTAATTTAAGATCTCAAGAGTCTAGTCAAACTATCAAGTTGGACCAAGTGAGTGCAAAGTTTTCTTCAAAAGTTCAAGTCTCCACAACTCAAGGGGTAATTTTCAGAACTACAATTAGCATTTTTCAGAATATTTCTGATCTATGTGGTTCTTTTTAATACTTTCCAGATCGCCTTCAAAAAATATTTTCCACATGATAGGGTAGAAAAATACTTAAGGCACTGTCCCTTAATATTTTTTCAGAATAAACTTAGTGGAGAAATACCAAGGCTTATATACTTGAATGAAGTTCTGCCATATTTGTTAATTTTTCATCTCATGTAATTGTAGAAGGTGTCATTTGTATATTATGTTGTTTCTTTTGAGTGAAAATATTTGACAAGTCTCTAAGATTTTCTCTTCAGGGGATTGAGGGGAAACAATTTTGAAGGGACTCTTTCACCTGATATGTGTCAGTTGACAGGATTGTGGTTTTTGTGAGTCCCCTGACTTCAGATAATTTTATTATGTTGTGCTCTTTCCTACTTCCAATTTTAACATGGACAATGCTTTTTTTTAATTGTAGTGATGTAAAAAACAACAGCTTGACAGGGGGAATTCCTTACAGCATTGGAAGCATGCTTTGCCCTTTGTGTTCTTGGATTTCCGAATTTTTATTATTGTGCTTTGTCAAACAGAGGATGATTTCCAAACTTCTTTTAAAAATTCCTTTTCCCCTGGATACACATATCTAATCACTGATTTTGATACTGGAACTTCACTTTGCTCTTTCTTTTATAGTTGATTTGCATACTATATACTGTGACATTCTTTTTAGTTATTTTTTTCCTGGATTCACACACTTAATGTAAGTTGATTTCCATGTTGGAACTTTGTCGTGCATTTTTTCCCTTTATTAAGCTTTTCGCAAACTTGTCCTTTGTGTTCTGCTTCTTTGATTGTCTCAAGTGCTTGTGAATTGGTTTTCAATATGTAGAATGATTTTCATTTTTTATTTCAGATGATTTTTGTAGGGCATTTTTATTAGTAAAAGTTAAAGGTGAATTGTTCACATGATTAATCATCCATCCAGACATTACACCAAAATGAAATCTGCCAGAAGAATGAAGATCTCAGTCAATGAAATAATGCACCTAAAGGGAATTGACATTTTTCATTAAAAGGAGAATGGCATGTTTAATGTATCTTCTGCTTATTCTTCTAACTAAAGTCGATAATCTGAACCAGATTTCAACTAAGCAAATAAAAAGGAAATATTAAGTGGCGTCTGACATGAGATGTATTGATCTGAGTCTATTTTTGTAGATAGTTTAAGGATACTAGCTATTCATGCGGATAGTTTATTCTGAATTTTACATTATTTTGGCAGGGTATACATCTAAAATTCTGTGACAAGTGTTCTAATTACACTCCCCCAAGGTTACACAACAATCGAGTCTGCAGAAGGAGTCTTCTGAAAATGGTGGGTACAAAGCCTGCATAAAATTTCATGAGCGCTTCTATTTTATTTTCCTGATCATTTCAATCTCAAAAGTTTCAGGATGATCACTGTTTGTGCATAAATAATTGTGTTGGCTATGGTGGTGCTCTGCATTTTGTTTACATTGTAGACCATCTGAAGAATGAGGAAGTGGAAGAGTAGGAGGATTGGAGATGCCGTAGGAGGAGGACAATGGGGGCAGAGACCAACATCCAGCTGTGTATGCCAATTTGGACTATGTTGCATTGGCAATTTATTTTTTAAAATCCAATGTAAACGTCTACAAGGATTAACAATCTTTGTATATAAGCAATGTGATGTATGTATTGTAATTTGTAAGGTGATAAACAATGTCTTTTGCCTATTTTTTTAATTTGCATTTTCAATGTGACTATTGTAAGCTGTTTAATGGTGAATATGGACATGTGTACAATGTAGACCCATTTGAAATGATGGACTTCGTTCATGTGCAAGCCATGGTGTTTATATTCTCATTTGATTCTGCTCATGTGTTGAATGTATAACATGGCATGACAATGGTGGGTGATAGCCATGGAGGTAGTTATGAAGTTAGTATAGAAGGCAAAAAAAATTGCCTTCTATTGATTTATTTTGACAACTTATAAGATAAAACATTTTGCCACTTAAAAGGAATAGAAAGCAAAAATATTTGCCTTCTATATAGATCTAAGAAGGGAGAAATTATCGTCTTCCAAAAAACAATAGAGGGCGCATATAAGTGCCTTTAATCATGAGTTTATATGGCGAAAAAAAATTGCCTTCTCTAAATATCATTTCTGCCTTTTAAAATTTCTACCTTCTAAAGTTCACTTTCCGCCTTCTATTTGCATAGAAGATTGTGGAATAGAAGGCATAATATAATTTGCCTTCTTTCCGCCTTCTAATAGAATAGATGGCAGATCTTGACACTTTAAAAGGCAGAAGAATTTTGCCTTATATTATTATTTTTCTAGTAGTGACGGGGGTCATATCACTAGCCAACCCCACCAACTCACCCACAATCAAGGGGGCCACACCTCCAACCAACCCCCCCCCCTTCACCTCCATCCAAGCCCACCAAAGCACTCCCAATCAAGTGGCCCTCCCAGTCGCCTCCAACCAAGTGGAAGCCCCACTTATAGTTGAGCCTAGGTCCGCATCCGGGCGGAGAGATGAGGAGCGAGTCCACCCCGAGGCCCCTACTCCAACCCGCACCTTAGATGAAATCAAGAAAATGCTTTCGGATTGGTTGGAAAGGATAGAAAGGACACATGCTCCTTCACCACCCGTGAGTGCTCCATTGCCACTTTCTACTTCCGAACTTTATTCGGAACCATCTTATTTGGAGCCACCCAAGCCCGAGCCACCCGTGTTTCTAACGGGTACGCTTTTTATCACAGAGCCGCTTCTTAGTTGGCTCAAGGATGGCTTGGTCCTACCTCGTTACCCACCCATGGACCCCACCTTACCTCTAGTGCCCGTCAACTCCTTCCACACTACACTCCGGTCTAGTCACCATGTTGATACCTTGGATGGCCTTGTTACGGGATTAGACTCGCAATGGCAGTTGATGAACTTTTTGGCCCGAAGTTTTGACCAACCCACTAGTCTTAGCTTCACCCATCCAGCCTTAGGGTCCATTAGCTCCGTGTGCACCGTGGGTTGTGTCACCACGAAAATTCTTCTATTCCTCCCTATGCCGGCCGAGCCCGACGTCATACCCTTTTGCCCAAGGGAGGAACCATACATCCTACATATGCTCACCGTCCCACCTACCACAATGTATGAAGGTGACCATACACACCTTAAAGACTTCCATACATGGGACCGTGACTTGTGGGAACCCACCACAAGGGGTCATACCTTCTTTGATCCCTTTGACCCATTCCCTAGTGGGCCCCTTGACCCTCCATATATACTTCATTTCTTCGAGGGAGTCCACTACCACACCCTTACCCTTCGGGCCGGGTCGTCTATATCCACTAGGGATGTCAACGAGTCGGATAGGGTGCGGATAGTGGACTATCCGTATCCATATCCGATAAGGAAGAACTGTATCCATTTGCTGTTCGTTAAGTAGTATTCAGAAAGTGGTGTATCCGAAACTATTATCGAGTATCCGAAAAATACGGTTAACAGACGGTTAGCGAATAGTTATCGGACATAAAAGTACATATAAGATTAAAATTTAAGATGTAAATTAACTCAATTAGAAAAAAATTATAAATTAAAAAGAACAATCCATATGATAAACAAACACATTTCAATTTAGTTCTCATATCATCGTTATTCATGAGTCAATAAGTAATGCAATTAAAAGTATACACATATATAATATTACAATATCCCGAAAGATAATATGAAACATATAAAATTTAAATAATAAAATAAACTAACTCTTTTGGACTTTAATCTCCATTGTATTCTCATTCTTTACGTACCTTTCATGAAAATAAAGAATATATTAAGTTCATAATTTAAAAGTTTATAAAAAAAATCTTGTAATTTATAAATATTTTACCATCATGAAAATAAAAATGACCTAAATTATACACATATCTCATCTTGAATATCATTTTCTTCAACACACTAAATTATTTGAGTCAAATACAAACTTGTTTAACAGTAACGGACGGATACGGATTCGGAATGAGGTATATCCGTATCTGTATCCACTAAGAAATTGGATATATCCGTATTCGTATCCGTTAATTTATCGGAAAGAAAAATACTATCCATTTACTATTCGTTAAACTAACGAAATGGACGGTTATCGGATTATCAGTTACCATTGACATCCCTAATACCCACCAAGCCCAATCTCGATACACCCACACTCGGCTCGTCCACACCCGGATCTCCTAGCCCTCTCAAGTCTCCCAAATCCAAAGGGCCGTCCATGCATGACTGGGTCACACTAAGGCGTCTAGGTGTTCCCCATTCCGCCAACCACCGGTTGCATAACATGCATGCATGGCACATATTCGGGTGTCCTGGTCCGCCGTCACACACGTACGGATCGGACTAACATTAGTTTTGTTTAGGGTCTGTGTGAGTCTTTGTTTCGTCTGATTTGTTTGTCGAGTGCATTGTGTGTCTGTGCATACGTTGGGTCGAGTCGGTTTTGTGCACTTGCATTGTTAGTCCCTTTCGAGTATGAGACTTGTCGGACTATTGGGATCGATTCTACTCCACATATCGGATCTAGTCATATAAGGGACCCGCGGTGATTCCTAGTGAGTCTTTGAGCCGACTCCCTCATTTGAGAGTGACCCCACCCCGGAGTGTCCACCTCTAGCCTCATTCCTATGGCAGCGTGCGCATATTGAATCTATACGGGATGAGCAGGTGTCGATAACTTGGAGTGGAGCGTACTCCGTGCTTCCAGGTTCGGTGACGGATCCGCCGGAGCTACTCGAGAAGCCGTACCCCTTACTCGACGGGGTCGAGTTCTTCCCACCCGGGGAGAGTTGATGGGAATCGACGCCGAGCACTGATATTTTTATTTTGCACTTGTGTCCTTTTAGTTTGCTTTTATATCCTTAGGAAAGTATGTACGCAATTGTAAGGCTTTATAAGCCACTTTGTCATTCCCTTGGATTCTTTGGGTTTTTGTGCAAAAAGTGTAGTAGGTCAAGGAAGGGGCCCCCCAGTCCTTCCCCATTGGTCCACCTAAGCCATGTGGGGCTGGTCAACCATCCTAGGTGGCTTCTAGAACGGTTGAATGTCAATTAGACACATGGGGGGACAATTGGACTAAAAAGTCCAAGATGCAACCTACCCTGGCCTCTTGGTCAAGGGGGCGCCCCCCTCCCTTTAGCATTTTATTTTTTTTTCAAAAATACATTTATTAGAACTAATTAGTTCTATCCCTTATGTACCCCTCCTAACTCTAGATCTAAGGGTAGTTAAGGTATTTTACTTTTCTATAAATACCATGTATTTCCATTTTATGTAGAATTAATGAAGTGAAAAATTGGCATTTGCTCCAAGGAAGGGTGTGCCCCTCTCCATCTCTCCCTAGTTCTTATCCTTCCTCCATCCCTCTAGGGTGTAAAGCCCATTCTCCTTAGCCCCTCTGGGTTCCATTTCTGCCACTGTCGCCATCGCACCGCCGTCGCACCACCACCACCATCGTCGGATTCTATCTACATCAGGACAGAAGCTCATCTCCAGATTTTTATCTCTGGTTCTTGTTGTCGGATCAAGCCCTAATTTTTAGGGTTTGTTTTGTCCATCTCTCCTAACCTCCAGTTCAAATTTCGTGTCATTTCAACGTCATTTGATATTGTTCCCGCATTTATTACTCTCCCCCATGTAATCTGTCATTCTGCAGATCTACGGGATAGAGTCACCTTTTTATATTTTCCCCACCCACTTATAACTTTCCAAATAAATCACAAAAATTCCTTAGTGTTCCTCACATATACCTCCTTCCACCATAATTTTCGTAGAGTCTAAAAAAATCATTTCCCCTTCGGTCAAAGGTCAGTTTCAGGCAGATCTCTTGCTGCCATGTGTGTCTGTCAGTCCGGGTCAGAAAACAAAATAGTGTTACAGTCATTCTCATCCTCAATCCGTTTGGTGGATGGAGCTGTGAAAAATATATGGTGTAGCTGTTTGAGTGATTTTTCCAACGGTACCAGTCACGCCTCGATCGGCCTCCGGATCTGAGCCACATAATTCTTGCATCTGAGACGTGCAGATCTGTTCCATGTGTAGGTCTGAAATTGCAGTCTGGGAATAATTCGTGCAAAATTATTAAAAGTCAACTTTTGGAACCGCCACTTCAGGGAGTCGATCAGAGACATCCCGCCATCGTCCCAGCCAAGCGGCACCTTCAGAAGACCTCAGGAGGGCAACGTTCCTTTGGAAATCGCACCTTGCTGTCTAGCGAGTCAGAACCGAGTCGGCGTACTACCGAGCCGGCGCAGGACCGAGTCGGACCAGTAGGCCGAGTTCTTGCCGTACATACCTCCAGATTGCTGCCCGTCAACCCAGGGTCGGTCCTCCCAGGACCCACTTGTAGCACTTTACCTCTCTGCGTGGAGTGGGCAATAGATTTCACTGTTGTAATTAACTTTTACCGTTGTTACCGGGAGTTACCATACTTGGCCGGGAACATCTTCCCCACGCCTGGAGCGTGGAGGTACACTCGCCACCCTCCTCATAGGCATTGCTTTACTCATATATTTTTGTATATGCCGCTGCATGAGTGATAGATTATCTAACTTGTTATCATTTTATCACCGCTGCGAGAGCGAGAGTGAGTGATCGTCCCGTGACTCGACCCGAGTTAACGCGAAAAGGCCGATACCCGAGACTCACTGTCAGTTTCTCAACCGTGCATGGTCCCACGTCTTCCCTCGCTTAGGGACGACCGCGAGCTAGAGTCCCAGGTCGTGTGTCCATCTCGCATCATATACCCCTGTCTTTGATCGAACAACGGATGCATTCTCGCCCTTGGTAGGACGACGGATACACGCTCATCCTTGGTCGGACGACGGATACATTCTCGTCCTTGGTCGAACCACGGGTACATCCTTGTCCTTGGTCGGACGACGGATGCAAGCTCGTCCTTGGTCGGACGATGAATATTGTCTACGCGGTACGACCGAGTCGATACCGGTTCATTGGGCAGGCTTGATGACACTACCGACTTGTGGTGTATTCTTCTCGATCCTATTGAGGTGAAGTCCCCCGGCGCTCATACTGAGTGACCGGAGGCTCTGGCAGCTTGAGAAGGCTTCAGTGTATTGATCTTCTTCGACTTCTCTGCTTCAGTGGGCCGCATCATTTGTCTTCGAGGCTTGATCACCATTGGATATATTTTTAGTGCCAACAAATGCCCCCCAGTCGCGGGTGTTGCGAGCATGGCACGAGCGAAGTAGGACCAGTGGATGAGCTCCATCTGGGTAGGTTTCTGTCTGGACGACAGAAGTTTGGAATGGCCCTTAAACCGGTGTGGAGGCTAATCCAACGCGGTCATAGGGTTGATAATACGGCGCGCCCTTATCCGGTGCGCCATTTGACAGAGGGGGGGTTAATTCGGCGCGCCATTTAGCGCGCCGAATTAACCCAAGGCAGAAACCCCTATATATGCTTTCTTTTGGCCTTTTTTCCTCTCATCCTCCTCATTTTCACCCAAACTTTCTCTCTCCTCTCTTCCTTCTTCCCACGGCACCGAGAGAGCAAGGTCGAGCGGCCTTCTTGAGCTGGTGAGGGAGAGTCTTTGCCGTTCTATTTTTGGGATTTAAAATCTTTCTTCCGGTCCCCGGGAGACTCCTAGTAGGGCTTGCCCTGGGAGCTATTCCCCTGGGTGTTCCGTTTTGGCCTCGGTGCGATACCCACGGCCTATTTTAGGGACCGTCTCTTGATGGATGTGTCCTGCTTCTTTATGGCAATCTCTCGGGCTGGGGAGACTCTGTCGAAATTTTGTCAGAAATCTTGTTTCACATCAATTATTTCTGACTTTGTTCATTCTTCTTGTCATGCTTTTTTTGCAGATAAGATGGCATCTGGTTCTTCTTCTTCTGCTTCCCGTGCCGTGGTGACATGGGAGAATGTGAACTCCCTAGACCGGGGGCATGAACAGCTTGACGTGGTCGCTGAGTCATAGGACTCTGAGACCGATACCGTGGATAACAGTCGCCTTCTCATCATCGGGGGTGATTCCTTCAATTATGACCGTGGTGATGCTGTCAGGAGGGATCACCCTGAGGATATGCACTTGATGTCCTTTCTCATGCGGTTTAATCTTCAAGGAAAGAGGGACCTGTTCCTTGTTCGGAAAGCCGAGCAGGCGTTGCTTGTTGAAAGAGACAGTCTGACTGACTTTGTGGTGCAGGGAAGGCCTATTTATCTGCCTGGTGAGACCCAGAGATGGAGTGCCATGCTTGGTATGCAGGACCTGGTCCCAATGGATGGGCTATTGACTAGGGCACCGGAGTTTGTACTGGCTCACTGGAATGAGTCTGCGGGTCGTGTCGACCGAGATAAGCCCATATTCGGCTTATTTCTTGCCCCACTGAGATGGGGATATAAAGAAGAATCCTTCTTGTTGGACTGTCTGGCGGTCCATTTCAAGCACCAAATTTCTATGGGATGGTTCGCCGAGCTGAAGGTCACCGATGCCCATGCATTCAGACCCGGAGCAGTGGAGTTCACGGACTACGTCCTTCAACATTATGCTCCCATTTTGACCAAGACCGGCGTATACCATAGTGTGTATGCCTCCAGGTATCACTACCCTATCTCCACGGGTTTATGATGTGGTATGATCGAGGTATTCTGCCTGGAGCGTAACACTTTCTGCACTTCGGAGGGAGAGACCTCTTTGGACCTTTGGAGTCTCTCACAGCTCAGCGGCTTGCCGATTGACGGTGAGCCATATGAAGAAGTATGCTGGCCCGACTACCTAAAGGATCAGACTGACAGTGAGGGCTGATATCTAGTGGGCTTTGCCTATCGATACCTGATGAAGGCGTACCGCATGCTTTGCCACTCATCATATGACGACAGGGAGGCACGCAAGCCTGGGGAGAAAAGGCGTGTGCGGAAGGGCGTTTGGCTTCAGTATTTCTTCAGTGGGAGGCACAAATATGAAGACTTTCCCACAGTAGCACCGACTGCCTTGAAGCGGAAGAAGAGAGTCTGGCGACAAGACACTGTCCCGCCTGTCTTGGGAGAAGGGCAGCAAGGAGGCCCAAACCCCACTGGTGTTGATGCAGTCACGCACTATGCTGCATATTTGACTTATTGTATTTGTTCATTCGCACTCCCGCAAGGTGACGAGAGTGTAATCAGGGCTGAAGCCATCTATCCTGCTTGCCTGATGCCTTAGGGCACGAAGCTGTCACTCTGCCTAGTGGCTTTATGCCTTATTTACAAGATGCTGGGGGACTTGCACCGGAACCGTCTCCCCAGGAATTTGTGGACGGTTGGTCCGATTCACTTCTTCAATGCATGGGTCTGTACCCTATTTCCAGAAGCTGCTCCCCGAGGGCTACAATTTGCATGCCTTGTTCCGAGGATGATCGAGTTTGCTAGCGCTGAACCGTCATCGACAGCGGAACAACTCTTTGCTATTCGAGGGAAGCTGACTAAGATCCCCACGGATGCACCCAGGGTCCTGCACTTTTGGAGCATGGCTGTGCATTCTAGTCCACTGGTGAATATGACGTAGAAGTGCAGTCTCTTCGAGGCGGAGGAGTTCATCCATCCAATCTCTGGCGCCAAGTGCACACGGCCAATCCTGGAGCCGGAATTGGTTGACTGGGCGTTTACTATTAGACCCAACGTCCTTTTCTTTCGGAAGAGTGGCATCCTATGGCTGGAGCCATATTACCCATTATGATTTAGTCGAAACTTTGGCTACGATCAGCACATTCCTCCTTCTTCTTCGTAGTTTGCGTTGCCGAACAGGCATAGGGCCGGCCAAGTGACAAATGATGATGCTCGAATATGGTGGGATTACTTCCACCGTCGAGAAGAGGTTTCATTCAGGGTCCCGGCCCCTGCTCGTTTCCCCCGCATCACCTCAGAATATATCAAGTGGTGTAACACGCGGACGGGATTTTACAGGAGCTCCCGTCGAGATTGTTGGGCTATTGCAGAGCACAGATTTTTGGATGCCCAGCCAGAACCGGCCTTGGACATTGATCCTTCTTATTTGAAGAAGTTGCGGTCGTGGACCAATACGGAGGTAATGGCTTATCTAGAAGCCCAGAAGGCTCGGAAACGCCACTCGCCCAGGGTTGAGCCGAAGTTGTCTGAGATCCGCAAGGATGACTTTGTGAAGACACTTCGGGGGCTGTGCCAGGTGAGCAGTGAACGGGTGGTTCTTCAGGAGATCCCTTTACCGGTGAAGGAACCCATTCCGTCCATAGCCGACTGGCGGCCTGCGTGCGACAGCTTGCACCCTTACCGGACTTTTATTACAGGGGAAGACAGAAGGGACGCACTGTACAGCAACACTCCTTGGCTGTTTGCACTGCTCCGCTCCCATCAGCTTTCAGTGGGTGGCCCGAGCGAGGCCATTTTGGACCATCCTCTTTTCATTTCCTTCAAGTATGCTGACGGGTGGGGGTTGGACCACCTGGGCTTGTATTATCACTTATCTTCTCGTGGCCATGCAGACTTGGCGTCGCTGGCCAAGCAAAGCGAGAAGATAGGAGATGTGTATTGGCTTGTTCGCGAGGCGGCCTCAAGAGACAAAGTGCCCTCGCTATTCTATTGGCCCCTTTCTCCCTTCTATACGGGACCAGCATGTATCTTTCATTTTTCATTCCAGCCTCTCAGCCTATTTTCTTTCTTCGGTGTAGCACGTGTCATTCTCACCCTTGCACTTGTGTAGTTCGACTCACTTTAGAGGAGACCCGGCACTTCAAGGAGTTGATGCTAAAAGCTCAGAACCCGACATACTTTGAAACTCCCGAAGCAGCCCCGACCATGACGCCACTTCCCTCTGATAATTCGCGAAAGTGAAGAAGGTCCCAGGTTAGGGAGGCTATTGGTAAGGCCAAGGTGGCAGTCACGCGGATGACGCGGCCTCGCCGAAGGCAGGCTGCGGGGCATGACCCAGCAATCGTTCCTCCATCGGCAGTGTCATTTGAAGAATTTGAGGCTTCTCATGTGCAGAGGCCTGGAACTGAAGGTATATCCCTCATTCTTTGTATCTTATCCTCTGTTCTGGCCGCATTGGCTGATCTTTTCTTTGCAGTTGCCGCTACTCCCACAGCAGCAGCCGAGCAAGAAGTTGTGATCGCTGCCGTAGTCGGAGAGGTAGAGGGGGATGTGCCCATGGCTCCCATGGAGGGGGACCTACCTTCTCCAACACCCAGCCATGAGATGGAAGGTGATTTGCAGTTTATTCATAGGACCTCATGATTCATTGTGTCTTAAGTCTGCTTGACTGTTCCTCACTTGAATTTCAGTTGAGATACAACTGCCCTTGCTTCCTGGTACTGAGATTACCGAAGAGGATTTTGCTGGGGAGAAAGCTGTTCTGGGGGGCGAGCCCACCCCGAAAATTCATTCGACTGGTACTCCCGCCGTAAAATCATCCGAGCAAACCTTAGTGGAGTGAGGTGCTCCCCTTATGGGTCTTGAAGCTGGAAAAGCGCCCCTTCTAGTGGGGGAACGTCGGGAGCCGGCAGAGAGCTCATCTTCTTCAGAGTAGGTCGACTATGGTGGCAATTCCAGTGAAGGGGAGTTCCCGCTTGTAGAGACAGAAACTAAAGATGTCGAGGCGTCTTCGGCTTATGAAAGTGATTATACGACCTTCAGTCCACCCCGGCTGGCATGGAGCGGCCTTGGGCCATCTGGTTCACTAAGTGAGCGTGGGGGCTGGGCCTATGGAGGCCATGCTTTCTACTGATGCAGGCTTGAGCCTAGTGCCGGTTCAGGTAGGGGATCTTCTACCGCTTTCACTTCACATCTCTCCTTACTATCTTTGCATCAGATGTCTAACGCATGTTGTATCCATGGTGCAGACCGATGTGGTATTACCGACTATAACTGTGCAGATACCTCTCCCGACTCTAGGTGCGGGTCATTTGACATTTCCACCAGTATTGCTGCCCATCGCTTTACGGTGCCCCAAGGATTTTGCTGCGGCAGCGAGCTTGGAGACTTCAGGGGCACTTATGGGTGCCGCTGGCTTGGCTGGAGCTGTGGAATCCCAGTCATCCATTGTCAGCAAAGAATCACTCTCGGGGGAGAAGAGTCTTCCCAAAATAGAAGCGGGAGAAATTGTCGAAGAGGAAGCTGGAGTTTCTGGGGATTTGGCCCTTGTTACAGAGTTGGCCCTGGTGGAGGCCGGTCAGGCTGGGCGCGAAGAACACGCATCCTCAACAGCGGAGATTCTTTATACCGCTGCATCGCAAGAGGCTGGCGGGGAGGTTTCTGTTATCAAGGCTTCCTCCACTATGATAGTTGCGGGAGTCGACTCCAGCGTCGGCGCCTTACAAGCTTTGTCGTTGTCATCTTCTGAACCGAGCGACGACATCTGGGCTACTGTTGACAGTAGAGTCGATTTTCAGCTTCCCGATACATCACCACTTGGCCTGCAATCGTCGAATGACCTGGTGTGGCAGTTCTTGGGAACTCTGCAGTAGACTATAATAGCCAGCTCAGATTTAACCTATGTGCAGCTAAGGGGCCTGGTAGAACACCTTTCCCATTCACTACTGGCTTTCGGCTGCCCCATGGACGATTGGACGCCACGGGTGATCTTGCTGTTAAAATATGTGAACAGGAGGGAATTCCTTGACCAAGAAGCAGCTGACTAGCTGATGGCCCTGAAGCTTGAGCAGACAGAATGTCGTGCAGCTTTCTCGTCTTTGAGGGAGACGGTGCAGTCAATGTGAAATATGGTCGACATCTCTTCACAGCGTCGGACTTATTTAGCAGCCAGGATAGCTGAACTTCGTGCTGAACTTTCCAGGGCTGAGGCTGAGCTACAAGAACACGAACAGCAAGAAGTGCAGAGTGTAGAGGAAGCGGCATTGGCTGAAGGGTGGGCCGCCTCACTTGAAGAAAAGCTAGTGCAGTTAGGAACTGCCGAGTCTCGCCTACAGGAACTATCCCGTTATCCCACCCGGGGGCTCTTGGAGCTTGAAGACATCTTCCGATGCCCGCTGCAGTAACTCCTTTTCCATTTTCTTCTTATTTTTTGGGTAAACCTTTATGTATCCTGGGGGATGCCCTGAGTAATCATGTAGTTTGTCACCTCATGAAAATGAAAGGTTTTCATTTGCCATTTAAGTCACGACTTCATTTTCCTTCTTTCTTTCTTCTTAGCCAATTGTCTCACCCTGGATATGTGAGTTACTAGGGCGGGAGAGCGCTCACGCCTTCAGTGAAGGGGTGAGGAGTTTGCTCCACCGTAGCGTAACCACTCCCAGGGCCAAATTTTGGCTAACACAGGTGGAATGCTCGAGGGTGAAAGCATAGTGGCCGCTTGGATCAAAGGGTAAGGTCAGAAGGCCCATTGGTAGGCTTTGCCGATGGTGACAAAGCTGTCAGGAGACCAAGAGTGTACTCATCGAGTAACGAAGAACCCGAGTGAGAGGTAGGCTTGCTAGTTTCCCCGAATGACAAAGAAAGTCAAGAACAGGTTTACTTATTGACGCAGATGGAAGGTCCAGACCAATAGTTTGCTTGTTGATTCCGCCGATGGTGACGAAACATAGAGGTAGGGTTTATTCATCGACATTGGTTGAATGTCGAAGCAAAGGAGGTTTATTCATTAACGAGGATGAAAGGTCCAAGTTAAAGGAAATGTCGACCGATCTTGTCGATGATGACAGGGGTCGAACACGGCTTTGTTCATCGACATTGGTTAAATGTCGAAGCAAAGGAGGTTTATTCATTAATGAGGATGAAAGGTCCAAGTTAAGGGAATGCTGACCGATCTTGCCGATGATGACAAGGGTTAGGACTGGCTTGTTCATCGACATTGGTTAAGTGTTGAAGCAAAGGTAGTTTATTCATTAACAAGGATGAAAGGTCCAAGTTAAGGGAATGCTGACCGATCTTGCCGATGATGACAAGGGTCAGGGCTGGCTTATTCATCGACATTGGCTAAATGTTGAAGCAAAAGAGGTTTATTCATTAACAAGGATGAAAGGTCCAAGTTAAGGGAATGCTGACCGATCTTGCCGATGATGACAAGGGCCAGTGACAATTTATTCATCGGCGGGACTTGGAAGGATATTCTACCTCGACCCTGAGGAGAGTGTGTCATAATCATTAATCATCATTTTTTTCTATTTCTTTTATATATCACATTACCGGTACAAGCTCCCATTCGAGTTTTTACCGGAACCAGCCCCCTCTTGCTTTTGCCCACGCACCCTCTCAGGTTTTCACGTGGCGGGATACCCGATTTTACCAGTGACGTCCTTTCAGGTTTTCACCGTAGCTGGGTTATAGCCGTTTTTTCCCCTACCCAGGGTATCTGGGTAAGTCTGGCGAGGCATCTCTATTTTTAGCCTCCCTCTTTTTTTCTTTTTTTTTTGAACTTGATTCACAGTACGAAGCCGGGATATATGAGGGCTTGCTCATCAGCCACGGACGGGAAGTCCGGATAAAGGGGATGTGGTGAGGACACGCGTCACACTTTACGACGGAGTACACGGATCTCGCCGGCATCCCTTTGGCTCGGCGACCAGTTGACAGATTAGCGGAGCTATCATCACTTATTTTATGCTTTGGGCCATGTTGGGCCTTGGTTTAGTCCGTGTGTGGACAATTTTCTTTCAGTCATGGACCTTTTTTAGGCCAATTAGGCTTTATTTGTGTTTTGTAGGCTTGCTAGAGGCTAGGGGGGGTTATTGGGCCATTTCTTGGTTCACTTCTCTGGCCCACGAAGGGCTGGCCACTTCTTTCCCCCCCTGGGCCCACCTTGGGAGGCGCACCTTGGCTAGGGTTAGGGTTGGGGGCGGACCATTCCCTCCCCTCTTGGAGGGAGTAGCAGCCGCCCTTCCCCCCCTTGCCCCCTCCCTCTTTTGGCCGCACCCCCCACCTTTCACTCCTAGAATCTAGGAGATTTGAATGCCTTCCCCGGTTGTGGCCGCCCCCCCCATCTCCTTTCCCCCTTGGCTAGGGTTTAGACCTAGCATTTCCCCATCCCATATAAAAGACTTTGTATTTTCTTTTCAAAGGATTAATGAAGAATTTGATGCTTGTGTGTTCGTGTGGAGTGCCACATTGTGAAAAGGGGCGACCCCTTCCTCTTCCTCCTCCTTGAGGGTGCGACGCCCTCACCTCATCTCCAGTCCTTGGGTGCGACGCCCAGGGGTAGGAGATCTCCCCCAAGGGATTCCAACGCCAGCAGCCTTCATTCATCGTCCACGGCGACGAGTTCGGTGGAGCGACGGAGCACGCAGGATCATCTTCCTCTTCCCCGGGCGTCCCTGTGCTGACAGCAGATTTGGTGTCCAGAGATCGGTCCGGTGCGTCCGCTTCCTGGCAGCGTCTCATCTAAGTTTCTTCACGACTTTCGTACCTCTTCCAGTCATCTTTCCAACCCCACCGGCCTTGGCCAAAAATTCCATCCACAGAGAAAGTTGTCTTTACAGACACTTTCATCGCTCTGTCTGCCTCCCTGGCAGTCTCACCTGTGATCCGAGACGACTTGGGTCACCGTTTGCATGCCTCTCCTTCCACCAAACCCCGCCAGTCCCTTCATAACATTTGTTCCCCTCCCAGTCACGAATCCAACCCCTCTGGTCTCGCCTTCAAACTCCATCGGGGTAAACTTTTGTCTTCAAGCACACTTTTAGTGCGCAATCCTGCGCTACAGTACCCGAGCGGGACTGTCAGCAGAGGGCCTCCAAAGGGGGTACCACTTCCCGTCCTCGGATCGATCCGCAACTTGGTAGGTCGACTCCTCACATCCCACCACACCTCCAGTAATCATCTCGGGCCGGAACTCCTTCTGTACCCTTGCGCCATCACCACCCCACCCACGGTCACAGATCAGACTGCCCTGAAGTGCTGTCTGTGCACCCCTGTTGTCACCCCCTTCGCACCCAATTCCTCCACAGGACCCCATCTGCCACCACTGCCCCTGGAGAGCCGCCCCTGTCAGCCTTCCACCAGAGAAGACGCCGCCACAAACGCTGTCCGGACGGCCGTGTACCAGCGCCATCTCTGCCTGCTGTCACAGGGACCAGCCAGCAACCTCTCGCCGGACCGACATCCCCCCGAGGCCGTAGCAGCAGCGTGGGGCCTCCTCCATCCGGCTCGGCATCCCAGCAGTGCCCACGGCGACGTGGGCCTCCTCCTCAAAGGCTACTACAGGAGCGATCGGCATTGCGAGGGTCGGCATCCGGCTTCATCCCCGACCTCGGCTGCTGCCCGTCAACCCGTGCGCCGGCCGCCCCGTGTGTAGTTGTGGTTGTAGCCTATTACCTCCCTGCGAGGAGTGGGCCCTTTTGATGTTTGTATTAGTTTTCTCACGCGTGTATCGGGGTGGTTGGACTCGGCCGGGGTTCCTTCCCCACGCCTAGGCGTGGAGGTACGTGTCTCGCTCCCGCCCGTAGTACTTGCTTATCACGTATATGATTGATTGTGCCGCGTGAGTGAGTGTAGGGTCTAGCTAGTTTCATTTATTACTGCTGGTTGAGAGAGACGAGAGCTGCCCCTTTTCCCTTGGCCCTAGTCGAGCACCGAGCTCGGACTAGACTCCCGTGTCGTCCAGCGGCTTCTCGCCCGTTGTGACCCCGTTGCGCCTCCCTCCGTGGGACGGCCGTGGTTCGGAGTTCTGTTGAGAGACGCCTCCGCCCGGAGGGATTTCACGTTAGTCGGTCACACCGGCTTGCCTTGTCTCGTGCGCGTGCTGGTCGCGTTCTTTAGCGTCCTAGGTTAGCTAGCGAGTCAGTTGTCCCGCATCAAATTTTGGTATCAGAGCATAGGGAACCAGTTTGTTCTTACAAATTGGGGTCTTAGGCAATTTGAGTCATTAGATTTGTCTTAGGTTCTTTGCATCCTTAGTAGTCCTAGGCCAATTGAGTCTCATCTTGCATTTGAGTCCGTGTCCCATTTTGTGGTCGTGTCTATTTCACCCTTGTTCCCTAGGGTCTTGCATGCCCACCCGGCGTGGTACTTCCTACCACCGCCCGCCCCCTATGGCTGATCCTAGGAACCCCGTACCCAGCGATCTCTCCATGCAGGAGATGATGCAGACCATCATGGAGTCCATGAGACTCGAGATTAGGGGTCAGACCGACCGGATAGAGGGCCAGTTGAAGGTCATGGAGGACCGAATGGGAGATATGGAGGACCGGATTGAGGCATCTAACCGGACCATTCAGGGTCTAGTTGATCGCCCCCAGGGTAGAGTCCCACCCGTAGATGTTCCCGAGCAGGCCCATGGCCAACGTGACCCTGCTCCTCGACCCAACCAACCTAGGGGAGTCGACGGTCATAACCGTGGTCGACAGGTCCACGCACGTGAGGTAGAGGACTTTGGGTCCGACAATGAGAGTGAGGGTTATGGCCGTGGACGACAGGGCCGACGGTACCATCGGGATGAGGATGAGGAGCGTATCCTCCGATCTGTGCGAGTAGATCCACCCTCTTTTGATGGGTCCTTGGACCCTGACCTGTTTAGTGACTGGGCCACTAGCATGGACCGCTATTTCGAGTGGGTAGACATGGCCGAGCATAGGAAAGTCAGGTTTGCCAAGATGAAGCTGGTTGGCAGGGCCCAGACCTACTGGGCTACAGTTGAGAGTTTGATTGGGCAACGGCATGAGCCCCCGATTGAGACCTGGGAGGAGATGAGGGCGAAACTAGAGCAGAAGTATGTCCCCCGATCCCACCGCCACCGGCTCATTGATCGGTGGCAGAGTCTTACCCAGGGGAATCGGCCTGTCATGGAGTACATTGCCGAATTTGATGAGTGCCTGCTGAGATGTGGGGTCAGGGAAGAGACTATCATGACGGTAGCTCGATTCCGTCGGGGTTTAAACGGCACCTTCATATGGAGTTACTCCGCCGTCATGTGCAGACATTAGAGGAGGCCTACCAAGTGGCCCGCGAGATGGAGCAGTTCGAGTTAGATTTTGCTCCCGCCCAGCGCCCCACACCCACCTATTCTCGAGGAGCGGATCCTCGCGCCACTACGGGGCAGTTTTCTAGGGGACCCTTGACCCGACCTCAGGATATTGCTAGGGAGACCCCTCGCCAGGACCTTGCCCCTAGGCCTCGACCTCCCGCCCCGAGGGACTTCCTCCCTCGACCCCAGGCCCCTGCCACCGAGGTTCCTCGCCCTCAGCAGCCTGCCATTCCTACTAGGTCCCAGTTTCCACCACCCCCGGCTCGTCGTGATGACAAGGGGAAAGGGCCGATGACTGGTGGAGCACCGCAAGGCCCTAGGCCTCGTGGTGATTGCTATCGTTGTGGAGGAGCCGGTCATTACGCTGTTCAGTGCCCTACCCGACAGCAGACCGTGGCTCTAGGAGAGACATCCGCAGGGGAGACCGTACCTGAGGTTGAACCTGTTAGCTATGAGGCCGACCTTGAGCTCGCGGAGGAGTTTTTCGATGAGTTGTTAGAAAGCGATCAGGTCGACACCCAGGGTACGCAGCACCAGGATGATGTTCAGCTGGGAGTTGTTAGGTGTATTTTGACCCAGCCTTTGGTGAGTGATGACTGGCGTCGCACCACCATCTTTCATACTTTCTGCAGACTAGGAGGGAAAGTCTGCAAGGTGATTATAGACAGTGGGAGTTGCATCAATGCCATCTCCACGGGCACAGTGAAACGCCTAGGATTGACCCCCGTGGACCACCCCTCCCCTTACCGTGTGTCTTGGGTAGACACTACCTCCATTCCAGTCAGACAGCGTTGCCTAGTGCCCTTACAGTTCCATGCCTACCAGGATGAGATCTGGTGTGACGTCTTGCCTATGGAGGTAGGTAGTATCATTCTAGGGAGACCTTGGTTATTTGATAGGGATGCCACCCTCCATGGTCGTTTGAACACATGCACTTTTGATCACAGCGGCCAGAGGATCACCCTTCACCCTTCCCAGCCCACACGTCCTCCCGTTCGGGGACCCACCGGTCCTAGCACTCCGAGCACTGATATCCTGGGGCCCAGTGCCCCTTCCCCAGCCCAGGACCCAGCCCCATCCATTGCTACCACTGGTCCTCCAGCTAGGAGGTTGATGTTAGTCAGCTCCCGGGAGATGGAGCGTGACTTTGCGAGAGGAGATCCCATCTTTGCTGTAGTAGTCCGTGAGAGGCCTAGAGAGGCAGAGGGGGAGTCCCCACCCGATGTGGCTGCTATTATTCAGGAGTTCTCCGATGTTTTCCCCGATGACCTTCCCGAAGGTCTTCCTCCCATGAGAGACATCCAGCATGCTATAGATTTGATACCGGGGTCCTCATTGCCCAACCTGCCACACTATAGGATGAGCCCCACTGACCATGCTGAGCTCCAGCGCCAGGTGAATGAGTTGATGTCTAGGGGATCTCTCCGAGAGAGTATGAGTCCTTGTGCCGTCCCCGCCCTACTTGCCCCCAAGAAAGACGGTACTTGGAGGATGTGCATAGACAGCCGTGCTATCAACAAGATCACGGTGAAATATAGGTTTCCCATTCCCCGTCTGGATGATATGTTGGATATGATGGCGGGAGCCACTGTGTTCTCCAAGATTGATCTAAAAAGTGGCTATCATCAGGTAAGGATCAGACCTGGAGATGAATGGAAGACGGCCTTCAAGACCAAGGATGGTCTTTATGAGTGGCTGGTCATGCCCTTTGGGCTGACCAATGCTCCCAGCACCTTCATGAGGCTGATGACTCAGGTCTTGCGACCCTTGATAGGAATCTTCGTGGTAGTTTACTTCGATGATATCCTCATCTACAGCCGTACCCGGGAGATCCACTTAGACCACCTTCGGCAGGTCTGCTTGATTCTGAGGAGAGAGAGCTTGTTTGCCAACCCTATGAAATGCGCGTTCATGACCTCTCAGGTCACCTTCCTAGGGTTCATTGTTTCTAGTGAGGGAGTGTCTGCCGACCCTGAGAAGGTCAGGGCAATTGTTGAGTGGCCCGAGCCTCGTACCCTACATGATGTCCGTAGCTTTCACGGACTGGCGACCTTCTATCGCCGTTTTATCCGAGGCTTTAGCTCCATCACCGCCCCTATCACGGACTGCATTAGGAAAGGGGCCTTTGAGTGGACCAAGGCTGCTTCAGCCGCTTTCGCGCTCCTCAAAGAGCGCATGACCCAGGCACCCGTCCTTCGTCTTCCAGACTTCACGAAGGTGTTTGAGGTCTCTTGTGATGCCTCAGGGGTAGGCATAGGAGGAGTTCTTAGTCAGGAGGCCCATCCCGTTGCATTCTTTAGCGAGAAGCTGAGCGATGCGAAACTGCGTTACTCTACATACGATAAGGAATTCTACGCAGTGGTGCAAGCTTTGAGGCATTGGAGACACTATTTGTTACATCAGGAGTTTGTGTTGTATTCTGATCATGAGGCACTCCGATATCTCCATGCCCAAAAGAAGCTCAACTCTCGCCATAGCCGATGGGTCGAGTTCCTCCAGGAGTACACATTTGTGCTGAAGCACAAGGCCGGTGTGGAGAACCGGGTTGCTGATGCCTTGAGCCGCCGTACTCACCTATTGACCACCATGAGTGTGGAGGTGGTTGGGATGGATAGGATGAGGGAGCTGTATGCCGATTGCCCGGATTTCGGTCCGATGTTCACCACCCTCCAGTCAGGTCCGTCCCATGAGTACCCCGACTATACGTTGCAGGATGGCTACCTTTTCTATGGGAGCAGGCTTTGTGTCCCACGGACCTCGGTCCGTGATTTTCTTACTTGGGAGTTGCATGCTGGGGGTTTAGCCGGCCACTTTGGCCGGAATAAGACCATTGAGGCCGTTGAGTACCGCTTCTTTTGGCCTAGCCTGAAGCGGGATGTTGCTAGGATTGTGGCCCAGTGCCGCATTTGTGCTTTGGCCAAACAGAGGAAACAGAATACCGGCCTTTACACTCCCCTCCCAGTGCCAGATAGTCCATGGCAGGACATTAGCATGGACTTTGTCTTAGGCTTGCCCCGTACCCTCCGCCGACACGACTCCATTTTCGTGGTGGTGGACAGATTCTCTAAGATGGCCTTGTTTATCCCATGTTCTAAAACATCAGATGCCTCTAGGGTTGCCCGTCTATTCTTCACCCATTGTGTCTCTAGGTTTGGGTTGCCGCGTACTATTGTGTCAGATAGGGATGTTCGCTTTACTAGTTATTTCTGGAAGACCCTATGGCACATGATGGGCACACAGCTGAAGTTTTCTACTGCTTACCACCCCCAGACCGATGGTCAAACAGAGGTTGTGAATAGGAGTTTGGGGGATCTTTTGAGGTGTCTAGTGCGTGAGCGTGACCGGGATTGGGATTTAGTTCTCCCTCTAGCGGAGTTTGCTTACAATGATTCGGTCAATAGGTCTACTGGCTTGAGTCCTTTTGAGATAGTCACTGGTCGTAGGCCTAGAAAACCGATAGATTTGGTCCCATCCCCTGTCCAGGCCCGTGTCTCAGAGTCAGCCGAGTCCTTTGCTGAGCATGTTAGGCAGTTGCATGAGCATGTACGTCGTCACATTGAGGCCAGCAACGCACGATATAAGGAGTTAGCTGATGCGCATCGACGCACGCGTGAGTTCCGCGAGGGAGAGTATGTCATGATCAGGGTCAGACCTGAACGGTTCCCTTCGGGGGCCTGTAAAGAAACTCCAGGACCGCGGTGCCGGACCCTTCCGAGTTCTGAGGCGGATTGGGTCTAACGCGTATGAGATTGAGCTGCCAGATGATTATGGGATCAGTTCGACGTTCAACGTCTCTGATCTGGTGGCCTATCGGGATCCAGCAGTGATTCCCAGTGAGCTTCTTGGGCCTCCCCTTCCTGTTGTGAGCGATACACCTTCTGAGAGTCCACCTCCTCCAGCCCCATTACAGAGACGCGAGCACATCGATTGTATACTGGATGAGCAGGTGACCACCACCAGGAGCGGGGCCTACCAGCGCTTCCTAGTGCGTTGGAGAGGGCGCCCTGAGACAGACGACACCTGGATCACGCGGGGAGAGCTGGAGCGGATTGATCCGGACTTGCTGGAGCGTTACCTGAGCGACCGTGACCCTTACTCGACGGGGTCGAGTTCTTCCCACCCGGGGAGAATTGGTGAGGACACGCGTCACACTTTACGACGGAGTACACGGATCTCGCCGGCATCCCTTTGGCTCGGCGACCAGTTGACAGATTAGCGGAGCTATCATCACTTATTTTATGCTTTGGGCCATGTTGGGCCTTGGTTTAGTCCGTGTGTGGACAATTTTCTTTCAGTCATGGACCTTTTTTAGGCCAATTAGGCTTTATTTGTGTTTTGTAGGCTTGCTAGAGGCTAGGGGGGGTTATTGGGCCATTTCTTGGTTCACTTCTCTGGCCCACGAAGGGCTGGCCACTTCTTTCCCCCCCTGGGCCCACCTTGGGAGGCGCGCCTTGGCTAGGGTTAGGGTTGGGGGCGGACCATTCCCTCCCCTCTTGGAGGGAGTAGCAGCCGCCCTTCCCCCCCTTGCCCCCTCCCTCTTTTGGCCGCACCCCCCACCTTTCACTCCTAGAATCTAGGAGATTTGAATGCCTTCCCCGGTTGTGGCCGCCCCCCCCATCTCCTTTCCCCCTTGGCTAGGGTTTAGACCTAGCATTTCCCCATCCCATATAAAAGACTTTGTATTTTCTTTTCAAAGGATTAATGAAGAATTTGATGCTTGTGTGTTCGTGTGGAGTGCCACATTGTGAAAAGGGGCGACCCCTTCCTCTTCCTCCTCCTTGAGGGTGCGACGCCCTCACCTCATCTCCAGTCCTTGGGTGCGACGCCCAGGGGTAGGAGATCTCCCCCAAGGGATTCCAACGCCAGCAGCCTTCATTCATCGTCCACGGCGACGAGTTCGGTGGAGCGACGGAGCACGCAGGATCATCTTCCTCTTCCCCGGGAGTCCCTGTGCTGACAGCAGATTTGGTGTCCAGAGATCGGTCCGGTGCGTCCGCTTCCTGGCAGCGTCTCATCTAAGTTTCTTCATGACTTTCGTACCTCTTCCAGTCATCTTTCCAACCCCACCGGCCTTGGCCAAAAATTCCATCCACAGAGAAAGTTGTCTTTACAGACACTTTCATCGCTCTGTCTGCCTCCCTGGCAGTCTCACCTGTGATCCGAGACGACTTGGGTCACCGTTTGCATGCCTCTCCTTCCACCAAACCCCGCCAGTCCCTTCATAACATTTGTTCCCCTCCCAGTCACGAATCCAACCCCTCTGGTCTCGCCTTCAAACTCCATCGGGGTAAACTTTTGTCTTCAAGCACACTTTTAGTGCGCAATCCTGCGCTACAGTACCCGAGCGGGACTGTCAGCAGAGGGCCTCCAAAGGGGGTACCACTTCCTGTCCTCGGATCGATCCGCAACTTGGTAGGTAGACTCCTCACATCCCACCACACCTCCAGTAATCATCTCAGGCCGGAACTCCTTCTGTACCCTTGCGCCATCACCACCCCACCCACGGTCACAGATCAGACTGCCCTGAAGTGCTGTCTGTGCACCCCTGTTGTCACCCCCTTCGCACCCAATTCCTCCACAGGACCCCATCTGCCACCACTGCCCCTGGAGAGCTGCCCCTGTCAGCCTTCCACCAGAGAAGACGCCGCCACAAACGCTGTCCGGACGGCCGTGTACCAGCGCCATCTCTGCCTGCTGTCACAGGGACCAGCCAGCAACCTCTCGCCGGACCGACATCCCCCCGAGGCCGTAGCAGCAGCGTGGGGCCTCCTCCATCCGGCTCGGCATCCCAGCAGTGCCCACGGCGACGTGGGCCTCCTCCTCAAAGGCTACTACAGGAGCGATCGGCATTGCGAGGGTCGGCATCCGGCTTCATCCCCGACCTCGGCTGCTGCCCGTCAACCCGTGCGCCGGCCGCCCCGTGTGTAGTTGTGGTTGTAGCCTATTACCTCCCTGCGAGGAGTGGGCCCTTTTGATGTTTGTATTAGTTTTCTCACGCGTGTATCGGGGTGGTTGGACTCGGCCGGGGTTCCTTCCCCACGCCTAGGCGTGGAGGTACGTGTCTCGCTCCCGCCCGTAGTACTTGCTTATCACGTATATGATTGATTGTGCCGCGTGAGTGAGTGTAGGGTCTAGCTAGTTTCATTTATTACTGCTGGTTGAGAGAGACGAGAGCTGCCCCTTTTCCCTTGGCCCTAGTCGAGCACCGAGCTCGGACTAGACTCCCGTGTCGTCCAGCGGCTTCTCGCCCGTTGTGACCCCGTTGCGCCTCCCTCCGTGGGACGGCCGTGGTTCGGAGTTCTGTTGGGAGACGCCTCCGCCCGGAGGGATTTCACGTTAGTCGGTCACACCGGCTTGCCTTGTCTCGTGCGCGTGCTGGTCGCGTTCTTTAGCGTCCTAGGTTAGCTAGCGAGTCAGTTGTCCCGCATCAGGATGCTGACCGGTCTTGCTGATGATGACAAGGGTCGGGACGTCATGTGTTCATCGACATTGGCTAAATGTCGAAGCAAAGGTATGTATTGTTCATTAACAAGGATGAAAGGTCCGAGTTAAGGGGAAGATCGACAGATCTTGCCAATGATGACAAGGGTCAAACAAAGGTTTGTTCATCGACACTGGTTAAATGCCGAAGCAAAGAGGTTCATTCATTAATGAGGATGAAAGGACCAAGTTAAGGGAGAATTGACCGGTCTTGCCGATGATGACAAGGGTCAATAATGGTTTGTTCATCGAGATTGGTTAAATGCCGAAGCAAAGAGGTTCATTCATTAACAAGGACGAAAGGTCCAAGTTAAGGGAGAATTGACTGGTCTTGCCGATGATGACGAGGGTCAATAATGGTTTGTTCATCGACATTGGCTAAATGTCGAAGCAAAGAGGTTTATTCATTAACGAGGACGGAAGGTCCAAGTTAAGGGAAAGGTTGACCAGTCTTGCCGATGATGACAAGGGTTAAACACTGATTTGTTTATCGACATTGGTTAAGATGCCGAAGCAAAGAGATTTATTCATTAACGAGGACGGACGGTCCAGGCTAAGGGAAAGGTTGACCGGTCTTGCTGACGATGACAAGGGTCAAACATTGGTTTGTTCATCGACATTGGTTAAATGCTGAAGTAAAGATATGTATGTTCATTAACAAGGATGGATGATCCAAGTTAAGGGGAAGGTTGACCGGTCTTGCCGATGATGACAAGGGTCAAACAAAGGTTTATTCGTTGACACTGGCTAAAATGCCGAAGCAAAGAGATTTATTCATTAACAAGGATGAAAGGTCCAAGTTAAAGGAAAGGTTGACCGGTCTTATCGATGATGACAAGGGTCAAACACTGGTTTGTTCATCGACATTGGTTAAAATGTCGAAGTAAAGAGGTTTATTCATTAACGAGAATGGAAGGTCCAGGCTAAGGGAAAGGTTGACCGGTCTTGCCGATAATGACAAGCGTCGAATCAAAGGTTTGTTCATCGACATTGGTTAAATGCCGAAGCAAAGATATGTCCGTTCATTAACAAGGACGAAAGGTCCAAGTTAAGGGGAATGGTTGACCGGTCTTTTTGATGATGACAAGGGTCAATAATGGATTTGTAGAGAGAAAAGATCTCTGGCGAAACCTGTGGAGATCATCCTTTTCGGAGTTTCATTAGGATGAGGGTGAAGAGGAACTTTTAAATTACCACATTACTGGCTTAAGTGCCCTTTTGGGTTTTCGCCGAAGCCAGCCCCCTCTCGCTTTTGCCCACGCGCCCTTTCAGGTTTTCACGTGGCAGGGTATCCGATTTTACCTGCAGTGCCCTTTTGGGTTTTCACCACAGCCGGATTATAGCCATTTTTGCCCTTGTCCTGGTGTAGCAACAAGACTGGCGAGACATCTCTATTTTTAGCCTCATTTTTTTCTTTTTCTTTCTTTTCTTTTTTTTAGAGTGAGAAAAGGAGGATGGGTCAATCATGCGATGTTTGACCCTATGTAGTAGCATATGACAGTTGGCTAGGGCACGCAGCCTTGCGCCGAGAAAAGGGTTCATTTGTTGGCGAGGACAAATACCAATGCAAGGGATGAGTTTATGCACCGACTTGGACGTAAGGTCCGTAATGGTGATAATGTGCAGAAGCCGGCTAGGGCACGCAGCCTTGCGCCGGAAAAGGGGGTTTATTCATCGGTGAGGATAAATACCAACGCAAGGGATAAGTTTATGCATCGATCCAGACATAAGGTCCGTGAGGGTAGTATTGTAGGAAAGCTAGCTAGGACACGAAGTCTTTTGTCGGAAATAGGTTTATTCATTAGCAAGAGGGTAGTGCTAGTGCAAAGGAGTTTTATGCCGACTCGGGCATAAGGCTCGGAGTTGTAATATTGTATGCAGGTGGTGTTCCTGATGGATGTATGCGAGTCTCCAAAGGATCCCAGGTTTAATGCTTGTTGGGGATGTTCCCGGAATTGTCGTCTAGTGACCTGGTACTCAGTCTGAGCTGGCTGGATTTTTAAAGAGTTCGACTAGCGCGGAGTGCCACTAGGCCAAAGTATTTTTCGGTCATTCTGGGAATGCCGGTGGGATTGTGTGGTACAGTTTCATATGCTTTTCATTAAGAGGGGAGAACTGAACTACTCCCTTGTGGTCTACCAGAACGTAGGCACCCCCTTCATATACTCGGCAGACAATACATGGCCCGACCCAGTTTTCAACCAACTTCTCTTTGGGGTTGGAGGCCATCACTTCTTTTCTTTTGACCATCACTAGGTCACCTTTCTTGAACTCTCACCCTTTGACCAGCTTATCGAAGGCATGGGCCATGCGAGCTTGGTAGAGTTGAATATTTTGTTGCGCTTGGAGACGCTTTCCTTCGAGCTTGGAGATCTCTTCCAATCTTCTTTCTATATTGGTTTGTTCGCTGCTAGCCAACCCGTGCTGGATGGCGACTCGAAGCGATGGGACTTCAAGCTCAATTGGTACTACCGCTTCTGACCCATATACAAGGGAGAATGGTGAGCAACCAGTTGGGGGTTTTATAGACTGTACGATAGGCCCAAAGTGCCTCATACATCCTTTCCTCCCAATCTTTTTTGTTGGAATTAACAGTCTTTGCCAGCAAAGTGCACAGCGTTTTATTGAAGGCTTCTGCGAGTCCATTGGCTTGAGGGTTGTAGGGGGATGACGTCCTCCAATCAATCTTATATTTATCAGCCAGACTATAAAACTTATGGTTCCTGAAGTGGTTGCCATTGTCAGAGATAATTCAGCTGGGGACTCAAAACTGGAATATTATATTCTGTCGGAAGAATCTGGCGACTAATTCTCCCGTCACTTCTCTTAGCGTTATTGCCTCTGCCCATCTGGAGAAGTAATCTATAGCGGCTAAGATGTATTTGCATCCTGACGACAATGTCGGCAAAGGTCCTACCACGTCCGTGCCCCGTCGTGCAAACGGCCAACTTGGTAGGGTAGGGTGTAGCGGCACCGGCGGTCTTCTTGATGCGTTGGCGTGCTCTTGACATATTTAGCAAGCCTTAGCAAACTTGCAGCAATCATTGAAGATAGAGGGCCAGTAATAGCCCAGCTTCTTTATTTCGATCTTCATTTTCAGACCGGCCTGATGTGCTCTGGCTGACCCGGCATGGACTTCTTGCATTACTCGCCGGGCTTCCTCTAAGGACATGCAGTAGAGTAAAATTTTCTTTCGGGCATCAGCCATTATCCGGAACAAAGTTCCGTTCCTCATTTCATAAGAGTCTTTGACTCTCAGGAGCTTCATTCTCTATTCTTTCTCTTTAGGGAGCTGTTGGCGTCGGAACCAACACAGGAGGTGTTCCTGCCAATCGGGCTGTTGGATTTCTTCCACAGCTGCCGCTTCATTTTCTTGTTCATTAGCCAAGACCTCGGTCACGCTGGGGACCTATCGTCGGTTAATCACTGCTATATTCAGGCTTGTATCTGGCGGGACCGCCAAAGAACTGGCCAACTTTGCGAGGGCGTCTGCCTGAGCATTTTGTCCTCGGCTGATGTGCTTAATTTTGATGAAGTAGAACTTCGCCATCAAGTTGATTTCCAGCTGATGACACGGGAGGAGTTCTTGCTTCTGCACCTCGAACTCTCCTTCTAGCTATTTTACCACTAGCATGGAGTCCCCGAATGCCTCAAGCATCTGAATCTCCATGGACAAGGCAATTTGTAACCCAATGATTAGGGCTTCATATTTTGCTTCATTATTTGTGCAGGATTTATTTATTGAATATGATGTATATATGACTTCTCCTTCTGGAGATTTTAGGACTATGCCTGCCCATGCCCGGACTTTGGCCGATCCAGTCGCTGGGGTGTCAATTCTGGATGCGCCGTCAATGTAAAATTGCCACATTGAGGGCTGTATTTGGCTGACTTCCGGGGTTTCATCTTCAGAAAGCTCTGGCTCCAGCGGGCAATCTTCTGGCACGGGGTGCTCAGCGAAGAAATCTGCGATGGCTTGACATTTAACAGCCCTTTGCGACACGTAGGAGATATCATATTCCATGAGGATCACCGCCCATTTGCCTAGGCGGCCATTGAGTGCCGGGTGAGACATGATATATGTAAGCGGATCCTCCTTGGAAATCAGCTTAACTTCATGCGACAGCATATAGTGTCGAAGCTTCTTGACCGCGAAGACCAGTGCCAGGCAGATCATCTCGATATAGGTATACCTCTCCTCAGTTCTGACCAATCTTTGACTGAGGTAGTAGAGGGCTTGTTCCTTCCCTTCTTCCTTGTTCTGGGCTAGCATTGCCCCCAGGGAGTTGTGCATGGCTGCTATGTGGAGGACTAGCGACCTTCCTTTCACCGGCGCACCCAGCACTGGAAGAGTCTTCAGATAACCCTTCAGCTTGTCAAAGGTTGTCTTACATTCTTCGTCCCAATAGAAAGAAGCATATTTCATCATCAACTTATGAAAGAGGTGGCATCGCCCCGACAAGTTGGATATAAACCGCCGGATGTATGCCAGGCGGCCTTGCAAGGATCTCAACTCAGAGAGGTTCCTTGGGGAAGGTAGCTCCTGGATCACCTTGATCTTTATGGCGTCTATTTCAATCCCTTGATATTTGATGATAAAACCCAAGAATTTCTCACTCGACACCCGGAACGCACATTTCATAGGGTTCATTTTCAGTTCATACTACTTGAGCCTCTGAAACACAATTCTGAGGTCTTGTAGATGGTCTTCTTTTCTTCTGGTTTTGATCACCAGGTCATCTATGTAGCACTCGACCTTGTGGTAGAGTAGCTCATCAAATATTCTGGTCATTGCTCGTTGATAAGTTGCACCAGCGTTCTTCAGTCCGAACGGCATCCTTTTGTAGTGATAGATACCTTTGGGAGTTCGAAAGGCAGTGTGGACCCGGTCATGCTCCACGATCCATATCTGGTTGTAGCCGGAGGACCCGTCCATAAATGACAGTGTCTCGTGGCCGATTGTGGCATTAATCATGACTTCTGTGATTGGCACCGAAAAGTCATCCTTGGGACATGCTTTCTTCAGATCTCAGAAATCAACACATATCCAGATCTGCCCATTCTTCTTTTTCACGGGCACAATATTAGCCAGCCACGTGATGTATTGGTTTTCTTCGACAAAACCCACATCAATGAGTTTGTCCACTTCTTTGCATATCTGAGTGATGAGCTTTGGCCTCATGCACCGTGATGGCTGCTTCACCGGCTCGACCTCAGGGCTTATAGTTGGCTCATGCTGTGAGACCGCGGGGCTAAGTCCTGGCATTTCTTTGTAGGTCCAGGCGAAAAAAATCCCGGTATTGTTGTAGCAGCTGAACATACAGCTTCTGTTCTTCAGCAGACAACTGGGCATTGAGAAAGGTTGGCCTTGGGTCATCCTCATCTCCGAGGTTGACTTCTATCAGTTCGTCGACTGTGGATTGGCCTCCATCTTCTATTTCCGGGGGCACGGGCTGAAGATCGACAAAATCTGGAATATCATCTTCACTCTCGAGTACCTCGGCCTCTTCATTTTGTTCCACCTGGGCGTCACCGGGGACTCCTGATTCAGCTACTGGCGACTACATGAGCTGTTCTGTTGGCAGGTGGATAGCCACCGTGGTTTTGAGAGACGAGCTAACAACCTTACCCCTTGCAGATGTGTTTGCAGCCATGAAGGACTGGTGGTTGTTTGTCACCGTGCTAGAGCAGCATCACAGCTTCACAATATAAGGCAAGAGTGCCCCACTTCGCTGGATTGACATATCTTCAGTGGAGGTGCCCTTCTCTCTCATAGGAGCATGCATCTCCTGATTAGTTTCGGCAAAAGCTTCATGGGTCGGCCCGAGGGGTGTCAATATCATTATCAGAGGAGGGTCACTTGCGGGAGGCAACCCGGCTTCTTCAGTATCTTTAGCTTCGCTACTGCTAGCCGTGTCAAATTTGGCCTAAGGAGTCACTTCTTCAGGGTATACTTGCTCCCAGCATCGGCAAGGCGTTATAGCCTCTGGTTCTGAGTCTCTTGGTTGAACATGCTCAGTATGTTTGACCTTCACCTGGTACTCATCGAAGGTTGCCCCCAGTGGGTTATCTTCAGCAGGGTAGAAGGCGGAAATGGTATTCACCTCATATCATCCACTATAGTAATATTCTTCAAGGGTGAAGCCCAACCCTGGATGTTGAGAGAGACACTTTTGTTCTTTGTCCAGGTTTGCGGGATACAACAGCTTCTGGAATGCTTCTTTCTCCTTGCGGGGCTGGCCGACAGGGATGTGATGTTTCTAGAACATCTTGGCCATTCGGCCCGTTGTAAATGTCAGACCTTGAATGGGGACAAATGAAATCTCCATATCTTCAAGAAGATGGCAATCTGTGTCTTCCCGTGTGGGGTGCTCCTCAGCTGTGTAGAACAAATTGCTAGGACCATCAGACTGCGCCACCTCCCAGGCTTTGAAAGGCTCGACAGTGCTATTGTCGAGGCCGAGAATTGGCTTGGTGAGGCCTTCTGGGACCCTGATGTGGTCGTGCTGCTGGTCGACCTTGGCTTCGTCGACTTGAGGATAGGTGGCAGGGGGTGATGTTCTGCCCACATCCCCAGTGACAGCATTATGCCAGACCGTCTTGGGATTGACGTACCCGGGCGGCAGTGGGGGGAACCAGTCATCGCCAGAAGTGCTTCTTGTTGCCCTAACATGGGTCTTGGCTTTAGAGGTCTTCTGAGACCATTCTGCATATAGAGGAGCCTCCAGTAGATGACACTCGAATACTTCAAATGGGTGGATGTCGGCAAATATCCTCCCTTCCTTCCCTTCCTGGGTGTATTTGAGGCACTGGTGTAGCGTGGAGGGCACCACCATGTTCCCATGTAGCCAGGGGCGACCGAGCAACGCCTTGTACGAGGTGTGGGAGTCAGTGACATGGAACTGCACCCTCGTAGTAAGATCCGCCAGAGTGAGTGTGAATTCCGCTACTCCCAACGGCACTTCACATTTTTGGTTGAAGCCGGTGATACGCATATCACCGACTTTATCGAGGCGCACGTTGAAGTGGTACCTCTGATATATTCTATAGGGCAGGATGTTGACAGCCGCTCCGGGATCTATCAGGATTCTGCTCAACTCCCGATCATTCAGCTGTCCCCTCATGTACATCGGCCGGTTGTGGCTGGTAGTTGGGAGTAGCATGTCCTCCTGAGTAAAGGTTACATTGGGTTCTGGCAATGCTTCAGCCAAACATGCTTCGTATTGAGCAGGCGTCTGCAGAGCAGTAATGATCACCTGTCGGGTCTATTCACTCAGAGAGAGGATTTCCCAAATAGTGAATCTCGCCGGGAGCTTTTCAAACAATTTAACTACCCGACTTCCTGCTCGGACATTGGACAACTTCATTTCTTCCGCCCACCTGGGCTTGGGAGAATCTTGAACCACGGCCCCTGATGGGCCCGCTTCATCGAACTCTGAGGCCGCACTCTTCTGCTTGATGTCGCCCTCCAGTTGTCCCTCATCAGCTGCCGTTGGGCAAACTTCATCTTCATCTGGGATCCCAGAAGGCTGTTGAAGCCGTGGGTGAGTATCCCCGACTGCAGGGTCAGCACCTTGACAAGACTGCTTTCCCTTTGACATTTTTAGAAATTCCAGAAATGAAGGAGTAGTAGTATTGCCGCCATTCTGACTGTATAAACCTGAAGGAGGAGGGATTTGGACTCCCCTGACCTCCGGAGGGGGTATCTTGTAGGGTTTCTCCCCCCTAAAGATGATATTATGGTTGGCGGGCGGCTGACGCCCCCATCTTTGGCCCGATCGGGTTGCATGTGTAGCAGTCACTACTTCAGCCTGGCTTGCCCTGGCAGCTGGTGTAAAGTATATTTCCTCCTCATCTTCCTCATCGGGCAGATTGAAAAGGGCAGATAGGGTATTGCAAGAAAGGACTATGTCCTTTGTGGCCTTGCTGGCTTTTCTTTTCTTTCTTCGTTTCATCTTCTTTTCTTCGACAGGCGCTTTCCCCCAGAACAGGCCGCCATCCTTGTCTGATGCTTTGTCAGCTTCTTGCTCCTATTTTATTGAAAGCTGGTCTAATTCCTGCCACGGGACATGATCCCGGATCAGTAAAGGTTTCAGTTCGGTCTGTACATATTCATCTAGCCCGTTTATATAGTCTTGCAACTATCGGGCTTCTGGACTAATCTCCTTGACCATCGACAGTGGAGTCTGTCTTCTCCGATTGTGTGTAGGTATTCTGATAACTGCAGGTGGATTGGTCCACATAGGTACTGCCTCTGGTAGAGTGGGTCGTGGTGTGACACCACGAATCTGCACCCCCACTTTCGGACGAGGTGTGCCTCTCTTCTTGGTTTTTGTAGGGACTTGCTGCCATCCCTCTTGTTCTTTTATTGGTGCCAGGAAATAGGCTTCATAAGCACGTTGAGTGCTGGCTTCTGTGATCTCTTCAGGCAACGCCTGATACAGGGAGACCATATTGCCTGCGGATCTTCTCAGAGGCGCTTCATGAGGCTGTGGAGAGTCAACCTTGTACTCCCCCAAGTCTATTTCTTCTTTCTTGACCATGCCTTCAATGATGTCCTTGAAGACATTGCAATCTTCAATCAGGTACCCCAACATCAGGTGATAGGGGCAGAACCTTGGGCTGTCTTTTCTTTTCAGGTCTTCCGGCCTTTTCGGCTCGGGCAAGGTAACCTTATCATATTGGGTCACCCAGTCGAACAAGACTTTGGACTTTTCTTTTGGGAAGGAGTAAGTCTTCTTCATTTTATCTAGGAGTGGGGGAACCTCTCGGTCGTCTCCAATTTTTGTAGGCTGAGGGGCTACTGCCTTCTTACCTTTGTCCTTTTGTTGTTCAAATGACTTTATGTCAAGAGTGTTTGCTTCTTTAGGCGTTGAACGCCGTTCTACTTTTTTTACTTTTTGTGTAGTGGCAGCAGTTGATGTAGGGGCAGGTCTGGCCAGAAAAGCTTCCACTTCAGCCACGACATTGTTCAGACGGTCGAATGACCGGATTTCCATTCCAATCATCATTTCTAGTACCTCTCTCCTGAGGTTCTATTTGCATATTTGCACGGCATCCTCCTAATGCGGGGGCCGCTAGCATCTCATTCCGAGGTTCCTCCACCTCTTAATGTATTCAAGGGTTGTTTCATCTGCCCTTTGTCTTGTTGAGTAGAGCTCGGCCAATGTGACATCGCTCTCTGTGACATGAAATCTTTCTCTGAATTTCTTTTACATATCCGGCCAGTCGCTGATCGACCCAGCCGGGAGGCTGGAATACCATTTAAATGCGAGCCCTGTCAGCGAGGACCCGAAGAACATCAGCAGATATTACTCGTCGGCGGCCAGATCGCCCATGACGGTCATATAGTAAGTGACATGCTCCTTCGGGGATCCCTTCCCGTTGAACTTATCAAACTTGGGTGGCTTGTTGACCCCGGGAGGGAGTCGCTTAGCAGCATGATGTGGCGGGTATGGCACCTGGTATGCATCAAATGCAATGTAGTCACCTTCACTTTGCTCAGCAAGCTTTAGCTCGATCATCCTTTCCACCATCAGCTTGTTCACGGCGGTTGGATCGACCGATTCAGGGTAGAAGTGCACCGACTGGAGATAGGGGGTGACCAAGGCGGTCGCCTGCGGAGGAGGACGCAGCAGCGGAGGCGCCTGGTGCACTTGTTGTAGTACTGGCGGCATCAGAGGCGGTGGTGGGCACTGCTGAGTGGTCGCCAAGCTAGGCTCTGTCGGCTGGGGCAAGGTATAAAGTGGTGGGAAGTCGCCTGGGTTGAAGACTCTCTGTGATGATTCGGCCTACATCTCAGGCTGCTTAGAGGCCGAGGCTTGTTCTATCTTTTCCATCAGCTGCTTCTTCAGAAGCTCTATCTCCTGCTGATATCTTTGGAGTATCATCAACACCGACAGATCCATGGCCGCCGTGGTGGGAATAGCTTCTGTCGCTTCCCATGATGCGCCTTCAGGCGGGGTTATCAACACTTCCTCTTCTTCCATGGTCACCAAATTTGCAGTTAAAATGGTGGACCCACCAGTTAGGACTTGCTTTCCTTCTGCAGCATCCAACATCTCTCTTGTGGCTTCAGTTCTTCGGGAGCTCGGCCCGGGCCTTTCGGCCAACCGAGCCAGCTCATGAGGTTCCTCAGGCAGTCTTCTATATCGGCTGGACACTCCAGCCATATTGCAAGTGAAGACTTACATTCCTTTCCGTCGGCGATGGACCCTCCTCTTTGGATGTTGAGGGAAGGTCTGTCTCCCAAAGACGGAGACTTTTCTCTCCTCCTGCTGATGAGGAGTGGCTTTATCGTCTTCAATTTCGAAGCCATCTTCATATCCATTGTCGTCAACCGACGACGTCATTCCTCTATCTTCTCTTTCTTCAACTGCCATTGGTGGGCAATTGTCTTCTCCTATCATGGCTGCTTGAAATAGCCGTTGTTGGCCCAGTGAGGGGTTGCTCATACCCCTGAAGTAGTTTCTGACCACACTGGTCATCTCTTCCTACCCTAGCCCCAGATACAGAACTGGGGATGGTTGTCGACCTCCGATTGGAGGGATGTAAGCCAGCCAAGTTCTTTCGACAGGTTGCTCAAATCTTCTCCCTGCTGCAGGGATATCAGCTTGTCGGGCGCATGCCCTGAAGCTTGCGCGGTGAGGAGGCTCCGTGATAGTCTCTTCTCTTCTTGGGGCCAACGCCCTCTCATTCTTTTCCTTTGCCTGGATGGGCTTGGAGTAGTAGTAGGCAAGCGCCTCTCGATGAGCAGGTTGGACCTTCTTAGGGAACCAGACTTGTTTAAAATTCTTGGGCATTGGGGTCAGCTCTCTTCGGCCTTGGCGGCCTTCTTCTTCTTTCTTAGCCCTTCTCCCGGAAAGAGCCTAGAAGGAGTTGCGGTTGGCACAGCAGCAACCACCCGGTCAGGAATTGCTTGGGTCTCATGTCCGTCTAGGAAGATCCGGACGCCCCCAATCAGGACAGATTTCCCGGACACTGACAATCGTCCGGTCATAGGAACAGCAAATCCTCGGTGGGAATTCCCCTGGCAGAAATTTCGAGGCTTGTAGCGGTATGTGGGGCGAGCCCCTTGGGCCACATGATGTACCATGCAGCTAATCAGCTGAGTCTGCCCGATCGCCAGACTCTTGCAGCTTCGGGCATTGTGGGCCCCTGTCTTCATGGCAGCTTCTTGTTCGGTCGGCTCCAAAAGCTCGACCTCCAGTATGTCAGTGAAGGCCACCCCCAGGAAGTTCGGGAAGCCGACCGACAGTGGGAAGGAACAAAAGATCATCGGCACCGCCAGGTACCCGTCAGCAGCTTGGATGGCCACGATCTCGAGGCCGAAAGCTAGCGTAGTGAGTCCAGTAGCCATTGTTACTTTCCCTGCAAATAGGATAAGCAAACAATCAGCATTCTTTGGGAGGGCCTCGGGCCTGTTTGTCTCGGCAAAGAGATGAGAGGAGAACTCGGTCCCACCGGGCGTGCCAAGCTGTGTTGGCGGTGAGATGTGAACTCATCTTTTTTAATTTCTTTTTGTTTACTATTATTATATTTGAACTAGACCGTTCGCTTTGTTATTCGCGTAGGGCGTGCCAGTCACTAGGTGATGAGTTTATTGTGTGCTCAACCTGACCTGAGTCGGGTGAGAGTGAAGTTCGTGTCGAGACCGAAAGTACGCCATACCATAAAGGCTATGGCATTTATTACATCTTTCGACAAGAAGAAAAACCTCTGATTAATTGCCGAGATAACGAGCCATTCAAGGCTGAAATAGAATGCAGGAAAATGCATATGATAATGCAGCTCTTGGGGGCCACATGAACTGATTCATTGATCATTTTCTTAATCATGCAGAGCAGGTATTGTTCATTACGTTCGAGCCTTCGGTACGGGGCAGAGGACGTAGGTCCGAAGACCACCATCGCGCATGGTCAAGACTTCCGGTCAGGCTGACCCAGCCTTCCATCGATGCCTTTGATATACCGAGGTCTTATTCAGGCAAGCATGCACTAACGAAGCACATAAGAATGCATATCTATATCTAATGCATGAACTAGCAAGTACATGATGATATATGGTTTTAACTTGAAAAGCTTCTTTTTATTTGATTTATGGTTGATTACGTTGGCCGACACAAGCCATGGAAGGCGAGGGTTGGCTCGAGAAAGAGAGAGGAGATAAATCGGGGCGACAAACGCACTTTTATTCAAAATTGGCGCGAGGTAGCGTAGGTATAGGGGTTAAACGGCGCAGGGTAGTGTAGGAAAAGGGGTTGAAACGGCGTGGCCAAGGATAGGGCCTTAACCGACGCGCCCCATCTAGGGCGCGCAGGATTAGGGCGTGCCGGATGTCGGCCAAGTGAAAAATGTTGAGTTTGAGTGTGAAGTTATTCCGGCGCAGGGGTGTACCGCGCAAGGCGAGCCGGATTAAGATCGCACCGGATTAGTTGATTTTTGATGATTTTTAGATGTTTTTCAGTTTATTTAAACCATGAACAAATGTTGGATTATTTGATGGATGAATTGCGGTCCAGGATGCCCTTGAAGCAGGGTTGAGACTCGTGCGAGGTTCATACTCGAGCATGAAAGTTTAATGGTTCGAAATCATATCTTATTAAGCCCAGACTGTGAGGGCAAATGGTCAATAAGTTCTGGAGAAATTTTGGTAGCACCTCCCCCGGTCCAGAGGATTGCAGGGGGAAAGTGGAGGCATACTCACGGATGGGGTAAACTCCTTAATGCCGGGTCGCACAACAGTGGCCGGCAGACCCAAACGGATAGGAAACCCCGAGGACTAGCCTACCAGGGGCACCATCGTTCCGTGGGTTGAACATGATCGGATAAGGTGACCAATGATGGAGGTGAGGACCCCGAGGGTTTGCCTGTGAGGGGCACACGACCAATAGTCAACTCATAATCCCAAAAAGGGGCGACTAATAGGGAAGGAAATCCCGAGGGCTAGCCTACGAGGGGCACACGACCCATAGTCACCACAACATCTCTAAGGATGGTGGATTTGATATCGGGTTAAAATCCTTGTTGATGTTCACCTTCTGACGGTGCATAGGGGTATATGCCTTGAGTGGGCAGAACCCTTTGGACCTTATAGTGATTCAGAGACATTGATGGGGAATGTTCCCCCTCCCCGGCCACTGGACTGCTATCCTCGACAAAACAAAAGGAAACTATAGAGTAATCCGTGCATAAAGTAATAGAATCATTCAGGCATTGCAATCAGTCATCCGTGAAAGGGATCAGCTGGTTAGCGGGTTAGCCAGTTAGCATATTAGTTGTAGACATGTAAAGGGGCCAACATTCAAACGGTCGGTAGGCATCATGGGCGAGAAACGATCGTGGTGGAGGGCCTACGCCCAGTCTTTAGGGACAACCCTATTATCCCCAGTTCATGACTGTGAACGGGGGGTAGTGAGGATCCGATCCCAGAGCTAAAGGGAGATGCACATACATGTGCGTCTTCGGCAAGGAAAAATACGGCAAGCACACGGAGTATAGACCCCGGGGAGGGGGATTATCACTGTAGCCCTTTCAGGGACGGCCCAGGGCATATTCGGCACACGAGAGGGAAAAACCCAATGACGACAGTAGATCAGATAGACTCAGAGAAGGAAGAAGAAGTGCATACCAAGGTTATTATTCGCCTCAGAAACCATCCCATATATTAACAATCACATAGAATATCACATACATATGTGGCTAGGGGTTGTCGCACGAGGCTGCTTCCTAGCTCGTGGAAGAAGGAAATAGCAGGGAGGACAGAGCACAGCGGTTGGAAGGAAAACCTACGGGCTCATATCATTGCCCAATCTATTACAGCATTCGCAAAGGAAAGGATGCCCGAAGAAGAGAAGAAGGGGGGGACGGGGAAATCGCCGGAACCCACCCAGAACCTTCACTGCGGAAAATAGAGTATCGAATCGGTGCTTCTTCTTTGGCTCTGGAGCTATTCAGGTGAGCAGACAGGGGAGGACGATGGCGAGATCACTCTCAGTAGAAGCCCTACTTCTCCCCCAAGACTCCCCTCTCTCTTTCTCTTCTTGCCGACTTCTATCTTCACTTTTCTTCTGTCTATCGACTTGTTCTCTCTCTTTTACTTGGTCGAACCAAGTGTATATATAGTTGGGCTATCACGGCGTGGAGAATGCGCGCCGGGAGAGGCCATTTAGCTCTTGGCGCGTCGGGTAGGAGGGCGCCGGGAAGAGGGGCGCGCCGGTGAAAGGGCGCACCGGATAGGCCCATTCATTTGACGTGAGTCATACAGCGGATCCCGGACTGGCTCTGGGGGCCACTGTGACCATTCATCTTGTCACGGTCTTGCAAAACCTTGGTGAGAAGTCCTGACGAAGCTCTCGGGTCGACGTACAACTTTTTTCAGAACCTCGTGTATCTTCAGCTTGAACATGCGGGTTTTCTGCTAACACGGCCGTCGACACTGTGGTTCATGTTGCTGGCCCGGCCTGACTTGTGCTCGAAGCTCTCTTGAGGGGTGGAATGCCACCTAGGATGCCTTCGCCCTGACTGGGCGATCATTTGGTCACCAACGGACCCAATATCATGAGAAGTCGTACCCATGCTGGGTAATCGGGGTCTTCCACTAACAGAGCCTTCGGTCCCTTGTTCTGAAGGGCCAAGGGCGTTCTTTCACCTCGGGAGGATCTTTCATTCAGGTGGCGGGCCACCAGGTATACCCCTATCCTTGATCGGACAACAGATACATTCTCGTCCTTAGACGGATGACGGATACACGCTCATCCATGGTCGGACGACGGATACATTCCCATCCTTGGTTGGACGACGGGTACATCCTTGTCCTTGGTCGAATGACGGATGCATGCTAGTCCTTGGTCGGATGACAGATATTATCTACGCGGTACGACCGAGTCGATATCGGTTCATTGGGTAGGCTTGATGACACTGCTGGCTTGTGGTGTATTCTACTCGATCCTCTTGTGGTGAAGTCCCTGGGCGCTTATACTGGGTGACCTGAGGCTTTGGCAACTTGAGAAGGCTTCAGTGTATTGATCTTCTTCGCTTCTCGACTTCAGTGGGCCGCATCATTTGTCTTCGAGGCTTGATCGCCATTGGATATATTTTGAGTGCCAACAGAGGGGAGGCTGTAATACCCTTGATCTTCTGGATCCTTATCAGAGTGCTTTCGGATCACTTTTTTGGGTCCTGAGTTGAGTTTTACGACCCGCGTGGGTTTTTCTCTCATATAATTTACGGAACCCTGTGGTGAGTTTATTTCTCAGTTCATCGACTCGAGGACGCTACAGCTGCGATGTACTCTTTGAGAGGATCATTTTGGCTATTTTTACATATTTTCCTGAATAAGTGGATTTTTGATTTAAAAAATCAGAATTTCAGAAATTAGGAAAATTCCTAATTTCTTTTCTATTTATTCTTCTTTCACCCTCTCTCCTCCCTCATTCTCACCCTCACTTTCTCTCTCTCGTTCTCTCTCCTCTCTGGTCCTCTCGACGCGGGGCGCGCACCGTTGCCGAACTGGCCGAGACGGGGACGCGATGGAGTGAACCTGGAGCATGATGGAGTGGCGGATTGAGCGTGGCGCGATCCCTAGGTGGATTCAAAGCCGGCGCGGTTCGTTGGTTTGATGGTTTTCAGCGCGGTTTAGTCGCTTCGATGCACGGAATCGTCGGTGGAGGTAGGGAAATGGATAACCTACTGCTCCTCTGCGTTCCCTCGTAATTTCACGTCAAATGGTGAGCATATGAGTGAGTTTCGTTCAGTTTTGGGAAAAGCATGCTGGGGGCGGTGTGCTTCGGGTTCGCCTGAAAACGGCGACGGTTTTTGACTAGATCAGTTTCATTGTGACCCCCAGCATGTATGTATTCCATTTTCGCTGATTTCGTGTTGATTGGTCGTCATTTTGGGCCGGAACGAGCTCAGGAACCCCGGTGACCCAATTAGGGTCGATTCGATGGAATCGCTCGTTTCTTGTGATTGAGCTGTTGCATGTGTCCCTTCCGGGCTGTGGAATGTGTTTTTCGTCGATTAGAACTACTTCCCCTTCGTTTAGATGTGAATGGGGTGTGGAACGACCAGATCTGGCCATTCCCCTGTTTTCCTGCCGTTATCGTGCTCGCGGTCGTTCCAGAGACCGTTTCTTATCTCTGGCGGCCCCACGATAGACCGTCACACTCTATAGTGTGTCAGTTAGTTCTAGGTCGGTTTAGGCTGGCTGCCTAAACTTGGACCGCCACTTGCCTCTGGCGGCCTCATAGTGGTGCGCTAAGTGGCATCGTTTCTCGATTTTAGTGTAGGTCGATTCGAGCTAGCGGCTCTAGCTCCGACTACCAAGAGTCGTGTAGCGCGCCTTCCTTAGGCCGCTATGGTTCATTTGACTGAGTCAATGTTTTAAGTCGGTTGGCCTTGGCGGCCCAACCTTTGTGCGTTCCTTTGTTGTAGCGCGCCTTTCTTAGGCCGCTACAGTCCGTTTGTCTTAGGTCAATGTTTGAGGGCGGTTAGTGTGGCGGTTCACTCTTGGACCGCCTAGTCCATGTGGTGCGTCTATATTAGACCGCCTTGGTGGTTTGACCAAATAGGTCGGTTCAGGGTTGACTGGGTTTAGCGGCCTAATCCTTGACCGCTATAGTCCCCTAGTGGCCCTTTCTATGACCGCTAACGTATGTTCCTCCGCTTAACTCGTAAGTGTCGTTTCCCGATGTGTTGGTTTCCAAGTGCCTCGGCTTGACCTCGTGGTTTGCCCATTGTCCCGTGGACGTCTTTTGATGTCCTATGAGGGCTATAACTATGTTATCAGATAGCCAGGCATACCCTGCTATTGGTTAGGTTTTTGTACTGCTTCTGAGTCTTCTGAGTCATTATTTAAGTTCTGGTCAACCCGGTGAGACCCAGTGGTTGACAAGTAACCTTGTGTGTGTCTTGACTATTCTGAATAACTCGAGACAATGGTTTTGGATGCCATGAGGTACTATCCTACTCGGTTTGTGTGTCCAAGTGCTTGAGGGTCTTGATGCTCCCTCAGGTCTCCGTGAGTCATTTTATACGGTTGTGTGGATCTGATGATCCATTGTCGCTTCCTGTGGCTTAGGATTATGTTGATTGGTGGCTTGTCACTGTTGTTGTGCGATGATCTTGATTCGAGTCATGAGACTCAAGGATCGTTGCATTGGTAGGTCTAGTTGCCCTGTCCTGAGTCTGTTGGTAGTTTGGTGTACTGCCTTAGTGCTTCGCAGTACGTGTGGCAGTGCTTGCTTAGCCTATCCATACTTCAGCACTCGTGTTTTAGAGTCTTTGTGTCTAGTGAGCCTCCACTAGTCGTAGCCCTACGACCTCGAGTGTTGGCCCACCTGGGAGTGGTGGCAGGGCAGTTCCTGAGATATGGTTTGTAGGCTAGTTTTCGTGGGCTCCCTTACCTTACAGTAGCGTCTTGCTGGGGGAGAAAACTAGCTAGAGTCCTGGCTCAAGGCATTAAGCTTGTGTGTGCACACGTGGTCAAGGGCGTTTTGGACGAACATCGATGGGCGTGACCCTGACTAGTCACTCGTCACTGTAGTTCCTGGTTTAGTTCAGTGAGTATCTCAGTCTCCGTCATTCTCAGCGTCCGTAGCGAGATACTTGTGGCGCAGTGTAAGACGTCTGTGGACGCATCTGGCTGTTCTTCTAGTGAGGAGGTGCTTCCGTTACTTGGCGCGTGACTCTCTTGTTTCTCGAAGTCTGTGTTCCCCTTCCGAGTTAGTCTGTTCTTGGCTTCGTCCAAGTTTGGCTTCCCCTTCTAAGTTGGTCCATTATTGGCTTTGCCGAGGATAGCCCTGTGTCACATACACAATGCTCATGTCGTGTGCATCAGTGTCTGTGTCTATCTAGGTCTTTTCTAGGGTTCTTTGCCTAGTTTTGTAGGACCTTCGCTTTGGGCCTTGTGCCTACCGATAGATCGATAACTCCTGACTTTGTGAGATCAGGTTCACCCTTCCTTCGTTGTTTGGAGTAGTTAGGGAGCCGAAGGTGTTCGGCAGCCATGTTTTGCTCGGTGTGGCTTTTTCCTTTTCTTTTAACTATTCTACTCTTTCCGTCACAGCTTTCTTTTACAGCTTTCTACTTGTAGTTTAGCTTTTCCTGCTTTACTACTACTATTGTTTTAGCTGGTGTTCTGTGTTACTGCGTTATTTTTCAGTGGGGATCCGCGTGACCCCTACTGAGCCAGTGACATGAGGCTCACCCCTACTTTTCAGGTGTGGCACTCTTCTTCCTTCGTGTTTCCTAGTGTGGCGTGTTCGTAGTTGCCAGCGGTACCTGCGTCGGGCTTCCCCCGACCTCAGTATACGCTTTTCTTTCTGTTGGACTGTACTTATCTTTCCTTTGGACTAGACTCTGGTATAATTGTTAATCTAAACTGTTAATTAAAAAGTAATTTTATTTCTACTACTTTAGCACACCTAATCACTAAAATATTATTGCTTACTGTTATATCTGGGGCTTTAATGTACTACACAACAATCCTTTTATCCCTTCGGAGCTTTACAGCTCTTGAGAGGCTTCACGGGTTCCAAGTAGTATCGGGCCTACTCAGTAGTCCTATCAGGTATATCTGGTATCCGGAGTCCGGGTCGTCACATGCTCGCCCCACTTACTGCTACAAGCCCCGGAGTCTCCGCTAGGGGAGTTCCTGCCGAAGAGCTGTTGTCCCCATGACCAGACGATTGTCAGTGTCTCGGAAGTCTGTCCTGATCGGGGGTGTCAGGATCTTCCTAGACGGAAGTGAGGCCCAAGCAATTCCAGAACGGGTGGTTGCTGTTGTGCCAACCCTCAACTCCTTCCAGGCTCCTTCTGGGAGGAGGTGTAATATCTCGATTTATTAACAAATAAAAATTTCTAGAAAATTTATAAGAAACTAATTAGAAAATCCTTAATAAATAGAATAAGTTAAATTTTAACTATTTTTTAAAAATCTGAAAAGTTTAGAATCTTGTAGAGGATAAAATGTTTAATAATAGTATCTTCTGTGACCGACCCAAATAAAATCCATAATTAGGCCAAATCAACTGATTAAGGCCCAAATCTACACTTAATCTAATTGGACCTTAAAACACGAAATTTGAGCCCAATACCCGATCATTTAGGCTGAGACCGGATCCAAATGGAAGGCTAGGATGAGAGGATCGTTTCCCCTCTTAGTTCTCCCCGAAACCATAACCCTAGAAAATGAATTTTTGGTTGAGAAGGCGGCGGCTAACCCTATCCGCGCGGTTCGCGCACGTCCAACTTGATTGGACTCTATCTCCTCGAATAGAAGACTCTACACCTTGTGTGACCTATAAAAATGACCCTTAGGAACCCTACTTTCGTTTGGGTGCTGTGGCGGCCGACGAGGTTCATGGACGAGGGCGGATTCCGGCGATCACCAGCGAGGTGTTCTTAGCGTGTCGTCGTCCCTTCTTCTTCCTTCTTCCTCCGTTTATGGTAGGTTATAAGCAAGCCGAACCTTAAGTATTATATATGGTTATAACCAGCTTTGAGTGCTCTTTCTATTGAATGCAAAAGTCCTAAAAGTTACCTAGTATCCTGCGATAATTTTAGGGTTTAGTAGAAGTATGTCATATCTAGGGTTGTATTTGTTCCATCTCGTTTAAGTAGGGATTGCATGCACTAAAGATTAAATTGAGCATGCTTTATTGTAAAACTTTTTGTGCTCTTTCTTTTGAATCCAAAAGCGCTAATTATTATGCTCTGTGCTATGCGCATTTAGCAAGTCATCGTAACCCTAGCCAACTCGCCGAAGGCGGGTAGCGCGAAAGGGGGTTTGGTTGATTTTTGACTTGTGCGGCCTCGCGATAGACCGCCCAACCTAGTTAGGCGGCATATTACTGACCATTTATGTTCTCTAGTTCGTATTATGTTTCTGGGAAGAGCGGCTTTACCTAGACCGCCCTTCTGTCAGGCGGCCAGTAATTGACTGTTCGTCTTCCCCAGTGGCTCATTACAGACCACTCATCTCCAGAAGGTCTTCTGAACTGAGGGGGATAAACGGCCTGTCGTGCGACCGCCGAGGAGGATGAAAGGTCCATACTGGACTATCCATCTTTACAGAATTTATTAAGTTATCTTTTTCGCAAGATTTATGATGGTAGATTAATGGTTAAATGTAAGTTAGCAACATGCACAAAAACTCTGGAAAATTATAACAGTAAATGATTATAAATCTGGCTGATTTTGACCTTGGATCATCTTCTTCAATGTTAATATTAATTTGGAAATGTTATTAGGGTTATGTGATAGTCGTTCTACTCCAGCAGGATTGACTGACCGTCTCACTGGTTTCTGATGTTTTATTAGCCCTATTTCCTTGTAATGTTTGGGACTCTCCGCCGGATATTCCTTCCGTCAGACTAGGACCTTCATTACGGGACCTCCGCAAGCCCCCGTGAGCCTGGGATTCCCACTAGGATGCCGGGCAGGTTGTACCATCAAGACCTGAACCTATGTACGTGATCGAATCGATTGAACTATCGTATTGTAAGTCACAGCTCGACTTGGACCCCCTGAGAATTGCGCGGCCCGAAAGGGACCATTCATCTTATTGGGCGGCCCATAACGAACTGTACATCCCTGGCCAAGTGCCACTTACATTGGTCGATTAACCTTGATCTATCTTCGACCAAATTGTGTTTGGATTGACCCAATAAGCCCTAGGTTGACTAGTGGAGAGTGGGCTGGACCCTGGTTCAGTTCTGCCCCACTTATGGCAGCCTGGAGCCCGTTTGGGTAGATTTCTAGTTGATTAAGTTGAACGGACCTATTGGAATCGCCCATGTTATAGCGCGGATCTTATTGGACCGTCTGTCTGTTAGACGGCCCTATATGGACCGTTTATCTTGTTCTTGGGCTTCCAACTCTACTAGTCTTGAGCGGCCCATTTTCAACCGTCCAATTACTCGAGTGGCCCTACATGGACCGTGTATCCTTGACTTCGGTGTGGCTAGTCCTAAGCCCATCTCTATCCTGAACGGTCCACTCTAGACCGTTCATTGCTTGAGCGGCCCAGTTTGTTGGGTTCGGTGCTATGTATTCAGAGGGGGGGTGAATGAATACCCTTTAAAAAACTTTCACCCAATTAAAATTCTAGTGCTCATAACTACGGAATAAAAGCACTAAGACTAACTAAGAAATACTACTCCAGTCATCTATTGAACCTGTAGACAAATATGAAGAGTGCTCCTAAGCAAACATCTAATGTGGGCAGCAATTAGACAGATCAAACAAACACACAATACCACTATCAAGCATATAGTGTGCGCATCAATGAAATGAACACATATAGAAGATCAACCTATCTCGACCCTATGCATTCATCTAGCGCCAAACACACAAAGAATTCAAACCACTGCTCAATGGGTTTTTAGGTGGTTCGGTCCAGCAGACCTACATCCACCCCACACTCAAACCAGAGTGTGGATTCCGCTGACTCACAGCTTGAACAACTGGGCATCACAGCTTGCCATACAACCGCTGAGCAACACAGCTTGCTGTCCAGTGGAATCCACCACTGCAACACTGGGGATTACAGCTTACACGACCAGAGGCAACACCTTTGCAAACCGCTGGGCAGTACAGCTTAGCCGTCCAGTGGAGTCCACCACTGCAATTGCTGACTAACAGCTTGAAGGAAAGTATAAAATGAAAACTAAAACATGTAGCAACAGCAAATGAAAGCTGTAAATAATGAAAGCACAAATGTGGCTCCTAAGAGCTGACTGGAGTGGATCTGATCCAACTTCCAGCAGGATCGGTCTTCTCTGATCTTCTCTTCTCTCTCTCTTTCTTCTTCTTCTCTTCACACTCTGCTAGAGCTCTCTATCTCTCTCTTTCTCTTCTTTCTCTTTTTCTTCTCTGCTCTTTTCTCCTTTTCTTCTCTCTGTGGATCGTGGCTCCCTGATGCTTTCCTTTTCTTCTTCTTCTCTGTGGATCTCTCACTCTCTGTATATATTTTCCCACACTCGATCACTTTCATCTGAAGACGAAGCTTAGTATATATACAGCAGCAGGTTGGGCGTGTGACCTCCACATTTCTCGCCCTAAGGAGTTTCGCTAGAAACGAGGCATTTCGACCACCTGGCAGCATCCTGGCTGGGCTGCATCCACGTGTCCTCATCTGGGCACCTCATCCTTCCTTGGATCACGTGCCTTCATTAGGCTTCACGAAGGGTGCCTGTCAGATAGAGAATCACATTATCAGTTTAAGTATATGCATTGCAGTGTATAGACTTCACTGTATAGACTTGTGAAGATGAAGCAATGTATAGACTTCATGAAGTAGGACAATTGCGTTGTACAGACTATGTGAAGACAAAGCTGTAGCGATGTATAGACTTCATGAATCAGAGCTGAAGCAGTGTATAGAGTTGCTGAAGTGTAATGCAATGTGCAGACATTGTTCAATGTATGGACTTTATAATGCAAACAGCAATGTATAGACATTTCAATCGACAGGCAGACAATGTACAGACTTGTACATGCTTCAGGACAAAGTATGGACTTGAATGAACGAGCATGCAATGTATAGACTTGCTCAGCCTGAAGCAATGTATAGACTTCAGCTCAAAGCCAATGTATAGACTTCAAAGTATGCAATGTACAGACTCTGAAGAACAACAGCCAGTGTATGGACATAGGCAGGATTCAACTCAATGTATAGACTTCACGACTAATGAATGCAATGCACTGGACAAAGTATAGACTTAATGATGTGCATACTTGCCAAGATAAATGAGCGATGTACATACTTGCTCGTTGTTCAGACTTCATGGACGATGTACAAACATGCAAAGAGAAAGGCTGTACAGACTTGATGAGCGATGCAAGGCAAATGAATGTATATACTTCCAATGTATAGACTTGCCAACTGAGTGATGTACAGACTTGAACAAGGAAGCTCTGTACAGACTTGATCAAGGCAAGGCAATCGAGTGTATAGACTTTCAATGTATAGTCTTGCCAAAGGGGCGATGTACAGACTTGAACAAGGCAAAGTCTGTACAGACTTTGAGATTCACAATGTATGGACTTTGGCAACCCAACGGCTGTACAGACTTCCACTCAACAGCGTTGTATAGACTTTGAATGCTCGAGACAATGTATAGACTTGAACAGCTTCAAGGCACAATGTGCAGACTTTACCAGTGTATAGACTTGGAGTTCTGAACGTAGGTAAAGACTGGGAATGTATAGACTTTGCCTTAGAAGCGAATGTATAGACTTTGAGGCAGAAGCCAGGCAAACGATGTGTAGACTTGGCCAGAACGTAGGGAAAGTTAAAAATGTATAGACTTGAAAAAGCAGACTGGGCAAACTATGTACAAACTTGCTCAAACAGTCCGATGTATAGACTTGGAATTTCAACAGAAGGATGTATAGACTTTGAATATGAAATCAGGCAAACGGATGTACAGACTTGGAAGTTCACTGATGGATGTATAGACTTCACCTCGAGCATCTACAGTGCAATGTATGGACTTTAAAGAATATGAACATGGTGCTGTACAGACTTCAAGTGAAGACCAGTGTACAGACTTCATTCGAAAGCAATGTATAGACTTGACAACCAAAGGGCTGTACAGACTTGAGCAAGACACAGCAATTGAATGTGTAGACATTGCATAGGAGAGTGTATAGACTTAGAACACGTGCAATGCAAAGACAACTCTGTATAGACTTGGAGGATGTGAGTGAGAATGTATAGACATCAGAGATGCGTGCTATAGTCCAATGTATGGACTTAGTGCTCTACATGCTACAGTGCAATGTCTAGGCTTGATAAACGATGTGTGGACTTCAAGGCGTGAGACGCTGAATGAGACGGTCCACTGTATAGACTTTACTTCGTGCATGCTACAGGGCCGATGTACGGACTTGCCAATGTATAGACTTTCAGTCCAATGCAAAAGGCTGTGTAGACTTGAAGAAATGCTTCAAGTGGATGGCTGTACATACTTCATGAATATGGAGACTTGTCAACGAGATGCACAATGTATAGACTATGCACATGCATGAAGAGCCCTAACGATGTATAGACTTGCTAGCCAAACACTATACAGATGCTCATATGCAATGAATGTATAGACATGCGAATCTGAGGGGGTCGACCCATCTAAGAGGGGGGTCGACCCACAGAGCTGGCACACTCATGCACATAACAGATCAGTTAGAACACACTCATGCATTCTTCCACAGAATAGATCAGATATATTCAAAATAATGTGGTGACTCATTCATGTTGCTATCATTAAAACACCACATCATCAACAAAGCACAAGGGGCACAACAATCTCCCCCTTTTTGATGATGGCAACATAATGAGTCACACTGACTCATCAAACTATTCTCCCCCTTTGACATAAGCAAAAAGAAGGGAAATGGTTTGAGAGTCAAATGCAGCACACAAAGACAGCACATAAATTTAGAGAATGAATCATGGTTCATTAAAATGAAGATCTCCCTTATGATAATGAAACAGCTCTCCCCCTATCAACATGCATGATTGACTACTCTCCCCTTAGATGCAAATAAACTATAACTCCTCCTGAAGCACAGGAATGGACTCTGGTTATCCAATAAATCAATCTGAAATCAGCCATTACAAAGAATCTGAATTCTGGTGAAAAGACCACATATGCAATAAGTCACATATGCATGAACAGAATGAAACAGGTAAAAAGACCGCAGAATCAGAACTTATTACAGAACAAGATGGAAGGTTCCAACAGTGTGGAGAGTAAAGTGATTGATGATAGAAGGGCAACAATAGACAACAATCATCACAAGACATCTCAATGAATAATCAGACTGAATCTGATCTGGCTATCTGGAAAATCTGATCATGAGAGATTTTAATGCATACATCACTTCAATAAGTCTTAAAAGGTGTAGACTCTTCTATCATAAAGGGTTATGAAGTGGTAACTTAACCAATCTGATTTAATTTTGATGTATACCAAATTTGTCAAATTAAACTCAATACTCATATCTGAATCCAAGTTTTAATAAAGGTGAACCAAATATTCAGATAACACTCGAAATCAATCATCTTTTATCTTACACATATGATCTCAATAGCACCTTTGAAAGATACACAGATTAGTACTGAAGTTAAACACTTTTTCAAGAACATGAGTTGACAGATTTTTCAAGATAATTTCATTTGAAGCACATTATATTTTTCCTGAGCATTTTAGTTTGATCAACACCTTTTTACATGAGGCACAACACGTCTCAGGTGAAGTGACCCAGTTACTCAGTGTGATAACTGTCATTGCCTCTCACTTTGAGAACAGAGTTAGTAGTATGAGTGTCTTTTTACATGAGAAGACACCTTGATTAGAGGCCAGACTCCCCAGTTACTCAACACAAATAAGCCATTGCTCTGTCAGGTTTTGTTTCACTAAATTTTTATCAGAGATAACTATGGCACCTCATGACATGAGTTACTTTATTTCATTGATAAAGACTCAGTTTCTCAATGGCCGAGTCATTGCTCTGAATTCATAATTTTTCATTTAGTCAACATTTTTCAAGTTAATGTTTAACAACAATACACACTATATGCATCTTAACCAAAGTAGCCATGAATTCAAATTTTCAGATATCTGATGAGAGAGTCTAAGGTTTACATGACACAAGTAGTTAAAATTTATTAAACCTTATCATTCAGATATTTTCAATTCATTTAACTACAAATATGAGAATACATTAATCTTATATCAGTCTGATTCAGTGATAATTCTTAAACCTATATGATAAGAGTTTCTACCAATTTCTCAGACTGAATTGCATGACATGCAGCATAAGTTCCTCAGATCAGAACAATAAATTCAGCAACCAACAATCAATAGTAGAAACAATTCAGTTACACCAGCTGAGAAGAATGTGAAAGATGAGTATAAGCTGGTGCAAGAGTAAATCACCAGTAGAGAAATATTTCAGAAGAGTGAACATCAACACACAATAGCTGAGTCTGGAATTCAGACAGATCAACTGACAGATAGTATCATGAAGGGAGTTGAAAGAAACTCTTCTTTAATAGCTCAACAAATAGAAGGCAGAATCCTTTTTCAAGAGAGAGAAATATGACATTAGATGAGAGTTGATCAATTATTAGACAAGAGGTGTTCAAGATGTGACAATCAAAACACCAATTCTAAATGATCCCCCTGTCTAGATGCAATGAGTTTTCTTTTTAGGTTTTTCAACTGCACTACACTTCATATGCAACATCAGTCAAACTCCCCCTGACAGAGTGCATGAATTACAATTAATGAACTGCTCATGATTTTAGAATATGCTCAAGAAGAATTCATGCTTTGTTCAATCAGAGAGAGAATTCATCAAATGCATCAATTTCATTTCAAATTTTTAGATTTTTCAAATTTGATGATATGCATTACACTGCCCTATATGAAGACTAGACCCTTGGTACTTGGCGGAGAACCTGGTCTCAAGGACCATCTCATGCATGGGAGTAGCATCCAGACATACTCCATATGCCCTTCAGCACTGTTCCATTTAATATACCATGATGGTCATGCATGACAATGCAGTGCTGTATGTAGTCAGTTACTTCTTTTTGGAGTTTTCAGTATAATGATGTGCCATGCATTCACTATATGTATGCATATGCAATTCAGACAATCATCAATATGCAAATCATGTATGAGGAGAATTCAGAAAATCTAAACCTGACAATGCTGAACATGTAAGAATGTGCAAAACTCAGATTCAAAAATTAGATTTAACATGCTATGCAGAATGTTTACTCAAACATCAGAGCATTCTTTATTCAAATAGCATCATGAGAGAGCAATCAACTTTTCAAGATAAATCAATTTAGCATAGACAGATCATTATGATATGCAGTCATTTCAAACAAGCAATTTTCAGATAATGAAACATAAGCAGTGTTCAGAACTGACCTGATAAGTAGAATCCTAGGGTTTTCCCTTTTTGAGTGCCTTGGCTAAATTCAACCCTTTTATTCATTTCCAAGGCACACCTGCAGCAAGACAATCATTTTGATCCTGCAGTGACCCAAACAGCCTTGGGTCCTGCATTAGTCCTGACAGGTGTTCTGAACAATCTCTTAGCAGCATTATCATCATAGCCCATCAACTTATGGCTGGACAAGGAATAACCAAATTGACCAGACTTACCATGATAACCAACAGAATTTAAGTTCCTATTATACACCTTATTGTGAGCATTAAATTCATGTGCATGAACATTAAAACTTCTGTTATGTGCATGGGCATTTTGTTTTCTGAACCCTGCCACCCAGCACTCAGAGGCTTTGTGGCCAGGTTTTCCACAATTAAAGCATGAAGCCACAGAATTAGCAGAAGCATGATGCCCATGTGGATGAGCATGAGTATTTCTTTTATTAACATGAAAATTTTTCTTTCCATAATCAGCCAGCCAATAGTTGGCAGCTTTGTGGCCTAGCTTACCACATTCGAAACATACATTGTGCTTGCTTTTAGAACCAAACTTCTTTCTATCAACAATATTTTTATTAACAGGGAAATTAACAAATCCAGAGTTAGTTTTCTTTCCCTGAGCATGCCAGCAGAAGGCAGCAATGTGACCAAACTTCCCACAGCAATAGCATTGAATTTTCTTTTCCTGATCAGTAGAATGTTTCCTAATATGATTTCTAGGATACTTTCTAATAGTATTTCTTTCATCATTTATCAATGCTACACAGTTATGCATAATATGTCCAACCTTCCCACAATAGTGACATGCTTTACCCTTTTTATTCACATTCACTTGTTTGACAGAGTTGACATTCTCATGAGAGTGTGAATGTGTGTATGAGTAGTGAGCAGCATGCACATGTAAATCAGGGATAAGTTTGGACTTATTCAATTCAGCATTTTTCTTTTGTTTTTGAATCTTTTTCTGTTTCCTCTCTGAATTTTCAGCCTTCTTAGCAGTGAATTGAAAACTTGAGGAGCTGGATGAGTTAGCCTGTTCAGAGCTTTTCACACAAACAGTTGATTTTCTTTTATCATTGTCGTTTTCATTCACAGGCACAAATCCAATCCATTGTTTCTAAAAATTCACTTTAGAACCAAGCAGCTTATTCAAATTGTCTTTTCCTTTAACGAATTTTGATATAGAATTTTTCAGATCTTCAATCTCAGAATTCAATGAAGCACTACTCACTTCATACTTGGATAGCTCTGATTCACAAACAATCAGCTGCTGTTGCAAAGCATCATTCAGATTCTTCAAGATTTCATTTTCTTGTTGAACCATTATTTCAATGTTGTTCTCATTTTCCTTCACAACTGATTTTTCTTTTTCAATTGACAACCATCTTTCAGAAAAGATAGTATTAAGAACCATTAGCTTTTTATTTTGATCTTTCAAGTAGGCATTTTCTTCTTTTAGAGATTTGATTTGTTCTTTTTGAAAACTGTCATCAGAATCAAAATCATTAATCATGTCTTCGAGAATGGCACATGCTTTGTAAGAATTATTTTCACCGATGAGTTTGTTTCTAATATTCTCATTTTCAGATTTCAACCTGTTCAACTCATCTTTTTCTTTAATCATGTCAGATTTCAAGTTTTTATTTTCAGCTTTCAGACTTCTGATCTCATGCAACATTTCTTTACTTATTTATCTCTTTTCAGATTTTAGTCTATCATATTTATTCAATAAATGCTCATTCAACGCAATCATGCTTTCCAGAGAAGGATTGTCAGTGTCAGAATTTACCTGTGACGAAGTATCCTCCACATAGTCTTCGTCTTCTTCTGTTGCCATGAGACATTTCGCTTTACCCTGGCTTCTGCTGCTTGCTATTATCTCGATCACTTCGGAGGCACTGCAGCAATCAACTACACAAGGAAACTTGTCAGTGTTTATCGCCCTTTTGATTAGATTCAGGGCACTTTGATTTGCAGAGAATTTTCGTCTGTCTAAAGTTTTCCATAGGGATTCATCCTTTGGAACTTCATAAGGACTGTGAGCAATAACTATCCACAGATCTGGATTAGTCTGCATCACATATTATCTGAATTCATTAAACCACTTGTAAAAACCTAGACCTTCAAACTTCAGAGGATCAACAGTGAGTTCCATGCTTAGATAGAATAAGAGTTCTAAATAGAACACTAATCAAACATAATGCAAGCAAATGAATCAACTCAGATCGCACCAAAGCCAAATGAGCAAAGCAAGGCACAAGTTAGTGAAACAAAACACGATCTCGAAAGACCCACTCTGAAATGCACCAACATCTAGCAAGATCTGCTACGGATTGTTAGATCCTATGCACAGCAACCTGCTCTGATACCAAGTGTTGGGTTCGGTGCTATGTATTCAGAGGGGGGGGGGTGAAAGAATACCCTTTAAAAAACTTTCACCCAATTAAAATTCTAGTGCTCATAACTGCGGAATAAAAGCACTAAGACTAACTAAGAAAAACTACTCCAGTCATCTATTGAACCTGTAGACAAATATGAAGAGTGCTCCTAAGCAAACATCTAATGTGGGCAGCAATTAGACAGATCAAACAAACACACAATACCACTGTCAAGCATATAGTGTGCGCATCAATGAAATGAACACATATAGAAGATCAACCTATCTCGACCCTATGCATTCATCTAGCGCCAAACACACAAAGAATTCAAACCACTGCTCAATGGGTTTTTAGGTGGTTCGGTCCAGCAGACCTACATCCACCCCACACTCAAACCAGAGTGTTGATTCCGCTGACTCACAGCTTGAACAACTGGGCATCACAGCTTGCCATACAACCGCTGAGCAACACAGCTTGCTATCTAGTGGAATCCACCACTGCAATGCTGGGGATTACAGCTTACCCAACCAGAGGCAACACCTCTGCAAACTGCTGGGCAATACAACTTAGCCGTCCAGTGGAAACCACCACTGCAATCGCTGACTAACATCTTGAAGGAAAGTATAAAATAAAAATGAAAACAAGTAGCAACAGCAACTCAAAGCTGTAAATAATGAAAGCACAAATGTGGCTCCTAAGAGCTGACTGGAGTGGATCTGATCCAACTTCCAGTAGGATCGGTCTTCTCTGATCTTCTCTTCTCTCTCTCTTTCTTCTTCTTCTCTTCACACTCTGCTAGAGCTCTCTATCTCTCTCTTTCTCTTCTTTCTCTTTTTCTTCTCTGCTCTTTTCTCCTTTTCTTCTCTCTGTGGATCCTGGCTCTCTAATGCTTTCCTTTTCTTCTTCTTCTCTGTGGATCTCTCACTCTCTGTATATATTTTCCCACACTCGATCACTTTCATCTGAAGACGAAGCTTAGTATATATACAGCAGCAGGTTGGGCATGTGACCTCCACATTTCCCGCCCAAAGGAGTTTTGCTAGAACCGAGGCATTTCGACCACCTGGCAGCATCCTAGCTGGGCTGCATCCACGTGTCCTCATCTGGGCACCTCATCCTTCCTTGGATCACGTGCCTTCATTAGGCTTCACGAAGGGTGCCTGTCAGACAGAGAATCACATTATCAGTTTAAGTATATGCATTGCAGTGTATAGACTTCGCTGTATAGACTTGTGAAGACGAAACAATGTATAGACTTCATCAAGTAAGACAATTGTGTTGTACAGACTATGTGAAGACAAAGCTGTAGCGATGTATAGACTTCATGAATCAGAGCTGAAGCAGTGTATAGAGTTGTTGAAGTGTAATGCAATGTGCAGACATTGTTCAATGTATGGACTTTACAATGCAAACAGTAATGTATAGACATTTCAATCGATAGGCAGACAATGTACAGACTTGTACATGCTTTAGGACAAAGTATGGACTTGAATGAACGAGCATGCAATGTATAGACTTGCTCAGCCTGAAGCAATGTATAGACTTCAGCTCAAAGCCAATGTATAGACTTCAAAGTATGCAATGTACAGACTCTGAAGAACAGCAGCCAGTGTATGGACTTAGGCAGGCTTCAACTCGATGTATAGACTTCACGACTGATGAATGCAATGCACTGGACAAAGTATAGACTTAACGATGTGCAGACTTGCCAAGACAAATGAGCGATGTACATACTTGCTCGTTGTTCAGACTTCATGGATGATGTACAGACATGCAAAGAGAAAGGATGTACATACTTGATGAGCGATGCAAGGCAAAGGAATTAATATACTTCCAATGTATAGACTTTCCAACTGAGCGATGTACAGACTTGAACAAGGAAGCTCTGTATAGACTTGATCAAGGCAAGACAATCGAGTGTATAGACTTTCAATGTATAGTCTTGCCAAAGGGGTGATGTACAGACTTGAACAAGGAAAAGTCTGTATATACTTTGAGATTCACAATGTATGGACTTTGGCAACCCAACGGATGTACAGACTTCCACTCAACAGCGTTGTATAGACTTTGAATGCTCGAGACAATGTATAGACTTGAACAGCTTCAAGGCACAATGTGCAGACTTTACCAGTGCATAGACTTGGAGTTCTGAACGTAGGTAAAGCTTGGGAATGTATAGACTTTGCCTTAGCAACGAATGTATAGACTTTGAGGCAGAAGCCAGGCAAACGATGTGTAGACTTGGCCAGAACGTAGGGAAAGGTAAGAATGTATAGACTTGAAAAAGCAGACTGGGCAAACACTGTACAGACTTGCTCAAACATTCCGATGTATAGACTTGGAATTTCAACAGAAGGATGTACAGACTTTGAATATGAAATCAGGCAAACAGATGTACAGACTTGGAAGTTCACTGATGGATGTATAGACTTCACCTCGAGCATCTACAGTGCAATGTATGGACTTTGAAGAATATGAACATGGCGCTGTACAGACTTCAAGTGAAGACCAGTGTACAGACTTCATTCGAAAGCAATGTATAGACTTGACAACCAAAGGGCTGTACAGACTTGAGCAAGACACAGCAATTGAATGTGTAGACATTGCACAGGAGAGTGTATAGACTTAGAACACGTGCAATGCAAAGACAACTCTGTACAGACTTGGAGGATGTAAGTGAGAATGTATAGACATTAGAGATGCGTTCTATAGTCCAATGTATGGACTTAGTGCTCTACATGCTACAGTGCAATGTCTAGGCATGATAAACGATGTGTGGACTTCAAGGCGTGAGTCACTGAATGAGACAGTCCACTGTATAGACTTTACTTCGTGCATGCTACAGGGCCGATGTACAGACTTGCCAATGTATGGACTTTCAGTCCAATGCAAAAGGCTGTGTAGACTTGAAGAAATGCTTCAAGTGGATGGCTGTACAGACTTCATGAATATGCAGACTTGTCAACGAGATGCACAATGTATAGACTATGCACATGCATGAAGAGCCCTGACGATGTATAGACTTGCAAGCCAAACACTATACAGATGCTCATATGCAATGAATGTATAGACATGCGAATCTGAGGGGGTCGACCCATCTAAGAGGGGGGGTCGACCCACAGAGCTGGCACACTCATGCACACACTCATGCACATAACAGATCAGATAGAACACACTCATGCATTCTTCCACAGAATAGATCAGATATATTCAAAACAATGTGGTGACTCATTCATGTTGCTATCATTAAAACACCACATCATCAACAAAGCACAAGGGGCACAACATAGTTATGACCGCTTAGCATCCAGAAGTGATTTCCATGATTTTTCGTGTTGAATCCAAGGACCTGATTGGTTCTTGATAACTTGAACTTTACAGACATGATGTCTACTTCGACTTACCATTGAAACTTTGGTAAGTTCCATATCTTGAAGTATTGGCCATCTAACTTGATTAATGTCTAGACATAACTGGGATCTCGGATCCAAGAAATCAATGCCAACACATCGTAAGGGTCCGGTCTTGTCCTGGGAGGAGCGCCCGAAAAGTACTTGTACCCCGGGGAGTTTGAATGACATGGTGAGGCATTGCACCGAGTGCATGACTAGCGTGATGTCTATGACAATAATCTCTTTCTTGAATTCTCTTGACTTGGTTAAATCTTGCTTGTTGGCCAAATTCTTGATTATATCATGTTCTTGCCTTCTTTTCATTATTTTGTTGCATAGTTATTTCCTTTCGTTCTTTATTTATGCGCTCAAACATGCATTTTAATTTGTTAATTACTTAAACTTGCCTGTTATTACCTACTAAGCGTTCGCTCACCTAGTTTTTCCCCCCTTTTCAGGTAGCTCAGGTGAGGACTCGCAATCTGATGGGAACGGGTAAGAGTGACGACTGTGGAGTGAACCTGATAGAAGCCTGTGAAACTAGTTCTAGTTGTGGAGTCTATTTGTGTTTAAGAGTATTTTGGAAGAGTTTTAATTTGAGTTAGCCAATGTAATAGTGTTAAATGGATGTTGTCAAAGCTTATGTTAAGTGGGATCATTGTAGTTGGAACGTGGTTTGGTTATGTGCTATTAAATGAATGGTGTAGTTTCTATTTATGGTGATGTGCGATCTTTTAGCTTTAACCTATCATGTCTAGAAATAAACATATTATTATGATAATTACTTGTCTCTACTGTCAGTCCCGATATTCTGCGTTGGGGCGTGACTGTTAGGTGGTATTAGAGCCTAGGTTTCTAATATTCCTAGGTTATTTAGATTCAAGGATTCTAAGTGTTTGTCGTAGAACCTATACCCTTGTTATGAGTCAAAGGACCAAACCTAGTGAGAATTTGGGTAGAGACTTGGGTCGAGTTAATAATCAACTCTAAACTCTTTCTCATAAATGAACTTAAGATAAATTATTTTTGTGCAGGACGTTCCGATGGCAGCTGAGTGTGCGTAGTGGCGGGACATGCAGCGGAGGTCCAAGGACTTACGCGGGCTTTACAACAAGTGGCCCAAGGTGGAGCGGCGAATCATGGTGCTGGTGATCTACACCAGAATTTTCATGGGATGAATCCCCCACGTTTTGGAGGTTCAACTGATCACGATGAAGCCGAGCACTGGCTTAAGGAGATGAAGAGAATTTTTAAAGTTATGCAATGCAGCGACCAGGAGCGTGTGCTTTTAACAACCTTCCAGTTGGAACGGGATGCTAGGACTTGGTGGGAATCAGTAAAGGCAACCCTCGGTGACAGACAAATTTCGTGGATGGAATTTGAAGAATTCTTCAATAGCAAGTACTTTTCCGACAGAATCCAAGAGAAGAAAGCGGTGGAGTTTGCTGCTTTGAAGCAGCGAAGTCTATCTGTAGCGGAGTACGAAGCTCAATTTTCTAGACTCTCTCGTTATGCTACTCATTTGATTTCTATAGAGAAGATGAAGGCGAAACGTTTTCTAAATGGGCTGAAGTTGCATTATATTAACCAGTTGGCGCCGATGGAGATTCAAACCTATGCAGTGATGGTGAGGAAAGCCCAAGTTTTAGAAGATACCTTGGAAATGATGGAGAAAATCTGTAGGAAGAATGTTAAAAAGGAGCAACCTACTGGTTCCGAGAGTGCTAAACCCGGGAATAACAAGAAGAGGCCCAATGGCGGGTCTGGTTCATGGAAGGGAAAATGCCAAAGAATGAAGACAAGAAGTCTGGCCCGATTGTTCCATTTAAGGGCGTATGCAAGTATTGTGACCGCCCTAGTCACAAGATGAAGAGTGCTGGTGCAAGCTGGGCACCTATTTGCGTTACGGGAGTATGGATCACCGCATTCCAGAGTGTCCTCTCTTATCCGAGGAAGCTACCCTGATGAAACCTCAAGGCGGCAAGAAGCAGCAGGGCAAGCTCCAAGCCCTACAAGGGGATGACGCAGGCACCACCGAGGAGGGTGGACTTGTGGAAGGTACTCTCATTATTCAAGGAAAGTCAACTTTTGTTCTTTTCGATACCGGTGCTACTCATTCATTTGTTTCTCGGAGTTTTGCTAAGACGATAGCTGTGAAGTCGATTTTGATGAATTCCCCCTTAGAGATATCCACTCCAATTCGTTCTAAATCAGCGATTAAATATTTTTATCCTTCTAGCAAGATTATGGTTAATGAATAGAATTTGCCGGCTGATTTAGTATGCATGGATATGAAAGATTATGATGTAATTCTAGGAGCGGATTGGTTGGCTAAGCATGAGGCCAATGTTCATTGTAGTTCCAGCTCTGTGTCTTTTTCTAGACACCCTGGACTTTCCTTTATAGGGGTTAGGCACCATAGATCTGTGCCACTTATCTCGACCATCCGTGCCGATAAGTTGATGAGAAGAGGATGTCAGGCATTTTTAGCCTTTGTTTATGTAACCCCTGAGAAGAAGATCGAGATTAAGAACATTCCTGTTGTCCGAGATTTTTCGGATGTTTTTCCTGAGGAATTGCCAGGTCTTCCACCAGAGAGGGAAGTTGTGTTTTCTATTGATCTAATTCCTGGCACGACCCCTGTTTCTAAGGCTCCTTATCGTATGTCTCCTGCGGAGCTGAGGGAATTAAAGCAACAGTTAATGGAATTACTTGAGAAGGGGTTTATTCATCCAAGTACATCCCCGTGGGGGGCTCCAGTGTTATTTGTAAGGAAGAAGGATGGCTCGATGAGGTTGTGTATTGATTATCGGCAACTGAATCAGTTGACTATAAAGAATAAATATCCATTGCCGAGGATTGATGAGTTATTTGATCAGATAGCAGGAGCTCAGTATTTCTCTAAGATTGATCTTCGATCAGGCTATCATCAGTTGCAGATTAAGGAGGAGGATATTTATAAGATAGCTTTTCATAGCAGGTATGGGCACTTTGATTTTATTGTAATGCCTTTTGGATTCACGAATGCACCTGCAGCTTTCATGCAGTTGATGAACGATGTATTCTGGCCCTATCTGGATCAATGGGTCGTAGTGTTTATTGATAACATTCTGATTTATTCCAAGAGTGAGGAAGAACATGCTGAACATTTGAGGTTGGCGTTACAATTATTGAGAGACCATCAGTTATACGCCAAGTTTAGCAAGTGTGAATTTTGGCTACAAGAAGTGTCCTTTCTAGGGCATATCATTACGGAAGAAGGTATTTCTGTTGATCCGTCGAAGGTAGAGGCAGTTAAAGATTGGGACAGGCCTACTAGTGTAACAGAAGTTAGAAGCTTCCTAGGCTTGGCAGGATATTATCGGAGGTTTATTAAAGATTTCTCCAAGATTGCGGTACCCTTAACAAGATTAACCCGCAAGGAGAATAAGTTTGATTGGACGGAAGATTGTGAGAAAAGCTTCCAGACTTTAAAGGAATGTTTAACTACTGCCCCTGTTTTCGCTTTACCATCAGGAGAAGGAGGCTTCGTGGTGTACACCGATGCTTCGGGAATTGGTTTAGGTTGCGTACTGATGCAGCACAAAAAAGTGATACCTATTCTTCTAGGCAGTTGAGAAAGCATGAGGAGAATTATCATGTCCATGATTTAGAGCTAGCAGCCATAGTTTTTTCCTTGAAGATATAGAGGCATTACTTATATGGAGAGACATTCACAGTATTTTCAGATCACAAGAGTTTGAAGTATTTATTTTCTCAGAAAGAGCTCAATATGAGGCAGAGAAGATGGTTGGAGTATCTAAAGGATTTTGACTTCTCCATAGAATATCATCCCGGGAAGGGTAATGTGGTGGCGGATGCCCTAAGCCGCAAGCCAATGGCTAAATTGTCAAGTCTCATGATGCAAGAATGGAATCTGTTGGAGCAATTAGCCGGGTTGGATATTAATGTTGACAAGGATCGAGTCACGATTGCTTAGATTCAGCTTAAACCAGAATTATTGGCAGAAATCAAGTCCTTGCAAGACAATGACCCAGAGTTGGTAGAAATCAAGGAGAACTTAAGTAGCAGACCGGAATTCATTATAGCTGACGATGGCAGACTGTTATTTCAGGGAAGGACTTGTGTACCTGATGTGGCCGAAGCTAAGAACAAGATCCTCGAGGAAGCTCATAGATCCCGATATACCATTCATCTTGGAGGTACGAAGATGTTTAAGGATTTGAAAAGATCTTTCTGGTGGCCAAATATGAAAAGGGAAATTGCATAATTTGTGAGTAGATGCTTGGTGTGTCAGCAAGTTAAGGCCTAGCATTTCAGACCTGCAGGAAGTTGAAACCACTAGACATACCTCAATAGAAGTGGGAGAGTATTGGCATGGATTTCATTATGGGTCTACCTAGGACTTGTAGCGGATTTGATGCAATTTGGGTTATCATTGACAGATTGACAAAGTCCGCTCATTTCTTATCCATTAAATCTAAGTGGACTGTTGATGTTCTAGCAGCTTTATATATGAAGGAAGTGATGTGACTCCATGGTATTCTGGTCAGTATTGTGTCTGATACAGACCCCAGATTCACTTCACATTTTTGGAAAGGGTTGCAAGAATCTTTGGGAACCCGTCTGAACTTCAATATTACTTTTCATCCACAAACAGACGGACAGACGGAAAGAACCAACCAGATAGTGGAAGATATGTTGAGAGCCTGCATGATTGATTTCGGAGGCAGTTGGAGTGATCACTTGGCCTTGATTGAATTTGCTTATAATAATAGTTATCAGTCCAGGATTCAGATAGCTCAGTTTGAAGCTCTGTATGGAAGAAGCTGTCGGTCTCCATTATGTTGGAACGAGGTTGGTGAGAAGCAATGGCTGGGGCCAAATCTTATTTCTGAATCATCAAAGAATATTCGTATTATTAGAGACCGATTGTAAGTAGCACAATCGAGACAGAAGAGTTATGCAGACCATAGAAGGAGGGACTTGGAATTTCAAGTTGGTGAACATGTGTTTTTGAAAGTTTCTCCTACAAGAGGAATCCGAAGATTTGGCATTCAAGGAAAGCTAAGTCCCAGATATGTCGATCCATTCGAGATTTTGGAAAGAGTGGGGGAGGTTACGTACCGTCTGGCACTACCACCTCAGTTATCTGGAGTACACAATGTCTTCCATGTGTCGATGTTGAGAAAATATGTATATGACCCTACTCATGTCATTCAGCATGCAGATCTTGAGTTAAAGAAGATCTGACTTATGAAGAAAGACCTGTTAAGATTTTGGATCGTAAGCAGCAACAGCTCAGGAACCAGTCTATACCTATGGTCAAGGTGCAATGGAGTCGGCGTGGAACTGAAGAAGCTACTTGGGAGTCAGAAGATACCATGCGAAAACAGTATTCCAACTTGTTCTAGGTGAGTTGTTCCACTCCCCATCGTGTTGAAGTGCAGTGAATTTGGAGGACCAAATTCTTTGAAGTGGGGGAGGGTGTAATATCCTGATTTATTAACAAATAAAAATTTCTAGAAAATTTATAAGAAATTAATTAGAATAAGTTAAATTTTGACTATTTTGTAAAAATTTGGAAAATTTAGAATCTTGTAGAGGATAAAATATTTAATAATAGTATCTTCTGTGACCGACCCAAATAAAATCTGTAATTAGGCCAAATCAACTGATTAAGGCCCAAATCCACACTTAATCTAATTGGACCTTAAAACGTGAAATTTGAGCCCAATACCCGATCATTTAGGCTGAGACCAGATCCAAATGGAAGGCTAGGATGAGAGGATTATTTCTCCTCTTAGTTCTTCCCGAAACCCTAACCCTAGAAAATGAATTTTTGGTTGAGAAGGCGACGGCTAACCCTATCCGCGCGGTTCGCGCACGTCCAACTTGATTGGACTCTATCTCCTCGAATAGAAGACTCTAGACCTTGTGTGACCTATAAAAATGACCCTCAGGAACCCTATTTTTGTTTGGGTGCTGTGGCGGCCGACGAGGATCATGGACGAGGGCGGATTCCGGCGATCACTGGCGAGGTGTTCTTAGCGTGTCGTCATCCCTTCTTCGTCCTTCTTCCTCCGTTTAAGGTAGGTTATAGCAAGCCGAACCTTAAGTATTACATATGGTTAGAACCAGGTTTGAGTGCTCTTTCTATTGAATGCAAAAGCCCTAAAAGTTACTTAGTATCATGTGAGAATTTTAGGTTTTAGTAGAAGCATGTCATATCTAGGGTTGTATTTGTTCCATCTCGTTTAAGTAGGGATTGCATGCACTAAAGATTAAATTGAGCATGCTTTATTGTAAAACTTTTGTGCTCTTTCTTTTGAATCAAAAAGCCCTAATTATTATGCTCTGTGCTATGCGTATTTAGCAATTCTTCGTAACCCTAGCCAACTCACCGAAGGCGGGCAGGGCGAAAGGGGGTTTGGTTGATTTTTGACTTGTGCGGCCTCGCGATAGACCTCCCAACCTAGTTAGGCGGCATATTACTGACCGTTTATGTTCTCTGGTTCGTATTATGTTTCTGGGAAGAGCGACTTTACCTAGACCGCCCTTCTGTCAGGCGGCCAATAATTGACCGTTCGTCTTCCACAACGGCTCATTACAGACCGCTCATCTCGAGAAGGTCTTCTGACCTGAGGGGGATAAACAGCCTGTCGTGCGACCGCCGAGGAGGATGAAAGGTCCATACTCGACCGTCCATCTTTACAAAATTTATTAAGTTATCTTTTTCGCATGATTTATGATGGTAGATTAATGGTTAAATGTAAGTTAGCAACATGCATAAAAACTCTGGAAAATTATAATAGTAAATGATTATAAATCTTGTTGATCTTGACCTTGGATCATCTTCTTCAATGTTAATATTAATCTGGAAATGTTATTAGGGTTGTGTGACAGTCGTTCTACTCGGTAGGATTGACTGACCGTCTCACTAGTTTTCGATGTTTTATTAGCCTTATTTCCTTGTAATGTTTGGGACTCTCCACCGGATATTCCTTCCGTCGGACTAGGACCTTCATTACGGGACCTCCGTAAGTCCCTGTGAGCCTGGGATTCCCACTAGGACGCCGGGCAGGTTGTACCATCAAGACCTGAACCTATGTACGTGATCGAATCGATTGAACTATCGTATTGTAAGTCACGGCTCGACTTGGATCCCCTGAGAATTACGCGGCCTGAAAGGGACCGTTCATCTTATTGGGCGGCCCATAACGAACCGTACATCCCTGGCGAAGTGCCACTTACATTGGTCGATTAACCTTGATCTATCTTCGACCAAATTGTGTTTGGATCGACCCAATAAGCCCTAGGTTGACCAGTGGAGAGTGGGCTGGACCCTGGTTCAGTTCTGCCCCACTTATGGCAGCCCGGAGCCCGTTTGGGTAGATTTCTAGTTGATTAAGTTGAACGGACCTATTGGAACCGCCCATGTTATAGCGCGAATTTTATTGGACTGTCTGTCTGTTGGACGGCCCTATATGGACCGTTTATCTTATTCTTGGGCTTCCAGCTCCACTAGTCTTGAGCGGCCCATTTTCAACGGTCCAATTACTCGAGCGTCCCTACATGGACCGTGTATCCTTGACTTCGGTGTGGCTAGTCCTAAGCCCATCTCTATCTTGAACGGTCCACTCTAGATCGTTCATTGCTTGAGCGGCCCAGTTATGACCGTTTAGCATCCAGAAGTGATTTCTGTGATTTTTCGTGTTGAATCCAAGGACCTGATTGGTTCTTGATAACTTGAACTTTCCAGACATGATGTCTACTTCGACTTACCCTTGAAACTTTGGTAAGTTCCACATCTTGAAGTATTGGCCATCTAACTTGATTAATGTCTAGACATAACTTGGGATCTCGGATCCAACAAATCAATGCCAACGCATCGTAAGGGCCCGGTCTGGTCCTGGGAGGAGCGCCCGAAAAGTACTTGTGCCCCGAGGAGTTTGAATGACATGGTGAGGCATTACACCGAGTGAATGACTAGCGTGATGTCTATGACAATAATCTCTTTCTTGAATTCTCTTGACTTGGTTAAATCTTGCTTGTTGGTCAAATTCTCGGTTATATCATGTTCTTGCCGTCTTTGCATTATTTTGTTGCATAGTTATTTCCTTTCGTTCTTTATTTACGCACTCAAACATGCATTTTAATTTGTTAATTACTTAAACTTGCCTGTTATTACCTACTGAGCATTCGCTCACCTAGTTTTTCCCCCCTTTTCAGGTAGCTCAGGTGAGGACTCGCAATCTAATGGGAACGGGCAAGAGTGACGACCGTGGAGTGAACCTGATAGAAGCCTGTGAAACTAGTTCTAGTTGTGGAGTCTATTTGTGTTTAAGAGTATTTTGGAAGAGTTGTAATTTGAAGTTAGCCAATGTAATAGTGTTAAATGGATGTTGTCAAAGATTATGTTAAGTGGGATCATTGTAGTTGGAACGTGGTTTGGTTATGTGCTATTAAATGAATGGAGCAGTTTCTATTTATGGTGATGTGCGCTCTTTTAGCTTTAACCTATCATGTCAAGAAATAAACATATTATTATGATAATTACTTGTCTCTACTGCCAGTCCCGATATTCCGCGTTGGGGCATGACAGGAGGGCTGAGAAAGAAGAATGTCGTCAAAGTCGGGGAGAGCTGGCCCCAAGGCCCAAGAAGTTTAAGCAAGTCTGGGTCCCTAAGAGGATCCAACCAGCTCGCCAAGAGGCACCTGTCTACCACTACTCCAAGCCCATCTAGGCAAAGGAAAGGAATGAGAGGGTGCTGGTCCCAATAAGAGAAGAGACTATTACGGAGCCTCCTCACCGCACAAGTTTTAGGGTGTGTGCCCGACAAGCTGATATCCCTGCAGCAGGGAGAAGATTTGAACAACCTGCCGAAAGAGCTCGGCTGGCTTATATCCCTCCGATCGGAGGTCGACAACCGTCCCCAGTCCTGCATCAGGGGCTAAGACAGGAAGAGATGACCAGTGTGGTCAAAAACTATTTCACGGGTATGGGCAACCCCTCATTGGGCCAACAACGGTTGTTGCAAGCAGCCATGGCAAGAGAAGATGATTGTCCACCAATGGCAGTCGAAGAAGAAGAAGAAGAAGAAAGAGGAATGATGTCGTCAGTTGATGACAATGGATATGAAGACGGCTTAGGGAGCAAAGCCGATAAAGCCACTCCTCATCAGCAGGAGGAAAGAAGAGTCTCCGTCTTCGAGAGACTGACCTTCCCCCAACATCCAAAAAGGAGGGTCCATTGTCGAAAGAAAGGAATGCAAGTCTTCACTTGCAATATGGATGGAGTGTACGGCCAATATGGAAGACTACCTAGGAGCCTCAGGAGCTGGCACGATTAGCCGAAAGACCGGGCCGAACACCCGAAGAACAGAAGCCGCAAGAGAGATGCTGGCTATTGCAAAAGGAAAGCAAGTCCTGACTGACGGATCCACCATTCTAACTGCAAATGTGGTGTCCGCGGAAGAAGAGGACGTGCTGATAGATACCCTGCCTGATGGTGCATCGGGATAAACAATAGAAGCCATCCCCACCACGGCCGCCATGGATCCGTCTGTGTTAGTGATACTCCAGAGATATCAACAGGAGATAGAACTACTAAAGAAGCAGCTGATGGAAAAGACGGAGCAAGCCTCGGCCTCCAAGCAACCTGAGATGCAGGCCGAATCGTCACGGGGAGTCTTCAACCCAAGCGACTTCCCACCACTTTATACCTTGCCCCAGCTGGCAGAGCCCAATTTGGCAACCACTCAGCAGCGCCCACCACCGCCTCTGATGCTTCCAGTACTGCCATAGGTGCCCCAGGTACCTCCACTACTGCGTCCACCTCCGCAGAGACCGCCTTGGTCACTCCCTATCTACAGCCTAAGGTGGAAGCTTTTCTGGCAAGACCTGCCCCTACATCAACTGCTACCACTGCACAAAAGGAAAAAATAGCAGAGCGTCGACCAACGCCTAAGGAAGTTAACACTCTTGACATCAAGTCATTTGAACAATAAAAAGACAAAGGCAAGAAGGCAGCTGCCCCTCAGCCTGCTAAAGCCGAAGATGACCGAGAGGGTCCCTCACTCCGGGATAAAATGAAGAAGGCCTATTCCTTCCCGAAGGAGAAAACCAGGATTCTGTTTGACTGGATGACCCAATATGATAAGGTTACCCTGCCCGAATCGAAAAGGCCGGAAGACCTGAAAAGAAAAGACAGTCCAAGGTTCTGCCCCTATCACCAGATGCTATGGCACCCAATTGAAGATTGCTATGTTTTCAAGGACAACATTGAAGGCATGGTCAAGAAAGAAGAAATAGACTTGGGGGAGTACAAGGTTAACCCTCCACAACCTCACGAAGCACCTTTAAGAAGAGCTGCGGTCAATATGATCTCCCTGTATCAGGCGTTGCCTGAAGAGATCGCAGAAGCCAGCACTCAACATGCTTATGAAGCCTATTTCCTGGCACCAATAAAAGAACAAGAGGGATGGCAGCAAGTCCCTACAAAGACCAAGAAGAAAGGCACACCTCACCCGAAAGTGGGGGTGCAAGTCCGTGGCATCACACCGTGACCCACTCTACCAGAGGAAGCACCTGTGTGGACCAATCCACCTGCAATCATCAGAATACCTACACACAACCGGAGAAGACAGACTCCATTGCCGATGGTCAAGGAAATTAGTCTGGAGGCCCGACTGCTGCAAGACTATATAAATGGGCTAGATGAATATGTACAGCCCGAACTGGAGCCTTTACTGGAACGGGATTATGTCCCATGGCAAGAATTAGAATATCTCTCATTAAAGCAGGAGCAGGAAATTGACAAAGCATCAGGCAAGGACGGCAGCCTGTTCTGGGGGCAAGCACCTGCCGAAGAAAAGAAGAAAAAATGAAGAAAGAAAAGAAAAGCCAGCAAGGCCACAAAGGACATAGTCCTTTCTTGCAATACCCTGTCTGCCCTTTTAAATCTGCCCGATGAGGAAGATGAGGAGAAAATATGCTTTACACCCGTCGCCGGGGGAAGCCAGGTTGAAGCAGTTACCGCTGCACACGCCACCCGGTCGGGCCGAAGATGGGGGTGTCAACCGCCCGCCAACCATAATATCATCTTCAGGGGGGAGCAACCCTATAAAATACCCCCTCCAGAGGTTAGGGGAGTCCAAATCCCTCCTCCTTCAGGCTTATATAGTCAGAGTGGGGGCAATACTACCGCTCCTTCCTTTCTGGAATTTCTAAGAATGTCAAAGGGAAAGCAGCCTTGTCAGGGCGCCGACCCCGCAGTCGAGGACACTCACCCGCAGCTTCAACAGCCTTCCGGAGTTCTAGATGAAGATGAAGCTCGCCCAACGGTAGCTGATGAGGTACAGCAGGAAGACAACACAAAGTAGAAGGGTGCGGCCTCAGAGCCTGATGAAGCAGGCCCATCTGGGCTGCGGTTCAAGATCCTCCCAAGCCCAGGTGGGCGGAAGAAATGAAGTTGTCCAATGTCCGAGCAGGAAGTCGGGTAGTCAAGTTGCTGAAGAAGCTCCCGACGAGATTCACTATTTGGGAAATCCTCTCCCTGAGTGAAGAGACCCGACAGGCGATCATTATTGATTTGCAGACGCCTGCCCAATATGAAGCATGTTTGGCAGAAGCACTGCCAGAACCCAACGTGACCTTTACTCAGGAGGACATTCTACTCCCCACTACCAGCCACAACAGGCTGTTGTACATGAGAGGATAGCTGAATGGTCAGGAGCTGAGCAGAATCCTGATAGATCCCGGAGCGGCTGTCAACATCCTGCCCTACAGAATATATCAGAGGTACCACTTCAAGGTAAGCCTCGATAAAGTCAGAGATATGTGTATCGCCGCTTTCAACCAAAAATGTAAAGTGCCGCTGGGAGTAGCGAAATTTACAGTCACTCTGGCAGATCTTACTACGAGGGTGCGGCCCCATGTCATCGACTCCCACACCTCGTACAAGGCGTTGCTTGGCCGCCCCTGGCTACATGAGAACATGGTGGGGCCCTCCACACTACACCAGTGCCTCAAATACACCCAGGAAGGGAAGGAGGGGAGGATATTTGTCGACCTCCACCCATTCGAAGTATTCGAGTGTCACCTACTGGATGCTCCTCTATATGCAGAACGGTCACAGAAGACCTCTGAAGCAAAGACCCCCGTTAGGGCAACAAGAAGCACTTTCGACAATGATTGGTTCCCACTACTGCCACCCAGGTACATCAATCCCAAGACGGTCTCACATATTGCCATCACCGAGGACGTGGGTGTTGCATCTCTGTAGTTTTGATGATGACTAACACTATGAATCAAATTATTTTCATGATAATTATTTTGATGCTCCTTGATGAATGATAAAGATCTTGCATTGTCTAAATATTCTTAGGATCTAATGTTGTTGTCTTGCATGCACATCTATGGAACAAATGCTTTTTCATCATGCTTTTCTGATTTAATGCTCCTCTATCATGTTCACCCATGAGCTCATACTTATTTGTCTTGTTTATATGGGTTCTGTGCACGTAGTGCGTTGACGCACTTGGCTGGCTGCGTAGACGCAATAGTGCGTCTTTCGCTTGCTGTTTTGTCCACTGCGTCGACGCTGTCACTGGATGTGTTGACACATTGGCTTGTTGCCAGGGGCGTGAGCATTTCATTTAAGCAGTTGAGTCGACGCTGCACGATGGAAGCGTTGACGCATTGGCTTGGTGCCAAGGGCTTGAGCGTCTCGCCTATGAAGCTGACGCTGTCACCTGAAGCGTTGACACATTGGCTTGTTACCAAGAGATTGTGCGTCTCGCCCAAGGAGCTGAGGCGACGCTACACAATGGAAGCGTCAACGCCTTGAGCTTATGACCCAAGGTCTTATGATCATCAACCAAGCAGACGCGTCGACGCTGTCACTAAGGCGTTGACGCATTAGTGTGTTTTGCCAAGGGACCTGTTCTCCATTATATCCATTGCGTTAACGCCTTGACTTTAGTGCATTGACGCGTTCTTCAGTCCTTTGATAAGTCCCGTTCAATCTGTGTGAACAATGTATGACTTGAATATTTCTCAGATTGACTGAATGTTCTCTGAAACCTTACAGGGACTTAAAGACAAATTGGAACTTTATTCCAATCATGTGAGCACGTGATCCGAGGGAATAATCATCTAATACGTGGCTCGGTTCATCTGGAAGCATGACTTCGCGCGTGTCTCCCAAACCCTCACTCTCTCGTGAGGTTGGATATATATATATGAAGGTTTCTGCTCCTGAAAAGCTGCCGAAGCCACAAGGAAAAGGGTAAGGCCAGAGCGAGAGGAAGGAGAGGAGAAGCCATCCTGATCCATTCGTTGAGCGTACCTGGAAGAGAGAGAGTGATGAAGGAGAGGATGGTTCTCTGCTATGTTTTGTCTATGCTTCCTTAAGAAGCTACATTGGTTCTCCGTTCGATTGTCTTCGATATTTCTTTATGTTTTCAGTTGTTTGTTCTTAAATTTCGATACTCTGTTTTATCGTTCCCTCTAGGTGTAGAGGAAGAGAGGTGAATCCTCTGGGTTGCATTGTGGTTCCCTCTGAATCAGATCAGAGGAAGGGAGGTGGTCTCCGGGGTTGTTGTGTTCAGATAGTGAGGAGGCTATCTGGGTTGTTCCCTCCGGCTGTGGAGGAAGAGAGACAGCGTCTCTGATTTGCAGTGAGTGTGGGTCACTGCTGGGTTCCCTCTTGTCTAAGAGGAAGGGAGAGTTATCTCCGGGTCTAGTCTTGGGGTGTGAGACCTGGGTGCAAGCTGTGTGTTCAGCGTCTGTAGGGATTTCGATCCCCAAGCTGTGGATCAACGTGTTGTTGGCAGACTGAGTCTGCGGTTCCTTCTTGTGAAAGGGAAGCCTCACTCGACCTTGAGTGAGGGATGGACGTAAGTCTGCAGGTTGCAGACTGAACCATCTAAACCTCTTGTTCTTCGTGGTGTGATTATGCACATCTTTTCTCTTTATGTTTTTTTCTGGTTTCATGAAGTAAGTGTGATTGTTGTTGATCGAAACCTTGGTCTGACTGCTCGCTTAGTGCTTGTGCATATGTGCTGATGAAATTCTGAGTGATATATGTTCTGCGCTCGTGACCTGCCTTATCTTGGTTGAGGTTTCGGATTATTTTACATATAGCCAGTCTTCCTAGCCCATCTCATCTTCTAAGATTACCTCGGCTAGGACAAATATTTTTTAAACGGTGATCTATTCATCCCCTCCCCTTCTAGCTCATCGTCCTCCTGTTTAACAGTTGGTATCAGAGCGGGTTTACCCGAGATGTGGTCCAACGACCAGGGTAATCCTGGAACCAGTGGTCCTCGCAGCTACATAGCTGAAGGACAGTCAATCTCCCGTCCCCCATATTTTGATGGTTCTAATTATTTCTTTTGGAAAAACAGGATGGAAGTTTTCATCCGATCTCAGAGCCACAAGTTGTGGAGAGTCATTACAACTGGACCTTATGATTTACCTCCGAATGAGGAGATGTGGTCTGAAGAACAAGTCAAATTATCCAGACTGAACTGGTCTGCGCTCAACATCATCCAGTGCGCAGTTCACCCTGAAGAATATGCCCGAATTTCGGCGTGCAAGACAGCTAAGAAGATGTGGGATGAACTAGCACTGATTTACGAGGGTACCTCTCAGGTCAGAGCTACCAAGGTAAACTACCTAACCTCTGAGTATGAATTATTTAAGATGAAGTCAGAGGAGAGCGCGACTGATATGTACGCTAGGCTGTCACTGATCACAAACAGCCTCAAGGGGTTTGGAAAGAAAATATCTGAAGGGGATATAGTCAGGAAGATCTTGAGATCTTTGACTCCAGCGTGGCACACAAAGGCCACTGTGATAGAGGAATCGAGGGATTTAACAACCATGACTGTCACTGAACTCATAGGGTCTCTTAAGACCTATGAGATGAATCTCAAGAAAATAGGAGAAGGAAGTGACAGAAAGGGCAAGAATGTTGCTCTTAAAGTTGAACGACACAGTAGCAACAGCAGCAGTAGCAGCAGCAGCAGCAGTGGAGACTCTGATGGAATTCCAGACCTTGACAGGAGTGAAAAAGCTTTGCTCACACGACAGTTCAGGGAATTTTTGAAACTGAAAGGAAAATCATATGGGAGAAGAAGAAACTACTCATCAGGTAAATATCCGAACAATGGCAATGACAAGGATAGAAATGCTAAAAGTGTGATGTGTTATCATTGCAGGAACCTTGGGCACATGAAGCAAGATTGCCCTGAGCTTCAGAAGAAGACACTGGATTACCATAAGAAAGGCTCCAAAGTGTACAAGAAAAAGCCAAAAGCTATGGTATGCACTTGGAGCGATGAAGAAGAAGACTCAGAGACTAATTTCTCAGGAAAGGAGACTGAAGGAGTATGTCTGATGGCCGACGAGGAAAATGAGGTAATCAATCCCTTTGTGACTTACTCTATTGATGACTGGGAAGATAAGTATGGTGAACTGCTAGATATGTACAATGCCTTAGCTAAAGAACATAGAGTCACCAAACGCAAACTCAATGTGGTTAATGAAGAACAAGAACTCATCAAGACAGAAAATTCCAAACTGATAGCTGAATTAGCTCAAATGGAAAATGTAAGAAATGAGAACAATCTTGTTAAAAATGAACTTGAAAAACTTAGAAAACAGCTTGATGAAACCAATCAACATACTGAAGAAAACCTGAGACAAAATGACTTACTCAGGGAAGGGTATGAAGCTGTTAAAAGGGTCAATGATGAATTGCTGGAAAACAATATATGTCTGCGGAAGGAGTTGGAAGATAAGAAGAAAACCCTTGAGAGGTTTGTTTTGGGAGAGAGTAATTTGAATGCCTTGTTAGGCACCAAAGTAAACTTTAACAGAGAAGGGTTGGGTTTCAACCCAAGTAAGAAGGAAGCATTTGGGGTAAAAATCACTACTTTCTGCACTGAGAAAGGAAAAGAGAAACTGGACATTCCATCCAGTTCCAAAACTACTGAACAACAAAAGAACATCCATAGACAACAGGCTGATTTTGGAAAAAATATCTTCAAGAAACTCAACAAGCCCACGCACCAGAAGCAAGGTGTCTGTCAATTCAACAACTATGACTCTAATAAAAGAATGGGCTATTTTAAAAGAAACATGGGAACGTCTAACTACACACAGAAGACTGTCAATAAAATGCCTTCATCTAGACAGGTTAAAAATTATGGTCTGGCTGGGACCCAAACCTTTATCAACAGAAACTGGACACACCTTGAGAAACAAAAAGAAACAAATGAAATGCACATCAATAACAAAACTGTCAACTCTCAGCACAGAAAGAAAAAGGGGTTGAAACAGATCTGGATTCCCAAGACTGTGATTAATGAATTGAACGGTATTTTTGGACCCAACTTACCTTGGGTTCCAAAGCACACAACTTAAATTGTTATTGTGCAGGTGAGCCTAGCAGCCGAGAACAACAAGTGGTATCTCGACAGTGGCTGCTCGAGGCACATGACAGGGGATCAAAGAAAGTTCAGCAAGCTTGAATTGAAAGCAGGAGGGTCAGTTAAGTTTGGAGGTAAAAACAAAGGTCAAATCATTGGGACCGGAACCATAGGTAAGAAAACCTCCAACTCTGTTGAAAAAGTCTTGTTGGTTGAAGGTCTGCAACACAATTTATTGAGTATTAGTCAGTTATGTGACAAGGCTCACAAGGTTCTTTTTGATGAGCATGCTTGCAAAATTTTAGAACCAAACTCCGATAAAATAAAGTTCATTGCAAATAGAGTCAATAATGTCTATATTGTGGATCTTGATGATGAGTCTGAGTCTAATCTGTGCCTCACTACTGATTCAGAGAATAACATGTTTGACTGGCATAGACGACTAGGCCATGCTAGCTTTAACACCTTGCATAAATTAGCTAAATTTGATTTAGTTAGAGGCATGCCTAGCTTGAAGTTCAAATCATTCTCTAAGCCTTGCGAGGCCTGTGCTCTAGGCAAGCAAACTTGAGCTTCTTTTAAAATTAGGTCTGAGAGCTTGTCAACAAAGATCATGGAACACTTGCACATGGATCTCTTTGGTCCTACCAGAACCCAGAGTCTAAATGGTAAGAGATTTGGTTTTGTCATTGTCGATGACTACTCTAGATTTGCATGGCTGTTTTTCTTGGCAAATAAGAGTGATGCTTTTCAAAAATTTGAACATTTTTTCAATAAGCAAAAACATATAGGGCACAAGATCACTATTATCCAATCAGATCATGGAGGAGAGTTTGAGAACTCCTCATTTTCTAGCTTCTATGACAAGGAGGGACTGACTCACAAATTTTCTTCTCCCAGGACCCCAGAGCAGAATGGAATTGTGGAGAGAAGGAATCGAACAATAGTGGAAATGGCAAGAACACTACTAATGGAGAGTCAGCTACTTAAGAGCTTTTGGGCAGAAGCGGCAAACACAGCCTGCTACATACTTAATAGAGCTTTGGTAAGACCCATACATAAGAAAACACCATATGAACTCCTGAAAGGTAAGAGGCCTAATGTCTCATATTTCAAAATTTTTGGTTCAAAATGCTTTATTCATAATAACAACAAGAGAGACTTAGATAAATTTGATGCCAGAAGTATTCCAGGAATATTCCTAGGATACTCTGAAACATCTAGGGCCTTCAGGGTCTTTAATAAAACTGATAGAACTGTAGAGGAAACCCCTCATGTTATTTTTGATGAAACAAAAATCTCTAACAGTCTAAATGATGATAACAGGTCTACAAGTCATGATGGAGAGTTCCTAAATCAATTGCAAGAGGAGGAAGTACAACCGGCTGAAGAACCCACAGATCTGAACCCAGTAAGTACAGTCGAACAAGGTGAGTCCTCAACAAATGTCAGAATTTTAAAAGACCACCCTGTAACCAATATTATTGGTAGTCTTAATGATCCCCCTAGGACAAGATCTCATTTCAGAAATGTTCAGAATCAGGACTTAATTGCTTTAGTTTCTCAAATTGAGCCTAAGACCATTGAAGAAGCCTTAAGCGATGAGAATTGGGTAACTGCCATGTGTGAAGAACTAGGGCAATTTGATAGAAACAATGTCTGGGAACTTGTACCTAGACCTGAACATCTCAATGTAATAGGAACAAAATGGGTTTTTAAGAACAAACTGAATGAAGAAGGTGTCATCTCTAGGAATAAAGCTAGACTTGTTGCTAAAGGCTACAGTCAGGAGTATGGAGTGGACTTTGATGAATCCTTTGCTCCAGTAGTTAGAATGGAGGCTATCAGAATTCTATTAGCATTTGCTTGTTCAAACAACATAAAACTTCAACAAATGGATGTTAAGAGTGCTTTCTTGAATGGAATTCTAAAAGAAGAAGTTTATGTTGAACAACCTCCTGGTTTTCAATTTTTGACTAAACCTGATCAAGTTTTCAGGTTAAACAAAGCTCTTTATGGATTAAAGCAGGCTCCTCGGGCCTGGTATGAAAGGCTGACCAGTTTCTTACTGAATAAAGGATATAACAGAGGTAAAGTTGACCAAACCTTATTCACTAAGAACTCAAGACAAGATCTCATCATAGTTCAGGTATATGTGGACGACATCATCTTTGGATCAACAAATCCTGAACTGTGTAAAGAATTTTCACAGCTTATGTCAGCTGAATTTGAGATGAGCTTAGTTGGGGAACTGACTTATTTCCTTGGCTTGCAGATAAATCAAATGACAGATGGATGTTTCTTCCACCAAACCAAGTACACGCTGGATATCCTAAAAAGGTTTGGAATGACTAACCTGAAGCAAATATCCACCCCAATGAGCACAAGCATGACCCTTAATGCAGATGAGTCAGGTAAACAAGTGGATGAAAAACTCTACAGAGGTATGATCGGATCCCTCTTGTACTTAACTGCCTCTAGGCCAGACATACAATTCAGTGTTGGTTTATGTGCAAGATATCAGTCTAGGCCTACTGAACTACATTTGTCTGCTGTAAAAAGAATCTTTAGATATCTGTCTGCCACACATACATTAGGCTTATGGTATCCTGCTTCACGCACATTAGATTTAGTTGCATACACTGATGCAGACTTTGCTGGATGCAAACTAGATAGGAAGAGCACCAGTGGCCATTGCCAATTCTTAGGAGGATGCCTAGTTTCTTGGAGTTCAAAGAAACAACATTCAGTGGCTCTTTCCACTGCTGAGGCTGAATACGTGGCTGCAAGCAGCTGTGGCACTCAGGTTATCTGGATCAAGCATCAGCTTCAGGATTACCAAGTAGAGACAGGTTGCACTCCCATCTTTTGTGATAACACTAGTGCCATAAACATTGCAAAGAATCCTGTTTTACACTCACGAACAAAACACATTGAAATCAGGCACCACTTTATCAGAAATGAAATTGCAAATAAAACATTTGAATTAATTCATGTTGGAACTGCAGATCAAATTGCTGATATTTTTACAAAACCTCTAGATACTGAAAAATTCACCTCTTTGAGAAGAGAACTTGGTATTTATAAACTCTGACTGATTTGAGGCAATGATTTCTGGTTCATGTATTTCCCTAAATTTAGTGGTAGTTTTGTCATATTTTTTCTGGTGGGGGTCCCTATGTGAAGGGGAGCGGGTGTGTGCTTTGAGTAAAGTCAATTCTGCTTCTCTGTTGTTTTCTGGGTAGAATGGAAGATAGAGCTACTAGAGAGGGGGAGCTTGACTAATTAGAAACGCTTGAAAGATGGTTGTTGTTGCTGGATTAAATGTTAGAATTGATCTTGAATATTCCTCTTAATAGAACCTCATTCCTCTCCTACATTCTTAAGTTTGTGCAATTAAAGTCCAGCTAGAATCCTCTTCTAGTAAGTCTTAAGAGGCTAAGATTAACCTTCACAAGTATATCCTCTTACTTTGTTGCATGACTCATGAACAAGCTAGACTTGTAAGAAATGGTTTCTGTTTATGAGCTTCTCATTGGACATCTTGATAAGACCTCTAATATTTGCCCTGGTTTTTGTCTTCAAATAACCCCCTGTTGAGCTAGTTAAACTGATCTGTGCTTAAAACTGCATACTGAGAAACTAGGAATCCCATCAATGAAATGAGAATTTCCTATGTCATGAGGTATCAGTTCTTATAAACAAAATCAAAAGAAAGAAATACAATTCAAAATTATGCTTGGCAGAGCAATGATGACAATATGGTGAGTAACTGGGGATTCTGGCCTCTGATCAAGGTGTCTCCTCATGTAACAACCAATGGTCACTATCTCTGTTCTCTAATTGAGAAGTGATGAGGCTCTTACACTGAGTAACTGAGGATGCTGGCCTCTGACCAAGGTGCATACTTAATGTCAAAAGTGTAACTGGCCAAATACACTCTATAACTGTGCTTTCTCTGCCTGGACTGTTTGTCCTCATTGCCTACAGGCTGTCTTAGTGGTTCAAACTCTTGTTGTCTCTTTGACAAGCCTTAACAGCTACCTCAGTCATACTTGTTGCCACTTGCTCTTCTCTCGTAATCATAGTAAGTTGATAAACTTCCAGTTTATTCTGAATCTCTTTCTCTTACCAGAACTCCAAGATTCTTCATTGGACCTTACAGTCCCACTTAAGCATCTAAGATTTGATACTGAGTGTCGACTGTTGGAATCCTCTCCATCTTTTCTCATCAGTCCAGCGTCAACATCTCTCTTCCTTCTTGTTTTGATGATGTCAAAGGGGGAGAAGGTTGAAAAGTCTGAAAAGGGGAGAAGGTTGAAAGGGGGAGTAAAGAGGCTGAAAGTAGTGGAAGGAAGGTGGAATGGTTTTAGGTAAAAGATGATGCATGCTGTGAGTTCAGGCCTTGAGAGGTCACCATTGCTGCCTTTATTGAGAATGTTTTAAGTTGGTGTTTCTTCTTTCACTGAATTTGACTCATGGTGTTGCCATCATCAAAAAGGGGGAGATTGTTGCATCTCTGTAGTTTTGATGATGACTAACACTATGAATCAAATTATTTTCATGATAATTATTTTGATGCTCCTTGATGAATGATAAAGATCCTGCATTGTCTAAATATTCTTAGGATCTAATGTTGTTGTCTTGCATGCACATCTATGGATCAAATGCTTTTTCATCATGCTTTTCTGATTTAATGCTCCTCTATCATGTTCACCCATGAGCTCATACTTATTTGTCTTGTTTATATGGGTTCTGTGCACTTAGTGCGTTGACGCACTTGGCTGGCTGCGTAGACGCAATAGTGCGTCTTTCGCTTACTATTTTGTCCACTGCGTCGACGCTGTCACTGGATGTGTTGACACATTGGCTTGTTGCCAGGGGCGTGAGCATTTCGTTTAAGCAGTTGAGTCGACGCTGCACGATGGAAGCGTTGACGCATTGGCTTGGTGCCAAGGGCTTGAGCGTCTCGCCTATGAAGCTGAGTCGACGCTGTCACCTGAAGCGTTGACGCATTGGTTTGTTACCAAGAGATTGTGCGTCTCGCCCAAGGAGCTGAGGCGACGCTACACAATGAAAGCGTCAACGACTTGAGCTTATGACCCAAGGTCTTATGATCATCAACCAAGCAGACGCGTCGACGCTGTCACTAAGGCGTTGACGCATTAGTGTGTTTTGCCAAGGGACCTGTTCTCCATTATATCCATTGCGTTAACGCCTTGACTTTAGTGCGTTGACGCGTTCTTCAGTCCTTTGATAAGTCCCGTGCAATCTGTGTGAACAATGTATGACTTGAATATTTCTCAGATTGACTGAATGTTCTCTGAAACCTTACAGGGACTTAAAGACAAATTGGAACTTTATTCCAATCATGTGAGCACGTGAACCAAGGGAATAATCATCTAATACGTGGCTCGGTTCATCTGGAAGCATGACTTCACGCGTGTCTCCCAAACCCTCACTCTCTCGTGAGGTTGGATATATATATGAAGGTTTCTACTCCTGAAAAGCTGCCGAAGCCACAAGGAAAAGGGTAAGGCCAGAGCGAGAGGAAGGAGAGGAGAAGCCATCCTGATCCATTCGTTAAGCGTACCTGGAAGAGAGAGAGTGATGAAGGAGAGGATGGTTCTCTGCTATGTTTTGTCTATGCTTCCTTAAGAAGCTACATTGGTTCTCCGTTCGATTATCTTCGATATTTCTTTATGTTTTCAGTTGTTTGTTCTTAAATTTCGATACTCTATTTTATCGTTCCCTCTAGGTGTAGAGAAAGAGAGGTGAATCCTCTGGGTTGCATTGTGGTTCCCTCTGAATCAGATCAGAGGATGGGAGGTGGTCTCCGGGGTTGTTGTGTTCAGATAGTGAGGAGGCTATCTGGGTTGTTCCCTCCGGCTGTCGAGGAAGAGAGACAGCGTCTCTGATTTACAGTGAGTGTGGGTCACTGCTGGGTTCCCTCTTGTCTAAGAGGAAGGGAGAGTTATCTCCGGGTCAGGTCTTGGGGTGTGAGACCTGGGTGCAAGCTGTGTGTTCAGCGTTTGTAGGGATTTCGATCCCCAAGCTGTGGATCAGTGCATTGTTGGCAGACTGAGTCTGCGGTTCCTTCTTGTGAAAGGGAAGCCTCACTCGACCTTGAGTGAGGGATGGACGTAAGTCTGCAGGTTGCAGACTGAACCATCTAAACCTCTTGTTCTTCGTGGTGTGATTGTGCGCATCTTTCACTTTATGTTTTTGTCTGGTTTCATGAAGTAAGTGTGATTGTTATTGATCGAAACCTTGGTCTGACTGCTCGCTTAGTGCTTGTGCATATGTGCTGATGAAATTCTGAGTGATATATGTTCTGCGCTCGTGACCTGCCTTATCTTGGTTGAGGTTTCGGATTATTTTACATATAGTCAGTCTTCCTAGCCCATCTCATCTTCTAAGATTACCTTGGCTAGGACAAATATTTTTTAAACGGTGATCTATTCATCCCCTCCCCTTCTAGCTCACCGTCCTCCTGTTTAACAGTGGGTAGGACATCACCTCCTGCCACCTATCCTCAGGCCAATGAAACCAAGGTCGACCAGTAGCACGACCACATCAGGGTCCCTGAAGGCCTCACCAAGCCAATTCTCGGCCTCGACAATAGCACTGTCGAACCTTTCAAAGTATGGGAGGTGACATAGTCTGATGGCCCCAGCAGTTTGTTCTACACAGCTGAAGAGCATCCCAAACGGGAAGACACGGATTGCCACCTTCCTGAAGATATGGAGGGCTCGTTTATCCCCGTTCAAGGGCTGACATTTACAGCGAGCCGAATGGCCAAGATGTTCCAGAAGCGGCACATCCTTGTCGGCCAGCCCCGCAAGGAGAAAGAAGCATTCCAGAAGTTGTGGTATCCCACAAGCTCGGACAAAGAACTGAAGCGTGTCTCTCAACATCCAGGGTTAGGCTTCACCCTTGAAGAATATTACTATAGCGGGCGATACGAAGTGGATACCATTTACGCCTTCTACCCTACTGAAGACAGCCCACTAGGGGCAACCTTCGATGAGTACCCAGTGGAGGTCAAACATACTGAGCCTGCTCAACCAAGAGACTCAGAACTAGAGGCTATAACACCTTGCCGATGCTAGGAGCAAGTATACCCTGAAGAAGCGGCTCTTCAAGCTAGATTTGATACGGCCAACAGTAGTGAAGCCGAAGATGTAGAAGAAGCAGGGCTGTCACCCTCTAGTGGCCCTCCTCTGATAATGATGACAATGCCATCCGTGCCGGCCAGGGAAGCTCTTGCCGGAACTGATCAAAGGATGCATGCTGCTAGAAAAGAAAAGGGCACTTCCACGGAAGATATGTCAATCCAGGGAGGCGGGGCACTCTTGCCTTCTCCTGTGAAGCCATGATGCTGCTCTAGCATGGCGACAAACAACCACCAATCCTCCATGGCTACAAACACATCTGCAAGGGTCAGGGTTGATAGCTCATCTCTCAAAACCACGACAGTTATCCATCTACCGACAGAACAATTCAGGTAGACAGCACTACCTGAATCAGAAATCCCTGGTGAAGCCCAAGTAGAACAGAATGAAGAGGCCGAGGTACTCGAGCTCAAAGATGATATTCCAGACTTCGTCAATCTTTAGCCTGCGCCCCCGAAATAGAAGATGGAGGCCAAGCCACAGTCGATGAACTGATAGAAGTTAACCTGGGAGATGAGGCTAACCTTTCTCAGTGCCCAGTTGTCTGCTGAAGAATAGAAGCTGTATGTCTAGCTGCTACAAGAATATCGAGATTGTTTCGCCTGGACCTACAAAGAAATGCTAGGACTTAGCCCCGCAGTCTCACAGCATGAACTGGCTATAAGCCCTGAGGTCGAGCCGGTTAAGCAGCCATCATGACGCATGAGGCCAGAGCTCATCACTCAGATATGCAAAGAAGTAGACAAACTCATTGATGTGGGTTTTGTTGAAGAAAACCAATACACCACGCGGCTGGCTAATATTGTGCCCATGAAAAAAAAGAATGGGCAGATCCGGATATGTGTTGATTTTCGAGATCTGAATAAAGTATGTCCCAAGAGCTGCTCTACCACAAGGTCGAGTGCTACATAGATGACCTGGTGATCAAAACCTGAAGAAAAGAAGACCATCTGCAAGACCTCAGAGTTGTATTTCAGAGACTCAAGCAATATGACCTGAAAATGAACCCTATGAAATGTATGTTCGGGGTGTTGAGCGGAAAATTCTTCGGTTTAATTGTCAGATATCGGGGGATTGAGATAGACCCTGCAAAGATCAAGGCAATCCAGGAGTTACCCCCGCCAAGGAACCTCTCTGAGCTGAGATCTCTACAAGGCCGTCTGGTATACATCTGGTGGTTTATATCTAACTTGTCAGGGTGATGCCATCCCTTTCACAAGCTAATGATGAAAGATGTTCCTTTTATTGGGACGAAGAATGCCAAACAGACTTTGACAAGCTGAAGGACTACCTGAAGACCCCTCCAGTGCTGGGTGCACCAGTGAAAGGACGGCCGCTTGTTCTATACATAGCAGCCACACACTACTCACTGGGGGTAATGCTTGCCCAGAACAATGAAGAAGGGAAAGAACAAGCCCTCTACTACCTCAGCCGAAGGCTAGTCAGAACCGAGGAGAAATATACCTTCATCAAGAAAGTCTACCTAGCACTGGTCTTCGCCGTCAAGAAGCTCCGGCACTATATGCTGTCGCACGAGATCAAGCTAATATCTAAAGCTGATCTACTGAAATATATCTTGTCCCAACTGGCACTCAAAGGCCGCTTAGGCAAATGGGCGGTCATTCTTATGGAGTTTGATATCCACTATGTACCGCAGAAAGCTATCAAAGGTCAGGCTATTGCAGACTTCTTCGCTGAGCATCCAGCACCTGAAGACTGTCCACTGGAGACAGAGCTCCCCGATGACGAGACCCTGGAAGCCAATCAAGTGCGACCCTCCTTATGGCAATTGTACTTTGATGGCGCATCTAGAACTGACACCCCAGCAACCGGATCTGCCAAAGTCCAGGCAGGGGCAGGCATAGTCCTGAAATCTCCAGAAGGAGAAGTCGTACATACATCCTGCTCAATAAACAAACCCTGCACAAATAATGAAGCAGGATATGAAGCCCTAATCAATGGGTTACAAATTGCCTTGTCTATGGAGATTCAGATGCTTGAAGCATTCGGGGACTCCATGCTAGTGGTGAAATAGCTAGAAGGAGAGTTCGACGTGTGGAAGCAAGAACTCCTCCCTTATCACCAGCTGGCGATCCACTAGATGGTGAGGTTCTATTTCATCAAAGTCAAGCACATCAACCAAGGACAAAATGCCCAGGCAGACGCCCTCGCAAAGTTGGCCAGCTCTTTGGCAGTCCCACCAGATGCAAGCCTAAATATAATAGTGATTAACCTACGACAGGTCCCCAGTGTGCCCGAGGTCTCGATTGGTGAACAAGAAAATGAAGCGGCCGTTGTGGAAGAAGTTCAACAGCCCGATTGGCAGGAGCACCTCCTGTGTTGCTTCCAACACCAACAGCTCTCGAAAGTGAAAGAACAAAGAATGAAGCTCCTGAGGGTCAAGGACTCTCATGAAATGAGGAATGGGACTTTGTTCCGAATAATGGCCGATGCCCAGAAGAAAATCTTACTTCGTTGCTTGTCTCCATCAGAAGCTTGGCAAGTAATGCAAGAGGTCCATGCCGAGTCGGCCGGGGCATATCAAGCCGGTCTGAAAATGAAAATTGAAATAAAGAAGTTGGGCTATTACTGGCCCTCTATCTTCAATGATTGTTGCAAGTTTGCCAAGGCCTGCCAAAGATGCCAAGAGCACACCAACGTGTCAAAAAGACTGTCGGTGCCGCTACACCCCACCCTACCAAGCTGGCCGTTTGCTCAATGGGGCACGGACGTGGTAGGACCTTTGCCAACATCGTCATCAGGATGCAGATACATCTTAGCCACCAAAGATTACTTCTCCAGATGGGTAGAAGCAATAGCACTAAGAGAAGTGACGGGAGAGTTAGTCGCCCGATTCTTCCGGTAGAATATAATATTTCGGTTTCGGGTCCCCAGTCAAATTATCTCTGACAATGACAGCCACTTCAGAAACCAAAAGGTTTATCGACTGGCTGATAAATATAAGATTGACTGGAGGACGTCGTCCCCCTACAACCCTCAAGCCAACGGGCTCGCAGAAGCCTTCAATAAAACGTTGTGCACTTTGTTGGCGAAGACCGTCAAGTCCAATAAGAAGGATTGGGAAGAAAGGATGTACGAGGCACTTTGGGCTTATCGTACAGTTTATAAAACTTCAATTAGCTGCTCACCATTTTCCCTTGTATATGAGTCAGAGGCGGTAGTGCCAATTGAATTGGAAGTCCCATCGCTTCGAGTCACCGCTCAGTATGGGTTGGCCAGCAGCGAACAAACCAATATAGAAAGAAGATTGGAAGAGCTCTCCGAGCTCGAAGGAAAGCATCTCCGAGCGCAACAAAATATCCAACTCTACCAAGCTCACATGGCCCGCACCTTCGATAAGCTGGTCAAAGGACGAGAATTCAAGAAAGGTGACCTAGTAATGGTCAAAAGAAGAGAAGTTATGGCCTCCAACCCCAAGGGGAAGTTGGTTGAAAACTGGGTCGGGCCGTATATTGTCCACCGAGTATATGAAGGGGGTGCCTACATTCTTGTAGATCATAATTGAGTAGTTCAGTTCTCCCCTCTTAATGGGAAACATATGAAGCTGTACCATGCAGCCCCACCGGCATCCCCAGAATGCCCAAAACCCACCTTGGTCTAGTGGCACTCTGCCCTAACTGAGCTCTCAAAAAGGTACAATATCGCCATTATGGACCTTACATCCAAATCGGCGAATGCTCTTCCTTTGCGTTGGCATTTTCCCCCTGCCAACGAATAAGGCCCTTTTCGGCGGAAGGCTGGATGCCCTAGCCAACTTATGCACGTCATCGCCATTACAGACCTTACGTCCAAATCGGCGAATGCTCTTCCTTTGCGTTGGCATTTTCCCCCTGCCAATGAATAAGGCCCTTTTCGGCGTAAGGCTGCGTGCCCAAGCCGACTTATGCACGTCATCGCCATTATGGACCTTACGTCCGAATCGGCGTAAAAACTCATCCCTTGCATTGGTATTTGTCCTTACCAATGAATAAACCCCTTTTTGGCGCAAGGCTACGTGCCCTAGCCAACTGTCATATGCTACTATGTAGGGTCAAACATCACACGATTGACCCACCCTCGTTTTCTCACTCCATGATAAAAAAGAAATAAATAAATAAATAAAATGAGGTACAAAATAGAGGTGCCTCGCCGACCTTGTCCCTGCACTAGGGCAAGGGCAAAAATGGCTATAACCCGGCTACGGTGAAAATCCGAAACGGCACTGTAGGTAAAATCGGGTACCCTGCCACGTGAAAACCCGAAAGGGCGCGTGGGCAAAAGCAAGAGGGGGCTGGCTTCGGCGAAAACCCCAAAGGGCACTTCAGCCAGTAAGGTGGTAATTTAAAGTTCCACTTTACCCTCATCCTAATGAAACTCCGAAAAGGACGATCACCACAAGTCCCGTCGGAGATCTTTTCTCTCTATAAACTGTGTTGACCCTTGTCATCATCGACAAGATCGGTCGATGTCTCCCTTAATTCAGACCTTTCGTCCTTGTTAATGAACAATACATATCTTTGCTTCGGCATTTAACCAATGTCGATGAACAAACCCATGTTCGACCCTTGTCATCATCGGCAAGATCGGTCGACATCTTCCCTTGACTCAGACCTTTCATCCTTGTTAATGAATAATACATATCTTTGCTTTGGCATTTAACCAATGTCGATGAACAAACCACTATTGACCCTTGTCATCATCGAAAGACCAGTCAATTCTCCCTTAACTTGGACCTTCCGTCCTCGTTAATGAATAAACCTCTTTGCGTCGACATTTAACCAATGTCGATGAACAAACCATTATTGACCCTAGTCATCATCGGCAAGACCGGTCAATTCTCCCTTAACTTGGACCTTCCGTCCTCGTTAATGAATAAACCTCTTTGCTTCGGCATTTAACCAATGTCGATGAACAAACCAGTGTTTGACCCTTGTCATCATCAGCAAGACCGATCAATTCTCCCTTAACTTGGATCTTTCGTTCTCGTTAATGAATAAACCTCTTTGCTTCGGCATTTATCCAATGTCGATGAACAAACCACTATTGACCCTTGTCATCATCGGCAAGACCGGTCAATTCTCCCTTAACTTGGACCTTCCGTCCTCATTAATAAATAAACCTCTTTGCTTCAGCATTTAACCAATGTCGATAAACAAACCATTATTGACCCTTGTCATCATCAGCAAGACCGGTCAATTCTCCCTTAACTTGGACCTTTCATCCTTGTTAATGAACAAACATATACTTTACTTCGACATTTAACCAATGTTGATGAATAAACCCTTGTTTGACCCTTGTCATCATCGACAAGATCGGTCGACGTCTCCCTTAACTTGGACCTTTCGTACTTGTTAATGAACACACATATATTTGCTTCGGCATTTAACCAATGTCGATGAACAAACCCTTGTTCAACCCTTGTCATCATCGGCAAGATCGGTCGATGTCTCCCTTAACTCGGACCTTTCATCCTTGTTAATGAACAAGCATATCCTTTGCTTCGGCATTTAACCAATGTCGATGAACAAACCCTTGTTCGACCCTTGTCATCATCGGCAAGATCGATCGACGTCTCCCTTAACTTGGACCTTTCATCCTTGTTAATGAACACACATATCTTTGCTTCGGCATTTAACCAATATCGATGAACAAACCCTTATTCGACCCTTGTCATCATCGAAAAGATCGGTCGACGTCTCCCTTAACTCAGACCTTTCGTCCTTGTTAACGAACAAACATATCCTTTGCTTCGGCATTTAACCAATGTCGATGAACAAACCCTTGTTCGACCCTTGTCATCATCGGCAAGATCGGTCGACGTCTCCCTTAACTTGGACCTTTCGTCCTTGTTAATGAACATACATATCTTTGCCTCGGCATTTAACCAATGCCGATGAACAAACGCATGTTTGACCCTTGTCATCATCGGCAAGATCGGTCGATGTCTTCCCTTAATTCGGACCTTTCGTCATTGTTAATGAACAATACATATCTTTGCTTCGGCATTTAACCAATGTCGATGAACAAACCCATGTTCGACCTTTGTCATCATCGGTAACATCGGTCGACGTCTTCCCTTGACTCGGACCTTTCGCCCTTATTAATGAACAATACATATCTTTGCTTCGGCATTTAACCAATGTCGATGAACAAACCACTATTGACCCTTGTCATCATCGATAAGACTGATCAATTCTCACTTAACTTGGACCTTCCGTCCTTGTTAATGAATAAACCTCTTTGCTTCGACATTTAACCAATGTCGATGAACAAACCATTATTGACCCTTGTCATCATCGACAAGACTGGTCAATTCTCCCTTAACTTGGACCTTCCGTCCTCGTTAATGAATAAATCTCTTTGCTTCAGCATTTAACCAATGTCGATGAACAAACCATTATTGACCCTTGTCATCATCGGCAAGATCGGTCACTTCTCCCTTAACTTGGACCTTTCATCCTCGTTAATGAATAAACCTTCTTTGCTTCGGCATTTAACCACTGTCGATGAATAAACCATTATTAACCCTTGTCGTCATCGGCAAGACCGGTCAATTCTCCCTTAACTTGGACCTCCCGTCCATGTAGCAAACTTTCTACACTCGACAGTCAGCCACTACTGACGAACAAGCCCTCCTCCATCCCGGCCCTGTGCCATGAATCAAGTTCAAAAAAAAGAGGCTAAAAATAGAGATGCCTCGCCAGACTTGCGCGAATGTTCCAAGCAAGGGCAAAAATGGCTATAACCCAGCTGTAGTGAAAACCCGAAAGGGCGTCGTAGGCAAAATCGGATACCACGCCACGTGAAAACCCGAGAGGGCGCGTGGGCGAAAGCAAGAGGGGGCCGGTTCCAGCAAAAACACGAAAGGGTGCTTGTACCGGAAATGTGATATATAAAAAAAAAGAAACAAAAAATGATTAATGATTATGACACACTCTCCTCAGGGACAAGGTAGAATATCCTTCCAAGTCCCGCCGATGAATAGACTGTCACTGGCCCTTGTCATCATCGGCAAGATCAGTCAGCATTCCCTTAACTTGGACCTTTCATCCTTGTTAATGAATAAACATCTTTTGCTTCGACATTTGGCCAATGTCAATGAATAAGCCAGCCCTCACCCTTGTCATCATCAGTAAGATCGGTCAGCATTCCCTTAACTTGGACCTTTCATCTTTGTTAATGAATAAACCTCTTTTGCTTCGACATTTAGCCAATATCGATGAATAAGCCATCCCTGACCCTTGTCATCATCGGCAAGATTGGTCGATGTTTCCCTTAACTTGGACCTTTCATCCTCATTAATGAATAAACCTTTTTTGCTCCGACATTTAGCCAATGTCGATGAACAAGCCAGCCCTGATCACTCAACCCATGTCAATGAATAAACCCCACCTCCATTTTTCGTCACCATCGACGAAATCAACAAACAAACCATTGATCCGGATCTTCCATCCGCATCAATAGATGAACCTATCCTTGACTTTCTTCGTCATTCGGGGAAGTTAACAAACCTACCCTCACTCGGGTTATCCATCCTTGTCGAGGAATCAATACACCCTTGGTCTCCCTGTAGCTTCGTCACCATCGGTGAAGCCTACCAATAAGCCTTCTGGCCTTACCCTTTGATCAGAATGGTCGCTACGCATTCACCCTATATTAGCCAAGTTGGGCACTGAGAATAGTTACGCTGCGGTGGAGTGAACCCCTCACCCCTTCACTGAAGGCGTGAGCGCTCTCCTGCCATAGTAACTCATATATCCCGGCTAAGACAACTGGCTAAGAAGAAAGAAAGAAGATGAAGTTGTGACTTAAACGGCAAATGGAGGCATTTCATTTCTATGAAGTGAAAAAATACATGTTACTCGGGGCATCCCCCGAGATACATAGAGGTTCGCCAAAAGAAGAAGAAAACAGAAAAGGGGTTACTGCAGCGGGCGTTAGAAGATGTCTTCGAGCTTTAAAATCCCCAGGGTGGGATAACGGGTTAGCTCCTGCAGGCGAGACTCAGTAGCTCCCAACTACAGTAGCTTCTCTTCAAGTGAGGCGGCCCATCCTTCGACCAACTCTGCCTCCTACACTCTGCACTTCTTGCTGTTCAGCTTCGCGCAGCTCAGCCTTAGCCCTGGAAAGTTCAGCATGAAGATCAACTATCCTGGCTGCTAAAGAAGCCCGACGCTATGAAGAGGTGTCGGCCATATCTCACATAGACTGCGTTGTCTCCCTTAGGGATATGGAGAGGGGGATTTCTGTAGCCCATCTAAGAACAGCCAAACTAGGTCCATCAGGACAAAACGAGGCTCAGCTCATCCAAGTGACAGCCCCATAGGGCCCACTTAGGCTAAAAAGCCCAATAAGATTACTCGGGATCCCATCCTTCCTCGGCAGCCCTTAGGCTCGGAAGGCCTGAGCGACGGTCAGAACAGAGGAAGACCCATGCCCGAGTTATCCCCTCACCGGGATAGAGGCAAGCGCTCAACGCCCACTCTGACCTATCTTCATCCGAGCTATGCCTATCGCCCGGACAGGGTTAGCACCTTTTATGCTCGGACCGACTGACGATTGCTTATCCACGCTGCCGTTGAGAGCCCTTTATGAGCAGGAGTTTATGAGGATAAGAGACCCATGATCCCTCAAGGCTATGAAGATCCCACAATGAGGACTTAAAGATCCCACGATGAGGACGTAACTCCCGCCTGAAACTCCTCAGCTTATGGGACTCAGAAGGTGAGCACACTATATATACCAGGGACTCCCTCCAGTGAAAGGTAAGGGCAATACACGCCTAAAATCCCCTGAGCAGGAACCACTTCACCACCTTAGTGTTGGGGGATCTCGTGCACCTCTTTCTACTTCCCTCCCTATCTTCCACCATTGCTCTACTGACTTAAGCATCAGAGGGTTTTCCCCAGGGAACCATCCCTGGGCCCCCTAATCTATTTTCCTTTCTCTACAGTTCACTATTCGGTGATCATCCTCCCAGCTCAGGAGCCGTGCGAGATCACGCCCCTTCATCTGGCGCCGTCTGTGGGAAATGACCAAAGAGCCAATATGGTGCGAAGAAGTTCAGGGAGGAGGTCCGCCGCCGAAAGGGGAAAGGCCATGGTGGTGGTGGGGGAAGGCCCCCTCAAGCCCCCCCCTCCGGTGCGAGCACTCCCCCCGATGGACCGCACCATCCCCCCGCGGTAGAGCTGCCGCCCCCTCCCCCCTTGGCGGTAGGGCTGCCGCTTAACGGCGGCGCTGACGCCTTCCAAGCCCTTAACGCAAAATTGGACGTCCTCGTGGAACTCATGAGGACCCAGGCGGCCAGGGATGGAAGGTCACGCGCCCCTCTGGAGAGCCCTCCCCGCGAGAACGTGTCCCGGCACACCGCCGGAGGCCGCTTCACCCTCCGGGGCCAGTAGATCATCCGTAACAGGTCAGGAGGACCTTTCACAAGCCCCCCCTCTGGAGCAGGAAGCCTCGTCCACGCCGAAGAAGGGAAAACCTGGGGCACTCCGTCCGAACCCAGAGACCGAAGTCCCTGGGGAACGCCAATACAGCCCCCCCAGCCCGACGACGCAGCGGCAGCCGGAGCTATCCCTACGATTGTGAGAATTCGAGAGGCGTTTCGCAAAGTAGGAGCGTGCCCTACGCACCCTGCCGAAGGACTCCTCTATGGAGGACGAGGAGAAATCCCCATTCTCCCACTATATCTTGAAGGTAGAGGTATCTCCTAGAACCTCCATCCTGACCTTCCAGCTCTATGACGGCCAGGGAGACCCGGCCGATCACTTCGACAGCTTCGACGCCCTGATGACCCTTCATGGAGTGTCTGACGCCATCAAATGCTGAGCCTTTGTGACCACCTTGGTCCAAGGCACCCAAGCATGGTTCCGGGCCCTCGCCCCCAGATCCATCCGGGACTTCAAGGAATTCGGGCGACTATTCAAGGAGAGTTTCACCGGCAGCAGTCCCCCAAGGTCGGTAGCGGGGCTTTTGGCCCTCAAACAGGCGCAAGGGGAGAAACTTCGGGCTTACATTACCCGATTCAAATCGGAAGTCCTGAGGATCCCCCGCCTAGACGTCGCCTCGGCCATAACCACGCTGACCGGGGGCACCCGCGATGAGAACCTCTGCCGCGAGCTTGTCCTCCACCCTCCCTTGACCCTTACTGCGCTAGTGACTCTGGCATTGCGCCATGCCGAGTGCGAAGAAGTGCTCAGCGCATGCCGAGACGCAATCGGCTCAGGTCGGGAGGGGGACAAGAAGCGGGCACCCAAGCCAAACTCAGGTCCGGGGAAAAGGCGGAACCAAGACGGGGAACGCAAGGAACCGTCACAGAAGTACGAGTGGTACACCCCCTTAACCACTCCGGTTTACGAGATCTACGAGGACATCAAAGGCTCGGGCCTCCTCCGCCAACCCGAGCCAAGGAGGTCGAAGAACCGCAGTCGCAGCAAGCATTGCCTGTTCCACAGCGACCACGAACATCACACCGGCAACTGCCATCAGCTCTAGGATGAGATCGAGCGTCTCATTCGTCAGGGGCACCTCTCCCGATTCGTGGCCGGGCACAAAGAAGACCGAGGCGTCCCAGAGGAAATCGACAACGCCCCCCGAGGGGTCCACATCAACGTCATCACCGGAGGAGCTGCATCAGGAGGAGACAACGGCCGAGGAAGGAAGCGTCATGCTGAGCGGGCGAGCCGAGCCATCGAGCCTCCTAGGGCCCCACCGAGTGAGCCCCAGGTCATAGTCTTCTCCGACCAAGACCTGGAAGGGCTAAGCACCCCGCATGACGACGCCCTAGTCATATCGGCCACAATAAACCATTGTAACATAGACAGGATTCTAGTTGACAAAGGAAGTGCCCCTGATGTATTATCCTATGAATGTTTCCTTAAGATGGGGGAGGATCCATCTAGACTCCGCCCGATCCGAACCCCACTTTGCTGGTTCAATGGCCAGGCCACTTATCCCGAGGGAGCCCTAAGCCTGTCGGTTACTCTCGGCACCCCACCCAAAACTGTTACGGTCATGGTGGACTTCATAGTGATCAAAGGTATGATAGCATACAACGTAATCTTCAGCCGGGGAATCCTCAGTCGAACGAAAGCGGTGCCTTTTACCTATCACCAAAAGATGAAGTTCTCCACCAAAAATGGGTTGGGGGAAGTCCGAGGCAACGAGGCTATGGCCAGAAGGTGCTACAATATCTCGGTTGAAGCCACAAGACCGGACGGGAAGAACAAGGGCCCCTGGGAAGTCGAGGAAAAATCCGCAACCGCCGAGCCCGGAGGCGAATTGCTAGCGGTTTTCCTGAACGACGACCTGACCCTAGGAGTAAAGATCAGAGCCAACCTAACATCTAGAGTCCAACAGCAGTACAAAGAGTTTCTTTCAGCGTACATTCGGGTCTTCGCATGGTCTGATGATCAACCCCATGGGATACCGGAAGAAATGGTGATGCATAAGCTCAACCTCGACCCAACCATGAAGCCCGTACAACAACGCAGAAGGAAGTACGCGCCAGAGAAGCAGGCGATTATCAAGGAGCAAGTCACCAAGGGGTAAAAGACTGGTCTTTTTAGACCGATCCTGTACCCGACGTGGCTGGCTAACGTCGTCCTGGTGCCAAAAGCTTCGGGAAAGTGGTGAATGTGCGTGCACTTCACCGACTTGAACAAGGCTACTCCAAAGGACTGCTATCCATTACCGAGCATCGACCAACTGGTTGACTCAACCTCGGGTAACGAGATACTCAGCTTCCTGGATGCCTATTCAGGTTACCATCAGATCAGAATGCACCCCGAAGACATCGAGAAGACCGCCTTTATCATCGACTTCGGCGTACACTGCTACACCCGGATGCCTTTCGGGTTGAAGAACGCTGGAGCCACGTACCAGAGGCTGGTCAATCATAGGTTCGAGGGACAGCTCGGTCTGAACGTCGAGGACTATATTGATGACATGCTCATGAAGACCCCCAAAGCCGAGGACCACTTCGCCAACCTAGCGGAAACCTTCGACACCCTCCTGAAGTACAACATGAAGCTCAATCCTGCCAAGTGTGCCTTCGGAGTAAGGTCCGAGAAATTCTTGGGCTTCTTAGTCACCCAGCATGGGATCGAGGCCAACCCCGACAAGGTCCAGGCCATCCTAGACATGCGCCTACCCACCTGCATCAAAGATGTTCAACGCCTTACCGGGCGCATTGCCGCGCTCAGTAGATTCCTGTCCTGCGCGGTTGAACGATGCCTACCCTTCTTCAAACTGTTGAGGGGGCCTAAAATGGCATTTGCTACATTTGCATGGGACGAGGAATGCCAAAAAGCATTCACTGAGCTTAAGGAGTTCCTGGCTTTGCCACCAGTGCTTTCCAAGCCCGTATCAGGCGAAACCTTGCATCTCTATCTCTCGGCGACTCCATCTACAGTTAGCTCGGTCCTAGTCAGAAATGACTCGGAAGTCGAGAGACCGGTCTACTACACCAGCAAGGTGCTTAACGAGGCCGAAAGAAGGTACCCTGCAACCAAGAGACTCGTGCTAGCGTTGGTTACCTCAGTCAAGCGCCTCTGACCCTATTTCCAAGGGCACTCCATCACCATGCTGACCGACGAACCGTTGAAGAGGATCCTCACTCCCCCTGAAGCCACGGGACGCCTCGTCAAGTGGGCCATCATGCTCGGGGCCTACGATATATCGTATCAGCCTCGCTCAGCTATCAAAGGCCAGGCGCTCGCTGACTTCAACACCGGGAGCACCATCCCGACTAAAGAAAGATCTCCGTCCGCGCCCGGGCCGACCTGGGAACTGTTCGTTGACGAATCCTCCAACTCAGCCGGGAGCGGCGCCGGGATCCTCCTAAAGTCCCCCGAAGGAGCAGAGCTACAGTACGCCCTGAAGTTTAACTTCCAAGCATCTAACAACACTTCCGAGTATGAGGCCCTCATATCGGGAGCCCGCATGGCCCGGCGGTTAGGGGCTGAGCGAGTCAAGATTCACACTGACTCCCAACTGGTCGCTAGCCAGGTCAACGGTAGTTATGAAGCTCGAGAAGCACCGATGATCAAATACCTCCAGTAGGTCAAGACCGTGGCACAACTGTTCGAGAGTTTTGAGGTAGTCCGAATAGCTCGAGAGGAAAACTCTCGAGCGGACGCACTCTCTCGGCTGGCCTCCTCTCTTGCCCCCGAGGGCACTCGATCGGTCCTTCTCGAAGAGCTAGAGCAGCCGAGCATCGATTCGGAGCTCCTAGCTATTGAATCAGCCTCCCCAAGACTGGCGTACCCCCTATCTGTCGTGGCTTCAAGACTCTCAGGAGCCTCCAGACCCTCAGGAAGCCCGAAGATTGAAGTACCAAGCTCGGCAATTCGTCACTCTGGATGGCGCTCTCTACCGGAGATCCTTCTCCGGTCCTCTCTTGAAGTGCCTCAGCACCAATGAAGCCAACCGAGCGATCGAAGAAGTTCACGAAGGTCTGGGCGGAGCGCATTTAGGAGGTAGGTCACTCGCCAGGATCTTGCTACGGCTAGGTTACTGGTGGCCGACTCTATAGCGTGACTACTCGACCTACACACAACACTGTGACCAGTGCCAGCGATTTGACCACTTGGTCCATTAGCTAGCAACGGAGCTCGTCACCCTAGCCGAGCCTTATCCTTTCGCTCGCTGGGGAATCGACATCCTCGGGCCATTCCCCACGGCCCAGGCCCAGAAGAAGTTCATTATCGTCGCCATCGATTACTTCACTAAGTGGATCGTGATAGGTTCGGTGCAAGTATTCAGAGGGGGGGTGAATGAATATAGCCCGTTTGATCAACCTTCACCCAATTAAAAACCTAGAATAAAACAAGACAGATTCGACAATCTGAAACTCAATTGGAATTTCTCTCTCTTGACAGATTAAGATATTCTAAGAAGGCCAATCAACACTTCTGCTCAAACAGAAGCCAAACGCTTAGAGCTCCCCTATGCAATCATCTAGCGGAAGCAAAAGCAGATAAACCAAACCACAATGCACAAGGGGTTTTTTAGGTGGTTCGGTCCTTCAGACCTACATCCACCCCACACTCAACCCGAGTGTGGCTTCCACTAGCTCACGCTAGAAACAGCAGACTCAGTCTGCAACAAATGCTGCCAAACAGCTTGACCAGGGGAACAGCCTCCCCTCTTCCTCCCAACCGGAGGGAACCACTAGTGACACCAATCACTAGCAAACCAGAGACACACGGTCTCTCTTCCTCCAGACCTGGAGGGAACCCCTGGACTTGAATCCACAAGCCCAGAACCGGAGACAAGCCTCCCTTCCTCCAAACCGGAGGGAACCCACAAGTAGCTCCCAACTACTTGCAACTGGAGATCAGATCTCCCTTCCTCCAAACCGGAGGGAACCCACAAGTAGCACCTAGCTACTTGCACCCGGAGATGTCAATCTCCCTTCTCCTGAACTAACAGGAGGAACCCCGACCACTCTACAGAGTATCGGAAACACAGCAAACCAGAAAACAAAGGAAAGAACAATAAACGAAAAATGACTTCAGCAAAACAGAAAGCTGAAAAATGAAATGCACAATGTGGCTCTCAACGGAGCTGACTGGCCTGGATTTGATCCACGGTCCAGTAGACGGATCTTCAGGTAAGATCTTCCTTCTTCTCCACGAGCTCTCTCGCTCACTCTCTATCTTTCTTTATCTTTCTTCTGCTCTTCTCTCACTCTCTGCTTCTTCTTCTCTTCACACTCTTCTCGAGCTCTCTACCTCTCTTCTTCTCCTTCTGCTCTTCTTCTTTCTCTTTTCTTTTTCTATCTGGATCGTGGCTCTCTGTATGAGATTTTCTTCTCGCCAACTCGATCAACCTTCATCTGTGGACGAAGGCTACCTTATATAGCATCAGCAGTAGGTGAATAGGGCACAAGACGCGTGTGCCTCCCACGCTTGATCCAGAACTTTCTTGCCACGTGCCTTCATTGCATTTTGTTCCTCTTGTCTTGGATCACGTGCAGCCCAGGTGTGTGAAATGTTCTTCCTCGGACCTGTAATGAGATTAACACCATTAGTTAATCAGAGTTCGCTGCATGCTTATTTAAAGCTAAGGCGCACGAGGTATGTAATGTCAACACAGGGTGACTACTTCACGAGGTTGGAAGTGAACAAACTGTGATACAATGAACAAGGCTAACACAACAAGGAAGATGACACGAGATGCAACTAGAGGACAGAGAGAAGCGACACAAGGTTCACACAGAAAACGACACGAGGTATGCTGTGACAGAACAGACCTAATGAAGAGAACGACACGAGATACACACTATGACAGAGATAATACTTCAAAGAGAACTATACAAAGTGTGGTCAAAGCAAGAACGATACGAGGTCTAGTGAGAAGGACCAACACGAAGACGGTAAGAACAACACGAAGTGAAGAACAATCGACACGAAGTATAGTGGTGACAAAACCACACACTACACAGAGAACGACACAAGGTGGTGGCACAGAAAGCAACACGAAGTGCTGCAATGTTCTGCACGCAGTGAAACAAAAACGACACGGAGTGAAAAATGACACGAAGACGTATCAACACGAATACGTGGACAAACAGTGACCGACACTAAGTGTGGTTACTAAGTAGGAACGACTCGAGGTCTACAGGAAAACTACTCGAAGTTCATCAGAACTTTTAGAGCAGCTTCAGAAACACGACACGAAGACCTGAGAAGGAAAAAACGACACGAGGAGCAACAGTAAATGACACGCGATGAAAACAACAATGACTGACAACGACACGAACTGAACAGACCTAACACGTGTTGAAGACAAAACAAAGATAGAAACAGTCATTGATACGGAGTCAAAACGACACGGGGTTTACTGGGAAACGACTCGAGGACAGGACTGCTCGAACTTACGAACGACTCGAGGAACTACAGTAAGTGATACGAGATATAGTGGAGACAAAACGGACACACGACATGAAGACAAGTAGTACAACACTGGGTGTTATACTCAAACAAGACGAAGTGCCAACCAACAGGAAGATAGTAACAGTACAGACACACAATGTACTACCTCTTAGCAGATTTCTTGGTAATAGACAAGATCAACACGAAGTGTTATAAACTTAAACGACACGAAGTCTTTTCGTGTTTGTGAGGAGAGACAACACGTAGAACAGATACACAATGTTCTATGAAGACACAATTGTGAAAACACCACGAGGTGGACAGACTGTGCACGGACATTGTTCAAAGCAAGAAATGCACGAACTTTATGGCAACCAAAAATGTGCATGGGGTTAAGTATGCACGAATCAGCCTAAGCCAGAGCCTGCACGAGCTTCTATAGCTCTCTTACCTGAAGACTTGCCAAGCCTACTTGTGCACGAACCTGTGATTGATGAAACGTGCACGAACTATGAGGCATGCAAGCTTAACAAAACTTACATTGACCCATTCATTTCAATGCATAGACTGTAAATGCATATGAAAGCTTTATGTAGCAGATAACAGTCTGAAACCTCAATTGCAATGACTCACAGTGTAAGCAGATAAACTGACTGAGCATATGAAGGACAATGACTCATTTCAGCAAGATGACTCACAGTGACTCACATCAAACAGCAATCATCAAAACCAAATCAATCATCAAAACCACAGCAATGAATGTTTTATTGCATCAGTTTAGCATGTAACATGACTGAGCATCAAATATGTTAATCTAATCTGAGCAGCAAGATGACTGAACATTTGATTGACTCATATCAACACCCAATCATCAAAACCACAGCAATGAATATTTTATTGCATCAGTTTAGCATGTAACATGACTGAGCATCAGCAGCAAGATGACTGAACATTTTATTGACTCATATCAACACCCAATCATCAAAACCATCATCAAAACCACAGGGGCACAACAATCTCCCCCTTTTTGATGATGGCAACACTCTCAATACATTGAGTCATTCTGATGATGTGAGGCATTCTAAAGACTCAAATTATTCTCCCCCTTTGACTTCATCAAAAAGAAAAATAATTTGAGAAATTATAGCATGTATAAAAGTTCAGTCAAAATCTCCCCCTTGCAAGAACATGATTCTCCCCCTTTAATAGTTTCAGCAAAAGCATGAGTTAGAGAAGATCAAAGTGATGGGAAGGGTTAAATGCAAAAATGCAGATGCAACAAGAAATTCAATACTCCCCCCTGAGTATATGAATGCAAGGTCACAAATGATATGAACATGATTCAGCATGACAAGGAATGCTCCCCCTGAGGAGATGCCAATTGATATGCAAGTGATGCATGACATGGAAGCTCCCCCTCAATAAGTGGACTCTTATGAGAAGGAGACCACAGGGGCAAACAGATTTTTCAATTAACAGATTTTTCAAGGATGTTCCAAACACAAGAAGTTCAGCCTGATTTCAAAGAGATATCAATCTCATAAATCTAAAGCATAAGTTTTCAAAGTCTTCTATCATAAGGGCTTATGAATGACATTTATTGAACAGCATGGTTTAAACATGATGTATGTAGAGTTTATCAATAAAATTCTGTATTGATATCTGAAACCATGGTTGAATAAAAATGAACCAGGCCCTCATATTTATCTTGAATATCCTCCCTTTGTCTTACACAATCAAATCTATTGACTTCTTTCAGAATTACATGTACTAGTATTGAAATCAAGCAATTATGAAGTCATATGATTTTGTCTAGGGTGGTAGCAAATTGATTTTAGCATCAATATTCAGATATTTCAATTTATTCAACAATTTTCCTTGCTACAAATTTTACGTGCTTTCTAGTTCAGTACACACCTTGTAACTAGAGGATATACCTTGATCAGAGGCCAATATCCCTAAGTCCTTAGTGTGACTAACTGTCATGCCTTATGTAAACAGAGTTAGCATTTACACATCATGACACACTACAGCTCAATTTTTAATGAGTGAATTGTATTTCTCAGTGTGCATGCCATTGCTCTGCCTGATTTTCAATGAATTCTCATTTTACAGAGTTAACTAAGGCACCTCATGACACAGTCCTTTGGACTTGTGTTTCTCAGTGACCAATGTCATTGCTCTGACAGATATTACCATTTAGACATTTCAGAAACATTCATTTGCTTCAAAACAATATTAATCTCATGTACTTAACCAATTAAAGTTATGTATTCAAAAGTGCAGATTTCAGGAGTTTGCACAAGACATAGCATGAAACAGGTGGTTAAGGTTTATTAAACATGCTTCAGATATTTTTAAGAGATTTTAAAGTCAAACTCATTGAATACATTAAACTTAAACCACATGAGTTATTTCAGATATTCATAAGAATGTATAATAGAAGATTTCTAGTTCAAGAGTTTTTTTTTTCAGATTTACGATCGAGATAGTCCATTGAAATCTTCATGAAAGACTGATAGAATTCTGAAGCCAAATGATACCAATTGTTACCAATTGATAGGAGAGATTTTGAAGCTTAGTGTTTTCAAATTATGATCAAGGCTTGTCAACAAAATCAGTAAGAGAGGATATGCAATGAGTTCTGACCCATGTATGCATTTGACAATCTTTATGCAATTGCAATGACTCCCCCTCACAATATGCATTCGAACTCTCTTTTTGGCATTTCCAAAATAGGGAGATGCAATGCACTATATGCATGCAGGGACATGCAAAGACTCTACATTGAATTGTTATGCAAAGATATACAAGTGACTCCCCCTGAAAACATGCAATGCTTGTACTGAAAACTGAACATCTGATTCCAAATGGTACATGCACATTCTGACTGCCCTATCAAGCAGCATGACCCATGGTACTAGGCGGAGCACTTGGTCTGAAAGACCAGCTCTCACATAGTAAGGACCTCCGGACAGATTTCCCTGCCTTTAGGAAGCTTACCATTTGATATACCATCGAGGTCATGAATAACAAGGTAAACTCAACAGTCCTATATGCAATTCAGGTTTTTTTTTTTCAATGAATTATGCAACAGATAGTTTTCAGACAGCATTCACATTCAGTTCAGATTTTCAGGAATTACATGATATGCAGGCATTTAGAGCACCCAAATTCAGAAGACAGAATTTAAGCAGAGTTTTTCAGAGCTAACCTGAAATGTAGTCATGGGGTTTCATTCTTGAGTGCCTTGGTTGATTAGCCCCCTTTATTCATTTCCAAGACACATCTGCAAAGATTAATTATTTTGATCCTGCAGGAACCCAAGCAGTCTTGGGTCCTGAATTAGCTGAAGTATGATGCCTATGTAGATGAGCATGAGTATTTCTTTGATTATGATGAAAAATTTTCTTTCCATAATCAGTTAGCCAACAGTTGGCAGCTTTGTGGCCTAGCTTACCACATTCAGAACATGTAGAAATCTTTCTTTTATATGCAACTTTATTTCTTCCAAAATCATTTTTCTTTGTAGGAAATTTAGCATATTTGAAATTGACATTCCTACCCTGGATATGCCAACAGTCTTTGACTGTGTGGCCATGCTTTCTACAATGAGAACATTGAAGGGAGTTTCTTCTAAACGACCCTGACCAGCATTGTGCAACAACATGTCCTATTTTTCCACAGTTATAACAATCAATTTTCTTGTCCCACGGGACATGCTTTCTAGCCTGATTGTTTTGAGCAGCTGCTAGGTCATCCTTTTCCATCAAATTACAATCATGCATCAAATGTCCGTGTTTGTGACAGTAGTGACAGATTATTTTCTTTCTAGATGTATGCGAGTGTGGGTGAGGACTGTGATCAATATGCATAGAAGAGTTATTTCTATTTATTTTCTGTTTTTCATTCTCTTTCTGATTTTTGTACTGAGGTGAGAATGAGGTAGAGGGCTTTTCTTGTTCTGAACTTTTAACGAAAACAGTCTTCAATTTTTCTCCAAAAGCCTTCTTCATGTCTGGACTGTAACCCAGTCCCTCCTTCTGAAAATTCACATTCGCACCAAGGAGCTTATTCAGATTATCTCTTCCCTTAACAAATTTTGACAGGGAGTTTCTTAGATCTTCAATTTCTCTTTCTAAAGACACAATGTGGTCCTCACACAACATAAGTTGATTTTGCAATTCATCGTTCAGACTTTTCAGAGTCTCATTTTCCAGTGTCAATGTGAATTCATTACTCACTTCATTTTCTTTCAGAATAGATTTCCCTTTTTCAATTGTCAGCCATTTTTCAGAAGAAATAGTATTAAGAACCATTAGCTTTTTGTTTTGTTCCTTCAGATGAAGGTTTTCTTCAATCAGCTTATCTTGTAATTTATCGGTTTCCTTCTTCTGAATAAGTAGTGAATCATTTTCTTTCTTCAAGGAAGTGATTAGTTTCTTCTGTATATTATCATCAGAGTCTAAATCTTCAATCAATTCCTTCAAGAATGCACATTCATTGCAAGCAGAATTATCAGAGCATTTTGTTTGAGCCTGAAGTTTTTCACATTGTTTCTTAAGGCATTCATTTTCGGATTTCACAATATCCAATTCAGAGCTAACACATTCAAGTTTTTTCATCAATTTTTCATTCTGTTTTTTATGCATATGGAAGTCAGATAAATAGACGTCATGAGATTTCTGCATATTTGAACAGTTTTCACATTGTGGAGTAGAACTACTTCGATCACTTTTATGTTTCAATTTCTTGTATTGTTTTCTTAATTGTTCATGAAACTCGAACAACTCAGCGTATGCATTCTCCCAATCATCTAAAGAGAAGTTTTCGAAGATGTTTACCTCCTCATCATTATCCTCTTCCTGATCATTTGAGCTTGCCTTGCCATTATCATCTTCTGGATTATGCCTGTCACTATAGTCTCCTCCATTTCCGACTAAGCACAGTCCACCTTTTTCCTCATGTATGGCTTTCACTTGAGCCATGATTTCTTTTCCTGTTGAGCAACCTGCAATACAAGGAAACATGTCAATATTTACTGAGTCTCTCAGAATATTAAAGGCCTCAGTATTCTCTTTAAACTTCCTCATGTCCCTCCTAGACCATCTGGCCTCATCCTGAGGCACTTTGTGTGGGTCCTTTGAAATGAGATTCCATAATTTAGGATTAATGGAACTCAGGTGAATGCCAATGCCGCCCAACCAACTGCTGTAATTTGAACCATCAAATATCACGAGAGAAGACATTTAAACAAACAGTTTTAGAACAGTAATTGTTCGATGAGAGATCCAAGCAGCAGGACAGACACACACACAGATAAGAAGCTTCACACGATGGCAGGATCCCCTTCAAATCGTTGGATCTGTTGAGCTAGGGAACCTGCTCTGATACCAACTGATAGGTTCGGTGCAAGTATTCAGAGGGGGGGTGAATGAATATAGCCCGTTTGATCAACCTTCACCCAATTAAAAACCTAGAATAAAACAAGACAGATTCGACAATCTGAAACTCAATTGGAATTTCGCTCTCTTGACAGATTAAGATATTCTAAGAAGATCAATCAACACTTCTGCTCAAACAGAAGCCAAACGCTTAGAGCTCCCCTATGCAATCATCTAGCGGAAGCAAAAGCAGATAAACCAAACCACAATGCACAAGGGGTTTTTTAGGTGGTTCGGTCCTTCAGACCTACATCCACCCCACACTCAACCCGAGTGTGGCTTCCACTAGCTCACGCTAGAAACAGCAGACTCAGTCTGTAACAAATGCTGCCAAACAGCTTGACCAGGGGAACAGCCTCCCCTCTTCCTCCCAACCGGAGGGAACCACTAGTGACACCAATCACTAGCAAACCAGAGACACACGGTCTCTCTTCCTCCAGACCTGGAGGGAACCCCTGGACTTGAATCCACAAGCCCAGAACCGGAGACAAGTCTCCCTTCCTCCAAACCGGAGGGAACCCACAAGTAGCTCCCAACTACTTGCAACTGGAGATCAGATCTCCCTTCCTCCAAACCGGAGGGAACCCACAAGTAGCACCTAGCTACTTGCACCCGGAGATGTCAATCTCCCTTCTCCTGAACTAACAGGAGGAACCCCGACCACTCTACAGAGTATCGGAAACACAGCAAACCAGAAAACAAAGGAAAGAACAATAAACGAAAAATGACTTCAGCAAAACAGAAAGCTGAAAAATGAAATGCACAATGTGGCTCTCAACGGAGCTGACTGGCCTGGATTTGATCCACAGTCCAGTAGACGGATCTTCAGGTAAGATCTTCCTTCTTCTCCACGAGCTCTCTCGCTCACTCTCTATCTTTCTTTCTCTTTCTTTTGCTCTTCTCTCACTCTCTGCTTCTTCTTCTCTTCACACTCTTCTCGAGCTCTCTACCTCTCTTCTTCTCCTTCTGCTCTTCTTCTTTCTCTTTTCTTTTTCTATCTGGATCGTGGCTCTCTGTATGAGATTTTCTTCTCGCCAACTCGATCAACCTTCATCTGTGGACGAAGGCTACCTTATATAGCATCAGCAGCAGGTGAATAGGGCACAAGACGCGTGTGCCTCCCACGCTTGATCCGGAACTTTCTTGCCACGTGCCTTCATTGCATTTTGTTCCTCTTGTCTTGGATCACGTGCAGCCCAGGTGTGTGAAATGTTCTTCCTCGGACCTGTAATGAGATTAACACCATTAGTTAATCAGAGTTCGTTGCATGCTTATTTAAAGCTAAGGCGCACGAGGTATGTAATGTCAACACAGGGTGACTACTTCACGAGGTTGGAAGTGAACGAACTGTGATACAATGAACAAGGCTAACACAACAAGGAAGATGACACGAGATGCAACTAGAGGACAGAGAGAAGCGACACAAGGTTCACACAGAAAATGACACGAGGTATGCTGTGACAGAACAGACCTAATGAAGAGAACGACACGAGATACACACTATGACAAAGATAATACTTCAAAGAGAACTATACAAAGTGTGGTCAAAGCAAGAACGATACGAGGTCTAGTGAGAAGGACCAACACGAAGACGGTAAGAACAGCACGAAGTGAAGAACAATCGACACGAAGTATAGTGGTGACAAAACCACACACTACACAGAGAACGACACAAGGTGGTGGCACAGAAAGCAACACGAAGTGCTGCAATGTTCTGCACGCAGTGAAAAAAAAATGACACGGAGTGAAAAACGACACGAAGACGTATCAACACGAATACGTGGACAAACAGTGACCGACACTAAGTGTGGTTACTAAGTAGGAACGACTCGAGGTCTACAGGAAAACTACTCGAAGTTCATCAGAACTTTTAGAGCAGCTTCAGAAACACGACACGAAGACCTGAGAAGGAAAAAATGACACGAGGAGCAACAGTAAATGACACGCGATGAAAACAACAATGACTGACAACGACACGAACTGAACAGACCTAACACGTGTTGAAGACAAAACAAAGATAGAAACAGTCATTGATACGGAGTCAAAACGACACGGGGTTTACTGGGAAACGACTCGAGGACAGGACTGCTCGAACTTACGAACGACTCGAGGAACTACAGTAAGTGATACGAGATATAGTGGAGACAAAACGGACACACGACATGAAGACAAGCAGTACAACACTGGGTGTTATACTCAAACAAGATGAAGTGCCAACCAACAGGAAGACAGTAACAGTACAGACACACAATGTACTACCTCTTAGCAGATTTCATGGTAATAGACAAGATCAACACGAAGTGTTATAAACTTAAACGACACGAAGTCTTTTCGTGTTTGTGAGGAGAGACAACACGTAGAACAGATACACAATGTTCTATGAAGACACAATTGTGAAAACACCACGAGGTGGACAGACTGTGCACGGACATTGTTCAAAGCAAGAAATGCACGAACTTTATGGCAACCAAAAATGTGCACGGGGTTAAGTATGCACGAATCAGCCTAAGCCAGAGCCTGCACGAGCTTCTATAGCTCTCTTACCTGAAGACTTGCCAAGCCTACTTGTGCACGAACCTGTGATTGATGAAACGTGCACGAACTATGAGGCATGCAAGCTTAACAAAACTTACATTGACCCATTCATTTAATTGCATAGACTGTAAATGCATATGAAAGCTTTATGTAGCAGATAACAGTCTGAAACCTCAATTGCAATGACTCACAGTGTAAGCAGATAAACTGACTGAGCATATGAAGGACAATGACTCATTTCAGCAAGATGACTCACAGTGACTCACATCAAACAGCAATCATCAAAACCAAATCAATCATCAAAACCACAGCAATGAATGTTTTATTGCATCAGTTTAGCATGTAACATGACTGAGCATCAAATATGTTAATCTAATCTGAGCAGCAAGATGACTGAACATTTGATTGACTCATATCAACACCCAATCATCAAAACCACAGCAATGAATATTTTATTGCATCAGTTTAGCATGTAACATGACTGAGCATCAGCAGCAAGATGACTGAACATTTGATTGACTCATATCAACACCCAATCATCAAAACCATCATCAAAACCACAGGGGCACAACAGATCGAGGCCGAAGCAATAGCAAGGATCACCGAGACAGTCGTCTGGAATTTCGTCTGAAAGTCGATCATTTGTCGTTTCTGCATGCCTCGGGTGATAGTAAGCGATAATGGTCGGCAATTTGATTCTCGTTATTTCCGAGACAGATGTGCCGACCTAGGCATTCACAATCACTTCACCTCGGTTGCCCACCCTCAGGCTAACGGGCTGGTCAAAAATGCCAATAAGACTATCTTAAAAGGCATCAAGACTAGGCTCGGCAAAGCCAAGGGTAGCTGACTTGAGGAATTGTTGAACGTACTTTGGTCACACAGAACGACTCCCAGAACGGCAACCGGTGAAAGCACCTTTCAGCTGGTATACGGTACCGAGGCCGTGATCCCGTTGGAGATTAGCAACCCCTCCCTCTGAGTCATCTGCTTCTCATCCAAAGCAAACGACTAGAAACAGCTCGAAAACCTCGACCTAGCAGATGAAGTCCGAGAGATTGCCAGCATCCGAGCAACGGAATACCGATGCCGCCTCACTCGATACTACAATGCCAAGGTCCGAGATAGACACTTTCAACCGAGAGACTTCGTCCTCAAGAAAGCCGAAGCCTCTCGACCACTTGAGGTGGCGGGCAAGTTATCCCCTAATTGGGAAGGCCCCTACCGAGTGGTCGAGACGCTCGGAATAGGAGCATACCGTCTGTCCACGATGGAAGGAGAGCTCATCCCTCGGACCTGGAACGCGACTACATTACGCAAGTTCTACTTCTGAATATTGAGCATTGTGCAAACGACATGAGATAAAACAAAAGGCTCCTTTCTTTTATTCAAACAACACGCTTGTACATCAGGAAGGCCGAAGCCAGGAAAATACATGTCAAAATAGCAAAAAATCCATCTGGCGTCGCCGTATGAGCCCATCACTCGGCTGACTCTGATGACCTTCTTGCATCTAGCCACTGACTTTGCCTCGTGTAGAAACTGGCTCGGATAAAGGATAGTCGACCCCGTTGGCTCGGGCAGCTCGGGACAAAGGTGAGAGAGGGATTAGGAAGGAGAAGGCTACCTTCCAAGTTGAACTTGGAAGAGAGGGGGGAGAGGGAATGCATATGAAAGCATCCACCCCGCCAACCTACCAACTCTTCGGAAGACAGAGAGTGCAGGCACCCTCCGAAGAGTGAAAGAAAGGAGGAGCGGAGCAGAAGAGGGAAAAAGAGGCTGCGGGGGAGAGAAAGAAACCAGTAGAGCTGGACGAGGAGGCAGGGGAACGCCCGGAAAGGAGGGAGCTTAATTGGCTTCCTCCTCCCCTCCGTGGAGCGAGCAGGAAGGGACGGGCGGCAGGGATGCCTGATGCCCCCATCCGTCCACCATCTCACCCCCCTGCAAGCACCGCCAGAACTGATAAAAAGAAGATGACGTGCCTCCACACGTCGAACCCTCTTTAAGTCTGTCCGCCGGCTGTCGAACCCTCTATAAAGCCAAAGCAGTGAGAACTCTCTGCCCCCCGTCGTCAGTAGCCTCATCTTCCGGAGCATCTTCCATGCTCCAAGTACAATGGCACAACGCTATGTGAAGAAAGAATGAGGAAAGACTGTCAGGGAAACCCCTAAGCGGTGGAGAGGAAGGGACGCCCTTCAGACCTTTTATAGGCGAAGGGAGGCTATTTGCCTTAAATGATTCTCTCCTCGAAAACATGTCAAAGGGATCTCTCCCTACGAACGGTCACCTCAAACTTCTCATTTTCTGCACCAGCGGGATACACGAAGTGGCCAGGCATTCAAATCATGAGAAAACGGTAAGACACCCTGTCAGACGCTCACCCAACCATCAAGCGAGATCCACGTAGAAAGTATCGACTCTTTCCAACCACTGCAGATACGCTGAACAAAATACGGCAATGGCGATACGGAACAGATAAGTCTTCATCATGACGCTACTGCCTTATCTATTTTTTTTACACAAAGAGGAAGTTTTTCTTCTTCAAAAAGGAAGAAGACATACAAAAAGAGGAAGCAAAACAGATACATCAGGCCTCCGGCCCACCTTGAAGCCCAGAAGTGGAGGGCTCAAACGGTCTGCCCCCGGCATCTTTGGCGATGGCCGACCCTGGCACTGACCCTACCGGTGTGGGAACTGCCTCAGTTGCGTGCCCTCCGGAGGCATCCGGAGTTGGCGACCCCTCGAACGATGAGCCCCCGTGATCCTCTTCATCCTGTGCCGAAGCAGAGGAACTGGAGGATGACAAGTCCAAGTCATAACATTGCCCGGACAGAAAGTCAACTATTCCGGATGCCTGCTCCTAGGCGTAAGAGACGGCCCGATTGTAGCCTTGCTTGAACCCCTTGCGGATGCCCCGGCGAAGTCCTAGCTCATAGTAGGGGAGGGCAGCCTCTTTAAGGTCAACCCGGTAGGCCTCTAAGCTTTTGTACTGCTCGAGAGCCTCTGCCCGGGCCGACCCCACCCTACCAGCGAGCTCGGCCTTCTCCCGCTCCGCTTCGGTTGACTTACGCTCGGCCTCAACCGTCCGCTCTTCGGCCTCTGTTGCCTGCTTCTCCGCCTCGGCCCGATCAGCCTCGGCCTCCCGCCGAAGGCGCTCGGCTTCCTCCGCTCGATCTACCACCTCTGCACGTTCGGTCTCCCACCGGCCATCCAGCTCAACGCATGCAAGGTGTTGTGCTCCTGTGGTTTTGATGATTGGCTGTTGATGTGAGTTAATCAAATGTTCAGTCATCTTGCTTTTGATGCCTGTGGTTTTGATGATGGTTTTGATGATTGGCTGTTGATGTGAGTTAATCAAATGTTCAGTCAACTAGCTGCTCAGCTTAGTTTAATATATTTTGGTGTTCAGTCATGTTAACTGTTGCATAAAGCATTCATTGCTTCTCTCTGTCTGCACAGTTGTCACTGCAGTGCGTGCACTGCGTCAACTCTGTGTGCTGATGCGTCGACCCCTTGGTCATTTCTGTATCTGTCCATACAGTAGTGCGTCAACTCCTTGAGCTGATGTGTCGACGCTTCAGTTCAGTTTCTTCATTTGATGAAGTCTATACATCATCAGTTGATCATCAAGTATATACGTTGCAGCGTCAACTCATTGGGCTGTAGCGTCAACTCATTCGAGTCTGTTCAGCCGTTTGCATCTCATAAAGTCTGTACAGAGGCTTCGATTTACCAAGTCTGTACATCGGCCTCATTCGCTCAAGTCCACACATCCACAGTCTTCACAAGTCAGTACAGTGCTTGAGCTTCACCAAGTCCATACATTTGTCCTCCTTCAAAGTCTGTACAGCCGCTGGTCTAGCTTCATGAAGTCTGTACATCAGACTGTTACAGGAAGTCTTACATTGTCCGTCTTCCTTAGCGTCTTGATTGTTGATGTCTACACATTGGCCTCCATGCTCCTAAGTCTATGCATTACTGTCCATGCATCAGTCTTCATAAGTCTATACTTTGGACTGTCTCTAGCAACGTCTCATGGCATGAGGTCTGTACACTCGATTTGTCCTTGATCTGGTCAAGTGTATACACTCTCTCACTGTAGCTTTCAGCTATTCAAGTCTATACACTGGACTGTTAGGTCATGTCTATACAACGTGGGCTTCAGTTCTTCAAGCCTACACATCGACTGTTCATGCAATGTCTAGACATTCGATCAAGTTTGTACATTGGTCTTGGCATATGCATTCATAAAGTATATACACTCTTCGGTTGACTTCAACTGAAGTCTGTACATCGGCATGCATTACATCAAGTGTGTACATTGCATAGCATGTTGCGTCTAAGTCTATACATCACTGTAGCATGCACTTCATGAAGCCTATACATTCTCAATCTTTGCACATGTTAAGCCTCAAGTCTGTACAGCGTGAAGTCTACACTTTAGCTTCACGTTTTCAATGTCTGTACAGTGGCTTCGCATAGGCAAGTCTGTACATCGGGCTCCTTCTAACTAAGTCTATACAATCCCTCACACTGTACACACCTAGTCTATACAGCATGATCGTCTTTACAAGTCTACACAGAGTTCTTCACTTAAACTGATGACTTATCCGATACTCTGTCTAACAGGTGTTCTGATCGTGAAGCTTATAGAGGGCACGCGATTTGAGGCTGGAAAGACAGGATTGTGACACGTGTGCTGAAGCTGGCTGAAAGACTGACACGTGGACACAGTGCAAACTCAAGAAAGAAGCCCCTGGGGTTAATTGGTGCGTCAACACAACGTTCAAGTGGAGTAGACGCATCAGAACATTGATAGCTTGGGCACAAAGTCTATACACCAGCTGGATCCATTTAGTCTGTACATTGGCATATCTTCTTAAAGGAACAGGGTCGACACCTGAAGCTTAAAGCGTCCACGCATCAGTAGACGAAGCTTTCACGATGTCTTCTATTGCGTTAACGCCACAAGCAAGCAGCGTCGACGCAGCAGTTAAAGAAGCAGAGACTCTTACAAGCAACGAAGCCTTCACGATATCTTTCACTGCGTCAACGCACTCATCAAGCAGCGTCGACGCAACAGTGAAGAAGGCTAGGTTGTTTGCTCACTGGGACGTATCCATGCGTTAACGCCATTGCTAGACTGTGTCAACGCAGCCATTGAGCCTGATAGGTATCTAGCTCGGAGACAGCTCAGAAGGGTTAATGCAGGATGATCATATCGTCTACGCAGCATGCAAACCAACTAAACACTTAGTTGCTGGAACACCACTGCGTCAATGCTATGGGCTAGCAGCGTCGACGCAGCACGCCCATCTGCTAAAGACTTGATCACTGGTTAATCGATGCGTCAACGCCATGGGCTGATAGAGTCAACGCAGCAGTCTTGAGTTTTACTGAACGAATGTCCTTGAAATTGTAGGGCACGTGATCCGAGATGCCTGGCTCGTGAACCAGGAAGCTGCCACGTGGTCCGAACTTCTAGGGCTGGAAACGTGGAAGCCACATGCGCCAGTGCCATGTTGCTGCTCCAGGTATATAAAGGAGCCTTCGTCTTCAGATGAAGGTGGATCGAAGCAGAAGCCTGAAGAGCAGAAAGCCCTTCGATCCAGAAAAAGAGAAAAAGAAGGAAAGGAGAGCAGAAGAAGAAAAAGAGAGAGAGATAGTGATCCCGTGAAGAGACAGCAGAGAGAGAGAAAGAGGAAGAGAGCAGAAGAGAAAGAAAGAGAGATAGAGAGTGAGAGAGAGAGCTCGTGAAGAAGAAAGAAGAAGCTGCTTGAAGATCTGTCTTCACTGGACCGTGGATCAGATCCAGGCCAGTCGGCTCCGTTGAGAGCCACATCTGTGCTTTCATCTATTACAGCTTTCGGATTGCTGTGTTATTTTTCGTTTATTGTTTTCCTTTGTTTTCTGATCATCTTTGTTCTTCCGATTGCCCTGTTAGGGATCGGGTTCCTCCTGTTGGTTCAGGAGAAGGGAGATCTGATCTCCAGGTTGCAAGTGACAGGTTGTCACTTGTGGGTTGCCCTCTGGTTAGAGGAAGGGAGGCTAGTCCTCCGGTTCCTGGGCTTGTGGTTGCAAGTCCAGGTGTCCCTCCTGGTCTGGAGGAAGAGAGGTCTTCGACCTCTAGTTTCCAAGTGGCTGGGAGTCACTTGCGTGTCCCTCCGGTTGGGAGGAAGAGGGGAGTCTGTTCCCCTGGTCAAGCTGTGTGGCAGCACCTGTTTGCAGACTGAGTCTGCTTGGTTCTAGCGTTTTCTAGTGAAGCCTCACTCCGGTTGGGAGTGAGGGGTGGATGTAGGTCTGGAGGACCGAACCACCTTAAAATCTTTGAGCAGTGGTTTGCTTGTAGTGTGTTCTTCCATATCTCCTACCACCCTTCACAGATTGTCTTGAGATTTCTTATTCTCATTTGTGCTGCTTCCACTAATTGGTTATTTGGGGGCCAGTTACATAGTTGCTCTTTTGTCTAAAAGGTTTTTCAACTGGTTCATCAGATTGCTTGATTTGCTTCCGCTAGATGCTTGGATAGCCACGCTTCAAGTGTTTGTATCTGAATTGAATCAAATTGGTTCTATTCTGTGTCTATCTCTAGCATCCAAGTTTTTATTAGGCCATAATTCATAGAGGGATACATTCACCCCCCCTCTATATCCGGGCCTAGCACCCTAACACAAGGCGCTCCTCTTCAAGAAGCATGTTCTTCCTCTCGAGCGATTCGCGAGCCTTGGCTAGCTGCTCGGTTAGCGCCCAGGTCTCCACCTGGCTCGACCGCACCAGCTCCCTGATTGAGGAAAGCTCCCGCCGAAGCCCATCACGCTCCTCGGGTAGCCGAGCCAACCTCCTGTCAGACCCACCAAGGGTCCAGGCCAGGTTCGCTCACTCCCACTCAGACCGAGCGTACGCTTCTGCCAGAGCAACCCCCATCTGGGCCAGGGCCAGGCCACCCTCCATAACCCCAGCGAGGGCCATGGATGGAGAGTACTGCCTACCTCCCCCCCTCACCTTCACGGCTATACCACGCCATACCTGGTGCAGAGGGCCCGAGATACCAAGCCTCTCCAAGGCCACCGGAAAGGAGAACCCCCCATCGCCCAGCGCCCCACCGAGTGGCTCGGACCGAGCCCCAGCCTCGGTAGCCTCTCATGCCTCGGCCGGATTTTCTTGCGGCCCCCCAACCTGGACCGGCTCGGCACCTGCACCACCACCTGAAGCGCCAGCCTCGGCCACGGCCCCAGCATCACCCGCCTCAGCCACGGCCCCCTCGGCTCCTACCGAGGGGAGAGCCGGGCCAGCACCGTTGCGAGTCGCAAGAATAGCACCGGCCCCCTTGGCTCCGGCCGAAGGAAGAGCCGAGCCAGCATCATCGCCGCCCGCAGGAGCAGCCCCAACCTTCTCGGCCCCCTCTTGCCCGGCGGGTGGGAGAGCTCGCCCGATAGGGTCGGCCCCATCATGTTCGGCGGAGGGGCGAGCCGCGACAAGGTCCCCCTCGACTGTGGGTATGACCCCGGCCTTCTTGGCCCGCTTCCTGGCCCTCGCGACGGCCCGGATCATGCCTTCCATGGGGTCCTTGCGTTTGGACCTCCGCGGCCTAGAGGATTCACCCTGGGCCGCCCCCTTGCCCTTATCTTTGGTTCGGGATCGACCCGGGAGAACAGCCGATTCATCCGCAGCCGAATCATCGCCAAGCTCGATCACCTTTGCGGCCTCCTTCAAAGCCTCCCGCCTGGTGTCTGCACGAAGAGGAAGACATATTCAGGAAAAGAAAAATGACCCCCGCATCCAAAGGAGAGCCTAGTTTGTGGCACCTGAGCCCGACGGATGCAGCCGCGTAAGAAGACACCGCTCGATATTCTCTGGAGTAACCTGCTCTTCGGTGGATTGGCGGTGCTTCAGCAAGATGGCCGCATATTTCTCCACATGTGGAGGGAACTCATCCTGCTTGGGAGGGATATTCGGGTGGAAATTGGGGATTACTAGACACCTCCAAGTTTCTTCCACTGAACAAATCCCCACCCAGAAGAATCCTTCACCGCCAAGGAGATACAGCTCCTATTCCGCCTCGCCTAGATGAAGTAGAAACCCTTCCCGGCCGAAGTATGTGCTTTCAACTCAAAGAAATAGTGAAAGAGGTCCAAGGAAGGAGGAACTCCACACTGGCGGCAGAGAATAAAGAAGGCGGAAAGGAGAAGATAAGAGTTGGCTACCAACTGAATGGGCGCCAACAGAAAAAAATTGAGAAGCTGAAGAACGAAAGGTTCGAAGGGAAGGCGGAACCCACCCTTCCACGATAGAAGGAAAGTACAGATGTGGCCTGTACGAGAGTCCAGGATATTCTCGTGTGGGGAAGCTGTGACAAAGCAGAACTTGTGAGGCAGGCGATACTGGTGCTCCAGCCTTCTCACATCTGCCTCCCCCAGTTCACTGCAGTTTGGAACTGGCGCCTTCACCACTGGCTCGTCCTCCCACTCCTCAGCATCCGAGCGCTGGTCCGCCATGGAACCCGGAGAAGACTCTGAGGAAAGGCAATCTCGGGACCCTGAAGATTCTGGGGGGAGAGGAAGCCATCGGACTGCCTCCGTGGTTATCTCCGCCAACTCCACGAACGCCGCTGCAAGCCTTTGCTCTTCCGTCGTGTCCTCACGACGCATCGAAGAGCCCAAAAGCAAGAACGGCGGAGAGCCAAAACCCTAAAGATGGAGGAAATCTGGAATGACAGCAAGCGCCCAACGCCTATATCCCCACGCGGGAGGCGGCGCGTCGTTCCGACCTCCGAGAAAAGGGGGCTTCAGTTAAAATCCGTCAGGATCATCATTATTACGGGCCCAGGTGACCACGGCACGTGGCTTCCTAACACCGCCAGATCTCCACCCACCTGAGCCACGCTGGTCTAAAACCCCAACAGCTACTCTTCCGAGCTTACTAAAGCTCGGGAGTAAGAGGGGGACAAGTGGAGAGGGAGATTTCTGTAGCCCATCTAAGAGCAGCCAAACTAGGTCCATCAGGACCAAACGAGGCTCAGCTCATTCAAGTGACAGCCCCATAGGGCCCACTTAGGCTAAAAATCCCAATAAGATTACTCGGGATCCCATCCTTCCTCGGCGGCCCTTAGGCTCGGAAGGCCAGAGCGACGGTCAGAATGGAGGAAGACCCATGCCCGAGTTATCCCCTCACCGGGATAGAGGCAAGCGCTCAGTGCCCACTCCGACCTATCTTCATTCGAGCTATGCCTATCGCCCGGACAGGGTTGGCACCTTTTATGCTCAGACCGACCGACGACTGCTTATCCACGCTGCCGTTGAGAGCCCTTTATGAGTAGGAGTTTATGAGGATAAGAGACCCATGATCCCTCAAGACTATGAAGATCCCACGACGAGGACTTAAAGATCCCTCAATGAGGACGTAACTCCCGCCTGAAACACCTCAGCTTACGGGACTCATAAGGTGAGCACACTATATATACCAGGGACTCCCTCCAGTGAAAGGTAAGGGCAATACACGCCTAAAATACCCTTAGCAGGAACCACTTCACCACCTTGGTGTTGGGGGATCTCGTGCACCTCTTTCTACCTCCCTCCATATCTTCCACCATTACTCTACTGACTTAAGCATCGGAGGGTTTTCCCCAGGGAACCATCCCTGGGCCCCCTAATCCGTTTCCCTTTCTCTACAGTTCACTGTTCGGTGATCATCCTCCCAGCTCAGGAGCCGCACGAGATCACGCCCCTTCAGGATGCAAAAGCGGCCCGGCACTCTGTCTGCTCGAGCTTCAGGGCCGTCAACTGGTCAGCTGCTTCTCAGCCAAGGAATTCCCTCCTGTTCACATATTTTAACAGCAAGACCACCCGCGGCATCCAATCGTCCATGGGATGGCCAAAAGCCAGTAGCGAGAGGGAAAGGTGTTCCACCAAGGCCCTTAGCTGCACATAGGTTAAATCCGGGCTGGCTGTAATGCCCTGGGTTTTTCGGATCTGGATCCGTGGGTTTCGGATCACTTTTCGTGGGTTGCGGATCCTGTCCGATTGAGCTTCAGACTATTTTTACCAGATTGTTGGACCCATTGGTGGTGTGCCCGTGAGTTTCCTTGGGTCCGTGGTGTTGCGAGGAGAATGCCGGTAATTTTTTGGAATTTTCTGAGCACCTTTGTGGGTCTCGGGTTACGTTTCAGGTTTTACGCGTGTTTTCTGTTTGTCGGACCTTTGGAATCCCGTACAGGGTGAACCGTTGCATTCTCCGACACCGGGACGTTACCACGGCAATCAGCGTGTTTCGAAGATCGCGGGGCTATATCTATCTATTTTTTTGTATTTTCTAAAATTTTCAGATTTTCTAAGATCGCGGTTACTTTTTCTCTCTCCATTTTCCCTCTCTCTTCTCTCATGTTCTCTCCTCTCTCCCTCTCACTCCGGGCAGCTCACGGAGGTTGCGAGGGCGGGGCAGTGGGGCTCGTGGGGCATGGAGCGGCGGGCACGGGACGAGGATCGCGATGGTGGAGGTGGTTCATTGGATCGTGAGCCGGCGGAGCTTTAACGGTGTTTTATTCGTGGATCGGTGAGCTCGGGACGTGAAATCTTCGGTGGAGGTAGGGAGATGGACCCCCAGCTCGTGCTCTTTATTTCTCGCGTGTTTTGTAGGCCGTGGTGAGCCGAGATGGCCTATTTGAGCTTTTTGGGGAAAATCCATATTTTTGGGGTGTGAGCCGGATCTCACATTTTGGCGGTGTTTTTGGCCGATCCAGGGGTTTAGATGCATGCTAGGCACTTGGGGATGGATTCCCCTTTGTTTCACCATCACTTGGGGGTGATCGGGACATGGAACGGAATTTTGGGATTCTTCCGGCCGGTTCTGTTCACGGGAGGGTGTAGCGGTCCTTCCAGAGACCGCCATACCTCTGGCAGCCTAAGGTAGGCGCGCCACAAGTTACTATTTTGTCGGCAGGGCTGGCGCCGTCTGGCGGCCGCACGATAAACCGCCAGACCGGGTGGCGTCCGAGTCTTCGACCACTTCCCCATTCTAACCGTAGGGAGTCAGTACCCCTAGTGGTCATAGGTTCGGGCGCCAGAGTCGTGCAGCGGACTGGGGTAGGACCGCCAGGCGAGTGTGATTCATCTCCTGGCGGGCCAAGGGCGGACCGCCAGAGGTCTTGTAGCGGCCTCATGCTAGACTGCTAGAGTCTGTGTGGCGGCCCAGGGTAGGACCGCCAGGTGATTTCCGTGCTGGGTTCGCGTTGTGTTGGTCTCCGGTCAACCCGATTGTGACCCAGTGGTCGACCTTCAACCTCGTGAGTGTTTCGGACACCCCATGGGTTCCGTGTCCGTATTTCTAGGGTGTCGAGAGGTGCCGTGTTATCTCGATTAGTGTGCCCATAGGTGTGTGTGTTCCGGGCTTTGTGTTACGCTTGATCGAGTCACCGTGGATCGGTGTGAGTGCGGTGGGATTCTCCCGCATGTCATGAGTTTCCCTGGAAAGCGATTCCGGAGTGGGCCATGTGTTTGGCCTTGGACAGCGAGTCTAGCCATCCGGCCCGGGGCTGGAGGTCTCTTGAGTTCCCTTTTTGGGGGATGGTCTTGGCGGCCTGTGAGCTACCTCGATATTCGTGCTACTGTGATTTTAGACCTAGGGATTACGCTAGATTAATGGCGTTGTGCTGTTGCGTACGACGGTCTTGACCCCGAGTCTCGTGACTCAAGGACCATTGGATTTAGTGAGTCTAGAGGACCGTCTAGAGTCCAGTGACTCGATGCCACTTGGTCCTTCTTGACTTTCGCACAGGGTGCGTACATGTTTCTCGGAGTTTCTCCTTGGAGAGTGGTCACACCAGTGACTCCCCACTAGTCGTAATCTTCCGACACGCGAGTGGTCCCACCAGGGAGTGGTGGCGAGGCTACCCTGAGAGACGGTTTTAGACTGGTTTCCGTCGGGCCCCACGTCTTGCAGCCAGAATCCGGCAGAGGGGAAAACCAGTCAGAGGGCCAGACCAAGGACGCACGGTCTGTGTGTGCACACGTGGTTGGGGGCGGTTGGACCCGCGCTGACGAGCGTGACCCCAGCTAGTCACTTGTTCTGTGGTTACTAGTACGGTGTCCCCGTTCCACCAGGGGTCGAGGGGGACACCTAAGGCGCGGTCTAAGATGTCAGTGGACGCATCCGGCCTTGCTTCTGGTGGGCAGGTACTCCTGCCACGTGAGACATGACTCTCCTGTTTTTGGGTTCCGTTTCCCATCTGCGAGACGAGGTTTTCTAGACCGATCGGTGTTTCCGAGTTAGTGGCCATGGTGCTAGTGGCTTTACCGAGGTTGTGTCTTGTGGGTGCAGTTCCCGCGACCAGGTGGTCGGGGTTGCACCTTGGACAGCGTGTCCAGGTTGGCCTTGTCTTGGGAGGCAGGCCTCTACGGCAAGGTTGCCGTGAGCTTTTCCTCTGTAAGTGGTGTTAGTGTAGTCCAGTTCCTGCTTGTGAGTGCGGGGCTTTCCTTTCCGGTACAGTAGGAGTAGTTGTAGAGCCGAGTTATGACCGGCCACCGTGTTTACTGTTCCTGCTACTACTGTTGTTCTTGTAGTTACTGCTTTCCGTACCACCGTTGTTCTCAGTTGGGGTTCCGCGGGATCCCTATTGGGCCAGTGACAGGAGGCTCACCCCTGCTTTTCAGGTGCGGTGGTTCTTCCTTGAGGTTCGAGGATGCTGTTCAGAGGTTCTTAGTTACCAGCTCGCCGGGCCGAGTGTTCACTTGGCATGTGGTACGCTTTACTACTTTAGACTGTACTTTCTGTTGGACTGGACTCTATTGTAGTTGTTGTTTATTTATTTCTATTAATTGTTGAATTATACTCCCTTATTTCCTATTTCTTTGTGTCTCCACACTCATTTTAGCCCTTCCGAGCCCTCCCGGCTCGTGGGCGGCGGGCCAGGATTCGAATGGTATCGAGTTCTTCCCGGTATCCAGATCTTGGGTCGTTACAGCTGGTATCAGAGTGGTGGTTGTCAACGTACATAGGAATTTGAGATATTATAGTGATCAGAGTCCATAAAGTCCAGTACAGTCGATAGTTGGCTTAGGGTTTTATGTTTTTTTTTCCGCCTTGTTTCTTGCTTGAGAGCTTGACTGTGCTGCACGATGCTATTAAGGTGGTTGCTGTTCGTGGCTTTCGTGCTGGCGTGGGGTCTAAGGATCAAGGTTGAGAGCTTCTCCCTCATCGGTGGTGATCCTGATTGTGTTGTGTCGGGCAGAGGTTGCCGACAGGTGCGGCACAGCGGTGCTGTGTTCGAGGTGTTTTTCGCGAGGTCAGGTGGCTGGCGAGGACTGTTTGTGGTTAAGTGGCAATGAGCGTGCTCTGAGGGAGCTGCTGTCAAGTTTGGCCACTTTAGCTTGAGGTTTACCCAGCCCCTGATGTGTTGAGGTTGTGATTTAAGGTGGCAGAGCGGGTGCTCTGATCGAGAAGTGTGCTCGGGTGAGCTGAGGATCTTCTCAGTGAGCTGCTGTTTCGTCGAGCCTGATGTTCTTGTCATGCTCTGTGGCGTCAAAAATGACGGGTCGGTCCTGATTATTCTTGCGGATTTCAACATAGGATTGGGAAGTTGTGTCCCAGTAAGTCTTGCTCCTGCGCTCTTATGTGTGAATGGGTTGTGTTCACCCTGGATTTGGTTTGAGTTGTGGAGGTTGCGCGGTGAGTTTCGGGACTCGAGGATGAGCGTTGATGATTTTTGAATGTGGCTCGTGATGCGGCTCTTGGCGTGGTGCGTTGCAGTTCGAGGAATTGTAGTGGTGGTGCATCGAGGGGTGCTGTGATTGTGGTCTGACGTGACACTCATCGAGTGTGTCAGAGGCGCTGACCTGATGGAAGTGATGATTTTCTTAGTGCTGGAAGGTGTTGTTCCCAACATGTGCGAGGTTTGAGGTCAGGTCGAGCGTGGAGATTCTTCCGTTGGTCGGAGGTATGTCAGTTTCTCCTTTGGTCGGAGAGATTATGTTCAATTAAGGTTCGTCGTCTTGCATCGTGTGTTCGAATTGGTTGGCCTCTTGGTGCCATGAAGTCCGTGCGAGACGTGTCCTACGTTTTTGGCAAGGTGGTTGACCACGAGAGTTGTGCCCATTTCCCCTGGTGTGTAAGGGTACTGGCGCTGTTCCGGAAGGACGAGTGCTGGTTGGGTGGTGTTCACATTCTTGGCTGGTGCTGGAACTTTCCAATGCGTGGCAGTTCGGAGTCAGCAGATTTGCAGAGGATTGCCATTTTTGGGAGTGAACCTGTGCTAAGGGTCCGAGTTAATGGAGGTTTCCTCACCCTATTTTCTGAGGTTGGCCAGCCGAGTTGTGGATTGTCGGGATGGCGAATCCCGAGTTGCCGTGTTGGCTGTGCGCGTGGATCTGAGTGCGCAGCGGAAGCCTGGTGGGCCCATAACCCATAGGTTCAGGATCGTAGCGTTGGGTGCTACGGGCGGATTCCTGAGATTGCGTTGAGCATTGGAGGATTGGTTCCTCTGTGTGAGACGTGTTGTTGCTATGCCATTGCTCGAGGCATTGTGGTTCATGGCACTGGCAAGATGGAGTGTTGGGGAAAAATGTTGGCAAGTGTGCCGCATGAGTACCATGTTCCTGTGATGGAAGTCGTGTCAGGCGTCGGTGTGACTTGGATGGGGTTGTTGAGGATGTCGCCTGACGGATGTTGAGGACGTGTTGGTCAGAGTCAGTGGCTTGGTGCCCGACTTGTATTGGAGGCTGTGTTCTCGGATGAGATCGTGTTCTAGAGGAATTGATCTCTGAGAGATTTTGGGTTCCGGTTGGTAGCTGCGAGTGACTGGTAAGGCTAGTCTCGCAGTCGACCATGGTAAGGTGTGTATTGTTTGGGGACACGTGTGCATTGGTTACGACATCGGTGACCAGGTTGCTGTGAGATTGCGTGGCACTTTCCTCCCCTAGAGACGTGTACCATGAATTATCCCAGTGGTGTTCTGTGACACTGTGATAAGGGGGGAATCGGGATTGGTAGGTGTCCACTTGGATTAATTGAGATGAAGGTTTCGATGAGACAAGACGGAAGAGTGATGCCTGTGGGCTGAGGCCTTTGGATAGAGATTGGCGTCGGAATGGTGGTCCTTGGTTTGTGACTAGCACGGGAGGATTTCCCTGTAAGTCTGAGTCGAGTGAGGTGATGACTGAAGACTCCTGAGTCTTGTCGTTGGTCTCATCGTGCTCCCCTGAGAGGGTTGAGTTGGCATGATGATCGAGATCAGATGCGGTGCCCGAGAGAAGCTCGGCTTGAGATGTGCTAATTGTCTGTGTGAGTCAGCGGATGGCCTGTCGTGAGTTGGATCGTGCCTGTTGGGCCGGCAAAGGTTTCCCGTCGACGAGCAGTTGGTGACCGGTGTATGGTCTTTCACAGACAATGGATGCGGGTGGTTGCGAATCGAGATTGGTGAGAGCAGCTTATCAGTGAGGGGTTTGATGGCCGTTTCTGTGATGTGTGTTTTTTCGGATGGGATCTGGGCTTTGTCAAAGTTTGAGTTCTGACAGAGTTGGTCCCATGCTGTTGTTGGTTTTCGGCTAGCTAGGTGTGAGATGATTTTTGGCGCTGAGTGGATGATCTGGTTGTGGTCTGTTGAGATGGCTGCGTGAGCTGATGGAGGCTCTGTATTGGTTGTTCCCTTGAGAAGGGTGTGTGACCTGTCAGCTGGCTGTGAAGCTGATGTGTGTTTTGTCTGCCGACCATAGGATGGATCGGTATCTATTACTCGTGACGAGGGTTGTATTTCCTCGGTGAGCGAGATGGTTGCAGCGGTGCCATGAGTTGTTTTCGAGTCGTCTGAGGTGATGCTGGACTATGACCTTTGGTGTGTGCCTGCTCTGATGACCGGTGCGCGGCGTGCGGAGCGAGGTGTCGTTTGTGATTATAATCTGACTGTGTCCCTCAAGATCGGTGTTTTTGTGATAATCGAGGTTTTTCGCGCTGGGGCTCTGACAGCATTATCAGTTGGTTAAGGTGTTCTTCCCCGATGTCTTGGTGCTAGTCCTGAATTTCGAGGATGAAATTCCTTAAAGGGGGGAGGGCTGTAATGCCCCGGGTTTTTTGGATCTAGATCCGTGGGTTTTGTATCACTTTTCATGGGTTGCGGATCCCGTCCGATTGAGCTTCGGACTATTTTTACCGGATTACCGGACCCATTGGTGGTGTGCCCGTGAGTTTCCTTAGGTCCGTGGTGTTACGAGGAGCACGCCGGTAACTTTTTGGAATTTTCAGAGCACCTTTGTGGGTCTCGGGTTACGTTTCAGGTTTTACGCGTGTTTTCCGTCTATCGGACCTTCAGAATCCCGTACAGGGTGAACCGTTGCGTTCTCCGACACCGGGACGTTACCACGGAAATCAGCGTGTTCTGAGGATCATGGGGGTATATTTTTCTAGTTTTTCGTGTTTTCCAGAATTTTTGGATTTTCTATATAACCCCCCCTTTTTCTCTCTCTCCCCATCTCTCATTTCTCTCCCTTTTCCTTCTCTCTTCTCTCACGTTCTCTCCCCTCCCCCTCTCACTCCGGGCGGCCGACGGAGGTGGCGAGGGCGGGGCGGCGGGCTCGTGGGGCGTGGAGCAACGGGCACGGGATGAGGATCGCAATGGTGGAGGCGGTTCGTGGGATCGCGAGCTGGCGGAGCTTTAACGGCATTTTCTTCATGGATCGGTGAGCTTGGGCGCAAAATCTTCGGTGGAGGTAGGGAGATGGACCCCTAGCTCGTGCTCTTCCTTTCCCGCGAGTTTTGTATGCCGTGGTGAGCCGAGAGGGCCTATTTGAGCTTTTTGGGAAAAATCCATGTTTTTGGGGTGTGAGCCGGATCTCTCATTTTAGCGGTGTTTTTGGCCGATCCAGGGGTTTAGATGCATGCTAGGGGCTTGGGGATGGATTTCGCGTGAAACGGGATTTTGGGATTCTTCCCGCCGGTTCCGTTCTCGGGAGGGTGTAGCGGTCCTTCCAGAGATCGCCACACCTCTGGCGGCCTAAGGTAGATGCGCCACGAGTTACTATTTTGTCAGTAGGGCTGGCGCCGTGTGGCGGCCGCACGATAAACCGCCAGACCAGGTGGCGGCCGAGTCTTCGACCGCTACCCCGTTCTGACCGTTGGGAGTCAGGTACCCCTTGCGGTCGTAGGTTCGAGCGCCAGAGTCGTGTAGCGGCCTGGGGTAGGACCACCAGGCCAGTGTGATTCATCTTCTAGCGGGCCAAGGGCAGACCGCCAGAGGTCTTGTAGCAACCTAATGCTGGACCGCTAGAGTCTGTGTGGCGTCCCAGGGTAGGACCGCTAGGTAATTCCCATGCCGGGTTCGTGTTGTGTTGGTCGCCGGTCGACCCGGTTGTGACCCAGTGGTCGACCTTCGACCTCGTGAGTGTCCCGGACACCCCGTGGGTTCCGTGTCCATGTTTCTGGGGTGTCGGGAGGTGCCATGTTACCTCGATTAGTGTACCCGTATGTGTGTATGTTTCGGGCTTTGTGTTACGCTTGATCGAGTCACTGTGGATCGGTGTGAGTGCGGTCAGGATTCTCCCGCATGTTGTAAGTTTCCCTAGAAGGTGATTCCCGAGTGGGCCATGTGTTTGGCCTTGGACTGCGGGTCCAGCCATCCGGCCTGGGGCTGGAGGTCTCTTGAGTTCCCTTTTTGGGGGATGGTCTTGGTAGCTTATGAGCTACCTCGATATTCGTGCTACCGTGATTTTAGACCTAGGGATTAGGCTAGATTAACGACGTTGTGTCGTTGAGTACGACGGTCTTGACCCCGAGTCTCGTGACTCAAGGACCGTTGGATTTAGTGAGTCTAGAGGACCGTCTAGAGTCTAGTGGCTCGATGCCACTTGGTCCTTCTCAAAATTCGCACAGGGTGCGTGCGTGTTTCTCGGAGTTTCTCCTTAGATAGTGGTCACACCAGTGACTCCTCACTAGTCGTAGCCTTTCGACACGCGAGTGGTCCCACCAGGTAGTGAGGGTGAGGCTACCTTGAGAGACGGTTTTAGACTGATTTCCGTCGGGCCCCACGTCTTATAGTCAGAGTTCGGTTGAGGGGAAAACGAGTCAGAGGGCTAGACCAGGGACGCACAGTCTATGTGTGCACATGTGGTTGGGGGTGGTTGGACCCGTGCTGACGAGCACGACCCCAGCTAGTCACTTGTTCTGTGGTTACTAGTACGGTGTCCCCGTTCCACCAGGGGTCGAGGGGGACACCTGAGGCGCGGTCTAAGACGTCAGTGGACGCATCCGGCCTTGCTTCTGGTGGGCAGGTACTCCTGTCACGTGAGAAGTGACTCTCCTATTTTCGGGTTCCATTTCCTATCTGTGAGATGAGGTTTTCTGGATCGACCGGTGTTTCTGAGTTAGTGGCTAGGTTGCTAGTGGCTTTACCGAGGTTGTTTCTTGTGGGTGCTGTTCCCACGACCAGGTGGTTGGGGTTGCAACGGGGACATCGTGTCCAGGTTGGCCTTGTCCTGGGAGGCAGGCCTCTACGGCAGGGTTGCCGTGAGCTTCTCCTTGGTAAGTGGTGTTAGTGTAGTCCAGTTCCTGCCTGTGAGAGCGGGGCTTTCCTTTTCGGTACAGTAGGAGTAGTTGTAGTGCTGAGTTTTGACCGGCTACCGTGTTTACTGTTCCTGCTGCTACTATTGTTCTTGTAGTTACTGCTTTCCGTACCGCCGTTGTTCTCAGTTAGGGTTCTGCGGGATCCCTACTGGGCTAGTGATAGGAGGCTCACCCCTGCTTTTCAGGTGCTGCAGTTCTTCCTCGAGGTTCGAGGATGCTGTTCAGAGGTTCTTAGTTGCCAGCTCGCTGGGCCTAGTGTTCACTTGGCATGTGATACGCGTTACTACTTTAGACTATACTTTCTGTTAGACTGGACTCTGTTGTAGTAGTTATTTATTTATTTCTATTATTTGTTGAATTGTCCTGCCTCATTTCATATTTCTTTGTGCCTCCACACTCCTTTTAGCCCTTCTAAGCCCTCACGGCTGGTGGGCGGCGGGCCAGGATTCGAATGGTATCAGGTTCTTCCCGGTATCGGGATCTTGGGTCGTTACACTGGCTATTATAGTCTGCTGCAAAGTTCCTAAGAACTGCCACACCAGGTTGTTTGACGAATGTAGGCCAAGTGGTGACGTGTTGGGAAGCTGAAAATCAACTCTACTATCAACAGTAGCCCAGATGTCGTCGCTTGGTTCAGAATATGACGACGGCAAAGCTTGTAAGGCGCCCGCACTGGAGTCGACCCCCGCAACTAACATAGTGGGGGAAGCCTCGATAACAGCAACCTTCCTGCCAACCTCTTGATGCGGGACGGACACGGGAGACGACACTATTAGGTGCCACCCTCGGACTCTAGATGAAGACGCGACCAGCAGCACACACCAGGGAGACACTAAGCCCGACACTACAAGCTTCTAGTGGCGAAACGTCGCTAACAGAAGTGGAAGCTCACTCGTCGTCCCAAGCGAGGGAAAGCGCGGACCGTGCACGGTTAAGGAACCGGCGGAGGTCAAGGGTAGTCCGACTCAACTTCCGGACTCAGATCGAGTCACGGGATAGGTCACACTCACTCTCACAGCGGTGACATGGACACACGGGCTAGTACCTACACTCTCGGCAGCGGCAAAAGACCGTATACTAGCTAAACAAATGAACGCCAAGAGGTTTGGACCATTACCTCCACGCACCCGGCGTGGCGAAGACAACCCCGGCCGAATTACGGACTCCCGGTTAAACAATATCACAGCAATACACTAAGTTGACCCACTCCACGCAGGGAGGTAAAAGGTCACATGTGGGGTCCAGGAATCACGCAACTCGGGTTGACGGGCAGCATCTTGATGTTGCCCGGCGGTGCCGAACTCCGCGTTTTCGTGCTTTCCGGACGGCGGGTTCTGCGGGCCCGCGGGGCCCACGGATGGCGTTGTCCTCCGGATCTGCGGGGGTGGGACCCACTATGATGGGGACCCCTGGTGGCGCGCCTCCACGGATGGCGGTCGGCCGGGAACACCGATCGGGGGTCGATCGGTCCCGATTCCCAAGCTTTGAAGTTGCTGCCCACGGATTTTTAGTTGCTGTTTTCAGGCGCGCGCTCCGGCGAAAACGGCCGCTACGATCAATACCGACGTCGGATCGGGACGCATGAGCTATCGTTGGAAAGCTCTCTTCAAATGCTTCAATCTAGACCCAAGGAGATCTGTTGGATCTGGTCGGATCAGAACTTTAATGAATTTACAAGTCCCTGTTGTACAGTAAATGAAATCTCAGAGCTGCAAGGCACTTGTCTGAGAACCACCATTGACCGCCTAGTAAAACTCTGATTCAGCTCCTGAGCTCTTCTTCAAAGTTGTAGGGTATCAAACCACGGAACTGGGACTATTTTTGGAATTTGATTTGGAGGTGGTGGTGATTTACTATGATTTTTGGGGTGACTGGTGGTCGGATCTGGGAACAGGGGGACAGAACTGTAGCTAGGACTGAGAACGATTTTTAGAAAATATGAAATGGACGAACCAAAAATTAAGAAAAATTGTGGATGAAGGGGTAGATGAATGGAACCCCCAGTAAAATTGGGCGAACCAAAAGAAATCAAAAAGTGGACCTAAGACATGAAACTAAGGGCGGGGATGAATCTGGACAGAACTATGGCAGAACCGAAATGGAAGAGTGGACGAAAATCAAAAAATATGAAACGAGATCTGAATGGCAAACCAAAATTTGTGGGACGTCCTTGAACCTCTAGAACATCCACTAAAATCTCCAGATCTATCTGAGCTCGTGGCTGAGACAAGAAATTCGTGGAAGCCTCTGTGGTACTGCGCGGGCAGAACTCCGTTGATGGCGAAGGCGGTGCGGTGGCGGCTCGTGGCGGCGGCGGCGATCGTCGGAACCGATACACGAGGCGTCACACCTCAGAATGGAAGTCTTCATAGCTTCAAGGGGGGGAGGGAGAGGAGAAGGGGGCGCACCAAGGCTGGAGCTTCAAGCTTTTTCTTCAATTCAAATGGCATTAATTCATGAAAATGGGAAATTACAAGTATTTATGTGTTACATCTCAAATCCATTGGCAACCGTTGGATCTAGGGGATGGGAATGAGTGGCCTGGATTGAGTGTGACACACACACACAAAATACATTAAAATATTTAAGGGGGGGGGGGGCGGCCCTTGGACCAAGGAGGTGGAAGGTGGACTTGGTAGGTGGGGTGGGTGGCGAACTTGGACTTTCCAAGCCACTTGTCCCCCACTTGGCCCACCTATCTAGAAGCCTCCATTTGACATGTTGACTGACCCCACATGGGGCCCTTGGCTGAGGTGGCTCAATGGGATGGGGCCTGGGGGGCCCGTGGGGCCCACGGGGTCCAAATTGCACATAAGCCCCTCTTACAATCAAAATAGCAAACCGAATACAACGAAATAAACATAAATTACACACACATAAAGGCTAACTAAATATGATAAATGGGGAGGCTCAAGGCGGAGTCTCCAGGCTGTCTCCGAGCCAGATGGACGCTGAGGTGGCTCGAGTCGTGCTCCATGTGCGGTACCGGTGGCTCGGCGTGTCGCGCCGCTCAACTGCTCGGGTGTCCGCACCAATTCTCCCCCGGTGGGAGAAACTCGACCCTATCGAGTAAGGGTCTGTATCGCTCCTGTATCGCTCCAGAAGGTCTGGATCGATCCGCTGCAACTCGCCATGTGTGATCCATGTGTTCTCAGTAGTGGGCCGTCCTCTCCATCGCACTAGGTAGCGCGGGTAAGATCCACTCCTGGTAACTGTCACTTGCTCGTCCAGTATACGATCTATATGCTCACGCTGCCGTGAAAAAGGGGCTGGAGGTGGAAGTGGACACTCAGGTGTGGGATCACTCTCAAGGGGAGGAGATGGCTCAAAAGGCTCACTAGGGATCACCGCTGGGTCCCTATATCACTACCAGAAAAAGCGGGATTTCAGACGGAATTTTCAGACGGAAATTTCCGTCTGAAATTTGTGACGGATTTTTTTCCGTCGGAAATCCCGTCTGAAATTTGCAATTACACACCGAATTTCAGACGGAAATTGTGACGGAAAATATTCCGTCACAAATTTCAGACGGAATTTGGGACGGAAAATTTAATCTGTCAGAAATTTATGACCAAGAATTTGTGACGGCCACATTTGTGACAGATCCGTCTGACAATCCGTCACAAATGTGTCTTCTCACGGATTTTCAGACGGAAATTAATCCGTCACAAAATGTTTGTGCCCACAATCTGTCGCAAAGGCACATTTGCGACGGATTGGGGGCGCAAAAATTTTGTGACGGATTAATTTCCGTCTGAAAATCCGTGAGAAGACACATTTGTGACGGATTGTCAGACGGATCTGTCACAAATGTGGCCGTCACAAATTCTTGGTCATAAATTTCTGACAGATTAAATTTTCCGTCCCAAATTCCGTCTGAAATTTGTGACGAAATATTTTCCGTCACAATTTCCGTCTGAAATTCAGTGTGTAATTGCAAATTTCAGACGGGATTTCCGACGGAAAAAAATCCGTCACAAATTTCAGACGGAAATTTCCGTCTGAAATTTCCATCTGAAATCCCGCTTTTTCTGGTAGTGTATGCAACAAGATCCGATACATTGAAGGTAGAGCTTATACCATATTCCTCGGGCAGGTCCACAACATACGCATTGGATCCAACGCGTTTCAACACTCTAAAGGGACCGGCTCCGCGAGCTTGCAACTTCTTAACGGTCCCAGAGGGAAACCGTTCAGGTCTTACCCTGATCATGACATATTCACCCTCTTGGAACTCTCGGTGGTGTCGATGGGCATCGGCTAGCTCTTTGTAACGTGCATTGCTGGCCTCACTCATGCAGACTCCTAACATGCCTAGCACTAGACTCGGCAGACTCACTATGCACTCTTAAAATGCTTAGCAAAATAAAAACACACGGATGCACACACAACCCTAAACAAACCTAATGTTAGTTCGACCCAATCATATGCAAGGTGGTCCAGGACATCCGAAGGTGTGCCAAGCATACCCTAAGTGTGACTGAATGTCGGTACAACCGTAAGACGGTGCTTTGGATTTGGGAGGTTTGGGTGGAACATGAGGGTCGGGTGTCTCTCGCCCGTGAACGGACTCGGTGGGTGCCAATGGCCCGGTCCATGGGGGAGGGGTATAATGGTGACCTCCCCTAAAGAAGTGGAATGGAGATTGTGGACCAAGGGGCCCACTAAGAAAGGGATCGAAGGGATCAAAGAATGTGTGATCCCTCGATATGGATTCCCTCATCTCAAGATCCCATGTGTGGAAGTCTAGAAGGTGTTGTTGATCTCCTTCATCTATGAAGGGAGATGAGACGGTGGGGGTATGATGGTGGACTCTCTCGAAAAGGTGGAGTAAATGTGGTGAGTCACGAGGTCCACAAGAGAATGGGTCGAAGGGATCAAAGAAGGTATGACCCCTCGGACTAGGCTTCCACAAATCACTGTCCCACATTTGGAAATCTTGGAGGTGTAAATGATCACCTTCATTCATTGTGAGAGATGGGACGACAGTCATAGGTAGAAAGTAAGATTCCTCCCTTGGGCAAAGGGGAATGAAGTCGGACTCGGCCGGCATAGGGAGGAGTAGAAGAACCTCCGTGGTAACATGACTCACGGTGTACACAGAGGTGATGGACCCCAAAGCGGGATGAGTGAAACTATGACCTGTGGGTCGGTCGAAGCCTGGAGCCAACAAGTGCGTAAATGTCCACTGCCGGTCTAACCCTTTAAGAAGGTCATCCAATGTATCCACATAGTGACTAGACCAGAAAGTGGTATGAAATGAATTGATTGGCACCAGAGGTAGGATAGGGTCCATAGATGGGAAGGGAAGTGGAACCAAGCCCTTCTTGAGCCAGCTAAGAAGCGGCTCGACTATGACAAGCATACCCGTTAGAAACACGGGTGGCTAAGGCTGAGGTGGCTTAGAATAAAGATCGGAGAGTGGGGCTTCTCCAACCCTTTTGTCCCTTATGGCTAGAGATGTCCGAGTGGGACATTATCCGGCGTAGTGGCCGAACCCCTGGCAGCGATAACACTGCTGTCGTGACCCACTACGCTCCCTGATAAGTGGGTCCCTACCCTTATCCTCCTGACGGACAGGGGGTGTAGGCAATGGGGCTCTCGTGGGTGGGAGAAGAGGATCCACTATGATGGGGAGAGGGCTTGGGGACTCCGTTGATGGGGCCGGGTTAAGACTACCGGCGATGACCTCCTTAGGCTCGGTTTGGAGTACATCACTAGGAGTACGTGTCCTATCCACCCCATCCAACCGGTCCAAAATCATTTGCATAAGTTCGGTAACGGAGTGGGTTGGAATAGGGATATCATGGTGGACTCGCCCGTAGTCAACCATCCTAGGATTGGGTCTTGGCTCATCTACGTGTGGGACTCTTTGCCTCCGACTAGAACCCACTTGGTTGGAAGTGATTGGGTGGGGCCGGTTGGAGGTGACCGGTTGGGGCACGTAGACCTTCCTAAGCTCTCTCTTCATGTCCCACCATGACTCGATGGGCCATTGCCCCCTAACCTCTCTCATTCTTTCGATGTAATCCCACTTTTCGGCAGCCTCATAAAGAAGCCGCTCTTTGGCGAAAGAGAATTGCATTGCCTCGGACATAGTATAACAATCAAAGTATGTGTCCATGGCGGCCTCCCACTTGAGGTAGTCCCCCGGGCCATTGGAGCCATAAAAATCTGAGGCTTCGGGCCTACGGAAGTGGAGTGGGTGGTTGCCAAGCCCATGGGTGGACCAACGGCCATAATGCCCGGGTGATTGGGAATCCATGGGAAATTGGGGGGGGGGGAACTATATGTTGGACATGCCGACACTTGGACACTACACTAGACCGGCTATGCAAGGTTGGAATGCACTAACTAATGCAAACACCGACTAATGCACCTAGACCTAAACCAATATCCGGTACATGGCGGAGTTAATCGATCCGAAGATCACTCGCGCAAGTGTGCGGTCTTCCCGATAGGCGTAGCCTAACGTTCGGACAACACCTTTTAAGATACCGAATTATTGGGATGAAATGCAATTTGAAAACACTTTTTTTTTGTTATTTTGAAATGATGATCCTAGACTCGACTTATACTATGCAAGACATATGCAACGACTACCCTAGACTCGACTCGCTCTGATACCAAACTGATGCGGGACGGACACGGGAGACGACACTATTAGGTGCCACCCTCGGACTCTAGATGAAGACGCGACCAGCAGCACACACCAGGGAGACACTAAGCCCGACACTACGAGCTCCTAGTGGCGAAACGTCGCTAACAGAAGTGGAAGCTCACTCGTCGTCCCAAGCGAGGGAAAGCGCGGACCGTGCGCGGTTAAGGAACCGGCGGAGGTCAAGGGTAGTCCGACTCAACTTTCAGACTCGGATCGAGTCACGGGACGGGTCACACTCACTCTCACAGCGGTGACATGGACACACGGGCTAGTACCTATGCTCTCGGCAGCGGCAAAAGACCGTATACTAGCTAAGCAAATGAACGCCAAGAGGTTTGGACCATTACCTCCACGCACCCGGCGTGGCGAAGACAACCCCGGCCGAATTACGGACTCCCGGTTAAACAATATCACAGCAATACACTAAGTCGACCCACTCCACGCAGGGAGGTAAAAGGTCACATGTGGGGTCCAGGAATCACGCAACTCGGGTTGACGGGCAGCATCTTGATGTCGCCCGGCGGTGCCGAACTCCGCGTTTTCGTGCTTTCCGGACGGCGGGTTCTGCGGGCCCGCGGGGCCCACGGATGGCGCTGTCCTCCGGATCTGCGGGGGTGGGACCCACTATGATGGGGACCCCTGGTGGCGCTCCTCCACGGACGGCGGTCGGTCGGGAACACCGATCGGGGGTCGATCGGTCCCGATTCCCAAGCTTTGAAGTTGCTGCCCACGGATTTTTAGTTGCTGTTTTCAGGAGCGCGCTCCGGCGAAAACGGCCGCTGCGATCAATCCCGACGTCGGATCGGGACGCATGAGCTATCGTTGGAAAGCTCTCTTCAAAGGCTTCAATCTAGACCCAAAGAGATCTGCTGGATCTGGTCAGATCAGAACTTTAATGAATTTACAAGTCCCTGTTGTACAATAACTGAAATCTCAGAGCTACAGAGCACTTATCTGAGAACCACCGTTTACCGCCTAGTAAAACGCCGATTCAGCTCTTGAGCTATTCTTCAAAGTTGTAGGGTATCAAACCACGGAACGGGGACTATTTTTGGAATTTGATTTGGAGGTGGTGGTGATTTACTATGATTTTTGGAGTGACTGGTGGTCGGATCGGGGAACAGGGGGACAGAACTGTAGCTGGGACTGAGAACGATTTCTAGAAAATATGAAATGGATGAACCAAATATTGATAAAAATTGTGGATGAAGGGGTGGATGAATGGAACCCCCCGTAAAATTGGCCGAACCAAAAGAGATCGAAAAGTGGACCTAAGACATGAAACTAAGGGCGGGGATGAATCTGGACAGAACTCTGGCAGAACCGAAATGGAAGAGTGGACGAAAATCAAAAATATGAAACGAGATCTGAATGGCAAACCAAAATTTGTGGGACTTCCTTGACACCTCTGGAACATCCGCTAAAATCTCAGGATCTATCTGAGCTCGTGGCGGAGACAAGAAATTCATGGAAGCCTCTGTGGTACTGCGCGGGCAGAACTCCGTTGATGGCGAAGGCGGTGCGGTGGCGGCTCGTGGCGGCGGCGGCGATCGTCGGAACCGATACACGAGGCGTTACACCTCAGAATGGAAGCCTTCACAGCTTCAAGGGGGGGAGGGAGAGGAGAAGGGGGCGCACCAAGGCTGGAGCTTCAAGCTTTTTCTTCAATTCAAATGGCATTAATTCATGAAAATGGGATATTACAAGTATTTATGTGTTACATCTAAAATCCATTGGCAACCATTGGATCTAGGGGATGGGAATGAGTGGCCTGGATTGAGTGTGACACACACACACAAAATACATTAAAATATTTAAGGGGGGGCGGCCCTTGGACCAAGGAGGTGGAAGGTGGACTTGGTAGGTGGGGTGGGTGGCCAACTTGGACTTTCCAAGCCACTTGTCCCCCACTTGGCCCACCTATCTAGAAGCCTCCATTTGACATGTTGACTGACCCCACATGGGGCCCTTGGCTGAGGTGGCTCAATGGGATGGGGCCTGGGGGGCCCGTGGGGCCCACGGGGTCCAAATTACACATAAGCCCCTCTTACAATCAAAATAGCAAACCGAATACAACGAAATAAACACAAATTACACACACATAAAGGCTAACTAAATATGATAAATGGGGAGGCTCAAGGCGGAGTCTCCAGGCTGTCTCCGAGCCAGATGGACGCTGAGGTGGCTCGAGTCGTGCTCCGTGTGCGGTACCGGTGGCTCGACGTGTCGCGCCGCTCAACTGCTCGGGTGTCCGCACCAATTCTCCCCCGGTTGGAGAAACTCGACCCTGTCGAGTAAGGGTCTGTGTCGCTCCTGTATCGCTCCAGAAGGTCCGGATCGATCCGCTGCAACTCGCCATGTGTGATCCATGTGTCCTCAGTAGTGGGCCGTCCTCTCCATCGCACTAGGTAGCGCGGGTAAGATCCACTCCTGGTAACTGTCACTTGCTCGTCCAGTATACGATCTATATGCTCACGCTGCCGTGAAAAAGGGGTTGGAGGTGGAAGTGGACACTCAGGTGTGGGATCACTCTCAAGGGGAGGAGATGGCTCAAAAGGCTCACTAGGGATCACCGCTGGGTCCCTATATCACTACCAGAAAAAGCGGGATTTCAGACGGAATTTTCAGACGGAAATTTCCGTCAGAAATTTGTGACGGATTTTTTTCCGTCGGAAATCCCGTCTGAAATTTGCAATTACACACTGAATTTCAGACGGAAATTGTGACGGAAAATATTTCGTCACAAATTTCAGACGGAATTTGGGACGGAAAATTTAATCTGTCAGAAATTTATGACCAAGAATTTGTGACGGCCACATTTGTGACAGATCCGTCTGACAATCCGTCACAAATGTGTCTTCTCACGGATTTTCAGACGGAAATTAATCCGTCACAAAATGTTTGTGCCCACAATCCGTCGCAAAGGCACATTTGCGACGGATTGGGGGCGCAAAAATTTTGTGACGGATTAATTTCCGTCTGAAAATCCGTGAGAAGACACATTTGTGACGGATTGTCAGACGGATCCGTCACAAATGTGGCCGTCACAAATTCTTGGTCATAAATTTCTGACAGATTAAATTTTCCGTCCCAAATTCCGTCTGAAATTTGTGACGGAATATTTTCCGTCACAATTTCCGTCTGAAATTCGGTGTGTAATTGCAAATTTCAGACGGGATTTCCGACGGAAAAAAATCCGTCACAAATTTCAGACGGAAATTTCCGTCTGAAATTTCCGTCTGAAATCCCGCTTTTTCTGGTAGTGTATGCAACAAGATCCGATATATTGAAGGTAGAGCTTATACCATATTCCTCGGGCAGGTCCACAACATACGCATTGGATCCAACGCGTTTCAACACTCTAAAGGGACCGGCTCCGCGAGCTTGCAACTTCTTAACGGTCCCAGAGGGAAACCGTTCAGGTCTTACCCTGATCATGACATATTCACCCTCTTGGAACTCTCGGTGGTGTCGATGGGCATCGGCTAGCTCTTTGTAACGTGCATTGCTGGCCTCACTCATGCAGACTCCTAACATGCCTAGCACTAGACTCGGCAGACTCACTATGCACTCTTAAAATGCTTAGCAAAATAAAAACACACGGATGCACACACAACCCTAAACAAACCTAATGTTAGTTCGACCCAATCATATGCAAGGTGGTCCAGGGCATCCGAAGGTGTGCCATGCATACCCTAAGTGTGACTGAATGTCGGTACAACCATAAGACGGTCCTTTGGATTTGGGAGGTTTGGGTGGAACATGAGGGTCGGGTGTCTCTCGCCCGTGAACGGACTCGGTGGGTGCCGATGGCCCGGTCCATGGGGGAGGGGTATAATGGTGACCTCCCCTAAAGAAGTGGAATGGAGATTGTGGACCAAGGGGCCCACTAAGAAAGGGATCGAAGGGATCAAAGAATGTGTGACCCCTCGATATGGATTCCCTCATCTCAAGATCCCATGTGTGGAAGTCTAGAAGGTGTTGTTGATCTCCTTCATCCATGAAGGGAGATGAGACGGTGGGGGTATGATGGTGGACTCTCTCGAAAAGGTGGAGTAAATGTGGTGGGTCACGGGGTCCACAAGAGAATGGGTCGAAGGGATCAAAGAAGGTATGACCCCTCGGACTAGGCTTCCACAAATCACTGTCCCACATTTGGAAATCTTGGAGGTGTAAATGATCACCTTCATTCATTGTGAGAGATGGGACGACAGTCATAGGTAGAAAGTAAGATTCCTCCCTTAGGCAAAGGGGAATAAAGTCGGACTCGGCCGGCATAGGGAGGAGTAGAAGAACCTCCGTGGTAACATGACCCACGGTGTACACGGAGGTGATGGACCCCAAAGTGGGATGAGTGAAACTACGACATGTGGGTCGGTCGAAGCCTGGAGCCAACAAGTGCATAAATGTCCACTGCTAGTCTAACCCTTTAAGAAGGTCATCCAATGTATCCACATAGTGACTAGACCGGAAAGTGGTATGAAATGAATTGATTGGCACCAGAGGTAGGATAGGGTCCATAGATGGGAAGGGAAGTGGGACCAAGCCCTTCTTGAGCCAGCTAAGAAGCGGCTCGGCTATGACAAGCATACCCCTTAGAAACATGGGTGGCTCGGGCTGAGGTGGCTTAGAATAAAGATCGGAGAGTGGGGCTTCTCCAACCCTTTTGTCCCTTATGGCTAGAGATGTCCGAGTGGGACATTGTCCGGCGTAGTGGCCGAACCCCTGGCAGCGATAACACTGCTGTCGTGACCCACTACGCTCCCTGATAAGTGGGTCCCTACCCTTATCCTCCTGACGGACAGGGGGTGTAGGCAATGGGGCTCTCGTGGGTGGGAGAAGAGGATCCACTATGATGGGGAGAGGGCTTGGGGACTCCGTTGATGGGGCCGGGTTAAGACTACCGGCGATGACCTCCTTAGGCTCGGGTTGGAGTACATCACTAGGAGTACGTGTCCTATCCACCCCATCCAACCGGTCCAAAATCATTTACATAAGTTCGGCAACGGAGTGGGTTGGAATAGGGATATCATGGTGGACTCGCCCGTAGTCAACCGTCCTAGGATTGGGTCTTGGCTCATCTACGTGTGGGACTCTTTGCCTCCGACTAGAACCCACTTGGTTGGAAGTGATTGGGTGGGGCCGGTTGGAGGTGACCGGTTGGGGCACGTAGACCTTCCTAAGCTCTCTCTTCATGTCCCACCATGACTCGATGGGCCATTGCCCCCTAACCTCTCTCATTCTTTCGATGTAATCCCACTTTTCGACAGCCTCATAAAGAAGCCGCTCTTTGGCGAAAGAGAATTGCATTGCCTCGGACATAGTATAACAATCAAAGTATGTGTCCATGGCGGCCTCCCACTTGAGGTAGTCCCCCGGGCCATTGGAGCCATAAAAATCCGAGGCTTCGGGCCTACGGAAGTGGAGTGGGTGGTTGCCAAGCCCATGGGTGGACCAACGGCCATAATGCCCGGGTGATTGGGAATCCATGGGAAATTGGGGGGGGAACTATATGTTGGACATGCCGACACTTGGACACTACACTAGACCGGCTATGCAAGGTTGGAATGCACTAACTAATGCAAACACTGACTAATGCACCTAGACCTAAACCAATATCCGGTACATTGCGGAGTTAATCGATCCGAAGATCACTCGCGCAAGTGTGCGGTCTTCCCGATAGGCGTAGCCTAACGTTCGGACAACACCTTTTAAGATACCGAATTATCGGGATGAAATGTAATTTGAAAACACTTTTTTTTTTTGTTTTGAAATGATGATCCTAGACTCGACTTATACTATGCAAGACATATGCAACGACTACCCTAGACTCGACTCGCTCTGATACCAAACTGATGCGGGACGGACACGGGAGACGACACTATTAGGTGCCACCCTCAGACTCTAGATGAAGACGCGACCAGCAGCACACACCAGGGAGACACTAAGCCCGACACTACGAGCTCCTAGTGGCGAAACGTCGCTAACAGAAGTGGAAGCTCACTCGTCGTCCCAAGCGAGGGAAAGCGCGGACCGTGCGCGGTTAAGGAACCGGCGGAGGTCAAGGGTAGTCCGACTCAACTTCGGACTCGGATCGAGTCACGGGACGGGTCACACTCACTCTCACAGCGGTGACATGGACACACGGGCTAGTACCTACGCTCTCGGCAGCGGCAAAAGACCGTATACTAGCTAAGCAAATGAACGCCAAGAGGTTTGGACCATTACCTCCATGCACCCGGCGTGGCGAAGACAACCCCGGCCGAATTACGGACTCTCGGTTAAACAATATCACAGCAATACACTAAGTCGACCCACTCCACGCAGTGAGGTAAAAGGTCACATGTGGGGTCCAGGAATCACGCAACTCGGGTTGACAGGCAGCATCTTGATGTCGCCCGGCGGTGCCGAACTCCGCGTTTTCGTGCTTTCCGGACAGCGGGTTCTGCGGGCCCGCGGGGCCCACGGATGGCGCTATCCTCCAGATCTGCGGGGGTGGGACCCACTATGATGGGGACCCCTGGTGGCGCGCCTCCACAGACGGCGGTCGGCCGGGAACACCGATCGGGGGTCGATCGGTCCCGATTCCCAAGCTTTGAAGTTGCTGCCCACGGATTTTTAGTTGCTGTTTTCAGGAGCGCGCTCCGGCGAAAACGGCCTCTGCGATCAATCCCGACGTCGGATCGGGACGCATGAGCTATCGTTGGAAAGCTCTCTTCAAATGCTTCAATCTAGACCCAGAGAGATCTGCTGGATCTGGTCGGATCTGAACTTTAATGAATTTACAAGTCCCTGTTGTACAGTAACCGAAATCTCAGAGCTGCAGGGCACTTGTCTGATAACCACCGTTTACCGCCGAGTAAAACTCTGATTCAGCTCTTGAGCTCTTCGTCAAAGTTGTAGGGTATCAAACCACGGAACTGGGACTATTTTTGGAATTTGATTTGGAGGTGTTGGTGATTTACTATGATTTTTGGGGTGACTGGTGGTCGGATCGTAGAACAGGGGGACAGAACTATAGCTGGGACTGAGAACGATTTCTAGAAAATATGAAATGGACGAACCAAAAATTGAGAAAAATTGTGGATGAAGGGGTGGATGAATGGAACCCCAGTAAAATTGGGCGAACCAAAAGAGATGAAAAAGTGGACCTAAGACATGAAACTAAGGGTGGAGATGAATCTGGACAGAACTCTGGCAGAACCGAAATGGAAGAGTGGAAGAAAATCAAAAAATATGAAACGAGATCTGAATGGCAAACCAAAATTTGTAGGACGTCCTTGACACCTCTGGAACATCCACTAAAATCCCCAGATCTATCTGAGCTCGTGGCTGAGACTAGAAATTCATGGAAGCCTCTGTGGTACTGCACGAGCAGAACTCCGTTGATGGCGAAGGCGGTGCGGTGGCGGCTCGTGGCGGCGGCGGCGATCGTCGGAACCGATACACGAGGCGTCACACCTCAGAATGGAAGCCTTCACAGCTTCAAGGGGGGGAGGGAGAGGAGAAGGGGGCGCACCAAGGCTGGAGCTTCAAGCTTTTTCTTTAATTCAAATGGCATTAATTCATGAAAATGGGAAATTACAAGTATTTATGTGTTACATCTCAAATCCATTGGCAACCGTTGGATCTAGGGGATGGGAATGAGTGGCCTGGATTGAGTGTGACACACGCACACAAAATACATTAAAATATTTAAGGGGGGGCGGCCCTTGGACCAAGGAGGTGGAAGGTGGACTTGGTAGGTGGGGTGGTGGCCAACTTGGACTTTCCAAGCCACTTGTCCCCCACTTGGCCCACCTATCTAGAAGCCTCCATTTGACATGTTGACTGACCCCACATGGGGCCCTTGGCTGAGGTGGCTCAATGGGATGGGACCTGGGGGGCCCGTGGGGCCCACGGGGTCCAAATTGCACATAAGCCCCTCTTACAATCAAAATAGCAAACCGAATATAACGAAATAAACACAAATTACACACACATAAAGGCTAACTAAATATGTTAAATAGGGAGGCTCAAGGCGGAGTCTCCAGGCTGTCTCCGAGCCAGATGGACGCTGAGGTTGCTCGAGTCGTGCTCCGTGTGCGGTACCGGTGGCTCAGCGTGTCGCGCCGCTCAACTGCTCGGGTGTCCGCACCACCTCTTGTGGCACAGCTGCACTAGAAATCTCAACAACAGAGGATGCTCGTTCTTCGTGCCCAGCATGACTGGTCTACACCAGGGCCGATTCTATAACAAGGGCTAAAGCCCCAGGAGCTCTAGCTTCTTCTTCAACGATCTCTCCTGCTTCTATTTTGGGAAGACTCTTCTCCCCTGGGAGCAATCCTCTGCTAGCAGTGGGTGACTGGGATTCCACAGCTTCAGTCGAGTCAGCGGCACCCATAAGTGACCATGAAATCTCCAAGCTTGCTGCCGCAGCATAATCCTTGGGGTACCGCAAAGCGATGGGCCGCAAGACTGGTGGAAATGTCGATTGACCTGCACCCAGAGTCGGGAGAGGTATTTGCATAGTTATAGTTGGCAATACCACATCAGCCTGCACCATGGATACAACATGTGTTAGACATCTGATGCAAAGATAATGAGAAGGGCTGTGAGGTAAAAGCGGCAGAGGATCCCCTACCTCAGCCGGCACTAAGATCAAGATTGCAGCAGTGGGAATGATGGCCTCCATAGGCCCAGCCCCCTCGCTCACAGGTGGACCAGATGGCCCAAAACTGCTCCATGCCAGTCAGGGCAGACTAAAGGACGTGTAATCACTTTCATAAGCTGAGGACGCCCCGACATCTTCAGTTTATGTCTCCATAGGTGGGAACTCCTCGTCACTGGAGTTGCCACCATAATCAACCTGCTCCGAAGAAGATGAGCTCTCTGCCAGCTCCCGACGCTCCTCCATCGAAAAGGGCACTTTTCCAGCTTCAAGATCCACGGGGGAATATCTCCCTCAACAAAAGCTTGCTCGGCCGATTCTCCAGCTAGAGCACCAGTCAAATGAATTTCGGGAGTAGGCTCGCTCCCTGGAATAGCTTTCTCCCCAACCAAAGCCTCTTCGGTAATCCCGACAGCAGGAAGTGAGGGCAGTTGTAGCTCAACTGAAATCCAAGCGAGGAACAGTCAAGCAGACTGAAGACACAACAGATCGTAAGGTCCTATGAATAAACTAGAAATCACCTTCTGTCTCATGGCTGGGTGTTGGAGAAGGTAGGTTCCCCTCCACGGGAGCCATGGGCACGTCCCCTTCTACCTCAGCGACTACGGCAGTAGTCATAGTTTCTTACGCAATCATGGCAGTAGGAGTAGTAGCAACTGCAAAGAAGAAATCAGCCAATGCGGCCGGAACAGAGAATAGAGCACAAAGAAGTGAAGGATATACCTTCAATTTTAAGCTTCTGCACATGAGAAGCCTCAAATTCTTCAAATGATACTGCCGATGGAGGAACGATTACTGGTTCCTGCCCCGCAGCCTGCCTTCGGCGAGCCCGCGTCATCCGCGTGACCGCCACCTTGGCCTTACTGATAGCCTCCCTAACCTGGGACCTTCTTCGCTTCCGCGAATCACCAGAGGGCAGTGGCGTCGTGGTTGGGGCCACTTCGGGAGTTTCAAAGTATGTCGGCTTCTGAGCTTTTAGCATCAACTCCCTGAAGTGCCAGGTCTCCTCCGAAGTGAGTCGAACTACACAAGTGCAAGGGTGAGAATGACACATGCTACAACAAAGAAAAAAAATAGGCCGAGAGGCTGGAATGAAAAAATGAAAGATACCTGCTGGTCCCATATAGAAGGGAGAAAGGGGCCAATAGAACAGCGAGGGCACTTTGTCTCTTGAGGCCGCCTCACGAACAAGCCAACATATGTCTCCTATCTTCTCGACTAGCGACACCAAGTCTGCATGGCCACGAGAAGACAAGTGATAATACAAGCTCAGGTGGTCCAGCCCCCATCCGTCAGCATACTTGAAGGAAATGAAAAGGGGCTGGTCCAGAATAGCCTCGCTCGGGCCACCCACCGAAAGCTTATGGGATCAGAGCAGTGCAAACAGCCATGGGTGTTGTTGTACAGTATGTCCCGCCTGCCTTCCCCCCTAATGAAAGTTTGGTAAGGATACAAGCTGTCGTGCGTAGGCCACCAGTCGGCCATGGACAGGATAGGCTCCTCCAGTGGTAAAGGGATCTCCTGAAGAACCACCCGCTCACTACTCACCCGGCATAGCCCCCGAAGTGTCTTTACAAAGTCATCCCTGCGAATCTCGGGCAACTTTGGCTCAACCCTAGGCGAGCGGCGTTTCACAGCCTTCCGGGATTCCAGATAAGCCATTACCTTTGTATTGGTCCATGACCGCAACTTCTTCAAATAAGAAGGATCAATGTCCAAGACCGATTCTGGCTGGGCATCCAAGAATCTGTGCTTTGTGATAGCCCAACAGTCTCGATGGGAGCTCCTGTAAAATCCCGTCCGCGCGTTCCACCACTTGATCTATTCTGAGGTGACGCAGGGGAAATGAGCAAGGGCCGGGACCCTGAATGAAACCCCCTCTTGGCGGTGGAAGTAATCCCACCATATTCGAGCATCATCATTCATCACCTGGCCGGCTCTATGCCTGTTTGGCAATGCAAACTGCGAAGAAGAAGGAGGGATGTGCTGATCGTAGCCAAAGTTCCAACAGAACCGGAATGGGTAATATGGCTCCAGCCACAGAATGCCGCTCTTTCGAAAAACAAGGACACTTGGTCTAATAGCCAACGCCCAGTCAACCAATTCCGGCTCTAGGATTGGCCGTGTATACTTAGCACCAGAGATTGGATGGATGAACTCCTCCGCCTCGAAGAGACTGCACTTTCGCGTTGTGTTTACCAGTGGACTAGAATGGGCAGCCAGGCTCCAAAAGTGTAAAACCCCCAGTGCGTCCGTGCGGACCTTAGTCAACTTCCCCCGAATGGCAAATAGTTGTTCTACTATCGATGACGGTTCGGCACTAGCAAACTCGATCATCCTCGGAATAAGGCGTGCAAATTGTAGCCCTCGAGGAGCAGCTTCTGGAAATAGGGTGCAAACCCATGCATTGAAGAAGTGTATCAGACCAACCGTCTGCAAATTTCTGGGGAGACGGTTCCGGTGCAAGTCCCCCAGCATCTTGTAAATAAGGCATAAAGCCACTGGGCAGAGCGACAGCTTCGTGCCCCAAGCCATCAAGCAAGCGGGATAGATGGCTTCCACCCTGATTACGCTCTCGTCACCTTGCGAGAGAGTGAATGAACAAATCCAATAAGTCAGATATGCAGCACAATGCGTGACTGCGTCAACACCAGCGGGGTTCAGGCCCCCTTGCTGCCCTTCTCTCAAGATAGGCAGGAAAGTGGCTTATCGTCGGACTCTCTTCTTCCACTTCAAAGCAGTCGGTGCTACTGTGGGAAAGTCCTCATATTTGTGCTCCCCACTGAAGAAATATTGAAGCCAAGCGCCCATCCGCATGCACCTTTTCTCCCCGGGCTTGCGTGCCTCCCTGGCGTCATATGATGAGCGGCAAAGCATGCGGTACGCCTTCATCAGGTACCGATAGGCAAAGCCCACTAGATATCGGCCCTCACCGTCAGTCTGATCCTTCAGCCAGTCGGGCCAGCATACTTCTTCAAAGGCTCACCGTCAATTGGCAAGCCGCTAAGCTGTGAAAGACTCCAAAGGTCCAAAGAGGACTCTCCCTCCGAAGTGTAGAAAGTGTTATACTCCGTGCAAAACACCTCGATCATACCACATCATAAACCCCTATAGATAGGGTAGCGATACCTTGAGGCGTACAGGCTATAGTATACCCCGGCCTTGGCCAAGATGGGAGCATAATGTTGAAGGACATAGTCCGTGAACTCCACTGCTTCGGGTCTGAATACATGGGCATCGGTGACCTTCAGTTCAGCGAACCATCCCACAGAAATCTGGTGCTTGAAATGGACCGCCAGACAGTCCAGCAAGAAGGACTCCTCTCTATATCCCCATTTTAGTGGGGCAAGAAATAAGCCGAATATGGGCTTCTCTCGGTCGACACGACCCGCAGACTCATTCCAGCGAGCCGGTACAAACTCAGGTGCCCTGGTCAGCAGCCCGTCCACTAGAACCAGATCCTGCAGTCCAAGCACAGTGCTCCATTTTTGGGGCTCGCCAGGCAGATAAATAGGCCTTCCCTGCACCACAAAGTTAGTCAAACTGTCTCTTTCAACAAGCAATGCCCGCTCAGCTTTCCGAAATAGGAACAAGTCCCTCTTTCCTTGAAGATTAAACCGCCTGAGGAAGGACATTAAGTGCTTATCCTTGGGGTGATCCCTCCTGACAGCATCACCGCGGTCATAATTAAAGGAATCGCCCCCTATGATGAGAAGGCGACTAGTGTCCACTGTGTTGGTCTCTAAGTCTGAGGATTCCGCGACCACAGCAAGCTGTTCATGCCCCCAGTCCAGGGAGTTCACATTCTCCCATGTCACCACAACACGGGAAGCAGAAGAAGAAGAACCAGATGCCATCTTATATGCAAAAAGCACGACAAGAAGAATAAACAAAAGTCAGAAACAGTTGATGAGAAACAAGATTTATGATGAAATTTTTGCAAAGTCTCCCCAGCCCGGGAGATTGCCAGAAAGAAGTGGAACACATCCATCAAGAGATGGTCCCTAAAATAAGCTGTAGGTATCGCACCGAGGCCGAAACGGAACACCCAGGGGAATAGTTTTGAGGGCAAGCCCTACTAGGAGCCTCCCGGGGTCCGGAAAGAGGGAATTAAATCCTGAATATGGTGCAGCAGAGACTCCCCCTCACCAGCTCAAGAAGGCCGCTCGACCTTGCTCTCTCGACGTCGTGGGGAGAAGGGAGAGAGGAGAGAGAAAGTTTGGGTGAAAATGAGAAGGATGAGAAGAGAAAAGGCCAAAAGAAGGGTTATATAGGGCGCCCCTCTCCCTAGGTTGATCCGGTGCGCTAAATAGCACGCCGTTTTAACCAGCCTTTACCAAATGGCGCACCGGATAAGGCTCGCCGTATTAACATCTTATGGCCACACCGTTTTAGCCACCGCACCGGTTTAAGAGCTATTCCAAGCTTTTGACATCCAGATGGGAAATCTTCCCCGACGGAGCTCATCCGCTAGTCCCGCATCGCTCGTGCCTTGCTCGCAACACCCTCGGCTGGGGGGCATTTGATGGCACTCAAAATGTGCTCGATGGCGACCAAGCCTGAATGACAAGAATGATACGGCCCACTGAAGCAAAGGAGCCGAAGAAAGCCGATAACCAAGGATCTTCTCAAGCTACTGGAACCATAGGTCACCTGGTACGATCACTAGGGACGTCACCTCAGGAGGAGCAGAAGAATTCACAACAAACCGACAGTGTCATCAGGCCTGTCCAATGAACCGGTATTGACTTAGTCGTGCCGCATATACAATATTCGTCGTCCGACCAAGGACGAGAATGCTCCCGGTGGTTCGCCACCTGACAAGAGACCCTCCTGAGGTGATAGAATGTCTCTGGACCTTTAGACTAAGAAACCAAAGGCTCCGTCAGCGGAAGTCTCGGACAACCCGGCACGGGTACGACTCCTCAGCAAAGTAGGTCCGTTAGTGACCAAATGACTGCCCAGTCGAGGCGAAAGCACCCCGGGTAGTATACCACTCCCCGTGAAAGCTGTTGATGCAGGATAGGTCGAGCCAGCATCACAAAACCCTGTGCCAAAGGCCGGTCAGCAGAAAACCCGCGTGTCCGACCCAAGGATACACGAGGTTCCGAAAGAAGCCGTTCAGTGGCCTGAAAGCTATGTCAGTACTTCCCGCCATGGTTTTGCAAGACCAGGGCGAGATGAAGGGTCACAATGACTCCCAGGGCCAGTCCGGGGTCTGCTGTTGATCCCGTGTCCAAAGAATGCAATGAATAGGATTAACCCAGCGCGCCCCCCTAATCCGGCGGGCTCATTTCTCTGGCGCCATCCTTCCTGGCGCGCTAAAGCATGAGGCTTTTCACGGCGCGCATTCCTCACGCTGGATTAAGCCAATGCTATATATACACATATGCCTTCGGCTGAAAAAGAAAAGAGAAGTGATCAAAGAAGATCAGGCGATCGAGAAGAGAGAGGCAGAGTCTTGGGAAAGAAGCAGGGTGTCTGAGCGTGAGCGAGAGAGCCACCCTCGCTCAGTCCATCTGCCTGAACGAGCCCAGAGCCAGAGAAGGGATACCTTCTGATACTCTATTTTCTGCGGCAAAGGTTCTAGGTGGGTTCCGGCGCTTTCCCCGTTCCCCTTTTTTCTATTTTCTTTGGGCAATATTCCTGTAAATGAAAAGGTCGAATGGGCAATGATATGAGCCCGATGCTCCTCTGGCTTTTGCTTCTCTTCGCCCTCCCTTCGTATGTTAGATTTGGGGATTTGATCGCCTTGTGCGACAACGCCAAGCCGAATCGGTCAATGTAATCTCAAGCACTTATTATATTATGTGGTGAGCTTTGGATGTGAATGAAAGTTGAGTTCTCCTCTCCCTTCTCTGAGTGTATCTGATTTCCCATCGTGTGTTCCGGTTTCTTCCGTTGACATTGAATACGCCCCGGACTAATCTGAAGGGGCCACAGTGATAACTCCCCCTCCCTGGGACCCTCTCCAATGTATGTGCCGCATTGCATACTCTGGGTGCTCGTCGTGTCTTCTCCCTATTGGGAACGCATGTGTATCTACATTTCTCTCTATGCCTGGGACCGGATCATCACTCCCTCCCGTTCGCAGTTATGAACCGTGGAGAATATGTTTGTCCTACAGTCTGGCTCAGGTCTTTTATCACGAGCGCTCTTTGTCCGTGATGCCTACTATCTGTTTGAGTGTTGGCCCTCTCTTAAATCCTATAGTTAGTATGCTGACTTACTAACCCTGCTCTCCCTAACCTGCTAACTCCCTCCGTGAGTGCTAATCCGCTAACTCCACTAATGTTAACCTGTCGGCTCTATGGATGTCATGCTGCCACATCCCTCTTGTTTTCTACATGAGTTACATTACCGTGATTCATTATTCTGAGAATAACAATTTTGATGCCCTGGGGAGGGGGACATTCTCTATGAGGATACCCGAATCATCTTGAGGTCAAAGGGCTCTGTCTATTCATGACGAATACCCCTATGGGCCGCCAGAAGGTGAACATTGACAGGGCTTAAGCCCAACATAAAATCCACTATCCTTAGGGATATTGTGGTGACCATGGGTCGTGTGCCCCTCGTAGGCTAGCCCTCGGGGTCTTCACTTCCTTCATTGGTCAACTTATCTGATCACATCTCAACCCACAGAATGATGGTGCCCCTAGTAGGCTAGTCCTCGGGTTTCCTATCCGTTTAGGTCTATCGACCACCGTTGTGCCACCCAGCATTAAGGAGCTTACCCCATCCGTGGGTATGCCTCCGCTTTCCCCCCGCAATCCTCTGGAGAGGAGGAGGTGCTGCCAAAATTTCTCCAGAACGTGTTAACTAATTGCTCTCACAGTTTGGGCTTAATAAAACATAATTTAGAACCATTTAACTTCCGTGCTCGAGTATGAACCTCGCACTAGTCTCAACCCTATCTCAAGGGCATCCTGGACCTCAATTCATCCATCAAACAACTCAACACTTGTCCATGGGTTAAATAAATTTAAAAACATCCAAAAATCATCGAAAATCAACTAATCCGGTGCGGTCCTAATCCGGCGTGCCTTAATACGGCGCGGTACCCCCCCCCCCCGCACCGGATTAACCTTAGACTCAAATCATCTATTTTTTACTTGGCCGATACCCGGCGCGCCCTAATCCGGCGCGCCCTGGGCAGGGCGTGCCGGTTAAGGCCTTCTCCCCACCGCGCCATTTCAATCCCTTTCCCTACGCAACCCCGCGCCGTATAACCCCTATACCTATGCTACCCCACGCCGATTTTGAATAAAGAATGCGCTTGTCGCGCCGTTTTAACTCCTCTCTCATTCTCGAGCCAACCCTTGCCTTCCACGCTTGGTGTCGGTCAACGTAATTAACCATAAATCAAATAAAAAGAAGCTCTTCAAGCTGAAATCATCTGTCGTCATGCATTTGCTAGTTCTTGCATCAGATATAGATGTGTATTTTCACGTGCCTCATTAATACATGCTTGCTTGAACGAGACCTCGGTATATCAAATGGCATCAATGGAATGCCGGGTCACGCCCAACCGGAAGCCCTAGCCATGAGTGAGGGTGGTCTCCAGACCTACGTTCTCCACCCCGTACCGAAGGCTCGAACTTAATAAACTATGTCTACTCTGCATGATTAGAAAACGATCAATGAATCACCCCATGCAGCCTTAAAGGCTTCATCATCACATGCATTTTCTTGCATTCTATTTCAGCCTTGAACGGCCCATTATCTCGGCAATTAATCATAGGTTTTCCTTCTTATCGAAGGATATAATTAACGTCACAGCCTTTATAGTATGGCACACTTTCGGTCCTGACACAAACTTCACTCTCGCCCGACTTGGGTCAGATTGAGCGCACAATAAACTCGTCACCTAGTAACTGACACGCCCTAAGCGAATAACAAAACGAATGGTCTAGTTCGGATATAATAATAATAAAAAGATAAATATAAATCTCACCCCCCACACCACATGAACAACTTAATCAAACCTCACCTAACATCCATGACTATTAATATCAAACCACACCTAACACTTAATCTTCAACACCTAACACTTAATCATTTTTGACTAACATCGCCTAAGACAGAACTTTCGGTGGAAGAGTAAAGACACTAAAGACTAGTACATGATAGTGACATCTTAAAAGAAAATTACACATATAGACTCACTAAGTGATGGGGGCATCTCTCGTCCTTCCCATTTTTCCAGAGCCTTGATTGTTCAACGGCATGGTTCCATTGTGTCCGTCACATTTTTCTGAGTCGAGTCATGTACTTTTCTATTTTATTTGAGTCATATCCTTATAATTTTCCTTTATTTGAGTCATGTACATAGGTTAATGAGTCATTTACCTAAAAAGTTTGTCATTAGGTTGATTAGGCTAGCTAATGGACCCAATCCATTGGGATAAGCCCATGGGCGCCCCCTACCCCTTGGTTATTTGTCATTGTGTCTAGAGTCAGGACTTTTTGTAAAATATGGGTTGCCTATATATAGGACCCCCATCTCCCCATTTGGAGTTAATCAAAATCAATCAATGAATGAAATCTAAGAATTTAGTCCAACCTAATTGTTCTTGTGGTGAGAAGCCATTAGAGTGGAGTGAGAAGCTCCCCTCCCCTATCTCTCTCCTCTCTCTCTCTCTCTCTCACTCCCTCTCTAAGAAGAGGAGGGCGCCCCCCTCTCTCTCTCCTCCCATCCCTCTCTCTCTCCACATCATCAACCCTCTCTCTCCCCCTCATTATTCATCCTCCCAACTACCCCCAACCCTCATTACTCCACCCCTAGTCCCAAGAGACCCTCCACCAATCCATACTCCACCACCCAACCACCAACTACCCAATCCCCTTCCCTAAGCACCCTCTCATCTCCCAAAAGAGAATTCCCCACTCCCCAAGCACCCCTTCCCTTCCCCAACACAACCCCTCCCATCCCCAAGATAAAAAAAAATTAATCCCACCCTTAAACCCATTTTCAAATATCCTTTCCCTCTCACCCACCATCCCAAATTCGTAGCTCTCTCTCACCCACTGTAAACACCCCATTCCAGCCCCCATTCTCCCCTTCCCAAACCTTGGAACACCCCCTCCCAGACCCCCTCACAGCTAGAGGTTGTTCCCATACACATCCACCTCATTTCCCCTCCCATATACCCCATTTCCCCCCATCATCTTCAACCTGCAGTTCTCAGTTCGGAGGAAGCAGAGAAGATGTGGATTGCAAAGGCTGGCCTGTCATCTCCTCGATGAACCTGGTGGCAAGTTCTATATTGATGGAAAGATCGTCAAGTCAGCTTCGTAACCGTGGTGGTCTCGTCCCCGTCCGAGTTTGTAGCTGCCCGGAAGAGCCATCTTCGCCGGACTGCACTTCTTCCTCCTGACAGTCAACTTGAAGCATCGTTCAGAGACTGCCACGGCCATCCTCCTGAGGATATGGAGGCGGGACTTGGCTGGGAGATTCTACAACGAGCCTACTTCAAGGAACTAAAAGCGGAATCCCGTTCGGCATCCGGAGCTAAGATTTATCAATTTTCTCCTCCAGGTGCGCAGTTCTGTCTCCTCTGGAAAAGAACCGACCCATGTCCACTATTCGAGCTCTCCATATCTTGTCCAACATCCTCTGGCATCCCCGTTGGTCTCGTTTCTAAGAGGACTCAACAAAGGTTCCAACAACTCTAACCACGCCTGATTCCGAGCTCTGGAGCGTCCGTAGTGTCTTCGTCTTCCAGCTGCAGTGGTGCTGAGATAGTCAGAACTAGAACTCAAGATACCTATTCGTGCCTCTGCCCCGACCAGCATAGTCAACGAGAAAATTCCAAAAAAATTGGACGTCTTCCGGGGTCACCTACGAAGATTCTCCAGCTGGTCTCATGACCAAAAAAATTTGTGAGTGGCTTCAGCGGCATCAACTTCAACTGTCTGTCCCTGGTTCCTGAGAACGGGCAGAGTCGGCAACCTCCATCGTTTAGCTTCTATTTTAGTATTTCCCCTCCCCACCTGGCCGGCTGAGCGCCCCTCCCTACGTGGAGGTATATTTTGGTTGTAATCCAATTCCCCACCCCTAGTCCAACCCCTTTGCAAGGGGCGTAGTGCATGTAATTTGATTTAATCAGGTTGAAGCTTCATCGGTGCGGCGTGCGGGTGCATACTCACGCCTCCCCGCTCACCATCGTCTCCCGCCGGGATCGGCGTCTTCACGCTGATCAGGTGAGCTTCGGTCCCCCCCCTCCCTTTGCTGGTTAATCTTGCTTAATTAGTATTGAAGGGGCGTGATCTCGCGTGGCTCCTGAGCTGGGAGGATGATCACCGAACAGTGAACTGTAGAGAAAGGGAAACGGATCAGGGGGCCCAGGGATGCTTCCCTGGGGAAAACCCTCCGATGCTTAAGTCAATAGAGCTATGGTAGAAGATAGGAAGGGAGGTAGAAAAAGGTGCACGAGATCCCCCAACACCAAGGTGGTGAAGTGGTTCCTGCTCAGGGGATTTTAGGCGTGTATTGCCCTTACCTTTCACTTGGAGGGAGTCCCTAGTTTATTTAGTGTGCTCACCTTATGAATCCCGTAAGCTGAGGAGTTTCAGGCGGGAGTTACGTCCTCATCGTGGGATCTTCATAGCCTTGAGGGATCATGGGTCTCTTATCCTCATAAACTCCTGCTGATGTGACACAACCTTGGACCTAATGCAAGCAAGCACAATCGCATTCAAATGGGCCGAATTGTGCCACCGCTCTATCGACACTCACCCAAGCCCGGGATAACTTGGCAATGCCAAGGTGAGGTTGAGGGGTTGGGCCCTTGCTGGTAGAGGGCCAGCAAGGCCAAGATGGGATTCCCAATGGGTGTGGAAGCCCAATTCAATGGGGCCGACGAAGTGCCGAAGGCACCGGTTGCACTTTTCCCACGGTGATCACTCAAGGCAATGGGGCTTGAGGATCGAGCTCTCACTCGCATAACCAGCGGAACTAGAACTTATATTGAAAGACAAGCACTAATGGAGTGAGGTGTGAGCACTTACTCGACCGGTTTGAAGAAACCGATCCCGCTCGGAGACGAGGGCGAGCGGGGAGGCGAGTGGATCCCCACACGCCGCGGCGGTGTCGCTTGACCTGCCCAAAGAAGTTAAAACACTACACCTCTCGCAGGAGGGGGACCTTGGGGTGGGGGTTAATGATATTACAATCAATACTACCTCCACACAGGGAGGGGCCTTCAGCCGGCCAAGCGGGAAGGGGGAAACTAGGACCAAAAGCGATAAGAAGTTGGGAAGCCGAATCTGCCTGCTGTCTAGGAGGGAGGACTGACAGTCGAAGTTGGGGCTGCAGAAGTTGAGACAGAATTTTTCTGATGGCGAGACCAGGGGGGAACTCTTCGTGACTGGTACTGGAACACCTCAGAATTTTTTAAATTTCTTCTGGTACCACTGCTGACCGGGGTGGAGCTTCGAACAGAGTGGCAAGTTCTGGGACTGGCAGCTTCAGATTTCCAACCGCAGGTTGCAGAGAATGCTCCGATGGCTCCCAGACTCCGAATCAAGAACCGCCAGAGTTGTTGGAATCATGGACGAGTCTTCTTCACAGAAAAACTGATGGGGATGCTAAAAGATGCCGGAGAAGACCTAGAGGTTATGAACAAGGATCACTGGTCGGGGTAGACTATGGGGAAGCAGATCCATGCAGCAGAGGGAGAAAATTGATAACTTCTGGTACTGGACGTCGAACGGAGTTCCATTTCTTGATTCTGAAAGTAGACAGAGCGATGAAGAACTTTGTAGAAGAGCTTGGGGGCTGATTCCTCCGAGGTTCATCGTGGCAGTGCTTCTAATACGGTTCTGGTACTCCGCAGGGACAGCTCTGTGCGGTTGTGGAAGAACGAAGCTCCTGCGCAGCACACAGCTCGGATGAAGACGAAACCACTTCTGTTGCGAAGAAGACAGGGAGACGCTTCTGTGGATGCCTCTTGTGCCTTCAAACTCATCCGGAGGAAGTCGTGGTGGCCGCTGCAAGTTGCTGGTTCATCTATAATCTCTGGACAGCAAACTGCAACTTCGAAGTAGCTTCCAATGACCAAGAAAGAAGAAGGGGAAGGGGGTAGATGAGTGTGAGAGCGACCCCTTGTTGTAAGGGGGTCTTGGAGGGGGTGTTCTAAGGTGTGGGAGGTGGAGAATAAGGTCTGGAAGAGGGTCCAACAGATGGTGGTAGTGGGGGCTGTGAATTTGGGAAGGTGGGTGAGAGGGAAAGGGTATTTGAAAATGGGTTTAAGGGTGGGGTTAATTTGTTTATCTTGGGAATGGGGGGGTTGTGTTGGGGAAGGGAATGGGTGCTTGGGGTAGTGGGAAGGGTGCTTGGGAAAGTGGGAGGGGTAGTTGGGGGTTGGATGGTGAGGAGAGGATTGGTGGAGGGGGTCTTGGGAAGGGGTGGAGTATTGATGAGGGTTGTGGGGAATGGGAAGAGGCTTAAATGGGGTAGGTGGGGAGTGGAGGTGGTTGGGAAGGGAGGAGAGAGAAGAAAATTCGAATTTGGGTGTTGAGGAGAGAGAAAGTGGAGTGAAAAAGAGAGATTAAGAGAGGGAAGGGTGGGGAATCTCTCCCCTAGGGTTTCTCACCCAAAAAAATGGAATCTCTCCACTAGATAAGAAGTGTAAACTCTCAAAATGGTAAGTTTTTTTCATTCATTGATTCATTAAGTTGAAATGGGGGGAATGGGGTCCTATATATAGGCAACCCACATTTTACAATAAGTCCCTGACAAAAGACTCAATGACAAATAACCGAGGGGGTAGGGGGTGCACTTGGGCCAAACCCAATGAATTGGGCCCAATAACTAACTAAACAACATAATGACTCTCAAACTTAGGGAAATAAGCACAAGACCTAGGGACATGACTCAAGTAAAATAAAAATTACATCAAATGACTAAAATAAAAATTACGTAGGACTCAAAATTAGATAACTAGACCATGCCGGATGCAACTGGGGCGAGGAGACGAGCTGTGAACGTGGGCATGGGAGGTGATGTCCCCATCATACTCCCGGGGTGCGGAGAACTCGACTCCGTCGAGTAAGTGTCCTTCCCTCCTCGGAGGGTGTAGAAGTGGTACAGCCCTTAGGTCTTCCAAATGAGACCGATCCATCCACCTGTCGAGATAGCGCTCGTATACCTTGCTCCGGGTGGTAGTGACTTGTTCATCCAATATTCGTTCAATGCGCTCACGCTGGGCTCTCTTGGCTAGTGGTCTCTCCTCACGGGTGGGTGCTCTCTCAACGGAGGGAATAGGCTCAATATCCTCACTAGGTACCACCGTGGGTCCCTTATAAGGCACTAGGTCGGCTACATTGAATGTGGGACTCACTCCATACTCCTCGGGGAGATCTAACTCATAGGCATTAGCGCCCATGCGCCTCAGGACCTGGAAGGGACCAGCCCCACATAGCCTCAATTTGGAGATGACTCCCGGGGAGAGCCTCTCCTTCCTCACCATCACAAAGTCACCCATGTGGAATTCTTGGTGACGCCGATGAGAGTCAGCCACCCTTTTATCAGTCACATTCTCCTTACTAATGTGCTTGCGGATCTCTTTATGCAATGTTGTGAATGCAGACATTCTAGGGGTGATGGGTGGACCTGGGCAACCAAAAGTAGACCTATCGTGTAATGATGCAGTGTAGACTTTGGTTAGCCTAGGTGGGCCGGGGCACCCGTAGGTGGCCCTATCATGCAAATTGGTGATAAATATTGGGGGACCCGGACATCCGTAGATGCCTTTGACATGCTTAAGACCCATGATGAATGAAGGTGGACCATGACATCCGAATATGGACCACTCATACTTTCTACTTGACATGTGGGTGATATGAATGAATGGACCCAACATAGTGTTCATGCCAAGGGGTATGGTAAGCCTAGACACATGCATACTTTTCCCAAAGGTGACTTCCATGTGTATAGGTGTGGGACAAACTTTGAACTCCCATTGGAAAGGATCGAATGGATCTAAGAAGGTGGTCGTCATGGGGTGGGGCACAACCTTATTACCTAGGGATATGTGGCCCAAGGTCATGGCTCCCAAGGTGTAACCCGGGTTTAGGATAGGGTGGCTTGGGTCAAACATGGTGGGTTGGGATAGTGAAAGGTGGGTGGTGGATAAGGGGGTTGGGTCACATGGGGAACTAGACTCCCATAGGAAGGGATCAAAGGGGTCGTGGAAAGGTCTTCCTAGAGGGAGGCACTCTATGTCTTCAAGGTTCCCAAATTGTGAGTCATCCTCCTCCAAGGTAATTGGGCCAAGTTTTCTAGTGGGTTGGCCGATCAAAGTATTTGGGATCTCAATGGTAGGGGAGTGGATCGAGATGGGTTCTTCTACCATAGGGAGAAGAAAAAGGAGGTCGCTAGTGTAGCAACCAATGGTATAGACTGAGGTGATTGACCCGATGCATGGGTGTAGGAGGCCAAGGCTCCTAGGTTGTTCGGCCATAGGGGTCAACATGCTAGTGAACTCAATTTGCCATGCTAAGCCTCTAAGAAAATCCTCTAAGATCTCTACTTGATAAGATGCTTGGATTGTGGTGTGATAAGAGGAGATGAGCACTATGGGATAGTTTTCCTTCATGGGTGGGAAATCGTGTGCCGTGATCTCTCTTATTGGGCTCTCCTTTAGCCAACTAACAAGGGGTTCCCCTAAGATGAGATTGACTCCAACTAAAGATGGTGATGTAAGGTGAAGACCCTCGTATGTTGTTTCTTCTTCAACTTGGACTTGGGTTTCCTCCAAGGTGGAGAGTGGGTTTGGAGTGTTCACCACTATGGGGTGGGGTATGGGTTCTTCTTCCAAGGAGGTGAGAGGGGCTTTTGAGGGTGTGGTAATGATTGGGGCATGGTGTATCCGGGGTGATAGGTAGTGGGAAACTTGGGTTAGGATAGGTGAGGGTAGTAGTGGAGGCTTTGGTGGGAGTTGGATTGGGGTAGGGAGAGGAAGATGGGTGGGTTGAAGGGGTTTGGGTTGATTTGTTTTGGGAGGAGTGTCTCTTTTTGGGGGTGATGGAGAGGTAGTGGTGAGGGTTACCATGGGCCTAGGTGGAGAGTTGGTCATGGGGCCCAATTGGGTATGGGGACCTATGGTTGTGATGTGGACTTGGAGGTGGGGTGTAAATGTAGTGGTTGGGGTAGGAGAGATGGGAAGTGGTGGGGATGATGGAGTTGAAGTGCTCCTTGGACTTTGGTGATTTGAGTAGGAGGGAGAGGGTTGGAGAGTGTAGGTTTTTCTAAGCTCGGTCTTCATCTCATCCCAAGTGCTAATTGGAGCGTCCCTACGGATCTTTCTCAAACCTTCCACAACTAACCAATGAGTTTTAGCTTGTTTGGAGAGGTGTGCCTTGGCTAGCCTCATTCTCCTTCCTTCGTTCAAGGGGCAACCTTTAAAGAATTGGTCTAGAGAAATCTCCCAATCTAGGTAAAGGCTTGGGCTGTTGGATCCATCAAAGGCGGGGGTTTTGATTTTCAAGTGTTCTAAAAATATGGTTTCTAGATTTCCCCAAAGGTCACTCTCATTCACTCTTGGTACACGGCTATTTCCTTCAAGTCGGTCAAGTCGAGACATGATATCTTCAAGCCGATTAAGGACATTAGGTAGGGCTTCTATGATAGAGGTGTTGCTACCCACTTTCTTGGCAATGGAGCTTCCATGAGAATTTGGGCTTATTGAAAAAGTTGATGGGGATGGATATGACGGGTATGAAGTGGCCATTCTAGTGGACATGGGAGATGCAACCGAGGATTCTAAATACATAAACATACCCTAGGACCAACTTGTGGAGAGACAAGTTGTGAACTTACTCTGATACCAATTGATGTGACACAACCTTAGACCTAATGCAAGCAAGCACAATCGCATTCAAATGGGCCGAATTGGGCCACCGCTCTATCGACACTCACCCAAGCCCGGGGTAACTTGGCAATGCCAAGGTGAGGTTGAGGGGTTGGGCCCTTGCTGGTAGAGGGCCAGCAAGGCCAAGATGGGATTCCCAATGGGTGTGGAAGCCCAATTCAATGGGGCCGACGAAGTGCCGAAGGCACCGGTTGCACTTTTCCCACGGTGATCACTCAAGGCAATGGGGCTTGAGGATCGAGCTCTCACTCGCATAACCAGCGGAACTAGAACTTATATTGAAAGACAAGCACTAATGGAGTGAGGTGTGAGCACTTACTCGACCGGTTTGATGAAACCGATCCCGCTCGGAGACGAGGGCGAGCGGGGAGGCGAGTGGATCCCCACATATCGCGGCGGTGTCGCTTGACCTGCCCAAAGAAGTTACAACACTACACCTCTCGCAGGAGGGGGACCTTGGGGTGGGGGTTAATGATATTACAATCAATACTACCTCCACACAGGGAGGGGCCTTCAGCCGGCCAAGCGGGAAGGGGGAAACTAGGACCAAAAGCGATAAGAAGTTGGGAAGCCGAATCTGCCTGCTATCTGGGAGGGAGGACTGACAGTCGAAGTTGGGGCTGCAGACGTTGAGACAGAATTTTTCTGATGGCGAGACCAGGGGGGAACTCTTCGTGACTGGTACTGGAACACCTCAGAATTTTTTAAATTTCTTCTGGTACCACTGCTGACCAGGGTGGAGCTTCGAACAGAGTGGCAAGTTCTGGGACTGGCAGCTTCAGATTTCCAATCGCAGGTTGCAGAGAATGCTCCGATGGCTCCCGGACTCCGAATCAAGAACCGCCAGAGTTGCTGGAATCATGGACGAGTCTTCTTCACATAAAAACTAACGGGGATATTAAAAGATGCCGGAGAAGACCTGGAAGGTATGAACAAGGATGACTGGTCGGGGTAGACTGTGGGGAAGCAGATCCATGCAGCAGAGGGAGAAAATTGATAACTTCTGGTATTGGATGCCGAACGGAGTTCTGCTTCTTGATTCTGAAAGTAGACAGAGCGATGAAGAACTTTGTAGAAGAGCTTGGGGGCTGATTCCTCGAAGGTTTGTCGTGGCAGTGCTTCTAATACGGTTCTGGTACTCCGCAGGGATAGCTCTGCGCCGTTGTGGAAGAACGAAGCTCTTGGGCAGAACACAGCTCGGATGAAGACGAAACCACTTCTGTTGCGAAGAAGACAGGGAGACGCTTCTGTGGATGCCTCTTGTGGCTTCAAACTCATCCGGAGGAAGTCATGGTGGCCGCTGCAAGTTACTAGTTCATCTATAACCTCTGGATAGCAAACTGCAACTTCGAAGTAGCTTCCAATGACCAAGAAAGAAGAAGGGGAAGGGGGTAGATGAGTGTGGGAGTGACCCCTGGTTGTAAGGGGGTCTTGGAGGGGGTGTTCTAAGGTGTGGGAGGTGGAGAATAAGGTCTGGAAGAGGGTCCAACAGATGGTGGTAGTGGGGGCTGTGAATTTGGGAAGGTGGGTGAGAGGGAAAGGGTATTTGAAAATGGGTTTAAGGGTGGGGTTAATTTGTTTGTCTTGGGAATGGGGGGGTTGTGTTGGGGAAGGGTGGGGTAGTGGGAAGGGTGCTTGGGAAAGTGGGAGGGGTAGTTGGGGGTTGGATGGTGAGGAGAGGATTGGTGGAGGGGGTCTTGGGAAGGGGTGGAGTATTGATGAGGGTTGTGGGGAATAGGAAGAGGCTTAAATGGGGTAGGTGGGGAGTGGAGGTGGTTGGGAAGGGAGGAGAGAGAAGAAAATTCGAATTTGGGTGTTGAGGAGAGAGAAAGTGGAGTGAAAAAGAGAGATTAAGAGAGGGAAGGGTGGGGAATCTCTCCCCTAGGGTTTCTCACCCAAAAAAATGGAATCTCTCCACTAGATAAGAAGTGTAAACTCTCAAAATGGCAAGTTTTTTTCATTCATTGATTCATTAAGTTGAAATGGGGGGAATGGGGTCCTATATATAGGCAACCCACATTTTACAATAAGTCCCTGATAAAAGACTCAATGACAAATAACCGATGGGGTAGGGGGTGCACTTGGGCCAAACCCAATGAATTGGGCCCAATAACTAACTAAACAACATAATGACTCTCAAACTTAGGGAAATAAGCACAAGACCTAGGGACATGACTCAAGTAAAATGAAAATTACATCAAATGACTAAAATAAAAATTACGTAGGACTCAAAATTAGATAACTAGACCATGCCGGATGCAACCGGGGCGAGGAGACGAGCTGTGAACGTGGGCATGGGAGGTGATGTCCCCATCACCTGCTCATAAAGGGCTCTCAACAGCATCGTGGATAAGCAGTCGTCGGTCGGTCCGAGCATAAAAGGTGCCAACCCTATCCGGGCGATAGACATAGCTCGGATGAAGATAGGTCAGAGTGGGCGCTGGGCGCTGGGCGCTTGCCTCTATCCCGATGAGGGGATAACTCGGGCATGGGTCTTCCTCCGTTCTGACCGTCGCTCGGGCCTTCCGAGCCTAAGGGCCGCCGAGGAAGGATGAGATCCCGAGTAAACTTATTGGGCTTTTTAGCCTAAGTGGGCCCTATGGGGCTGTCACTTGGATGAGCTGAGCGTCGTTTGGTCCTGATGGACCTAGTTTGGCTGCTCTTAGATGGGCTACAGAAATCCCCCTCTCCACTTGTCTCCCTCCTACTCCCGAGCTTTAGTAAGCTCGGAAGAGTAGCTGTTGGGGTTTTAGACCAGCGTGGCTCAGGTGGGTGGAGATCTGGCGGTGTTAGGAAGCCACGTGTCGTGGTCACCTGGGCCCGTAATAATGATGATCCTGACGGATTTGAACTGAAGGGGCCCCGTTTTCTCGGAGGTCGGAACGACACACAGCCTCCCGCGTGGGGATATAGGCGTTGGGCGCTTGCTGTCATTCCATATTTCCTCCCTCTTTAGGGTTTTGGCTCTCCTCCGTTCTTGCTTTTGGGCTCTTCGATGCGTCGTGAGGACACGACGGGAGAGCAGAGGCTTCCAGCGGCGTTCATGGAGTTGGCGGAGATAACCGCGGAGGTAGTCTGGTGGCTTCCTCTCCCCCCAGAATCTTCGGGGTCCCGAGATCACCTTTCCTTAGAGTCTTCTCCGGGTTCCATGGCAGTCCAGCGCTCGGATGCTGAGGAGTGGGAGGATGAGCCAGTGGTGAAGGCGCCAGTTCCAAACCACAGTGAACTGGGGGAGGCAGATGTGAGAAGGCTGGAGCACCAGTATCACCTACCCCACAAGTTCCGCTTTGTCGCAACTTCCCCACACGACATGAGCCTAGACTCTCGTACAGGCCACATCTGTACTTTCCTTCTGTCGTGGAAGGGTGGGTTCCGCCTTCCCTTCAAACCTTTCGTTCTTCAGCTTCTCAATTTTTTTCTGTTGGCGCCCATTCAGTTGGTAGCCAACTCTTATCTTATCCTTTCCGCCTTCCGCATTCTCTATCGCCAGTGTGGAGTTCCTCCTTCCTTGGACCTCTTTCACTATTTCTTTGAGTTGAATGCACATCCTTCGTCCAGGAATGGCTTCTATTTCATCCCGGCGAGGTGGAATAGGAGCTGTATCTCCTTGGCGGCGAAGGATTCTTCGCATAAGGGATGGAAAACTCAATTCTTCTGGGTGGGGATTTGTTCAGTGGAGGAAACTTGGAGGTGTCTAGTAATCCCCAATTTTCACCCGAATATCCCTCCCAGGCAGGATGAGTTCCCTCCACATGTGGAGAAATGTGTAGCCATCTTGCTGAAGCACCGCCAATCCACCGAAGAGCTGGTTACTTCAGAGAATATCGAGCGGTGTCTTCTTATGCGGCTCCATCCGTCGGGCTCAGGTGCCATAAACTAGGCTCTCCTTTGGATTTGGGGGTCATTTTACTTTTCTTAAATATGTCTTCCTCTTCGTGCAGACACCAGGCGGGAGGCTTTGAAGGAGACCGCAGAGGTGATCGAGCTTGGCGATGATTCGGCTGCTGATGAATCGGCTGTTCCCCCGGGTCGCTCCCGAACCAGAGATAAGGGCAAGGGGGCGGCCCAGGGCGAATCCTCCAGGCCGTGGGGGTCCAAGCGCAAGGACCCCGTGGAAGGCATGATCCGGGCCGCCGCAAGGGCCAGGAAGCGGGCCAAGAAGGCCGGGGTCGTACCCGCAGTCAGAGGCAACCTTGCTGCGGCTCGCCCCTCCGCCGAGCATGATGGGGCTGACCCTACCAGGCGAGCTCTCCCACCCGCCGAGCAAGAGGGGGCCGAGGAGGTTGGGGCTGCTCCTGCGGGTGGCAACGATGCGGGCTCGGCTCTTCCTTCGGCCGGAGTCGAGGGGGCCGGGGCTACTCTTGCCACTGGCAACGGTGTTGGCCCGGCTCTCCCCTCGGTAGGAGCCGAGGGGGCCGTGGCCGAGGCGGGGGATGCTGGGGCCGTGGCCGAGGCTGGCGCTTCAGGTGGTGGTGCAGGTGGCGAGCCGGTCCAGGTTGGGGGGCCGCAAGAAAATCTGGCCGAGGCGCGAGAGGCGACCGAGGCTGGGGCTCGGTCCGAGCCACTTGGTGGGGCACCGGGCAATGGGGGGTTCTCTGTTCCGGCGGCCTTGGAGAGGCTTGGTATCTCGGGCCCTCTACACCAGGTATGCCTCGGTATAGCCACGAAGGTGAGGGGGGGAGGTAGGCAGTACTCTCCATCTGTGGCCCTCGCTGGGGTTATGGAGGGCGGCCTGGCCCTGGCCTAGATAGGGGCTGCTCTGGCAGAAGCGTACGCTCGGTCGGAGTGGGAGCAAGCGAACCTGGCCTGGACCCTTGGTGGGTCTGATAGGAGGTTGGCTCGACTTGCCGAGGAGCGTGATGGGCTTCGGCGGGAGATTTCCTCAGCCAGGGAGCTGGTGCGGTCGAGCCAGGTGGAGACCCGGGCGCTAACCGAGCAGCTAGCCAAGGCCCGCGAATCGCTCGAGAGGAAGAACATGCTTCTTGAAGAGGAGCGCCTTGCATGCGTTGAGCTGGATGGCCGGTGGGAGACCGAACGTGCAGAGCTGGTAGACCGAGTGGAGGAAGCTGAGCGCCTTCGGCGGGAGACCGAGGCTGATCGGGACGAGGCGGAGAAGCAGGCGACGGAGGCCGAAGAGCCGACAGCTGAGGCCGAGCGGAAGTCAACCGAGGGGAAGCGGGAGAAGGCCGAGCTCACTGGTAGGGTGGGGTCGGCCGGGGCGGAGGCTCTCGAGCAGTACAAAAGCTCAGAGGCCTACCGGGTCGACCTTAAAGAGGCTGCCCTCCCCTACTACGAGCTAGGACTTCACCGGGGCATCCGCAAGGGGTTCAAGCAAGGCTACGACCGGGCCGTCTCTTATGCCGAGGAGCAAGCGTCCGGAGTAGTTGACTTCCCGTCCGGGCAATGTTATGACTCGGACTTGTCATCCTCCAGTTCCTCTGCTTCGGCACAGGATGAAGAGGATCACGGGGGCTCATCGTCCGAGGGGTCGCCAACTCTGGATGCCTCGAGAGGGCACGCAACCGAGGTAGTTCCCACGCCGGTGGGGTCAGTGCCAGGGTCGACCGTCGCCGAAGATGCCGGGGGCAGACCATTTGAGCCCTCCACTTCCGGGCTTCAAGGTGGGCCGGAGGCCTGATGTATCTGTTTTGCTTCCTCTTTTTGTATGTCTTCTTCTTTTTTGAAGAAGAAAAACTTCCTCTTTTGTGTAAAAAAAATAGAGAAGGCAGTAGCATCATGATGAAGACTTATCTGTTCTGTATCACCATTGCCGTATTTTGTTCAGCGTATCTGCAGTGGTTGGAAAGAGCCGATACTTTCTGCGTGGATCTCGCCTGATGGTTGGGTGGGCGTCTGACAGGGTGTCTTTCCATTTTCTCATGCTTTGAATGCCTGGCCTCTTCGTGTATCCCGCTGGGGCGAAAAATGAGAAGTTTGAGGTGACCGTTCGTAGGGAGAGATCCCTTTGGCGTGTTTTCGAGGAGAGAATCATTTAAGCCAAATAGCCTCCCTTCGCCTATAAAAGGTCTGAAGGGCATCCCTTCCTCTCCACCGCTTAGGGATTTCCCTGACAGTCTTTCCTCATTCTTTCTTCACGTAGCATTGTGCCATTATACTTGGAGCACGGAAGACGCTCCGGAAGATGAGGCTGCCGACGACGTGGGGAAGAGAGTTCTCACTGCTTCGGGTTTAAAGAGGGTTCGACGGCCGGTGGATAGACTTGAAGAGGGTTCAACTTGGAAGGTAGCATTCTCCTTCCTAATCCCTCTGTCACCTTTGTCCCGAGCTTCCCGAGCCAACGGGGTTGACTATCCTTTATCCGAGCCAGTTTCTGCATGAGGCAGAGTCAGTGGCTGGACGCAGGAAGGTCATCCGAGTCAGCCGTGTGATGGGCTCATACGGCGGCGCCAGATGGATTTTTTGCTTTTTTGACATGTATTTTCCTAGCTTCGGCCTTCCTGATGTACAAGCGGGTTGTTTGAATAAAAGAAAGGAGCCTTTTGTTTTATCTCATGTCGTTTGCACAATGCTCAACATTCAGAAGTAGAACTTGCGTAATGTAGTCGTGTTCCAGGTCCGAGGGATGAGCTCTCCTTCCATCGTGGATAGACGGTATGCTCCTTTTTCGAGCGTCTCAACCACTCGGAAGGGGCCTTCCCAATTAGGGGATAACTTACCCGCCGCCTCAAGTGGTCGAGAGGCTTCGGCTTTCCTGAGGACGAAGTCTCCCGGTTGAAAGTGTCTATCTCGGACCTTGGCGTTGTAGTATCGAGTGAGGCGGCGTCAGTATTCCATTGTTCGGATGCTGGCAATCTCTCGGACTTCATCTGCTAGGTCGAGGTTTTCAAGTAGTTTTTGGTCGTTTGCCTCGGACGAGAAGCAGATGACTCGGAGGGAGGGGTTGCTAATCTCCAACGGGATCACGGCCTTGGTACCGTATACCAGCTAAAAGGGGCTTTCACCGGTTGCCGTTCTGGGAGTCGTTCTGTGTGACCAAAGTACGTTTGGTAATTCCTCAAGCCAGCTACCCTTGGCTTTGCCGAGCCTAGTCTTGATACCTTTTAAGATAGTCTTATTGGCATTTTTGACCAGCCTGTTAGCCTGAGGGTGGGCGACCGAGGTGAAGTGATTGCGAATGCCTAGGTCGGCACATCTGTCTTGGAAATAACGAGAATCAAATTACCGACCATTATCGCTTACTATCACCCGGGGGATGCCGAAACGACAAATGATAGACTTCCAAATGAAATTCCAGACGACTGTCTCGGTGATCCTTGCTGTGGCTTCGGCCTCGATCCACTTAGTGAAGTAATCGATGGCGACGATAATGAACTTCTTCTGGGCCTGGGCCGTGGGGAATGGCCCGAGGATGTCGATTCCCCAGCGAGCGAAAGGATAAGGCTCTGCTAGGGTGACGAGCTCTGTTGCTGGCTGATGGACCAAGTGGTCAAATCGCTGGCACCGGTCACAGTGTTGTGTGTAGGTCGAGCAGTCGCGATGTAGAGCGGGCCACAAGTAACCTAACCGTAGCAAGATCCTGGCGAGCGACCTACCTCCTAAATGCGCTACGCACAGACCTTCGTGAACTTCTTCGATCGCTCGGTTGGCTTCGTCGGTGCTGAGGCACTTCAAGAGAGGGCCAGAGAAGGATCTTCGGTAGAGAGCGCCATCCAGAGTGACGAACCGCCGAGCTTGATACTTCAATCTCGGGCTTCCTGAGGGTCGGGAGGCTCCTGAGAGTCTCGAAGCCACGAAAGATAGGGGGTACGCCAGTCACTTGGGGAGGCCGAGTCAACAGCTAGGAGCTCCGAATCGATGCTCGGCCACTCTAGCTCTTCGAGAAGGACCGATCGAGTGCCCTCGGGGTCAAGAGAGGAGGCCAGCCAAGAGAGGGCGTCCGCTCGGGAGTTTTCCTCCCGAGCTATTCGGACTACCTCAAAACTCTCGAACTGTTGTGCCACGGTCTTGACCAGCTGGAGGTATTTGATCATCGGTGCTTCTCGAGCTTTATAACTGCCGTTGACCTGGCTAGCGACCAGTTGGGAGTCAGTGTGAATCCTGACTCGCTCAGTCCCTAACCGTCGGGCCATGCGGGCTCCTGATATGAGGGCCTCATACTCGGAAGCGTTGTTAGATGCTTAGAAGTTGAACTTCAGGGCGTACTGTAGCTATGCTCCTTCGGGGAACTTCAAGAGGATCCCGACGCCGCTCCCGTCTGAGTTGGAGGATTCATCGACGAACAGTTCCCAGGTCGGCCCGGGCGTGGACGGAGATATTTCTTCAGTCGGGATGGTGCTCTCGGTGATGAAGTCAGCGAGCGCCTGGCCTTTGATAGTCGAGCGTGGCAGATACGATATATCATAGGCCCCGAGCATGATGGCCCACTTGACGAGGAGTCCCGAGGCTTCAGGGTGAGTGAGGATCCTCTTCAACGGTTCACCGGTCAGCACGGTGATGGAGTGCCCTTGGAAATAGGGTCGGAGGCGCTTGGCCGAGGTAACCAACGCTAGCACGAGTCTTTCGGTTGCGGGATACCTTCTTTTGGCCTCGTTGAGCACCTTGTTGGTGTAGTAGACCGGTCTCTTGACTCCCGAGTCATTTCTGACTAGGACCGAGCTAACTGTAGATGGAGTCGCCGAGAGATAGAGATGCAAGGTTTCGCCTGATACGGGCTTGGAAAGCACCGGTGGTGAAGCCAGGAACTCCTTAAGCTCGGTGAACACTTTTTGGCATTCCTCATCCCACGCGAATGTAGCAGATGCCATTTTAAGCCCCCTCAACAGTTTGAAGAAGGGTAGGCATCATTCAGCCGCGCGGGACAGGAATCTGCTGAGCGCGATAATGCGCCCGGTAAGGTGTTCAACGTCTTTGATGCAGGTGGGTGGGCGCATGTCCAGGATGGCCTGGACCTTGTCGGGGTTGGCCTCGATCCCACGTTGGGTGACTAAGAAGCCCAAGAATTTCCCAGACCTTACTCCGAAGGCGCACTTGGCAGGATTGAGCTTCATGTTGTACTTCAGGAGGGTGTCGAAGGTTTCCGCTAGGTCGGCGAAGTGGTCCTCGGCCTTGGGGGTCTTCACGAGCATGTCGTCAATATAGGCCTCGACGTACCGACCGAGCTGTCCCTCGAACATATGATTGACCAGCCTCTGGTACGTGGCTCCAGCGTTCTTCAACCCGAAAGGCATCCGGGTGTAGCAGTGTATGCCAAAGTCGGTGATAAAGGCGGTCTTCTCGATGTCTTCGGGGTACATTCTGATCTGATGGTAACCTGAATAGGCATCCAGGAAGCTGAGTATCTCGTTGCCCGAGGATGAGTCAACCAGTTGATCGATGCTCGATAATGGATAGCAGTCCTTTGGAGTAGCCTTGTTCAAGTCAGTGAAGTCCACGTACATTCGCCACTTTCTCGAAGCTTTTGGCACCAGGACGACGTTATCCAGCCACGTCGGGTACAGGACCGGTCTAAAAAGACCGGTCTTTTAACCCTTGGTGACTTGCTCCTTGATAATTGCCTGCTTCTCTGGCGCGTGCTTCCTTCTGCGTTGTTGTACGGGCTTCATGGTTGGGTCAAGGTTGAGCTTATGCATCACCGTTTCTTCCGATATCCCAGGGAGTTGATCATCAGACCATGCGAAGTCCCGGATGTACGCGGAAAGAAACTCTTTGTATTGCTGTTGGACTCCAGATGTTAGGTCGGCTCTGATCTTTACTCCTAGGGTCGGGTCGTCGTTCAGGAAAATCGCTAGCAATTCACCTCCAGGCTCGGCAGTTGCGGATTTTTCCTCGACTTCCCGGGGTCCCTTGTTCTTCCCATCCGGCCGTGTGGTTTCAACCGAGATATTGTAGCACCTTCTGGCCATAGCCTGGTTGCCTCGGACTTCCCCCAACCCATTTTTGGTGGGGAACTTCATCTTTTGGTGATAGGTAGAAGGCACCGCTTTCGTTCGGCTGAGGATTCCCCGGCCGAAGATTGCATTGTATGCTATCATACCTTTGATCACTATGAAGTCCACCATGACCGTAACGATTTTGGGTGGGGTGCCGAGAGTAACCAGCAGGCTTAGGGCTCCCTCGAGATAAGTGGCCTGGCCATTGAACCCGCAAAGAGGGGTTCGGATTGGGCGGAGTCGTGGATCCTTCCCCATCTTAAGGAAACATTCATAGGATAATATATCAGGGGCACTTCCATTGTCAACTAGAATCATATCTACATTACAATGGTTTATTATGGCCGATATGACTAGGGTGTCGTCATGCGGGGTGCTTAGCCCTTCCAGGTCTTGGTCGGAGAAGACTATAACCTGGGGCTCACTCGGCGGGGCCCTGGGAGGCTCGATGGCTCAGCTCACCCGCTCAGCATGACGCTTCCTTCCTTGGCCACTGTCTCCTCCTGATGTAGCTCCTCCGGCGATGACGTTGATGTGGACCCCTCGGGGGGCGTTGTCGATTTCCTCTGGGGCGCCTCGGTCTTCTTTGTGCCCGGCCACGAATCGGGAGAGGTGCCACTGACGAATGAGATGCTCGATCTCATCCTGAAGCTGATGACAGTCGCCGGTGTGATGTCTGTGGTCGCTGTGGAACAAGCAATGCTTGCTGCGACTACGGTTCTTCGACCTCATTGGCTCGGGTTGGCGGAGGAGGCCCGAGCCTTTGATCCCCTCGTAGATCTCGTAAACCAGAGTGGTTAAGGGGGTGTACCGCTCATACTTCCGTGACGGTTCCTTGCGTTCCCTGTCTTGGTTCCGCCTTTTCCCCAGACCTGAGTTTAGCTCGGGTGCCCGCTTCTTGTCCCCCTCCCAACCCGAGCCGGTTGCGTCTCGACATGCGTTGAGCACTTCTTCGCACTCGGCATGGCGCAATGCTAGAGTCACTAGCGCAGCAAGGGTCAAGGGAGGGTGGAGGACAAGCTCGCGGCGGAGGTTCTCATGGCGGGTGCCCCCGGTCAGCGCGGTTATGGCCGAGGCGATGTCCAGGCGGGGGATCCTCAGGGCTTTCGATTTGAATCGGGTAATGTAAGCCCAAAGTTTCTCCCATTGCACCTGTTTGAGGTCCAAAAGCCCCGCTATCGACCTTGGGGGATCGCTGCTGGTGAAACTCTCCTTGAATACTCGCCTGAATTGCTTAAAGTCCCGGATGGATCTGGGGACGAGGGCCCGGAACCATGCTTGGGCGCCTTGGACCAAGGTGGTCACAAAGTCTCGGCATTTGATGGCGTCGGACGCCCCATGGAGGGTCATCAGGGTGTCGAAGCTGCCGAAGTGATCGGCCGGGTCGCCCTGGCCGTCATAGAGCTTGAAAGTCGGGATGGAGGTTCTAGGAGATACCTCTGCCTTCAAGATATAGTGGGAGAACGGGGATTTCTCCTCATCCTCCGTGGAGGAGTCCTTCTGCAGGGTGCGTAGGGCGCGCTCCTACTCTGCGAAATGCCTCTCGAATTCTCGCAGTCAGAGGGATAGCTCCGACTGCCGCTGCGCCGTCGGGCTGTGGGGGCTGTATTGGCATTCCCGAGGGACTTCGGTCTCTGGGTTCGGACGGCGTGCCCCAAGTTTTCCCTTCTTCATCGTGGACGAGGCTTCCTGCTCTGAAGGGGGGCTTGTGAAGGTCCTCCTGACCTGTTACGGATGATCTGCTGGTCCCGGAGGGTGAAGCGGCCTCCGGCGGTGTGCTGGGACACGTTCTCACAGGGAGGGCTCTCCGGAGGGGTGCGTGACCTTCCATCCTGTTAGGGTGCTTGGCCCGGATACAGAGGGGGGGGGTGAATGAATCCTTTTACGAATAATGGATTAAATTTAAAACCGGATGCTAGATAAGGAAACAGAATGGAACCAATTCTATTCAACTCAAATACAATCACATTGAGCGCACCTATTCAAGCATCTAGCGGAAGCAAACCAGACAATCAAGCCACTGCTCAATAGATTTTTAGGTGGTTCGGTCCTTCAGACCTACATCCACCCCTCACTCCCAACCGGAGTGAGGCTTCACTAGCGAACGCTAGAACCAAGCAGACTCAGTCTGCAAACAGTTGCTGCCACACAGCTTGACCAGGGGAACAACCTCCCCTCTTCCTCCAAACCGGAGGGAACCTCTGGACTTGAATCCACAAGCCCAGAACCGGAGACAAGTCTCCCTTCCTCCAAGCCGGAGGGAACCCACAAGTAGCTCCCAGCTACTTGCAACTGGAGATCAGATCTCCCTTCCTCCAAACCGGAGGGAACACGACCTCAGACCAGAGGATCGGAAAGCACAACAAACCAGAAAACAAAGAAAAGATAATAAACGAAAATAACTTCAGCAAACAGAAGCTGAAACACAAAATGCACAATTTGGCTCCTAACAGAGCTGACTGGCCTGGATCTGATCCACGGTCCAGTGAAGACAGATCTTCAGGTAAACTTCTTTCTTCTTCTCCACGAGCTCTCTCACTCACTCTCTATCTCTCTTTCTTTCTCTTACACTCTCTTCCTCTTTCACACGAGCACTATCTCTCTCTCTTTTCTTTTTCTTCTTCTGCTGGATCGAGCTTTCTGTAACATTGCCTCTTCTTTCTTAGCTCTGATCACCCTTCATCGGTGGGCGAAAGGTTTTTCTTTATAACCGCAGCAGATGAATAGGGCACTGAACGCGTGTGCCTCCCACGCTCGATCCTAGAACCTTCCTGCCACGTGCCCTCTTTGTATTTGTTCCTTCAGCATCGGATCATGTGCACCCAGACATTGGTGAATGTTCTTCCTCGGACCTGCAACGAGATAAGAGCCATTAATATTGAGTGTCATAAAAAAAAAAACTAGAACTGCATGAGGTTAGTGGACACGACAAGAGGTACTAAACAGAGAACGACACGAGATAAGGTGGTGACACAATGAACATTACTAAGAGAATTTTACGAGGTAGACAGACAAACAACGCAAAGACACGAAGACAAGAACAGAAACCAACACTAAGTATGGTTTCAATACAAGAAGAACACGAGGACTAGGAAGAATAAAAACGACACGAAGATACAACAAAACAAATGACACGACAGTGAAACAGGAAGCAACATGAAGTGCTGCGATGTCCTGTACGCACTAGAACAAACCCGACACGAAGAGACGAAAACAACACGAGGTGAAGACACAAGGAGACAACGACACGAGGTGTAGAAAAACACGATACGAAGTTATGAGAGGAGAAGCGACACGGAGTGTGGTCAATGTGATAAAGACACGAAGTCTAAATAACGAAAGATCAACACGAAGACAGAATACAAAGAAACAACACGAAGAAAGAACAGTGATCTGCACGAGGTGTGATTTCAACGTAAGAGAGACACGGACTGATAACGATACGAAGTCGAAATAGTAATTGACACGGGGTAACACGACACGAGGTGAAAAATGACACGAAGACAAAGTTGGCACATATTGAAAACAACACGAAGTCGAAACAGTAATCGACACGAGTTGAAAACAACACGAAGTCAAAACGATAATTGACACGGGTTGAAAATCACACGAAGTGAAGTTGACATGAAATGAAAAACAACACTAAGTATGATGAGAACAGAAAATAGACACGGAGTGAAAACAAGGATGACGCAGGAGGACAAAACAACACGGGATTCACTGGGAAACGACTCGAAGTTCATCAAAACAGAAACCAACACGAAGTGTAGTTTCAACATAAGACAGACACGAAGTGAACTTTGACAGAACCACACACTACACGGAGAATGATACGAAGACGATGAAAACAACACGAAGTAAGGATCAAATGACACGAAAATGTCACTGAATCAAAACAAACACTTCAGAGAAAAACGACACGAAGACAAACAGTTCAACACGAGGTGTTATATACAAACATGACGAAGTGCCAATCAACACGAATACAGTCCCTGAAAAATACCTGAAGTGAAATGAAGGTTCATTCTTCAACAAACATGTTCTTTGTTCATTTTTCACAGAAAAAATATTTTTGTTAAATTTTCACATAGACATAATTTTTGAAGACCACTAAGACTTATAGTGTTGTCATCATCAAAACATGTAAAGATTCAACAAGACTCAACAATCTCCCCCTTTTTGATGGATGGCAACACTATGAGTCTTGAGTCTGTGCAGAGAAGGAAAAAACACTAGATAGCCATTCGCAATGAATATCACAAACATTAAACATTTTTCCTTTCCTGATTTCTCCCCCTTTGACATCATCAAAAAAAATGAAAACAAGAAGAATGCAACAACGCAAATGATATGAGTTAAGTTAATTTGTCCAAGAGTCTGAGGGAGAAGGCCTCAAAAGGGCAACAAAAATACAGAGCATCAACTTTTCAAGAAAAGTATCTGGCTTGTCTGCTAGAGGGGCCACGCGTCCTGCCTTGTGGTGGTCTCCCCCTTGGAGAAGCAGAAGAATGTTCTTGAGGTGGAGTTCTGCTGGAAGAGGCGTGACCAGGTGTTGAACCCAAGATAGACTGAAATTCCTTTAAATCATTTGATAGTTCAGCAAGCCAATACGCCACAGTGCTTCTGACATTTGTCACTTCAGAAATAATGTCTTCTTGGCGAACATTGACCGTTTCATATCTGTCAGTCAGAGTTGTCATTTCTGATAAGAAGGTGATCAACTTATCATAGATTTGCTGAATGCCTGGACCTAGGGCACTTGAAGACTTCTTCAACAATTCTAAAGCTGTTCTGATCTCATAGCAATGATCTATTATGGTAGAAGACATTTTGAAGGAGGAAATACTAACATCATGTGACTCTCTCAGAGCTTTTGCAATTTTTGAACAAATCTTCTGTAATCCTTCCATCAAGGATTTGTTTGCATCATCTGAAGCCCTTTTGTTTAGAAGGAATCGTCTCCATTCAGTGAGGAGAGATATCTCAAGCTTCAGTAATCTGGTATGTACCTGATTAATGTTGAGAGTGACAAATGTAAGCAGATCATCTAATTTCTTGTCTTGTTTTTGCATCTGCTGAGTCAGGTTTATGAGAAGCTCTTCAATGTTGGGTGCCTCTGCAGATAGAAGTCTAGGTGGACCTAGAGGTGTACCAAAAAATTCACTGCCAGGTGCAGTTCTCTCAGCTGCTTCCTCTTGTACTGGCATTTGACTGCTCTCAGCTGGGACCTGAACTTCATCTTCAGCTTGAGTTTCTTTCTGAGGGAATATATCTTCAGGTTCCTCTTCTTCACTTGAAGATTCTGTATCTAGTTCTATGACAGGAACCTTTTCTCTATCTTCCATGAGTTCCTGATCTGCAGGACTGCCAACTAAGGCCTGCTCAAGACTTTCAGATACGACCAAGTTGGTAGCCTCTTCCAAGCTTCGCTCAACAGTTTCTCTTAAAATTTCATTAACAAAAGCAGCAAGATCTTGATCAGTACTATCTTGCTCTTTAGCTGGCTGTTCTTCAGGCACTATTACCTCTTCAGATGTCTTCCCAAAAGAATCAAATAGCCCAGCAATAGTTGCATCTAGATCTGTCTGAATGCTTTCGTCAGACAATCTGATGTCCTCAGATGCAGCCTCAACTAGCCTCTGAAATGAGAATGGTACTTCGATGGGTGCAGCTGGCAAGGTAGACACTGGTGGTTCAACTGGTGTTTCCCGTTGAGCAGTCTCAGAAACCAATTGCTCACCAGCTTGGGCTAAGACTTGAAATTCTTCTAAATGCTCCCCCTGAGATTGTGATTCCCTGGCCTTTTGGACCTTAGCTTGTCCCACCATAGAGGAGTCCTCTAACCCCAAGAATACTGAAACAAAGTTCATATTAAAAATGTTTCTGGCCTTCACTTCTGATGCGGCCTCTCCATCCAAGCAAATCTCAGAGTGCTTGAATATCTCAGTCAGATGGGCGGCATAGGGAAGATGTCTCTTGGATCCAATGCATCCCTTCATGACCGAAAAAATAATCTCTGGCAGACAAATCTTTACATTTTGAATCAGACAAAACAGTAGAAATCTCTGTGTGTCTGTAATTCTTCCTCTAGCCCCAGTCTGTGGAGTGATAATGGAAGCGATGACATTCTGAAGGAGCTTGTGAAGAGGAGGAAATGACGATGTCTGATAAGCTTTTAGCTTTAACTGCCCCTTATCATGAATATTACTGGGTTTACCAGTAATGACTGAGAAAGCTTCATGGAGACTATATCGAAAGCTTCCCTCTACCTCCCCTTTATCTGGAACACCGAGGGCTTTATGGAGGGACTCACATGTAACAGTTAACTCGACCCCTTTAACAGATGATAATAAGGCAGACTTGTCTCGGCTCAAAGACAAGTTATTATAAAATTCCATTACCGGCCTAGGGTAATAGACACGGTGATTTTCTAAGAAATCTCTCCACTCCTGAAACTCAAAGATTCTTAACAGTTCTGGGAACTTCGAGATCAAAGTTTCATCTCCGAAATCTATTAATCTAGGAGGGATGATTTTCCCACTTTCTAAGGATACGGTTGACTCAGAAATCCTGGTACCTTGTTCTGAAGATACTGCCGCAGCAGGTTCTGGCTCAACACGTCTCTGTTGTTTAGATGAAGGCTCTTCAACTATTTCTTTTCCCTTCCTCTTCCTGTCACCCGGAGCTGCTGACCTTTGCTGATCCATCTGTCGGAACTTTCAGAGTATCAACTCTCTCTTGCAGGCTGCTGTTGGACGCGATGCTAGACTGAAGAGAGGAATGGACCTCTGTGGGGGAAGAAGGTGAGCGGGAAGAGATGGAGATAGGTTTGAAGAAGACGCTCAAGGTGGAGCGGCACGAGGATGAATAGGAATCGACAAGGGGAAATAAGGGTTTGAGGTTGAAGACGTGTGAACAAAACAAAAGGTATTGTCGAGTAGCTTTTTACTCTTATCACACTTATTTCTGTAAATACCCAAAATACCCTTAGTTCTGATGTAACGCAGCTACACCATATTAAGTTAGCCCTTCAATATGTGGACGGGTTATATTCTTCCAAAAACCAAGGTCAGTTAACTCAAGATATTAAATCAGCATAATCACAAAATTAGCTGTTAAAGTTGCTTAACCTAGAGAGAGACACGATTAAATTGCACCTTATGTTTGTCAAGCAACGAAATAACACATTAATGTCAAGCAGAAATCATTTCTTCATTTAATGGACAAGAAGGCATACAGAGTCAACCAATTTGTTGAACACAAGGTAGTATAGTCCCTTTTTACACAAGGAGACATGTTTATCAGACACCAGAAACCCTGGTTACTCAGGACGAACTACCTTTATGCCAAAGATATTTTTCTTTGAGGACTTTTTCCCTTTCCCCTTTTTTTTTATTTTAACATTTCTACACAGAGATAGCTAATTGTATCATGACAGATACTCTGGACTTCATTGATCTAGAGTGTCTATTTCTCCACAAAAGCCATTGCTCTGCCACAAATAATGGCGTATTCCCTGGAAGCACTTCTCATGATAAAAAAAAATCTTACTTAACATAATTTTTATCTCAGAGCTCTCTTTACATAAGTTTCAGTTAAGTCGAGATCCTCAATAAGTTTTTCTCATTTAACAGGAAGTTTTATAATATGTTGACCAACACTTGAGAAGATAACTTAGAAGGATCAAGGACCAAATATAACCCCCAAACATTGAAATTCTTTATTAACAGGTGTAGATTGTTACACTTGATATAGGGTGGTTTAAGGTATACAGATCTTATCTGATAAGAGCAAGAAGACTGAAACCACAATTTCTTCGAGAGAGAATCTGAACCAATAGTGAGAGGTGAGAGATAATGAGGTGGCTGATTGAATAGAGAAAGATGAAATGAGATGAGCAGCACTCCTATCAGCAAGCCAACAAGTGAGAGATCACTCAAGACATTAAGCACTAAGGACATATCCAAATATAGTATTTGGAGTAGTTCTGTCTCACATCCAGAGCAACTCTTGGACAACAGACTGCAACCTCTTGAGATGACTGATCTTAAAACCACATTAACTGCATCGGCTGTCAAAAATCTTCAGAAACCAAATAGCCTGACAAGCTCCTCTTCAGCCCACTCAAGGACATCTCACACACGACTCTTGGAAGTGTTAATTATTTAATGAATGCAGTGTATGCCAAGAAAGAATTATGCAACATACAGTTTTCAACCAGCATTCGCTTTCAGTTAAAGATTTCAGAAATTTCAGAGTGCATGTTTTAGAAAGTAATGCAACTTGCAGATGATGAATGAATATGCAAGACCAGATTCAATATGCATGCACTAGATGAAACTAATAGCAGGATATGCAAGAATGCATCAAACCAGATATGCAGTAAGTTTCAAAATGGGACATGTAGAGAGATTACCTGAAAATTGTGAGAATGGGGTTTTCATTCTTGAGTGCCTTGGATCATTACCCCTTTTATTTCAGTCCCAAGGCACACCTGCAAAACAAGGTTTATTTTGCACAAACAGGTACCCAAGAGGTCTTAGGTCCTGACATGACATTATTATGTTTAGCAAGTTTTCTCAGCACATTTCCAGGAGTAGTTTTAAGATCTGATTTATGCACACTCTTATTAGCATGAATTGTATGTGCATTAGCATGGTAATTTCTATTATTTGCATGACCAAACTGTTTTCCATAATCAACACATTCAAAGTTTTTCCTTTTGAAAACCACTTTGTTCTTTCTAAGAGCATTAGTACTAGCAGGAGATCTAAACTTTTCAGAACAGAAATTTTTTCTTTGAGCATGCCAACAATCAATGGCCCTGTGGCCATACTTTCCACATTCAAAGCATGAGATGGAATTTCTTTTAAAAGAACCTGACCAGCATTCAGAGACCTTGTGACCAATTTTGTTGCAATTACAACATATAATGTGCTGGTTCTTGTTAAAGACATGCTGATTTGCAAAGTGTTTTGTATGATATGAGCATGATTTTTCCTTACTACTTGCAAACCAACAATGAGCAGTAGTGTGTCCTACTTTATCACAATTAGAACATTTGACATTCCTTTTCTGACCAGACACAGATTTTCTAGCATGCTTGTTGTCATCTTTTTCCATCACAAAACAATTACTCATTAGATGTCCATACTTACCACAATAATGACACGAGCCACTTGATTTCTTTAAAACATGGCATTTATCTGATGAGTTCTTAGCATGCAGATTGTTCCTTTGAATTTTTGATGTTTTATGATTTTTATTTTGTTTTTCTGTTTTCTTAGCCTTGTACTGAGGTGGAGATGAGATAGAAGGTTTTTCCTGTTCAGAGGATTTGACAAAGACAGTTTTCAGGTTGACTCCATCCTCCTTCCTCATGACTGGACTGTAACCCAGTCCTTCCTTGTTAGAATTAATCTTTGCTCCCAGAATTTTCTGAACAATGGGCTGTTTGTCTTTTGATGTAGTGGCTACATTTGAAGTATTTACAAAGGATGTCATTACTTTGTTCTGCAAGGCCTTCTTATTGAGATTATTGTAGCCCAACCCTTCCTTTTTGACATTGACTTTTACACCTAGCAGCTTGTCTAGGTTTTTCTGCCCATCAACAAATTTAGACAAGGAAGCTTTCAAATCCTGAATTTCATTTTCAAGAGATGCAATGTGTATTTCATAACTAGTGATCTCTTGTTCACTACAATTGACAGCTTCATTCAAAACCTTGTTAGCTGTTTTGTATTCTTCAATTTCCTTTCTTAGCTCATCTACCTCTTCAGTCTCGTTTGTACAGATAGCTTTCCCTTTTTCCAATGTGAGAAGTCTTGCAGACATGGCACTGTTTAACAGTTTTAATTTTTCAACTTCTTCTTTAAGCTTACCATTTTGAATTAACTCATTTATTAGAAGCTGATCTTCTGAGTTAACCATGGTTTCTCTCCTGGCTTCAAACTCCCTCAAATCCTTTTGTTGTTTTTCAAAATCTTTCTGTAATTCTATGTTCACAGATTTTATGGCATTAAATTTTTCAATCAGCAACTCATTCTCTCGTTTAAGTTTCTCTAATTGTTCTTCAGAGAACTTTCTGAGAGAGTCATCCTCAGATTTTAGATTGTTCAGTTCATAGTAGACACGTTCAAGTTCCATCTTCAGTTCTGCATTCTGGTTTTTATGCATATGATTATCAGACAGACATGCATCATGTGATTGCTTCGTACTTGAACAATTTTTACATGGAGAGCTAGAACTCTCTACCCGAGTACTCTTTTTCAACTTTTTATACTGTTTTCTTAACAGTTCATGAGATTCAAATAATTCAGCATATGCATTCTCCCAATCTTCTAGAGAGAAATTCTCGAAGATATTTACCTCATCATCATCATCTTCTTTAGTTTGATTGCTGCCTTGATCGCTGGCACTTTGATTTCTTCTGTTGGCCATCATGCATCTGTCCACATCTATCTCCTGAGTTCGCTTCAGTGCATCCAAAATATCTTTAGCAGAACTGGATTCAAAGAAACATGAATGAAAAGCTCTATCAGTAGCTGCCTTCATTAAATTTATTGCTATCTGATTTTCTTCATGCATGGATTTGTGACTGTCAGTCCATTTGGACTTTTTCTTAGGTAGTTCATGAGGACCATGTGAAATTACTTTCCACAGGTCTGGATTCACAGATTTAACATAACTCTTCAAAACAGCGAACCATGCATCAAAATGCGTACCACTGAAGATCGGTGGATGGGCCATGAGAACACACAGATTAACGCACAAGAATATTGAAGCACTAAAAAGAAATAAGCACCTAAGATTGCAAGATCGATCTGCAGGTCGCTGAACCTTGTAAGCAGACACCTGCTCTGATACCAACTGTTAGGGTGCTTGGCCCGGATACAGAGGGGGGGGTGAATGAATCCTTTTACAAATAATGGATTAAATTTAAAACCGGATGCTAGATAAGGAAACAGAATGGAACCAATTCTATTCAACTCAAATACAATCACATTGAGCGCACCTATTCAAGCATCTAGCGGAAGCAAACCAGACAATCAAGCCACTGCTCAATAGATTTTTAGGTGGTTCGGTCCTTCAGACCTACATCCACCCCTCACTCCCAACCGGAGTGAGGCTTCACTAGCGAACGCTAGAACCAAGCAGACTCAGTCTGCAAACAGTTGCTGCCACACAGCTTGACCAGGGGAACAACCTCCCCTCTTCCTCCAAACCGGAGGGAACCTCTGGACTTGAATCCACAAGCCCAGAACCGGAGACAAGTCTCCCTTCCTCCAAGCCGGAGGGAACCCACAAGTAGCTCCCAGCTACTTGCAACTGGAGATCAGATCTCCCTTCCTCCAAACCGGAGGGAACACGACCTCAGACCAGAGGATCGGAAAGCACAACAAACCAGAAAACAAAGAAAAGATAATAAACGAAAATAACTTCAGCAAACAGAAGCTGAAACACGAAATGCACAATTTGGCTCCTAACAGAGCTGACTGGCCTGGATCTGATCCACGGTCCAGTGAAGACAGATCTTCAGGTAAACTTCTTTCTTCTTCTCCACGAGCTCTCTCACTCACTCTCTATCTCTCTTTCTTTCTCTTACACTCTCTTCCTCTTTCACACGAGCACTATCTCTCTCTCTTTTCTTTTTCTTCTTCTGCTGGATCGAGCTTTCTGTAACATTGCCTCTTCTTTCTTAGCTCTGATCACCCTTCATCGGTGGGCGAAAGGTTTTTCTTTATAGCCGCAGCAGATGAATAGGGCACTGAACGCGTGTGCCTCCCACGCTCGATCCTAGAACCTTCCTGCCACGTGCCCTCTTTGTATTTGTTCCTTCAGCATCGGATCATGTGCACCCAGACATTGGTGAATGTTCTTCCTCGGACCTGCAACGAGATAAGAGCCATTAATATTGAGTGTCATAAAAAAAAAAAACTAGAACTGCATGAGGTTAGTGGACACGACAAGAGGTACTAAACAGAGAACGACACGAGATAAGGTGGTGACACAATGAACATTACTAAGAGAATTTTACGAGGTAGACAGACAAACAACGCAAAGACACGAAGACAAGAACAGAAACCAACACTAAGTATGGTTTCAATACAAGAAGAACACGAGGACTAGGAAGAATAAAAACGACACGAAGATACAACAAAACAAATGACACGACAGTGAAACAGGAAGCAACATGAAGTGCTGCGATGTCCTGTACGCACTAGAACAAACCCGACACGAAGAGACGAAAACAACACGAGGTGAAGACACAAGGAGACAACGACACGAGGTGTAGAAAAACACGATACGAAGTTATGAGAACAGAAAATAGACACGGAGTGAAAACAAGGATGACGCAGGAGGACAAAACAACACGGGATTGGAAGGCGTCAGCGCCGCCGTTAAGCGGTAGCCCTACCACCGCGGGGGGAGGGGGTGGCAGCCCTACCGCGGGGGGAGGGGGTGGTCCATCGGCGGGAGTGTTGGCACCGGAGGGGGGGTTTTGGGAGGCTTGAGAGGGGCCTCCCCCCGCTGCCACCATGGCCTTTCCCATGTCGCCGGTGGACCTCCTCCCTGAACTTCTTCGCACCATACTGGCTCTTTGGTCGTTTCCCACAGACGGCGCCAGATGAAGGGGCGTGATCTCGCGCGGCTCCTGAGCTGGGAGGATGATCACCGAACGGTGAACTGTAGAGAAAGGGAAAGAGATCAGGGGGCCCAGGGATGGTTCCCTGGGGAAAACCCTCCGATGCTTAAGTCAGTAGAGGAATGGCGGAAGATAGGGAGGGAGGTAGACAGAGGTGCACGAGATCCCCCAGCACCAAGGTGGTGAAGTGGTTCCGGCTCAGGGGATTTTAGGCGTGTATTGCCCTTACCTTTCACTTGGAGGGAGTCCCTGGTTTATATAGTGTGCTCACCTTATGACTCCCGTAAGCTGAGGAGTTTCAGACGGGAGTTACGTCCTCATCGTGGGATCTTTAAGTCCTCATCGTGGGATCTTCATAGCCTTGAGAGATCATGGGTCTCTTATCCTCATAAACTTCTACTCATAAAGGGCTCTCAACGGCAGCGTGGATAAGCAGTCCTCGGTCGGTCTGAGCATAAAAGGTGCCAACCCTATCCGGGCGATAGGCATAGCTCAGATGAAGATAGGTCAGAGTGGGCGCTGGACGCTTGCCTCTATCGTGATGAGGGGATAACTCGGGCATGGGTCTTCCTCCGTTCTGACAGTCGCTCGGGCCTTCCGAGCCTAAGGGCCACCGAGGAAGGATGAGATCCCGAGTAAACTTATTGGGCTTTTTAGCCTAAGTGGGCCCTATGGGGATGTCACTTGGATGAGCTGAGCCTCGTTTGGTCCTGATGGACCTAGTTTGGCTGCTCTGAGATGGGCTACAGAAATCCCCCACTCCAAGTATTACTTCTTAACTCCGTCAGACGGTGAGTGAGCACCCGTTCCAAATTTGCTTATATTTGAGTGGCTACCGCAGGTGAGTTATGAGAGTGACCCTTCAACCCATGCCTTCGGCGTGCTGACCGCCCGTGAATTTGGGCAACCCCTGGCCCTTAGGGCTCCTCCCCAAGCCAGCCATACCCTTGGGAACCTCCGGTCCAACCTCGGACCCTCACCCCATTACCAGTCCACCTACGGACCCGAGTGTGCCAAACGCGAGTGAGTCTGCTTGTGTGACATTGCCAAGTCGTTGCGTTGTTTGCAATTTAGGTCCTAGTTTGTGTCACATCAAATTGGTATCGGAGCAAGTCATTGACTTGTCTCTACAAGTCAAGTCCTAGGGCACGCTTGCATTGGAGTCATCATCAGTATGACCCTTGCATTTACCCCCCCGATCATCATGGCCACCTCCTACTTAACCTAATCGCCACCCATGGACTACATTCTAGATGATGATATTACCTTTGACGGATCACGTTCTAGTGATTCTGTTAGGTGGGAGGCTACCATGGAAAGGTACTTTGAAAAGACTTAGGTATATGGACCCGCGAGAGTCCGCAAGGCTAAGGGACGATTTCGGGGTCAAGCCAAGAGTAAGTGGGAACACATAGAGGGATTAAGAAGGGTTAGGAGGCAAGAGCCCATTTCTTCATGGGATGATATGAAGGAGGAACTTAGGAAGATCTACATCCTCAAATATTCCCACTCCTCCTACTCAAACACTCCTAGCCCGTGGAGCACTACCACTCCTCCATCCCCACCCGGCCAACTTGAGACCACCTTTAGGCCTCCTCCCCCACCACTCCTAACAAATTCCCTCTCAACCATCACCACTACACTTCGCCACCAAATCCTATCCCTTAAGACCCAACTAATCCAAGCATCCACCTCCCCACCTAACCCCATGAGGATCCCCACACCTCAACCAAAACCCCCTTCCATAAACCTCACTATCCAAACCCAATTGGCCCCCACTTCCACCCCTCCACAACCGGCTGATCCCAAGGGGAAGAGACCCCTAACCGACCCGGTTTCCCCAATAAGGACCACCACTCACCCCATTCTCACCATTCAAACCCACGTGGACCCCGTGTCCACCCCTCCACCTAGGCTCATGACGGAAACCATCCCCCAACCCACAATTTCCCACAAAACCCATACTCCACAAGCCCCCTTGGTCCCCACCACTACCCCTCCATCTTCCCTTATAAGGGACACTCCCCCCAAGACCGACCTACCCAAGCCACCCCAACCAACCCATCTCCCACTCCCTCCCCCAAAACTCCCATGTCCTAGGCCTCCACTACTTCCCTTACCAATCTCAACCCGAGTCCAACCTTGCCCACCACCCCGGGTGCGCCATGCACCAACCATCATCACCCTGCCACCAAAAGACCCTCTCACCTCCTTGGAGGAGGAACCCATACCCGACCCCATAGTGGTGAACACTCCGGACCCTATCCCCACCATGGAGACCACCCATATCCAAGTGGAAGAAGAAACCTCGCATGGTGGCCTTCACCTTACACCACTCTCTTTAGTTGGGGCCGAGCTCATCTTAGGAGAACCCCTTATTAGTTGGCTAAAGGAGATCCCAATAAGAGAGATCACAGCCCACAATTTCCCTCCCATGAAGTAAAACCTTCCCATAGTGCCCTTCTTCTCCTATCATACCACCATCCAATCATCTTACCAAATGGAAACCTTAGGAGACCTTCTCAAGGGCTTAGCATGGCAATTAGAGTTGACCATCATGTTGACCCCAATGATCGAACAACCTAGGAGCCTTAACCACCTACACCTATACATCGGGTCGATCACCTCGGTATACACCATTGGTTGCTACACTAGTGACCTCCTTCTATTCCTCCCCACACCCGATGAGCCCAACCTTCTCCTCAATTTGGAGCTTCTTATATCGGGTAGAAAGTCAAACCCTCCCCTCATGTCCGACCCACCCATCAAGAACTTCGGCCCAATTGTTTCATTAGAGGATGATGACCCACCACCATTTGGGGATCTTGAGGACATAGAGCTGCTCCCCCTTGGTAATCCATTTTATGATCCCTATGATCCATTCCAATGGGAGTCAAGGAACCCGTGTGACCCAACCACCTTATCCACCACTCACCTTTCCCTACCCCAACCCACCATGTTTGATCCAATCCACCCCATCCAAGACCCGGGTTACACCATGGGAACCATGACTATGGGCGATATACACCTAGGGATAGAGAAAATGCCCCACTTCATGATATCCACCTTCTTAGACCCCTTTGACCCATTCCAATGGAAGTTCAAAAGCCCACACATAGGAAACATCTTTGGCACAAAAATGCATGAGTCTTGGCTTACAAAACTACTTGGCATGATTTATAAGTCGGGTACATTCATTCATCTCACCCACATGTCAAGTAGGAAACATGAGTGGTCTATATTCGGATGTAATGATCCACCTTCATTCATCATGGGTTTTAAGCATGTCAAAGGTATCTACGGATGTCAGGGTCCCCCGATATTTACCACCACTATGCATGACAGATTCACCTATGGGTGCCCCGGCCCTCCTAGGTCCATCATGGTTTACATAGCCGCATTGCATGATAGGTCCACTTATGGTTGCCCCGGTCCCCCTTTGCATACCACACACTTTCCACCCACACCGCACCATAGCTCATGGCATACTCATTCAAGCAAGCATCTAGCAACGGGCGGTGAGGTTCGTAATGAGCGGGCAAAAACTCACGAGTGCCACTTTGGATTCCCAGTAGGCAACCTTACGATGGTGGCTTTGGAATGGCTCTACCTTAGGGTCACCTCCAAATCGAGGGCACGAGGACTTGGACCTTCCATGTTCCGAGTGGCTTTGGCAACCTGGCTTACGGGTTGGATTTATCGATGGGATTTTGGGATATACCCCACTTTTCACGTGGCAGATCTAGCACCCTCTAAGGGCACCGCGGTGGATCCCAGTGAGCACCTTGAGCCTACCCCCACATTTGTGAGTGACACCCTGTGAGAGCCTCCTCATATCAGCTTGAGAGTCCGACGTGTGCACACGGAGGCAATACTAGGCAAGCAGGGTACCATCGCCAGCAAGAGGGTGTGCCCGAGCCACCTTGAGAGGATGAAGAGCAGTACCCCCGGCTAAGGACGCAAGGTTGAGTTTGGAGTTTGTGGCTCGCCCGGAGCTGCATTGGAGGACCTCTTCCCTGGCGGACCCATACTCGACGGAGTCGAGTTCTTCGCACCCCGGGGGTATGATGAGGGCACCTCTCATCCTTCCCATTTTTCCACAGCTCCGATTGTTCAACGGCATGGTTCCATTGTGTCCGTCACATTTTTCTAAGTCGAGTCATATAATTTTCATATTTTATTTGAGTCATATCATTGTAATTTTCCTTTTATTTGAGTCATGTACCTAAAATGTTTGTCATTAGGTTGATTAGGCTAGCTAATGGGCCCAATCCATTGGGATAGGCCCATGGGCGCCCCCTACCCCTTGGTTATTTGTCATTGTGTCTAGAGTTAGGGACTTTTTGTAAAATGTGGGTGTGGATTCAATTAAAAATCCACTTAGGAATGAATAGAAATAATGAATAAATAAGCAATGTAAGGCACAAATAAGCACGAGGTGCTAAGATGGAGTTTGTGATCGCCAGAGACACGAGGCCTCAAAAGATATAACAAATAATAAACATGGAGGGATCGCGAAAAATACCTTGAATGCGGGTGATGTGAGTGCTCCTTTCTCTTCCGATCGGCCGGCCGATGAAGAGAGTTCTCCTTATTTGATTACCCTTGCAAAATACCAAAGACAACACCAAAAGATCGGATTAGAACCAAGGTGAGTGTAGCATCAATTCATGATTAAGGGTGAGCATGAAAATTAATGGAGAAGAACACACCTTATGGGTGTTAGCCCTTAAACCCCTATGCAAAAGGGTAGGTAAAAGGTGATATGATGAATGATGAATAAAAAAATGTAGATAAGTGCAAGGTGAAGAGTGCACTGTGGGAGTTCTGTGAAAAATACTCAACGTGGTTGAGTAATAAAAATATGAAGATGCAACATGCATGAACTAATGATAAAAATAAAAGAAAAAGAAATAAAAGAACAGGAGCCTGCGTGAGCCTCTGGCTTTGAATGCTAGATGGGGAGGAAGCCGGATGAAGATGAAGACTTGAGATGCAGTAGCTTCTCCTTCGGCCAGCCGCAGCACAGCAACCTGCAGGAGAAAGAAAAAAAGAAAAAAAGAAGCCGAGAAGCCGAAGGGGATCGAATCTTATTAACAGAGCCGCCGGCTCTATTAAATAGAACAGATCAAATATAGCAGAAGATAAGAACGGGAAAGAGTCCAAAGAGGGAAGGATTAAGATGGGGAAGTGACCAAACAAAGCAAGGACTCTCTGGGAAAGGCTGCGTTCGTTTAGAACCCAAAAGGTGAAACACGACTTGGACACGGGCGTCAATTCTTAATTTGACGACCTACCAAAGGGGCGTTATTAAAAACACGCCTTAGATAAAGACGTTAATTCAAAAATCAATTTTTAGAAATAGATGAAACACGTCTGCGTCCAAGGCGTGATTTAAAACGCGCCCTATCAAGGGACGTTAATTCAATATATTCAAAATAGGGCTAATTTTTATTTCTCAATATTATTTTCTCATTTTTTAGGTGGAGGTGCATCTCGTTGCGCTGATTCCAACGACTATTTTTGCGTATTTTTCTGACACCCGGAAGGCCACCAAATCACCTCTGGAAGAGAGTGGAAAATAATATAAAAAAATCAATTTAAAAAAGTGACGACCGTGCATAGGTCGTGAATTTGATTTTTGATTTTTTTATTCTTTTCAAATTCAAAATAACGTCTCATGGTAGGTCGTTAATTACAAAATAATTCTGAAAAATTCTAAAAAAATCCAGAAAAATAGAAAATGAGTAGAATTGACGCCTCCATAAATAGTCGTCCATTTTTAAGAAACGCCCAAGGCTAAGTCGTTATTTAAAAGACGCCCCACGTCAAGTCGTTAATTCTGAAAATTCATAAAAATAGAGAAAAATACCCAGAAAATCCAGAAAAATCAGAAAAATAGGAAAAATAGGAAAAGAGAGGAAAAAGGGAGAAATCCAAGAAAAGTGAGAAAAACCACTCAAATAAAGCTAATTTGAGGGTCAAATCGGGGCATTACATGATAATATGAGATGTACCCATAGTAACGTCAATTTTGGCGTGTCTACAGCTGCCCCGCCTTGGCGTCTGCTTTGCAAGGGAGCAGAGCAAACTGAAAAGTAGATGCCAAGGTGTGATGAGACACGCAATCAACATCACTTGATGAGAATTGAAATCAGGAGCTCGAGATGAAGCAATCTCGGGAAATTCAATGAAATCAACGATGTTCGGATAAAAGAGGAGGTGTGCACGCGGGCACGAAGGAGATAAAAGAATATGATCAACTTCCAGGACGGTGGAAGTACCCCAGGTCACAAACCTGTAGGTTTCACCATTGGGGAGCGGTTACCAGCCAATGTGGACGTGCTGCAGCCAAGGTGGATCAAAGGGAAAGGATTAAAACAAGATGATAGAAATCCAAACAAGGAGCTTTCGAGAAAATGACCCAAAACAGCGACAAAACGAACTGAAGACACAATTTGGCATGGAATATCTCATATTGAAGATTAAGATCAATTTGACCCTCAAAACAGCTTATCAGAATGATTTTTCAACAATTGTTTCAAATTCCTACATGAATGCATGCTGGGTTTAAAGGGAAAAATTAAATCAAACGAAAATATAAGATAATCAAGGATAATATTGCTAAGCTGCCAAGACTGAGTCAAGAAACCGATTTCACGAGCTGATACTAAGCCGAAACCCGTTTATCCACGCACCAACTCACAAAAGGGAACCATCGTCCCCAGTCTTGGACGGCTCAACGGCCTATCCGTGTGACTAAGACTCCTCTGGAATCATCATTATTTTTGATGAAGGGGAACTCAAATTTCAAATTTACCAAAGCCACAAGGTCCTTGATATAATCTAGTAGCGTATGTAACATATAGTAGAATGCATACAGGGAGAGATGGTGATAGCAATGAGCATATGGGGAACTGAGATGAAATAATGTGCAAACACCGTGGGGCTTGGATGATGATGCCCAGTCAGTGGGACCAAGAGCTTCTTCCTGCGCTCAAAAATTCATCAGCCAAGATATAAAAGATAACAAGCAATGAATAAAGCATTTAAGCATAGTTATCAAAGCATGAATCATATGTATATGGCATGAATAGCACGAGTTAAATCATGACATTGCAAAGCATCATTATTTGTTGTTTGTCATAAGGATGACAATCTTGGCTAATCAAGATTTGGAGTTGAATGATCAAGATCTGATAATGCCCAGCGGCAGAGTGATCGGGGAATGATAATGCCTATTGGCAAAGTGATCAAGAAAATCAGCAGGAGTTGATTAAAAAGATCTAAAGATGAACGATAATCAAGAGATATGAGGAAATGATAATCAAAATGCCCAGGGTGGCATGTTATGAGAATATCGGGAAGAATCAATAGATTGATAGCAATAAGTGGAGAGAGGTCTCATCCCGTGCTCCTGGTCCTTACAAAGTTGTTCCTGCAAAAGCACCATCAGAAAAATACAATGCAACTTTTTTGGATTTTGAAATATACAAATTTTTATGAGTTTTGAAAAAGATATTCAAATTTTTATGGATTTTGGAAAATATTTCAATTTTTATGGATTTTAGACAAGAAATATTCAATTTTTTTTGTTTGAATTTTGGTTAGGAAATATTCAATTTTTTTGGATTTTTCACAAGAAATATATATATTTTTTGGATTTTTCACAAGAAATATATTTTTTTGGATTTTGGTTTAGACATAGCTAATGCAGCATCAAAGGGTGTTTAAACCATTAATTGGGGGTCCTCGTTCCTTCCCTTTTTGCTAAAATTTCCCAAAGCCGGGCGTGCATTAAAAGTGGCATCCTATAATCGACTGTCCTTGATTAACGGTGCCCCTACCAAGGCCATACCTGAGAAACATTCGGTCTTGGAGGAAGGAGAGAAGAATAATTGAGGATAAGCTTTGTGCAGGATGGGAGATGTCGGACTTGAATTCCTTCCAAGGTGTTTCCCTCAAAGAGGTAGCCTGTTGCGCTGGGGCTTTATGCCTTTGATTTTTAGACCCTTGACATGCATACGACCAGGGTTTTCCCTGCGGGGACTTTGCCACTCTTGTCATGCCATAATTCATAATTTTGCTTTATCAAAATTTTTGTGACTTGATTTTCATAGTAGCCCTTTTGGCGAGATGTATATCATGAAAACTCATATGAAAACTCATTTTGATTTTGGGTCAAGACTGCCCCTATTTGAGACTCCTCTCGTATTGGGGATTACCGATTGGTCATCTCATCCGTCAACCTCTTGCCCCTGCATTCGGCCGAATAAAGAAGAGAAAAAGACTTTCAGGGATTCTCATGGCATGGCCAAGGTAGCAACGGTGTTTTATCAAAGAGCCGGCTAAGGACGCCGTGAAGTGTGTGGAATGCCCAGCTGAGGGTTGCTCTTAACAAGCGGGGAGAGAATGTCGAATTCCCAGCGCGGGGTTCTTATAACCACAGGTGCTGCATAGCAAGCCTAAAGACTCTTTTTAAACAATGATTCAATTAAGATAGATAAAGATCTAAAACACCACTCTTAATCTTGTTAAGAAGCACTTCATTTTGAAAATCATGCGTGAAGTAATGAGGGAATGATATCATAAAATTGCGTACTTACGCCAATATGTTACCTTACAACCTTCGTTGAAGCAGCTGCCGCGAGAGGCGATCTTGATCATCGTGGGATATTCCTCTTTTGCAGTCAAAAGAATTGGAAGCAAAGGATTTGAAAGTGGCTTAACAAGAAGGAGTGGTGCCAAGACCAGACTCAGACGAATAAGGAGAAAAGGAAGAGAGACGAGGGCTAGAATTCCCTCGTTAAGGCGCGGTGACCCTGATCACATGAAAGGTCTACAGAAGAAGCGGAGAATTAGAAGGAGGAGTGAGGACTAAAGCCTCGGAAGCAGTGGGAGAAAGGGCAGATGCCCACAGCAGTGGATGTGGAAGAAGTTGGGTCGGACCCTTGGTCAGGAGGAATCAGAAGAAGAAATTGATAGGTGGAAAGAGGCGGATCCGGAGGGTCTGGCGGCAGAGGAGGAGAATCGTGATAGGAGGAATCATCCGGAGGCTCCGGAGGGATGACGAAAGGAGGGACGCGATGCCCTGGGAAAAAATAGGGGAAAAGATGATGGAAAAGGAAGAAGAAAATGAATGATGTGATATTCTGGAAGATCAGAAAGATGAATTGGAAGAAATATGGAGGGTCCGGAGGTTCCGGAGGAAGAAAATGGAAAGGGGCGTCGTGCCCGAAGGAAAGGTATGAAGGATCTGGAGGTTCCGGAGGAATGAGAAGGGAAGGGACGCGATGCCCAAAGAAGAGGGAAACAGAATCCGGAGGTTCCGGAAGAATAAGGTGGAAAGGGGCGCGATGCCCTGGGAGAAAGTCCGGAGGTTCCGGAAGAATAAGGTGGAAAGGGGCGCGATGCCCTGAGAGAAAGTCCGGAGGTTCCGGAAGAATAAAGTGGAAAGGGGCGCGATGCCCTGGGAGAAAGTCTGGAGGTTCCGAAAGAATAAAGTGGAAAGGGGCGCGATGCCCTGGGAGAAAGTGAGAGAAATCCGGAGGGTCCGGATACAAGAGCTGAAAAGGGACACGATACCCTGAGAAGAGATTGGGGAGGGGGCAACGCCCGAGCAATGTAAGGGGACCCACAGATCCCAAGGATGAAGATGAATAAGATGAGAAATGCGGAATATCCGGAGGTGCCGGAAGGCGGAGAAGATACGGGTTTGGAAACCCGGGAATCAGGAGGTGTATGCAAAATGATGGATGCGATGAATGCAGTGAATGCGCGAATGCAACAAAATGCGTGAGATGCAAAGAAGATGGAGAATGTGAAGGGTGAGAGGACGAGATCCTCCTCCTAACCCCGGGAATGGCCCATGAAGAAAAAGTGATAGAAATGGATGCATAGAAGGTGGAACAAATAAGGGACGGCCCCTTAGCACTAAGATAACTGCCCCTCCACGGCAGTGAAAGTGTATAATCAAACGGCCCAATGGAAGAAGCTTCAATAATAAATGACAACCCCCTTGGAAGGCAAGGATCAATAATGTAAGGGAGTTGGAAAGTTGATACAGGAAGCATTGCCATGCCCATTGATTTGAACGGAATAGGAATTTGCCCCTTGTATGGAAGAATGGATTTAAGATTTGAAAACTGGAGCAAGGGGTGCCATGCCCGGCCCTTGGATGGCATCGACACTTGGCATTCTTCTCTGAGCAATGGCGGCGACTTGGCTTCTTCGACCATGCTTGGCACAACAACCCGGATTGGCATCCGGTAAATAAATTCTGGCATCTTGAACAGCACGGTAGTGGCCAAATTCTTCTTACCCGGCTTTTGCTCATCTTCGGCACAAGTACTTTCAGAAGGCCGCCCGTTCCGAGTAGTAAAGGGGGGTGAAGCGGAGGCGGAAGGTTCCATGGATGGTGGAGGTATAGTGGAAGGTGTTGGAGAAAGGGTGAGTGGAAGCGAAGGTTCAAACACGTCGAGCTTCCCCCTTTGCTCGGAAGCAGCAGGGGTTGGCTTGAGTGCAAAAAGGGGTGGACCTTGCTCAGGATTAGCCACGGGTAAGGGTGATAGGTTAAATGGTGGAATAGGGGAAAGGCCTAGCAAAGCTGGTTTTGGCGTTACAGGGATAATGGACGGCTTAGGTAGCGAACAAAGAGGAGGGGTAATAGAAGGCTCGGTAGAGACCGGCGTAGTGGAGGGTGATGGAGGTTCGGCGGAGGCCGGTGGAGTGGAGAGTAGTGGAGGTTTGGCGGAGGCCGATGGAATAGAGGTTAATGGTGTAAAAGGAAAGGGTTTGGTGCGCTGAAAATGTCGGACGGGGCGAGAGGTGTCAGGTATAGGGGAAGGCGCATGATGCACCGGTGTGGGTGACTGGAGTATCGACCCATCATCGTAACACCAAGTATTGGGGTGAGGAGGAGACTCATGGTGCGGCGGTATGGGTGATTGGAGTATCGACCCATCATTGTAACACCAAGAGGTCTCATAAATGGGGGTCGGATCGGGGACTGTGGCATAGTCCTGAGCATAGGGGTCTTCTGACAGTGGAGGAAGAGGATGGCGAAGGAAACTCGGAAGGGATGCCTGCGGAGCTTCATCATCGTATACCGCTTCAAGTTCTTCAATTGCCGATTCTTCATCATCAAATGCAAGTGGACACCGTAGTGGAGGCGTATATGTGGATGGAGGAATGTAATGATGTTGCGTATGTGGAGGTGGAAGGCCATATGAATGAAGTGTGCGGATGGGTGGAGGGCGGACGGTGTCCACTTGATCGTCGAAATCTGCCGGCTGTTGCTTGCTTGAGCTGCCGATACCATAATCATCTCTCCTATCCTTCCATTCTTTCTCCATCTTAGTAATATTATCCAAAGCGACATGGAGAGGATTGACCGGAGTAGGAGGAGCCATAACCCTTCTTAATTGTTCCTCCATCAAAGTGACTTTATCAAGAAGGGTTTGTTGGAGGGGTGTAACTTGAGCAACCAAGGGTTGGCAGGGCCTTGAAGGAGGGGTGGCATAAAAAGGCCGTGGAGGGGAATTAACGGGATGACCCGCAGAAGAACCCGGATGGGCCGGATTGCAAGAAATAAATGGGCCTCGGGGCCGTGATGGAGGAGGAATAGAAGGAGGCGGGTGTCGGACCACCCGGGGAGGAATGTGAATAGAAGAGGATGGGTAATGGGCTACCCGATTAGGATTGTGAATAGAAGAGGGAGGTGGGTGATGGGCCACCCGAATAGGATTAGAAGGAGGATGAGATGAAGGAGATGCACCCTCAACGGCGGCCTTAAGGGCTTGGATCTGTTGAGGGGTGAGATGATCTAATGCATGAATGATTTGGGAGACCTTCTCATCGTTGGGAGGAGACAGTCCCGAAGGAGTAGTGGCCTGAAATTGAGTAGGGGAACCATGAGAATGGACATTGCCCATGGGCCGGGCATGACCATAAGAATGAGGATGTGGTCCCTTGAAAGTATGGTGAGAATTGTGACGAACATGTTGAAATTGAGGGGAATAAGATGTGCACGGTTGTGCATCCTCATGAATTGAATTAAACATGTTGTTTTGTTTATGGTAAGCCATTATTCAATCAAAGTTCAAAATAATATGCAAAAAGCACACAAGTTGGAATGGTTACCTTTGATCTTAATTTATTTGAACCTTGGTGAATTAATGAATTTTAACAAAGTTTGGTGTGATTCACACAAGGGAGGATCCTAGTTTCAATATGGTTTGAACTCCGGTGCCAACTAGGAACACTCTCTCACCGTGTATAGGCCAACTAACTCGGGACTTCAAAAGGGTACAACCTGCCCGGCGTCCGTGAGGGAATCCACAGGTGCGGGGACTTATGGAGGCTTGGTTTGGGAACTTCCAATCCAAAGAGACGGAATACTCAATGGAGGGTCCTTCCTTCACCAAGAGGGTGTGTGGAATCCTAGTGTAGAGAGAGGAGGTCTCTCAAACCAATGCAAAGATGAATGAATGCAGCAGGGTAAACAAGCCAACCACAGCAATATAATCAATCAACAAGTATAAGCATGAATCAGCATGAAAACCCACACACGGGGAGGGTTCTGCAAACCCACAGTAAAAGGCGCCCTGGCAGGGGGCGCTACCAACAAAGAGACGACAGGGTCACTGTCGTGAATAACTGTGAGGGGGCCCAGGGGCAGCGAAAAATGCGCCTTAGAGTGAGGCGCTATAAGTAAAAGGACGCCCCTGCCAGAAGGCGTCAAATCCAGAAAAACGCCTTGACGAGAGGCGCTAAGCAATAAATAGACGCCCTGGATGAGGGCGTTAATTCACAAGCGCCTCTGGCTGAGGCGTTAATTCCCCAGGAAAGCTCCACGTCCAAAAATATCAAGATACTCACAGTCACAACATAATCATGGCAATCAATATGAACGATACAGCATGCTCATCAAAATTTTGAATAAGTGGAATTTTCAAAAAAAAAAATCTAACAAGCTGACAGATCACTTGGGGAGCGTGCAAGGCACAATGGAGGGTGCCCGAGGGGCACAAAAAGGAGACGCACCGAGGGTGCAAAAGGGGAGATGGCACACGTGGGTGCCTAAGGGGAAAGGGTAATCAAAAGAAAAACGAAAAGGGGTCCCACCGTGATCGTCAATTTGTGGATTCAATTAAAAATCCACTTATGAATGAATAGAAATAATGAATAAATAAGCAATGTAAGGCACAAATAAGCACGAGGTGCTAAGATGGAGTTTGTGATCGCCAGAGACACGAGGCCTCAAAAGATATAACAAATAATAAACATGGAGGGATCGCGAAAAATACCTTGAATGCGGGTGATGTGAGTGCTCCTTTCTCTTCCGATCGGCCGGCCGACGAAGAGAGTTCTCCTTATTTGATTACCCTTGCAAAATACCAAAGACAACACCAAAAGATCGGATTAGAACCAAGGTGAGTGTAGCATCAATTCATGATTAAGGGTGAGCATGAAAATTAATGGAGAAGAACACACCTTATGGGTGTTAGCCCTTAAACCCCTATGCAAAAGGGTAGGTAAAAGGTGATATGATGAATGATGAATAAAAAAAATGTAGATAAGTGCAAGGTGAAGAGTGCACTGTGGGAGTTCTGTGAAAAATACTCAACGTGGTTGAGTAATAAAAATATGAAGATGCAACATGCATGAACTAATGATAAAAATAAAAGAAAAAGAAATAAAAGAACAGGAGCCTGCGTGAGCCTCTGGCTTTGAATGATAGATGGGGAGGAAGCCGGATGAAGATGAAGACTTGAGATGCAGCAGCTTCTCCTTCGGCCAGCCGCAGCACAGCAACCTGCAGGAGAAAGAAAAAAAGAAAAAAAGAAGAAGTCGAGAAGCCGAAGGGGATCGAATCTTATTAACAGAGCCGCCGGCTCTATTAAATAGAACAGATCAAATATAGCGGGAAAGAGTCCAAAGAGGGAAGGATTAAGATGGGGAAGTGACCAAACAAAGCAAGGACTCTCTGGGAAAGGCTGCGTTCGTTTAGAACCCAAAAGGTGAAACACGACTTGGACACGGGCGTCAATTCTTAATTTGACGACCTATCAAAGGGGCGTTATTAAAAACACGCCTTAGATAAAGACGTTAATTCAAAAATCAATTTTTAGAAATAGATGAAACACGTCTGCGTCCAAGGCGTGATTTAAAACGCGCCCTATCAAGGGACGTTAATTCAATATATTCAAAATAGGGTCAATTTTTATTTTTTAATATTATTTTCTCATTTTTTAGGTGGAGGTGCATCTCGTTGCGCTGATTCCAACGACTATTTTTGCGTATTTTTCTGACACCCGGAAGGCCACCAAATCACCTCTGGAAGAGAGTGGAAAATAATATAAAAAAATCAATTTGAAAAAGTGACGACCGTGCATAGGTCGTGAATTTGATTTTTGATTTTTTTATTCTTTTCAAATTCAAAATAACGTCTCACGGTAGGTCGTTAATTACAAAATAATTCCGAAAAATTCTCAGAAAAATCTAGAAAAATAGAAAATGAGTAGAATTGACGCCTCCATAAATAGTCGTCCATTTTTAAGAAACGCCCAAGGCTAAGTCGTTATTTAAAAGACGTCCCAGTCAAGTCGTTAATTCTAGAAAATTCATAAAAATAGAGAAAAATGCCCAGAAAATCCATAAAAATCCAAAAAAATAGGAAAAAATAGGAAAAGAGAGGAAAAAGGGAGAAATCCAAGAAAAGTGGAAAAAATCACTTAAATAAAGCTAATTTGAGGGTCAAATCGGGGCATTACAAGATAATATGAGATGTATCCATAGTAACGTCAATTTTGACGTGTCTACAGTGGGTTGCCTATATATAGGACCCCATCTCCCCATTTGAAGTTAATCAAAATCAATCAATGAATGAAATCTGAGAATTTAGTCCAACCTAATTATTCTTGTGGTGAGAAGCCATTAGAGTGGAGTGAGAAGCTTCCCTCCCCTATCTCTCTCTCTCTCTCTCACTCTCTCTCTAAGAAGAGGAGGGCGCCCCCCTCTCTCTCCTCCCCTCCCTCTCTCTCCTCTACATCATCAACCCTCTCTCTCCCCCTCATTATTCATCCTCCCAACTACCCCCAACCCTCATTACTCCACCCCTAGTCCCAAGAGACCCTCCACCAATCCATACTCCACCACTCAACCACCAACTACCCAATCCTCTTCCCTAAGCACCCTCTCATCTCCCAAGGGAGAATTCTTCACTCCCCAAGCACCCCTTCCCTTCCCCAATACAACCCCTCCCATCCCCAAGATAAAAAAAAATTAATCCCACCCGTAAACCCATTTTCAAATATCCTTTCCCTCTCACCAACCATCTCAAATTCGCAGCTCCTCTCTCACCCACTGTAAACACCCCATTCCAGCCCCCATTCTCCCCATTCTCAAACCTTGAAGCACCCCCTCCCAGACCCCCTCATAGCTAGAGGTTGCCCCCATACACATCCACCTCATTTCCCCTCCCATATACCCCATTTCCCCCCATCATCTTCAACCTGCAGTTCTCAGTTCGGAGGAAGCAGAGAAGCTGCGGATTGCAGAGGCTAGCCCATCGTCTCCTCGACGAACATGGTGGCAAGTTCTATATTTCTGGAAATATCATCAAGTCAGCTTCGTAACCGTGGTGGTGTCGTCCCTGTCCGAGTTTGTAGCTGCCCGGAAGAGCCATCATCGTCGGACTGCACTTCTTCCTCCTGACAGTCAACCTGAAGCATCGTTCAGAGACTGCCACGGCCATCCTCCTGAGGATCTGGAGGCGGGACTTAGCTGGGAGCTTCTACAACGAGCCAACTTTGAGGAACTAAAATGGTATCCCGTTTGGCATCCGGAGCTAAGATTTATCAATTTTCTCCTACAGGTGCGCAGTTCTGTCTCCTCTGGAACAGAACCGACCCCTGTCCACTATTTGAGCTCTCCCCATCTTCTCTGACATCCTCTGGCATCCCCGTTGGTCTTGTTTAGAAGAGGACTCAACAACAGTTCCAACGACTCCAACCACGCCTGATTCCGAGCTCTGGAGTGTCCGTAGTGTCTTCATCTTCTAGCTGCAGTGGTGCTGAGACAGTCAGAACCAGAACTCAGGGTACCTGTTCGTGCCTCTGCCCCGACCAGCACAGTCAACGAGGAAATTTCACAAAATTTGGACGTCTTCCGGGGTCACCTACGAAGATTCTCCAGCTGGTCTCATCGCCAACAAAATTCGGGACTGGCTTCAGCAGCATCAACTTCAACTATCTGTCCCTGGTTCCTGAGAACGGGCAGAGTCGGCAACCTCCATCGTTTAGCTTCTATTTTAGTCTTTCCCCTCCCCGCTTGGCCGGCTGAGCGCCCCTCCCTGCGTGGAGGTATATTTTGGTTGTAATCCAATTTCCCGCCCCTAGTCCAACCCCCTTGCAAGGGGCGTAGTGCATGTAATTTGATTTAATCAGGTTGAAGCTTCATCGGCGCAGCGTGCGGGTGCATACCCACGCCTCCCTGCTCGCCATCGTCTCCGACCGGGATCGGCGTCTTCACGCTGATTAGGTGAGCTTCTGGCCCCCCCTCCCTTTGCTTGTTAATATTACTTAATTAGTATTGCTTCTTAACTCCATCGGACGGTGAGTGAGCGCTCGTTTCGAATTTGCTTGTATTTGAGTGGCTACCGCGGGTGAGTTGTGAGAGTGACCCTTCAACCCATGCCTTCGGCGTGCTGACCGCCTGTGAATTTGGGCAACCTCTGGCCCTTAAGGGTCCTCCCCAACCCAGCCATACCCTTGGGAACCTCCGGTCCAACCTCGAACCATCACCCCATTACCGGTCCACCTACGGACCCGAGTGTGCCAAACACGAGTGAGTCCGCTTGTGTGACATTGCCAAGTCATTGCGTTGCTTACAATTTAGGTCCTAGTTTGTGTCACATCACTAAGGTGACCACTTAAAATAAAACACTCAAAATAGATATAAATTGATAAATGCCCTTGCTGCTTGACGATCCTCGTCATTGTTTAAGCTGATGCTTGTTGTGGTTGCCGAGTGTTCTCCTGATAACTGTTTTCGTGGGATGGGTCGTTTCTCCTTTCCCTGTGAGACGGAAGTGACGTTCCCTTGTTTCGGAGGTGTCGGACTTGTGTTCACTTTGGTGCCGTGCTTGTTCTTTGGATCGATATGTCTTGAGATCCTGAGCGTGTGCCTATGATTGTGGTCTGGCAGTGTTCCTCTGAGTTATGTTTTTCGTGATTTGTGTTGCCGTGTTCTAGGTGTTGGTGTTGGCTGGAGCTTGGTGATCATTGCCAGCGTTTGGGTTTGTTCTTCCCTGTTTCTTCCTTGTTAGCTCCTTTAATTTTGAGGATGAAATTCATGTAAGAGGGGGAGGACTGTAAGACCCTGAGTCTTTCGAATCTTTATCGGAGAGTTTCGGATCGCTTTTGTGGGTCCTGAGTTGTGTTTTACGATCCACGTGAATTTCTCTCGTACTAGTTACGGAACCCCGTGGTGAGTTTATTGTCGAATTCATCGACACGAGGACGCTACAGTTGCATTGTATTCTTTCCGAGGATCGTTTAGACTATTTTTTTCATATTTTTCTGAATTAGTACATTTTCGGGCTGAAAATCAGATTTTACAAAAATTACTAAATTTCCCAATTTCCTTTTTCTTATTTCTTCTTCACCCTCTCTCCTCTCTCATTTCTCACGTTTGCACTCTCTCTCCCCGTTCTCTCTCCTTTCTCTCCCTCTCCCCCAGGCGCGTGACCGAGGTGGAGGCGGGCGAGGTGAGGATGCCGTGGAGTTGCTGTGACGCGTGATGGTGCGAGGATCGAGGTGTGGTTGTCGCGATCCCTTGGTGGATTCAAAGTCGACGTGTTTGGTTCATTTGATCGATTTCGGCATGATTTAGTCGCTTCGGCGTGCTAGAACTTCAGTAGAGGTAGGGAGATGGACGCCCTACTCTTCTTCTGCATTTCCCCGCGATTTGGAGCCGAATCATGCGAGAACGAGTGGGTTTTACCTCGTTTTGGGTAAAAGCATGTTCGGAGGGTGTGAGACAAGTTCGCCTCTTCTGGCGATGGTTTCTTGCTAGATTAGTTTCATTTGAACTCCTAGCATGTCAGCGTTCTATTTTCGCTGGCTTCATTGTGATTGGTGGTCATTTGGGACCGGTGTGATCCCGGGAACCCATGTGACTCATTTTGGGTCGATTCGGTAGAATCGCTCGTTTCTTGTGTTTTTGGTGTCAAATTGATCCCTTCCGGTCCGTGGAAGGCTTAACTCATCCTTAGGGTTGTTTCCCCGTCGTTTAGAAGCGATTGGGGCGTGGAATGGTCGGATTCGGCCATTCCCCATATTTTTCCCGCCGTAACGCTTTAGCCGTCTTACCAGAGACCATTTTTAAGGCTTTAGCGGTCCTTGGGTGACTGTTTCGGCTTTTTGAACAGTAGGTCGGTTCAGGTCTTCGCGGTCGTGCGATAGACCATTTTTTGAGATAGCGGTCCAGTGGACGACCGCTAATCTCCGTCTGCGGTCGTACGATAGACCGCTATTCCGGGGGTGTATGTCAGTTTGGCTATGCAGTCGTGTGATAGACCGCTAAGCTGGGATTGGCGGTCTGAGAGACGACCGCTAATCGTTGTGTGTGTCGGTTTAATAGTTTTAAGTCGGTTCGGGCTAGTGGTCCTAGCCTTGACCGCTAAGCGCTCTTAGCGGCCCTATGGGAGACCACTAGGCTGTTTGACTGTTTTGAGTCGATTAGGGGTTGACTGGGTTTAGCGGTCGGGTCCATGACCGCTACAGTCTTCTGGCGGCCCTAAGGTAGACCGCATGCCCCTATGCTTTTATAGTTCTGATCGTTGAATCTCTGAGTGTAGCGGACATGTCCTAGACAGCTTATCTCAGTGAGACGGCCTATGTTTAGACCGTTTGTTATCTTGGTGCGGCCCTTTTATGAACCACCCAATGTCTGTATTCTCTATGTGAGGGTAGCTGATCTTTGGCTGACTGCCTGGTTCACCTGGCGAACAGGCAGATGACCGTTTACTTCCCAGAGACTTATTTTCCGGATGTTTGGCCTCCAATTGTCTTGGCTTAACCTTGTGGTTTGCCCGTTGTCATGTGGATGTCTTAGATATCCTATGAGGGCAGTGGCCATGTTGTGAGGTAGCCGGAAGTGCCATTATATCGAGCTGTATTCCGTGATACTTCAGAGTCATGATTGGTTCTGGTCAACACGGTGTGACCCAATGGTTGACATGTGACTTGTAAATATCTCGGTGATCTGGTATGGATCGAGACATGAGTTTTGGATGCCTGGAGGTATCGTCTTACCTCGGTTTGCATGTCCATGTTGAAGTCCCGCGATCAATGACACCCAAGAGGGGGGTGAATTGGGTGTTTACCAATTTTAAGAAAACTTTTGGCTTTTTACAAAATATGTGGTAAACAATAATTAGCAATTGAAAACTAATTAACCAATTCTCTCATACTCACCGTTCCCACACTACCATACAACGAAAACAATCAAACCACACAAATAACATACAATGCACAGCGGTTTTTAAGGTGGTTCGGATGCAACTACGGCAATCCTACGTCCACCCCTCACCAAACCCGGTGAGGCTTCACTCGGGGATAAATCCCCAAACAGAGACAACGCTCCAACACACACACACACACGGAGATGAACTCCAACATGATCCGATAACCGGATCACAACCACACACACAAGATCGAACGGATCTAAAAAGACCCTCACACACACAAACACACATCTAGGAAGATCCACGTACACACACGAATCAATTACAACACACACACAAACAACCACGGATCCAACACGATCCACACACACACAAGTTATTGCGGTTTATGATGAAACACAAATATGAGACTTAAAGCACAAGACACCAAAGTAAATAGACCATAGTTTAGAATGCTCCTGATTTAGGCTCCCCCTGAGTGTATGCTCCGGATGTTCGCGTTGATTCCTTCTTCACCTGAATAGCTTGAGACTCAGCTTGAATGACCTTGTATTGGATGTAGGTTTCCTTGCACGGAGTACTGTTCACTGCTACAGTACTTCTTCTTCTCTTCACTTGGACAGCCTTCCCTTAAGGTCTTCTTGAGATCCTTGCTTGATTGGAACTCCCTGGCTTTAGAAGATTACTGAATGGCTTCAGTTGATGCTTGAACGGCTTCGATCAGATGAAGAACTTGGTGGAAGGAATGTTGTTCACGATCGTTGCACCAACCTTCGTTTGATAGCTACTATCTTGATCTCTCTAGGTTGATTTGGTGTTGCTTCAATTCATGGGAAGATGAAGGCTTCAAAATAGATCTTGGATCTTCAACTATGATGAGGCTTTGATCTTCGAATCACTGTTTACGGCTACAGTGATATTCCTCCTCTTCCTTGAGCCAACTTGATCTCTCTTGTTCTCTTGGAGCCTCTTTAGGTTTAAGACCTCAAAGAGAGGTTTTATAACCCTTGGAAGGTTAGGAGACAAGTCCCAGACCTAGATCCACAAAATCTGGGGTGATTGGGAGCATTGAGATTAAAGAAATGGGGTGAAGGACCTCTTTTCGAACTTGACACAAAAGTCAACAAAGGAGGGCCTCGGGGCTGGCGGTCGACCGGTGGAGGGCTGGCGGTCGACCGGAATTTTACAGGTTTCAGTCCGTTGCTTGTTGGGAAAAACGGTTGACCGCCCCTGTCTAGGCGGTCGACCGCTGCTGGCGGTCGACCGGTCCTGGACCGGCGGTCGACCGCTGGCAGGGGAAGCCCCGGGTTTCTCCCGTTCAGCCCTTTAAACCCTTGAGCAGCTCATTCACGTTTGTGGCATCAAACTCCTTCGACCTTGAGGATTTGTACTGAGTATATGGACCAATGGTTCTTGACAGTAAATGACATATACCACCTATTTTGGATTGCAGAGGAGCATGGTGCTTATCCACACGTTTGGTTTACCAGGTGGCTACCATGAGTTGATCCTGCAAGTAAAATAGTCATAGTTAATACCATGCTTGTTCACATTAAAGAGATTATGAAACCTCTTGCCTCTTGCAAACCCAACATAAATAATAAGATGAATGAGCATAATCATCAAGAACATGTGTAATCATCACAGGTTTAGTTATCATCATTAAAGCACACATTAAGTTTAGTTATCATCAAAACCATAACTTAACAATTACAACAATCATCAAAACCATAACTCAACAATCTCACCCTTTTTGATGATGACAAACTTATTGATGATGACAAACTTAATGATAAACTTATGATGATATAATAGTGGTCTTCTCCCCTTGTCACACACAAATATCAATTTTCTCCCCCTTTGACATAATCAAAAAGTGGGATAATGCAACACTTTCTTGCCCTGGGACATGATCAACAATATCATCAAGCTGAAAGAATCCAAAAGAGGACGAACAAGCTTATCTTCCTTTGAGGCAACAAGAGCCCATCTTAGCAAATCAGAACAAGCAGCAAGGGCAAATCATGGATGAACAAATCACATGATTCCAAACAGATGAGATCAATTGGTGATAGTTTCACAAGACAATATGATACCATCCAACATAAATTCAATCAAGCATATGTTGATGCCAATTGAATGGAATGATTGGCCTCAAGGATGGGAGACAATGGAGATGTTCACAAGATGAGGCATTCAGCAAGATAGCATTCAAAAACTAGATCCCATACCATATTTTCACAATATGAAAGAGCAGGATAGCACAACAAAAGATTTTCGTTTATTTTCAAATTTTTGATTTTTGTAATATCTGGAAATGCATAAGAACACAACGCAAGCATGTGATGACACTATGAATGCAAGCATGATACCAATGGAAAGCAAAGACCCCATAGGGCAAGTGTAAACAAATTGAAGTCCAAATTTGTGGGATTTTCAGTGATTTGCAAATTTTTAATTTTCTTATGAAGTGCATGAGGCTATATATGATACCAATTGAAGTCCAAATTTGTGGGATTTGCAGTGATTTGCAAATTTTTTATTTTCTTATGAAGTGCATGAGGCTATATACAAACAACTGATGAGACATGATAAGCACACAATGTAGTCAGACAGATACGTATATATAGACATGCAAGTATATCTCTCCCTTACGAATTGAAGAAGGGAGTGGGTATAAGAAGGATGCAAGAGAATCATGATAATCGAAATGCACATGTGTAGCACATGGGAGGTTGTGCAATCATATAGGAGAATCATGCAATTGCTAATGTAGTCAATCAACTTTCTGAATACATATTAAATCAAATTTCTAGATGTGTAAGTGAGAAACATGAAAAATGATAGTTGCAATATGGATATTCAGATTTTCAGATTAACACAAAGAGACATTTTACAAACTGCACTTCAATTTTGAGAACAGCGTATTGGAGGCTACGCTCTACCACAATGAGTTTTCAGCATCATTTTTCAACTCAAGATAGACAGCTGATCAGGTTCAAGATGATTCCTTTTTATGCGAGTAGACGCATGGAGCTCATGCCAGAATCCCCGGTTACTCAGAATACTGAACCATTTCACCTCATTTTGAATAGAGGTACTAGTCAACACTTTTCAGATATGAACCACATCACGTCTTAGGTGACATGTGTCCAGTTTACTCAGTGAGATCGAGCATTACTCTATCTTTCATTTTCATTTCAGATTTTTCAACAAGGATGGGTAGGCAGCTTTTTCCTCAATTGTCTCTTCATTATACATGCAGCAAGTTTAATATCTCAAGAGTGTTGAAAAGAAATTCATATACCCTTATCTTTAACACTCATTTTCACATTTTGTGCAAGAAGTGTGCGAATTTGATTCAGCATGTATACCGAAAACATCATGAACACATAACAAGACAGCTCCCCCTAAATAGATGCACTTATGAAATAAGAACTCCCCCATAGTGTACATCAAGAAACACTCCAATAATGACTCAAATGTAGCATTATTTATCAAGAGGACATAAGGTCATAGAAGTGCCAAATGATGGGGTTTAATAGCATATAATAGCACACAGGCACACATTGGGAGTTTATGCAAATGCACTATGGCATGCATGCGAGCAATGTGATGTCAATTTGATATCAATTGAATGGACAATTTGATACCAATTAAATGGATGCTAACTGAATGAACTAAGTGCGACTGATGCATGAGTTCCAACGCAATACAATGTATAAGCATATAAGGATGCGATGCATGGGCAAAGTGATTCAGACTTTTGATATTCATGTGCATGATCTAAAAACACCTTATTCATTGAATTTTGATGCATGCAACCTATAACTATGTGAGGATGGAATGCAAGATAAAAAGTAACACTATATACAAGAGAGCAATTCAGATTTGAAAGATGAGCATGGGACATTATTCATCATAAGTGGTTTATATACAAAGGTGTAGAAATCACTTGGCATGCAGTGGAATAATTTATTGCCAGAAATTATTAAGAACATATGTTCAAAAGTTTTGAGATCAATCACAAGTCATTCAGGAGTTGGCATTTCCATTGCAGAACTCTTCACTTCAACAAGGATCAATTTTAGAAATTATGAAGCAATTCATCATGAGCATGTTGCAGTTTTAATTAGATATCACTCATTCAATAGGGAATAGCATTCACTTCAGCTTGTTTAGCTAGCAAGACCACCTTTGACAAAAATATGAGTCTTAGAAAGATTCAGTGAAGGTGCAATGTTCCTCTTTATGACATGAGGCTAGCAAACAAGGAGCAAATAATAGCATCAGAAAAATTCTATCAAGGTCAAATAATCAATTTCTTCCAGTTCTGGTACAGAGCGGAGAACTTTGGTCCAAAGACCAACTCACGCATAATGAGAGTTTCCAGGTGAAGATAATCCACCTTTTCACTACTCAGTATTTGATATACCAGATACAGAATTAAGCTTAAACGTGCTCAAGCAATCAGATTGAAGGATGTTCAAAGGTCAACATAAAGTTTACGATTTTAGTTTCAATCAACCAATAAGCAAGTTATCACAGCAGAATGGAGGAGCAATCATTTCAGGTATGTAGGAATGATACATGTCATCAGAATAACATCACAAAGTCCCATAGACTAATGCATGAATTTCCATTTCCATAGCAAGAGGGTGGATTACCTTAATTCAGAAGATAATGCCGTAGGCCTTCAAGCACAAAAATCACCAACCTCACGAAGGTTAGTATTTTAGATTTATGTTTCATTACCTTGGCCTTGAGAATCCATTTCTTCCAAGCCTTTCACCTATTGAACCCATTCTTGATCAAAAGATGCGGGCTTTTCATACCATGCCTTGTGTACTTGCTTCAACATGTACAAGACTTTCACCACATTGTACTTGAGTCAATCCTGGAGGTTGTTCTACATAAAGTAACCCTTCTTCTTGTAGCAACTTGAGAGGGTTCTCATCATTTTCATCCTTGCAAGGTATTCTTCCAGTTGATTTAAGCTCGGTCATGACTAGCCCATCATCATTTGAATTTTGTGTGTGTAATCTGTATCCAAAGACAGAAAGATTTAAGTTGTCAATTTTGATTCAAATTTATTGACAATGGCTTGACAAATTATTTTAACAACCAACATCCCCTAGACAACATGCAATGCATGACTCATGCATGAACCTAAACATTAAGCCCATAAAATGAATGTGGTTGCTCCCCCTTAGTGTGTGCATAAATGCAAGATGTTCAGTTATCATCCAATGCCATATGCAGCCTGTAACTAATTGACTCATAGTACCGGGCGGAGAACTTAGATCCGAAGATCACCTCACGCGTAGTGATAGCTTTCAGACAGGCGAAACCTTCCCTTCCACATGTCACCATTTGATATACTATATAGTCAAAGGTGGTGAAGGTAGGAGGATTACTATGCATTATGACATGAATTCACAATGTTCAACTTATGCATGACAGAGTATGAAAGTGTATGCAAACTCAATATGTGTAGTGAAATCATGATCATGAGAATCTTCAAGCTCTCCTACAACAAAATGATATATGACAAGTGATATATGCACACATATGCAAACAACTATGAATGGAATGTATGTATGGACATATGGAAGACTACATGACTAAAAGACTCAAAATGAATCAAAGCCTTATACAGTCACTGGTGAGAGTAGGAGAGATATCACCTGAGCTTCCAACTTTTAGTTTTTGATTTTTCTTCCAACCTAACTTATGCCACTTGGCCCGAGTGCCTTACCTTCTTGACGAAGACAGATTTCATGCCTTATATTCCCAAGGCACACCTGCAAAACAGATTTCTCATTTACCATTCTTAGGTACCCAAATTCTTTTGGGTCCTTATGGGTTAGCAGCATCATTTGCACATGGTTTCCACTTTTTGACAATATTCAAATTATCATTTTTTATCAAGGGATAACCATGCATTGACTTACAATCATGTTTAGTATGCCCAGATTCACCACAATGGAGACAACACACAGAAGACATTTTCCCATGTGGCCTCTTTGCATGAACATAAGATTTCTCAAATTCATTTCTCCCAGATGTAACCTTTTTTACATTTTTGAAATCATTCATTTTCTTGCATGCTCTCAAATCATCATTCTTCATAATGAAACAGTCATGCATGGCATGTCCAATTTTACCACAGTAAAAACATGAGAGTTTCTTTCTAGGTGGTTGTGTGTGTGTGGCAGAAGTATGATTAACATGCATGGGTGTGTTAGCAACATTTTTAGATTTTTGATGCATGTTGATTTTCTGATTTTTATTTTCTTTTTGAATCCTTTGGATATTCACACTATTTTTCTGATTTGATTGGGTTCTTGATACAGTGGGTTGCTGGGAGTGAGATGTGGAGGTGTTGGGTGCACAATTGTCATGAACAAATGAAGTATATGTTTTACTTTCAAATTTCTTTTTGTTCACAGGATTAAACCTTAGCCCCTCTCTTTGGAAGTTCACTTTCATGCCCAGCAATTTATCCAAGTTTTCTTGACCATTCACAAATTTAGACAGTGAAGCATTCAAGTCAGAAATTTCTTTTTCAAGAGATGAAATATGCAATTCATAGGAAGCCATCTCATTTTCACAAGACTTGACGTGTTCATGTAATTGGGTGTTGATGGTTTTGTAGGTTTCCATTTCTTGTTTCAACACATGCATTTGTTCACATTCATCAACAAGCAGCCCTTTTCCTTTTTCAAGGATGAGCAATCTTTTAGAAATGACATTGTTCAACTCCTTCAGCTTCTCATTTTCTTCTTTCATAGATGCAATTGTTTCTTCATATCTTTGAATATCAATCAAGAAGAATTCATTTTCAGATTTGAGTTGAAGGCATTTATCACATGAAGAAGTTTCATGAATGAATTTTTCAAGATGTTTTAAACTACTTTCAAGCAAGGAATTTTGAATCAATAGAGAACTATTTTCCTTTTTAACTTCTTCTAATTCAAAACACTTATCACAGGGAGCATTCTCAATGGTGATATTTTCAGACTTGTTTTTCAATTTTCAATTTTCTGATTTAACTTTCTTATACTTATCAAGCAACTCTTCATAAGCATTCATCATCTCTTCATAAGTGAAATCATCTTCATTATCAGATTCAGAATTTACCTTCGAGGATGATCCACTTGGTGAGCTTGATTCACTTGGTTGATCACTCCTTTGTTCACTCGTGCCTACCACAAGACATTGGTCTCCATCCTCTTCTCGAATTTTGGTTAGGCCATCCAAGATATCCTTCGCGGATCTGTAATGGGAGACAAAAGGGAAATTATTAGAATTGACTGCAGCCGTAAATAACTTCAAGACTAAACAATTTTGATCATGTTTAAACTCTTGATTTGCAGTCCAGACATTTTTATCTTTAGGCAATTCATAAGGACCATGTGAGATAAGATTCCATAGCTTTGGGTCATATGAGTTGACAAGACTACACATTTTACCTAACCACAAATCGAAATTGCAACCATCAAACACCGGTGGAGAATTCAAGGTGTACATAATGGTGGTCATTGATCTGGATCACTCTAGATCGTTAGATCTATGAAATTAGAGCCTTGGCTCTGATACCAATTGAAGTCCCGCGATCAATGACACCCAAGAGGGGGGTGAATTGGGTGTTTACCAATTTTAAGAAAACTTTTGGCTTTTTACAAAATATGTGGTAAACAATAATTAGCAATTGAAAACTAATTAACCAATTCTCTCATACTCACCGTTCCCACACGACCATACAACGAAAACAATCAAACCACACAAATAACATACAATGCACAGCGGTTTTTAAGGTGGTTCGGATGCAACTACGGCAATCCTACGTCCACCCCTCACCAAACCCGGTGAGGCTTCACTCGGGGATAAATCCCCAAACGGAGACAACGCTCCAACATACACACACACACGGAGATGAACTCCAACACGATCCGACAACCGGATCGCAACCACACACATAAGATCAAACGGATCTAAAAAGACCCTCACACACACAAACACAGATCTAGGAAGATCCACGTACACACACGAATCAATTACAACACACACACAAACAACCACTGATCCAACACGATCCACACACACACAAGTTATTGCGGTTTATGATGAAACACAAATATGAGACTTAAAGCACAAGACACCAAAGTAAATAGACCATAGTTTAGAATGCTCCTGATTTAGGCTCCCCCTGAGTGTATGCTCCGGATGTTCGCGTTGATTCCTTCTTCACCTGAATGGCTTGAGACTCAGCTTGAATGACCTTGTATTGGATGTAGGTTTCCTTGCACGGAGTACTGTTCACTGCTACAGTACTTCTTCTTCTCTTCACTTGGACAGCCTTCCCTTAAAGTCTTCTTGAGATCCTTGCTTGATTGGAACTCCCTGGCTTTAGAAGATGACTGAATGGCTTCAGTTGATGCTTGAACGGCTTCGATCGGATGAAGAACTTGGTGGAAGGAATGTTGTTCACGATCGTTGCAGCAACCTTCGTTTGATAGCTACTATCTTGATCTCTCTAGGTTGATTTGGTGTTGCTTCAATTCATGGGAAGATGAAGGCTTCAAAATAGATCTTGGATCTTCAACTATGATGAGGCTTTGATCTTCGAATCACTGTTAACGGCTACAGTGATATTCCTCCTCTTCTTTGAGCCAACTTGATCTCTCTTGTTCTCTTGGAGCCTCTTTAGGTTTATGACCTCAAAGAGAGGTTTTATAACCCTTGGAAGGTTAGGAGATAAGTCCCAGACCTAGATCCACAAAATCTGGGGTGATTGGGAGCATTGGGATTAAAGAAATGGGGTGAAGGACCTCTTTTCGAACTTGACACAAAAGTCAACAAAGGAGGGCCTCGGGGCTGGCAGTCGACCGGTGGAGGGTTGGCGGTCGACCAGAATTTTACAGGTTTCAGTCCGTTGCTTGCTGGGAAAAATGGTTGACCGCCCCTGTCTGGGCGGTCGACCGCTGCTGGCGGTCGACCGGTCCTGGACCGGCGGTCGACCGCTGGCAGGGGAAGCCCCGGGTTTCTCCCATTCAGCCCTTTAAACCCTTGAGCAGCTCATTCACGTTTGTGGCATCAAACTCCTTCGACCTTGAGGATTTGTACTGAGTATATGGACCAATGGTTCTTGACAGTAAATGACATATACCACCTGTTTTGGATTGCGGAGGAGCATGGTGCTTATCCACACGTTTGGTTTACCAGGTGGCTACCATGAGTTGATCCTGCAAGCAAAATAGTCATGGTTAATACCATGCTTGTTCACATTAAAGAGATTATGAAACCTCTTGCCTCTTGCAAACCCAACATAAACAATAAGATGAATGAGCACAATCATCAAGAACATGTGTAATCATCACAGGTTTAGTTATCATCATTAAAGCACACATTAAGTTTAGTTATCATCAAAATCATAACTTAACAATTACAACAATCATCAAAATCATAACTCAACACATGTGTTTTGAGGGTCTTGGTGATCTCTCAGGTCTCCGTGGGTTGTGTTATGCTGATGTATGGATCCGACTGTCTTGTGTCGTTTCCTTTATTTAAGGTTTACCGTGATTGGCTTAGGGATTAGGCTAATTGGCGGCATGTTACCACTTTTATGTAATGATCTTGACCCCGAGTCTCCTGACTCAAGGATCGTTGTGTCAGCAGGTCTAGTTGTCTGTCCTGAGTCGGGTGGTAGTCTGATATGCTACCTCGTTTCTTGTGATTTATGCTTCGCAGTACGTGTAACAGAGCGTGTTCAGCCTATCCGTACTTCAGTACTGTTGTTTTGGAGTCTCTGTGTCTGGTGAGCCTCCACTAGTCGTAACCTGACGACACTTTCTTGTGTGTCGGCCCACCTGAGAGTAGTGGCGGGGCGAGTTTCTAATATATGGTTTTTAGGCTAGTTTCTGTGGACTCCCTTGCCTTGCAGTAGCGTCCTACTGGGGGAGAAAACTAGCTAGAGGCATGGCTCAAGGTATTGAGCTTGTGTGTGCACACGTGATTAGGGGCGTTTGGATGAGCGCCGATGGGCGTGACCCTGACTAGTCGCTCGTTACTGTGGTACCGTTGTTCCTTGTGTTGTGGTACCGTTGATCCTTGTACTTGGTACTGTTGTTCCTCGTACTTGGTTTTGTGAGTGTCTCAGTTACTGCCGTTCCAGGTGAGTACGAGATACCTGAGGCGCAGTGTAAGAGGTCAGTGGATGCATTTGGTTGTTCTTCTAGTGAGGAGGTGCTTCTGTCACTTGACACTTAACTCTCGTGACGCGTGTTTTCGTTATTGGTTTCCGAGTAACCTACGCGTGGCTTTACACGAGGTCTCGTCTTGTGAATCGTACACGACGTGAGTTCGTGTATGTGCGTGCCTTTGACTGTGTAGGTCTTTTATAGGGCTTTTGTTTGTTTTGGTAGGCTTCAGCTATGAAGCTAGTGCTTTATCGACGGATCGATAACTCCCGACTTTGTGAGATCGGGGTTCACCTTTTTGTTGCCGTTTGGAATAGCTTAGAGGGCCGAAGTTCGTTCGGCAGCCGTGTTTCTAGTTAGTACGGCTTTTGTAGCAACCCTAATAAATTTAAAAGAATAAAATAAGTCAAAATAGAATAAAAGACTAAGTAAAGAAAAGATAAAAATTCGAAATGGAAAAGAATTAAACTCTGATGAAAATAACGCTTCAGATAAAGGTGCTACCTTACAAGAAACGCCCTCACCTAAGGCGTGAATTAAAGAAAGGATGCCCAAATAATAAGGCGTCAAATTTCAAACGACCAAAATAAAATAAAAAGGGTAAGATAGCGTAACGCCCTTTGAGTGGACGCGTTTCAACAAGTAACGACGCTTGACAAGGCGTCAATTTAAATTCGACGCCCTTACTTAGGACGCTAATTCAGTTTGAGTTCCGTTCGACCCAGGAGTCTATCCAGGGTAAGTTGATAACTATGAGAAAGAGTTCGAATGTAGTAATAATTCTATCTTGGAAGTATTACTTCCAATCAAACACTACCTTTGTTAGGATTTCCAAAGTCCCTATAAGTAACCCCCCGTCGAACCCTAAAGATCTATTTGGACGACCTACTGCTGTTACGGTATGTGAAGAACAGTGAGTTCTTCTTGTATCTTTCCCTCTGTCTTTTTGATTTCATGAAGGATATTAATCTTTCATCTTCTTCCTCTAATACAGGTTAAGCGATCAATTGCGTACGTAAAGAACAAGGTAATGTTCTTCAATCTTTTCCCTAACTTCGGATATATTCTCATCATCCTTCCTTTTTCTTCCCCTACAGGTTGATCGAGATCATCATCTTCATCATCCTCATCAAACGTCTTCTGTATTACCATCTTCTGTCTTGCTGCTGACTGTTAGAAGCTTCAGAGCATCAGTTTCTAACCAAGCCTTCGTCCGTTCATCAGATAATTCTCATAAGGTAGGTTTTCTCAAGCACTGTAGCCCAAATCACCATAATAACTATGTTAAACCATATATATTAGTTCATGCATATAGTTTTCACGAGTTTTAAAAGTTTCTATTGTTGGAAAGAAACGCCCTTTCCAAGGGCGCTAATTGTATACGCGACCCAGACAAGGGCGCTACCTTGAAAGAAACGACCATGACCAGGTCGTCAATTCCAGATTCGACGCCCTGTACACGGACGTCAATTTTCTCAATTGTTAATTACCCATGTTAATTATCCAATATTCACTTAAACAGGATTCTAAATCAGTGCACGATCATATTTACTTGAATCCTGATAGTTTTCCTGTCATGACCATATCTCTTGTTTCTGGAAATTATATACTTGAAATCTGAAAATTCTTGAATTCACGACCCTGTATAGGTCGTCTCTCACTTGACTAACGCCCCTGTTCAGGGCGTGAATTGAAAAGTAACGCCCCTGTCCAGGGCGTGTTTTTGATAAATTTCTGAATATATATATACTGCAAAAATAGAAGTAAAGAATGAACGACCACTGTATACGTCGTCAACTTGTAAATAAACGCCCCTTACCAGGGCGCGTTTTTGGTAAAATACTGAAATATTAAAATTTTGCAAAAATGTAAAATAGATAAACGCCCTTACTGAAGGCGTTAATTACTTGAGTAGTGACTTTACTTAAGTCGTTATTTTCCTGTAAAAATATTTTTACCTGTTTCTGACAACCGATGGTTTCAGTATATCTATATATATGTATATCGGCACTATATCTCCACTCCGTGAGTATAGTCCCACGTTTCATGATGTTTTATCGATCACCCTCAATTCTCATTGACATACAAGCTCTCCATTGGACATTCCGTTCCTTTGGACTAGCAAGTTAGTCATAGAGACCTCCGTAAGACTCCTCGAGCCTTGGATTCCCTCAAGGCCGACTGAGCTGGTTGTACCCTAAAAACCCATTACACTATTGAATGCCATGTCACTCTAAAGAAACATGGTATACCGGCCCTTATGATATGCAAAGAGTATATCATGAGAATTCTTAATGGGATGATGATATCATGCCATTTGTTGATGTTCTTGTGGACCTCAATTCTATAATAAGAATGAGGGTATCTTGCCTTTGATATACTGTTCATGTGGACCTCAATTCTATAAAAAGAATGTCCATACTTGTTTGTCATGGTACCCGAGTTAAGGGAACCTAATTCCACCTAGTTTCATCGATAAATCGTGTTTATACCGTTATTATCGCCTCTCTATGTCCAATGTTATATTTTTGGACTCCATTCTCTCAAAGTTATCCTACGTGTCTACAAGCTTAAATTGTTGAAATTCCATATTGGCTATATATATATACAAGAGTGGATGTCAAAAATACATGATAAATGCCTGCGCATATAGGGCCCGATCTGGTCCTGGGAGGAGCACCCGAAAGTACTTGTGCCCATGGGAGTTGAATGATAAGGTATCTGGCATTATACCGAGTGCATGACTAGCTTGATTGGACATTCCACACAAATCTTGTACTTGACTCGTACTTGACTTGACATGACTTGCGTGACCCGAAAAAAAAGGGTAATTACTTGTTTGCTTGAAACATGATAGCCAAAGTTCTTGACATGACTTGCTAAAAAGTACTTGCTTGAATATCTGTTATCTTTTCTTGAAAGCTCATGACTAGTTCATCTTGCTGTCTTATTGATAAATTCTCTCTCTATCTTGTCGTTTTATGCGAGCATGCATAGCTATAGTACATTCATGAAAAATGTAATTACTTAGACCCCTTGCTAAGCGCTTGAGATATAATTTCCTACTGAGCGTTCGCTCACTCCGTGTGTTCCCTACTTTTCAGGTAATTCCGACGACGAGGAAGTCAATCGGATGGGAATGTCAAGAGTGAAAGAGATAGAACTTCTCCAAGTGTCATCTAGTCTTTTTCCTATTTTCTTGAGTCAACTATGTACTTTTCCTTTTTAATTGAATAGAGTATTGGATTTGTAATAGTCTATCCATTATGAAATAAAGGATTGGGTTATCTTTCTATTTTGCGCATCTCTGTTTTGGTGTCGAATACACTACTACTCTGATTGACATGATTGATATAAACTCGTCGCGTATATCCGAGTATCTTCCGCGCTCGGGCGTGACAGTTTTGTGGTATCAGAGCCTAGGGTATTCAATTCCTAGGAAAACCCAAGTCCAAGGATATGTTCAAACCTTTAACCAGTGAGATTGGGTAGAACCAAGGGTTAAAGTTAACATAGAATGCTAGTCTTTAAGATACAAATCACGTATTAATCTAGTTATTATAATTGTAGGATAATGGCTGCCGAACGTGCTCAATGGCGCAACATGCAGCGTACACTGCAAGGCATGACTCAAGTGCTGCAACAAGTAACACTAGGAGGTGGACAACGAGCAGGAAGTCTCCACCAGACTTTCAAGAACATGAACCCGCCCAAGTTCACGGGTTCTACTGATCCAGATGACGCTGAACACTGGATTAGGGAAATAGAACGAATATTCCGTGTTATGCAATGCACGGATCAAGATAAGGTCTTATTAGCTACTTTTCAGTTAGAAAGGGATGCTAGATGCTGGTGGGAATCAATAGAGGCTACTATAAATCAAGATCAGGTTTCGTGGGAGGAATTCGTTGAACACTTCAACGCAAAATATTTCTCGGACCGAGTTCAGGAAAAGAAGGCTGCAGAATTTGCTGCATTAAAGCAACGATCTTTGTCAGTGGCCGAGTATGAGGCCCAATTCTCTAGATTGTCTCGGTATGCCAAGCATCTAGTTAGCACCGAGAAAATGAAAGCTAGGAGGTTTCTTAATGGGCTCAGGCCCCAAGCTATTACTCAACTGGCGCCGATGGACATTCAAGTCTACTCGGAGATAGTACGCCGAGCTCAACTATTAGAAGATGCCACGGAACTGTCTGATAGGATTCGTGGTAAGGATAAGAAGGAACAAGTTACAGGTTCGGGTTCCTTTAAACCCAACTTCAAGAAAAGGCCTAGCAATGGAGGAGCATCCTCACAAGACCAAAAGTTCAAGAAGACCAAGCCCTTCTCTATCACCACTACCTCTCCAAATACAGTGTGCAAACATTGTGATAAAGCGGGTCATAGAGCAGAAGAATGCTGGAGGAAACTAGGAGCATGTCTCCGTTGTGGGAGTCGTGAGCATCGGATTCCCGATTGCCCATTACTTAACGATCAAGCCGTTGACGGAAAGCGCCCAGTAACCAAGAATGCTCGTCTTCATGCAATCAAGGAGACCGAGCAAGTAGAAGAAGGTGGCTTAGTGGAAGGTACATTGAAAGTTTGTTCCAGGAATGCATATGTCTTAATTGATACTGGTGCATCGCATTCTATTGTTTCTAAGAAGTTTGCTGACCCATTACCCCTAGAACCGGAATGGATAAAGTTAGTTTTGTCTACTCCTCTGGATGATGAGACTGATATTACACATCATTACCAAAACTGCGAAGTATTGGTTCAGGGTAGAAATCTCCCTATTGATCTCATATGTTTAGATCTGAAAGAGTATGATGTTATACTAGGGGCAGATTGGTTATCCAAGTATCAGGCAACGGTTGATTGCCGCAATAGTAAGGTTACATTCAAGGAATTTCCAGAACTAATCTTGACTAGCCCCAAGGGTCGGAGCAGATCCCCTCTTATTTCAGCTCTCCGAGCTAGCAAGCTCATCAGGAAAGGATGTGCATCTTTCCTTGCCTTTGTCACAGTTAAAGAAGCTAAGGAAGCTAAGCTAGAAGACATTCCAGTGGTACAAGAATTTCCGGACGTGTTTCCGGAAGATTTGCCGGGATTACCCCCGCAAAGAGAAGTGGCCTTCACCATTGACTTAGTCCCTGGTGCTGGTCCGATTTCAAAGGCACCTTATAGGATGTCACCTGCTGAACTCAAGGAGTTAAAGAGCAATTGATGGAACTCATTAAGAAAGGATTCATTAGACCAAGTACTTCCCCGTGGGGAGCGCCTGTATTATTTGTAAAGAAGAAAGACGGATCCATGAGGTTATGCATCGACTATCGACAGTTGAATCATCTCACTATCAAGAACAAGTATCCACTGCCGAGAATCGATGAATTGTTTGATCAAATTTCAGGATCCATGTACTTTTCCAAAATTGATCTTAGGTCAGGATATCACCAACTAAGAGTCAAGGACGAGGATATTCATAAAACCGCATTCAGAAGCAGGTATGGCCATTATGAATTTGTTGTTATGCCTTTCGGACTAACGAATGCCCCTGCTGCCTTTATGCAGTTAATGAATAGTATATTCAGGCCTTATTTAGATCAATTCGTGGTGGTCTTTATTGATGATATATTGATTTATTCCAAGACCAAGGAAGAGCATGAGGAACATTTGAGGATTGCATTACAAATATTGAGGACAAACCAATTATATGCAAAACTTAGCAAGTGTGAATTCTGGCTTGAAGAAGTGACTTTTCTCGGACATGTTATATCAAAGGATGGCTTGTCTGTAGACCCATCAAAGGTTGAAGCTGTAAGGAACTGGGAAAGACCGACCAATGCTAGCGAGATCCGAAGTTTCTTAGGTCTTGCCGGCTATTACAGGCGATTCATCAAGGATTTCTCTAAAATCGCCGTGCCACTTACGAGGTTAACTCGCAAGGAGATCCGTTATGAATGGGATGAGGAATGTGAGAGAAGCTTCCAAACTCTCAAGGATCATCTTACTACAGCTCCTATCTTAGCATTGCCAATTGAAGGAGAAAAGTTCGAGGTATACACTGATGCTTCTGGCATTGGCCTCGGGTGTGTTCTAATGCAACAAGGGAAGGTTATAGCCTACTCTTCTCGTCAATTAAAGAAGCATGAAGAGAACTACCCCGTCCATGACTTAGAATTGGCCGCGGTAGTATTTGCACTCAAAATATGGAGACATTATCTTTATGGAGTACAGTTTACTGTATACTCCGATCACAAGAGTCTCAAATATCTTTTCTCACAGAAGGAACTAAATATGAGGCAAAGACGATGGCTGGAATATCTCAAGGACTTCGACTTCAATATACAATATCATCCCGGAAAGGGTAATCATGTAGCAGATGCCCTTAGTCGAAAGCCGAGAGCACTGTTAGCCAATTGTCTGATTCAAGAATGGAAATTACTGGAACAATTCTCTGAACTCAATATAAGCATGGACACGGACCCTAGATGTGTCACATTATCTCATGTAAGCATACAGTCAGATTTATTGTCTGAAATACAAGCACTTCAGAATGATGATCCTACATTAGTAGAAATCAAGGGCAGATTAGAAGGACAATCGGATTTCCAATTAGCTTCTGATGGAAGATTAATGTTCAAGAATAGAACTTGTATACCGGACTGCCCAGAATTGAAGAAGAAGGTCTTAGATGAAGCTCATAGGTCAAGGTATACGATTCATCCTGGATCTACCAAAATGTACCAAGATGTAAAAAGAAATTTTTGGTGGCCCAACATGAAAAGAGAAATAGCGGACTACGTATCACGCTGTCTCACGTGCCAACAAGTCAAGGCGGAACACCAAAAGCCTGCTGGAAAACTACATCCTCTAGATATCCCTAAATGGAAGTGGGAGGATATTGGTATGGATTTCATCATGGGTTTATCTAAATCAAAAAGAGGACATGATGGAATATGGGTTATCATTGACCGATTGACTAAATCAGCGCATTTCTTGCCAATCAAGAGTCGATGGTCAGTTGATGTCTTAGCTGCACTATACATCAAGGAAATAGTCAGATTACATGGTATTCCTGTTTCAATCGTGTCTGACAGAGATCCCCGTTTTACTTCTCATTTTTGGAAAGGACTACAACATTCGTTGGGAACGAGACTTAACTTTAGTACAGCCTTTCATCCTCAAACGGATGGTCAGACCGAGAGAACCAATCAAGTAGTCGAAGATATGCTAAGAGCATGCATTACTGATTTTGATGGAAACTGGCATGATCACTTGCCTCTGGTCGAATTTGCATACAATAATAGCTACCAGGCAAGTATACAACTGGCACCTTTTGAAGCCTTATACGGAAGGAGTTGTCGATCACCCTTATGCTGGGACGAAGTTGGAGAGAAACAACTGTTAGGTCCAGAAATGGTAAGGGACACTACCGAGAAGATACAATTGATCAAAGAAAGACTGTAAGTTGCTCAGTCTAGACAAAAGGCTTATGCTGACACAAGAAGAAGAGATATGGAATTCCAAGTTGGAGATCATGTATTTCTCAAGATATCGCCTGGACGTGGAATACGAGATTTGGTGTTAAGGGCAAGCTTACACCAAGATACATCGGACCTTTTGAGATACTCGAAAGAGTTGGCGAGGTTGCTTATCGCATCGCATTGTCACCTCAATTGACCGACGTACATGATGTGTTCCACATATCTATGTTGAAGAAGTATGTACATGACCCATCACATATTATTGAGTATGGAGATCTAGTGATCCAGAAAGATTTCACATATGAGCAGAAGCCCATACAAATACTAGATCGAGAAGTACGAACCCTAAGGAATAAGGTTATTCCCATGCTAAAAGTACAATGGAATAAGAATTCAGAACATGAAGCCACATGGGAGACCGAGGAATCTATGAGGAAGCGATTTCCAGAATTATTTTAGAAGGTATGAACTCTACACTCTCCATATGTAAAAATATGCTATGAATTTGGGGACCAAATTCTTTTTAAGTGGGGGAGGGTGTAGCAACCCTAATAAATTTAAAAGAATAAAATAAGTCAAAATAGAATAAAAGACTAAGTAAAGAAAAGATAAAAATCGAAATGGAAAAGAATTAAACTCTGATGAAAATAACGCCTCAGATAAAGGCGCTACCTTACAAGAAACGCCCTCACCTAAGGCGTGAATTAAAGAAAGGACGCCCAAATAATAAGGCGTCAAATTTCAAACGACCAAAATAAAATAAAAAGGGCAAGATAGCGTAACGCCCTTTGAGTGGACGCGTTTCAACAAGTAACGACGCTTGACAAGGCGTCAATTTAAATTCGACGCCCTTACTTAGGACGCTAATTCAGTTTGAGTTCCGTTCGACCCAGGAGTCTATCCAGGGTAAGTTGATAACTATGAGAAAGAGTTCGAATGTAGTAATAATTCTATCTTGGAAGTATTACTTCCAATCAAACACTACCTTTGTTAGGATTTCCAAAGTCCCTATAAGTAACCCCCCGTCGAACCCTAAAGATCTATTTGGACGACCTACTGCTGTTACGGTATGTGAAGAACAGTGAGTTCTTCTTGTATCTTTCCCTCTGTTTTTTTGATTTCATGAAGGATATTAATCTTTCATCTTCTTCCTCTAATACAGGTTAAGCGATCAATTGCGTACGTAAAGAACAAGGTAATGTTCTTCAATCTTTTCCCTAACTTCGGATATATTCTCATCATCCTTCCTTTTTCTTCCCCTACAGGTTGATCGGAGATCATCATCTTCATCATCCTCATCAAACGTCTTCTGTATTACCATCTTCTGTCTTGCTGCTGACTGTTAGAAGCTTCAGAGCATCAGTTTCTAACCAAGCCTTCGTCCGTTCATCAGATAATTCTCATAAGGTAGGTTTTCTCAAGCACTGTAGCCCAAATCACCATAATAACTATGTTAAACCATATATATATTAGTTCATGCATATAGTTTTCACGAGTTTTAAAAGTTTCTATTGTTGGAAAGAAACGCCCTTTCCAAGGGCGCTAATTGTATACGCGACCCAGACAAGGGCGCTACCTTGAAAGAAACGACCATGACCAGGTCGTCAATTCCAGATTCGACGCCCTGTACACGGACGTCAATTTTCTCAATTGTTAATTACCCATGTTAATTATCCAATATTCACTTAAACAGGATTCTAAATCAGTGCACGATCATATTTACTTGAATCCCGATAGTTTTCCTGTCATGACCATGTCTCTTGTTTCTGGAAATTATATACTTGAAATCTGAAAATTCTTGAATTCACGACCCTGTATAGGTCGTCTCTCACTTGACTAACGCCCCTGTTCAGGGCGTGAATTGAAAAGTAACGCCCCTGTCCAGGGCGTATTTTTGATAAATTTCTGAATATATATATACTGCAAAAATAGAAGTAAAGAATGAACGACCACTGTATACGTCGTCAACTTGTAAATAAACGCCCCTTACCAGGGCGCGTTTTTGGTAAAATACTGAAATATTGAAATTTTGCAAAAATGTAAAATAGATAAACGCCCTTATTGAAGGCGTTAATTACTTGAGTAGTGACTTTACTTAAGTCGTTATTTTCCTGTAAAAATATTTTTACCTGTTTCTGACAACCGATGGTTTCAGTATATCTATATATATGTATATCGGCACTATATCTCCACTCCGTGAGTATAGTCCCACGTTTCATGATGTTTTATCGATCACCCTCAATTCTCATTGACATACAAGCTCTCCATTGGACATTCCGTTCCTTTGGACTAGCAAGTTAGTCATAGAGACCTCCGTAAGACTCCTCGAGCCTTGGATTCCCTCAAGGCCGACTGAGCTGGTTGTACCCTAAAAACCCATTACACTATTGAATGCCATGTCACTCTAAAGAAACATGGTATACCGGCCCTTATGATATGCAAAGAGTATATCATGAGAATTCTTAATGGGATGATGATATCATGCCATTTGTTGATGTTCTTGTGGACCTCAATTCTATAATAAGAATGAGGGTATCTTGCCTTTGATATACTGTTCATGTGGACCTCAATTCTATAAAAAGAATGTCCATACTTGTTTGTCATGGTACCCGAGTTAAGGGAACCTAATTCCACCTAGTTTCATCGATAAATCGTGTTTATACCGTTATTATCGCCTCTCTATGTCCAAAGTTATATTTTTGGACTCCATTCTCTCAAAGTTATCCTACGTATCTACAAGCTTAAAATGTTGAAATTCCATATTGGCTACATATATATACAAGAGTGGATGTCAAAAATACATGATAAATGCCTGCGCATATAGGGCCCGATCTGGTCCTGGGAGGAGCACCCGAAAGTACTTGTGCCCATGGGAGTTGAATGATAAGGTATCTGGCATTATACCAAGTGCATGACTAGCTTGATTGGACATTCCACACAAATCTTGTACTTGACTCGTACTTGACTTGACATGACTTGCGTGACCCGAAAAAAAAGGGTAATTACTTGTTTGCTTGCTACATGATAGCCAAAGTTCTTGACATGACTTGCTAAAAAGTACTTGCTTGAATATCTGTTATCTTTTCTTGAAAGCTCATGACTAGTTCATCTTGCTGTCTTATTGATAAATTCTCTCTCTATCTTGTCGTTTTATGCGAGCATGCATAGCTATAGTACATTCATGAAAAAATATAATTACTTAGACCCCTTGCTAAGCGCTTGAGATATAATTTCCTACTGAGCGTTCGCTCACTCCGTGTGTTCCCTACTTTTCAGGTAAGTCTGACGAAGAAGGTCAAACTGATGGGGAAAGTCAAGAGTGAAAGAGATAGAACTTCTCCAAGTGTCATCTAGTCTTTTTCCTATTTTCTTGAGTCAACTATGTACTTTTCCTTTTTAATTGAATAGAGTATTGGATTTGTAATAGTCTATCCATTATGAAATAAAGGATTGGGTTATCTTTCTATTTTGCGCATCTCTGTTTTGGTGTCGAATACACTACTACTCTGATTGACATGATTGATATAAACTCGTCGCGCATATCCGAGTATCTTCCGCGCTCGGGGCGTGACAGCTTTACTCTTTCTTTTAGTTGTTCTTACTCCTGCTTTTTACTGCTTTACTTTTGTAGTTAGTACTGTTGTTACTTCTGCTCTTCCTGCTTTACTGTTTAGCGCTGTTTAGCGTGTTACTGCGTTGTTTTCAGTGGGGATCTGCGTGACCCCTACTGAGCCAGGGACACGAGGCTCACCCCTGCTTTTCAGGTGTGATCTTCTTCTTCCTCGTGGTTCGTGACGCAGTGCGTCAGTTCGTAGTTGCCAGCGTTACTTGCGTCGGGCTTCCCCCGACTTCAGTGTATGTTCTCTTTTCTGTTGGACTATACTTGTCTTTAATTTAGGCTGGACTCTGTTAATTTAAATTGTTAATTGAAAAAGTAATTTTATTTCTTCTACTTTAGTAAACCTGATCAATGAAATATTAATTGCTTACTGCTTTATCTGAGATTTTAATATACCACACACACTCTTTTAATCCCTTCGGAGCTTTATCGCTCTTGGGAGACCTCGCAAGATCCAAGCGTTATCGAGTTTAGCCGGTATCCGGACCCTGAGTCATCACAGTTTCTTTGCATTTGAAAAGTCAAGTGATCATGTATAAATCATTTTACCGAGTCTTTCTTATTATTTGAACTATTGTAAATTGATGTTCGCAATATATATAATCTTGTTAGGCCACGTAGTATTAAAAAAGAAAAATCCAAAACCTAAAGATGTCAAAACTGACGGCTTCAAAACAAACTGAGATGTCCTGCTAATTTTATTTTCCCCGATCTTAAAATTGGGATCGGAATCAGGAAACTAATATGTTACATTATTTCCTTTTAAACCTAAAAACCCGCCAGTCGATTCATTGTAACTCGAACATTTGGCAAGGGGTCAGAACCAAGGCTTAGAAAACACTACAAACCTGACGGACAATATAATTCGCCAAAAGTTACAATTGCATGTACCATGCATGCATCCTGGACGAGCGTAATTAATTATTCACACCTAATCCTTTGGACTTAACCTTGGCCTGAGGAGGAGTAAGTAATTAAAGTGGATGTTAAAGAGTCTAGCTATTTATGGTTTAGTGGTATCAAATCAACACCTCCTCTCTCTCTCTCTCTCTCTCTCTCTCTCTCTCTCTCATGATATAGAGAATCGGGAGAACAGAAATTTAAGTCCCACCTCTGGTAGTTTAGTTATGTTAATAATTAAAAGAGAGATCTTATATTGGAATTATAAAGCAGGTTATAAAATAAATCTTCAAAGGTAAGGGGAACATTAATTCTGGTGTTTGTTCGAAATTTTCAAACATGGTGATAAAAAAACAGGGCCATGGATCACACGTACAACAACTGCGTGCAAAAAAAATAAGGTGGCAATTAATTAGATGCCATGCCACAGAAAGGGGGGGGGTGTCCGATTATATTTGCTTGTGGATCGAATGACGTTTCGGCACATTTCGGTCTTCATTGGACCTTCTTACCCAACTCAATGGGTGACCCGGAACCCTGCCTGGGGTGGGGTGGGGGTACTCGATCCGGCTGAAATCTGAAGCAAATTGGTCAATTGGGGCGCGCTTTCTCCCCCAGCCAATGGATGTTACATTACGTTACACATTATTACATACAATAGTTAAATGTAGAAGAAGAGGAGTAGTACGGGGTTGGAGTTGGATTCCTCCGACTCTCCCCTCCGTCTCCCAGGTCGCGGGGTACCACCACCTGTCTGTCTCAGATGGCCTCCGGTTCTCCCTCCAACTACAGTCACCCCCTAACTAATCTCGCTATCTACTCTCTCCCGGTCCCCCACCACCCCCCACACTCTCCCTACAATCCCTCCCGTTCTAGCATGTCCTCTAACATCTCTCTCTCTCTCTCTCTCTCTCTCTCTCTCTCTCTCTCTCGGGTGGTGCGCGCGGGTGTGGGTTAATTTGTTGAGATCTCCACTTCCGTCACAGATCGATCCCATCCATTTCCGACCCCAGTCCTTTATAAATCCACACAATTCACAGCAGCTCCCCACCCTCCAAAGCTCCCATCCCACCGGCCCGTGTTTAATCTTTATACTGCTGCACCTCCATCCTGCTCACGCAGTACTGATCCCCTTAACAGCTCATCTCAGCGCAACTCCTTCGCCGCGGATACTGATTCCGGCCGGCCACCTGGAGAAGAGAAGAGGCCGATCGAGAGGGAATTAAAACAGACACGTACGTACCCAAACCCATCTCCTCCCTCTTGATCAGAACGCTCTCTTAATTCTGTCTCTTGGGTGTTGAGAAGGTGGAGGAGGAGGAGGAGGAGGAAGGTTTGGTATATATATAATAAGGTTATATCAACAGGAGGAGGAGAAGTGGGAAGGAGGAGGGAGAGAGATGATAACCTGGAACGACTTCTACACGGTGATGTCGGCGGTGGTGCCGCTGTACGTGGCGATGATCCTGGCCTACGGGTCCGTGCGGTGGTGGCGCATCTTCTCCCCCGACCAGTGCTCCGGCATCAACCGCTTTGTCGCCATCTTCGCCGTCCCCCTCCTCTCCTTCCACTTCATCTCCACCAACAACCCCTACGCCATGAACCTCCGCTTCATCGCCGCCGACACCCTCCAGAAGATCATCGTCCTCGTCGCCCTCACCCTCTGGTCCAACCTCTCAACCCGGTCCTCTGCGGCCGCTGCCGGCGCCGGTGCCCTCGACTGGGCCATCACCATCTTCTCCCTCTCCACCCTCCCCAATACCCTCGTCATGGGCATCCCACTCCTCATCGCCATGTACGGCGACTACTCCGGCACCCTCATGGTGCAGGTGGTGGTTCTCCAGTGCATCATCTGGTACACCCTCCTCCTCTTCCTCTTCGAGTACCGCGCCGCCCGCCTCCTCATCCTCGAGCAGTTCCCCGACGGCACCGCCGCCTCCATCGTCTCCTTCAAGGTCGACTCCGACGTCGTCTCCCTTGTCGACGGCGCGGGCGACGAGGGCCACGCCGGCCACCAGTTCCTTATGGCCGACGCCGAGGTCGGCGACGACGGCCGGATCCACGTCACCGTCCGCAAGTCTACGTCCTCCCGGCGGTCCGTCTCCATGATGACCCCCCGGCCGTCCAACCTGACGGGCGCCGAGATCTACAGCCTGAGCTCCTCCAGAAACCCCACGCCCAGGGGCTCCAACTTCAACCTGTCCGACTTCTACGCCGCGACGACGCGGCCGTCCAACTTCGGGCTGGCGGACCTGTATGGCCTGCAGTCGTCCCGTGGGCCGACGCCGCGCCCTTCCAACTTCGAGGAGAGTCACGGCAACCTCACAGGCTCCCCTAGGGTCGGCCACCACCCGGCGGGGCCGCCGGCGTCGGTTGCCTATCCGGTTCCGAACCCGGAGATTGCCGCCGGGTCCTCGGCAGCTGGCACGAAAACCAACCCCAATAACAAGCTCCAGCGACCACAGCACCAGCCAGGCGCGGCGGCGGCCGGCAAGCTCAGAAACAATCAGTACAACAACCACGACGCCAAGGAGCTGCACATGTTCGTGTGGAGCTCCAGCGCCTCCCCTGTCTCTGAGGTCAGCGGGCTGCACGTTTTCAGGAGCGGCGAGTTCTCCGCCTCCACCGCCGCCGCCACCGCGGAGCACGGCGGGAGGAACGACCTCGGCGCCAAGGAGATCCGTATGATCGTCCCCGCAGATCCCCCTCCAAGCAAACGTAAGCGGGCCCCCACCCACGTTCGTTAATTCGATCGGAAAGACTCTATGCATAATTTTTGTGCCTCCACTCTGATCAATTCTTCACCTGGAAATTATTAATGTTGGCGGCAGCGATATCGGAGGGGGCGGACGTCCAGGTGGGTGATAACCTCAGCTTCGCCGGCGGGGACGAGGAGCAGGGAAGAGAGAAGGAGGTGGGGCCGGAGGGGCTGTCGACGGAGATCCTCCCGAAGGACGGCGTCTTCGGGGGGAAGCTCGCGTCGGTTGAGGGGAATGGCGGGAAGCAGCAGTTGCCGCCGGCGAGCGTGATGACACGGCTGATACTGATCATGGTGTGGCGGAAGCTGATCCGCAACCCCAACACCTACTCCAGCCTCATCGGCGTCATCTGGTCCCTCGTCGCCTTCAGGTATGTATGAGGAGAAAACACAGATAGAATCCCAACTTAATTGATACGGAATAGAATACTTGTGGTATGTATCGGCAAGCAATTATACCGTATTTAATTTGATTTGGGTTAATGTGGGTTTTGAATTGGTGTGATGGCGACGCGCATGCAGGTGGAACGTGGCCATGCCCAAGATTGTAGCGAAATCCATCTCCATACTCTCCGATGCGGGGCTGGGAATGGCCATGTTCAGCTTGGGTGAGTTCAGAATTCTCGTTTTCCTCCTCTGCTCAATCACCTCCGTCACCATCTGGTCTTTGGGTCTTTTCTTCTTGTTCCAGAGACACGCTGCTGCTGCAGCCGGATGGCATTTTCGTCGTTTATCTTCCTCACCTGTCTGATTTTTTATTTCTTCTCTTTCACACCTCATTTGTTCTCCTTCATGTTGGGGGTAACGCGCTCGAGCGCAGGGCTATTCATGGCACTGCAGCCCAGGATCATCGCGTGCGGGAACACGGTGGCGTCCTTCGCGATGGCAGTCCGGTTCTTGACGGGACCAGCCGTGATGGCCGCGGCCTCCATCGCGGTGGGCCTGCGGGGCACCCTCCTCCACGTCGCCGTCGTACAGGTAAGCGAAATGCGCCCGGCTCCAAAGTAAAAAAGCTTCCCCGTCCCCGCTGGATCCCGGCTTATATATACGCCCTGCCACTAGCGGTACCAATACCTGCAGCTCGTAGCGGAAGCAGCCGGGACAGCGACCCGCCCCGCTCGCGCGTACGTACATGCAGACGGGCCGTGGCCCCTCCAACGTACGGGGGCCACCCTTGCCGCCACGTTGGGGGGCAGGGACCCGACAGCGGGCTTTAAGCCTGGGCGTTGCTCCGCCGTGCGATGTCCGCCCGGGCGGCGCGGGCCGCGACCCCCCCTCCCCCCCAACCAATCAGTCAGGATCACGTTCTCGTGTCTGGTACCGAAGAAGGGGCCGCGGGGCGGGGGCGGGGGCGGGGCCTGGACTTGATGGTGTGGTGTGAGGGCGGGGTAGGAATGTTTAGACTAGATGCGATCCACGACGGAGGATCGAGCGGTGAAAATCTAATGGTGACCGCCCCGGATTGGGGACGTCGCCGCCGTCTTCTTCTTCTTCGTCTAGTTTAATTTGCTCACTGCTCCGCCGCTGCGTCCCAACTACTTTAGGCAGTACTCGTTTATTAGTTCATTACTTGCGAGCAACAAAACGTTATGTATTATTATTGACCTTCGATTACTAATTAGTGGCATTTTTTTCTCTCTTCAAATTTGGATCTTGTACGCGATGGTCCCGCCCCAGGCTGCTCTACCACAGGGAATCGTCCCATTCGTGTTTGCCAAGGAGTACAATGTGCACCCTGCCATACTAAGCACAGCGTAAGTATAGATGCCTAAAGTACGATGAAACTTGTGTAAATCTGATCCATCGCTAGCTTCAATTCCTGATATTCGATCTCTTTGCGTTTACATATATATAGATGTATTAATTGGTCAGGCCACTCTCCCTTCTCTTGTTCTTGCAGAGTAATATTTGGGATGCTGATAGCCCTACCCATCACACTCCTGTACTACATCCTCCTCGGTCTGTGAAGCTGGCTGTGATGCTCCAAGGAGACCGAATAGTCAAAGGGGTCACAGTGGGGAAAAATTATGTCATCTAACCCTGGCGGTGGGAATCCGTCTTTTTCCGGGTTCCTGGCACGGCGTCTCTCTCCACCCCTCCCCTCCCCTCCCGAGGCCGGCTCTACCCGAAGAGGGAGAGGGAGCGAGGGAGCATCCATGCGTGAGATCCATCACCGCTCGGCAAGAAGAACCGGCGGCGGCAAGAAATGCTTAGCAAAAGGGGTGGAGGACTTGTTTAAGCAAAAAGGATGAGTGAGATTCAATAGGTTTTTACTTTTTATTTTGTTTTTGTTTTCCTTTTTATACGTGGAGCGCACACAGCTGGGGTTGAGGGGGAGGGGGTGGGAGGACAGCGACCAGTCGGAGCAAAAGCTTAGACTGGGATTAGTTGGTCGGAGGAAAAAGAAAAGGAAAAAAAAAGTAGTAGAGCGGGGGAGGGGGCGGAAAGCGACCATTTGGAACGATTTTTTCACACCACTTTCTCTCCCCGCCCCCTTCGCCCTTCCAAATTGTGCTCTCTTCTCCGACTACATGGAAGGTTGCCTACCGAAGCATTTTGGTTTGGATGCATGATAGTTTTATGTGTCACATCCTTTGTAGTAAGTACTAAGTAGTAGTATATTGGTGTGCAGCAAAAGCGCGCGTGTGGAGGCCGTCCGCAAGAGGGGGCGCATCTCTCTGCGAATGGCCACACCACCACGCCATCCATAGGAAGGAGCGAGAACTTAGGAACAGTACTGTAATTTTGTGGGGCTTTGTAATATATATATATATATATATATATATATATTGCTCTGTCTACGCACGGGCTTTTTCCTGTTGACACACCGCCACGTCTCTGCCGGAGATCCTGCGAGAATTCGGGCTTTCAGATGTTCTTTGTTCCCCATCCCATCCCATAACATTCTCCAGAATTTGTCCGCCACCACCCCGTCCACCACTCACTTGTGTTCCTACTGGAAAGCCAGGACGGGGTCCTCGGTGCTGCACCACAAAATGAATGACATTAGTGCGTCTACAAATCATACATAGCCTTTATATTCCTGGAGTGGGTATGTAGCTTCTTGAGACTGTCATGTCATCCTCTACATTTTAAGTTTTCACAAAGCGTTGGTGCACCAAACTCTAGCTTGTAGGTGATTTGCTACCCCTCGGTGGCAAGGAACCACACGCTTCACCGGATTGGCCACAACTCGCGACAGGGGAAGTCGTCCGAGGAATATGGCACCATGCCCGCTGCAGTTCCCACGTCTCATTCCCGTCTTGACGGAGAAATGTCGTCCTCCTCAAAATGGCTGCCCACTAGTTTTCTACTCGATGGTGTTGAAATATTGCGCAATCTCATCTCAGAAAATATACTTCCACGTGTACTTCGGAATAATCTTTTTTTTCTATGTATTATTGGATGATTTAATTGGTTAAGTATTTACAAATCTTTTTCAGTGAAAATAATTCAATCGAAACATTCTGAACAATATTTTTTTCAAGTAGAGAAATTTTTTCTTTCTATATAACCATGACAAATTTGTCTTCTTCGTGTGAGCGCTCCAAACCTAAGGGTCTTCGTTCCACTTAAGAAGCTATACGTAGAGGTGTCAATAGATCTACAGGATTCGAGATCCGCCTTGAATCAGAAATCAGTAGATGGGTCCGGTTTAAATCGTTGACAAGAAATATGTGATTTCAGGTCGACCCGAGATCCTAGATTTTGGATTGGGTTAGGGTCATTTTTTGGATCGTTATTTGCCCTACCACAAAATACCTCGTCCGCTCCAACCAAGCAGGAAGAGAAAGGAAGAATGACCATTGCGGTCACAAGCATCCCCTTGCTATAGTTGTCGTCCACCATTGCTAACAACCCCTTGCAGTCATTGTTGTCACTGCCATCGTGAATAGCCCCCTGCCATTGTTGCCGCCGCCGAGATACATGGCTATCAGCTGCCACCATTACGAGTAGCCCCTTGCTACTGTAACTAGCTCACCTTTGTCGCTGCTGTCGTGGCATCAGGCTTTTCTACGACTATCGTTGCTGCAAGATCAGGACTCCTTGCAACTGCAAGCGCTATCACTCCATAGACACACTACTGCCTCCCCCCTACCCACCCCCCAACACCCTCGCGGGATCACCCCACCTATAACCATTGTAGAGGTCAAAAAGTGTCCCCTTCGTCTCGTACTATACTTTTGAGATTTGTTTAACGGGGAAGAACAACAGACCATCCCGAGAAAATTTACAACCATCAGAAAGAACGCCAGAAGAAGCCCTGAGATTGATCCTAGGGGATAACCCTCTGATGCTTAAATTATAAGCGAGTGAGAGAATATAGAGAAAGCTAGAGTAAGGATAAGAAAGGAGCTTGGAGCAGAGGTGATGATGCTCGACGATGAGAAGAGTGCTCAAAAAGATGGAGATTGCTCGGAGACAGAGCTAGGGAGAACTAGGTGGTGAACTTCTCGATCTTCCCTCTCGATACGGCCTGCCTTCTACGCCATTGGAGTCTCTCTCTCTGTGTATTTGTCTATCCGTGTGCGTCCTCCTCCTGTAGGTCTGGTTGGGGGCCTATTTATACTCAACGCTGAGGCGTCGTCTCTTCCCTAACTTAACGATGACGTGGTTAGTGGAGTAGTGCCCTGCTCGATGTGGAGATCTTCCATTGTCCACTCATCTGCTCTCTGGGGACGTGGCAGGTATCTCGGCAGCGTAGGCATGACCCGATGCTCGTCGGGGTAAGTCCTGTGATGGCGGAGCCAACGTTCATCCGTTGGCAAGTTTTCTGATGTACGGAAGGCACGAACGCGGTGATCTCGCCCCTGAGCTGGCCAGGCCTTGGATGGGCTTCAATTGGGCCACGTTTTAGGGCTACTGGTTAGCTGGAGAGGGCCACCACGGACTGGGATACATTGGGCTATAACGGGCCTAGCATTTCTGGGCCGTGCTGGGCCTGGCATGTTTTTCCCTCCTCATTAGCCCCCCACTCTCGAGCATCGAGCGTGCTCGGTGTTCGGGAGGAATTGTATGAGGCCCAATGAGGGGAAAGCTTGGTGGAGTCTTCGTGAAGTTTCTTATCCTCTGGCATGGGGAATCTCGCCGAACGGGGCTTTTCTTGGTGCGCAAGGTGGTTCTCCTGCATGCTGAGTGACATCACGGCCATCAAGGTGGTGTCGTTTCATGTCTAGTGAAATGGGACGTAGTATGTTAGAGTGTTGGGTCAGAACTCTTCATCGTGCGCCCTTGCACGGGATCACACTCTACCTCAGGAGCGCATCCACTGCTCCAGGGGAGCATGCTCAGCGTCAAGCGAGCATGGAGAGCACATATTGTCTCTGGGGAGCAATCGCTGCTCCAGAGGAGCATCCTCAATGTCAGAGGAGCATACATTGCGGGCTCAAGGTAAGTCGATGTCACTTGGAGAAGGTCGACCTGCATGATGCACCGACCTGGCCTTGGCATTGCACCGACCTGGTCTTGGCAATGCATTAACCTGACTGATGGTGAGGGAGTATTAGCAGTCGCTTGAGGGCATATTCGGTCTCAGGAGAGCATCCTGGGGGACAGACATGTTGTGTCCCTGTGGTTTTGATGATAGCAAACACTATAAGTCATCATCTGTTTGTCTGCATACTGTTTGAGTCTGCATATATACTTGAACTTTGTTGAATGAATGTTTCATCGAACATCTTATCTGACATAACCAACGAACAGGCTGAGGCTGTGTGTTGTGTGCATTGGTGCATTTCATAATTGTTGATGTATTTCATAATTACATTTTATCTGGAGTGTGTGATGTTAGTATGTACAATGGGTGATGCTGCCATACCCCTTCAGATTCGCATGTCTGTACATTGCATATGTCTGTGCTGCACTCATAAGTCCATACATTGTTTGTGCAACGTTTGTTCTGATAAGTTCATACAGTGTCTTGTCTGCACGTTACATAGTCTACACATTGATTAGTTGCAGGTCTTCTGAAGTCTACACATTGCATATGAGCATCTTTGTAGTGTCTGACTAGCAAGTCTATACATCGTCAGGGCTCTTCATGCATGTGCATAGTCTATACATTGTGCATCTCGTTGACAAGTCTACACATTGGACTGTTCATGCATCACTCCATTGGCCAAGTCTGCACACTGGCCTGTTCATGCATCATCTCTCGTTGAACTCCTAAGTCTATACATTGGACCGTCTTTCATTGCGTCTTATTTTCATAGCTAGTCTGTACAGCCTTCAGTTGCATTCACTCAAAGTGTGTACAACCGTCCGTCTCAGGTAGCGTCTCTATTTGTGTCTCACTGTTGAAGTCTGTACATTGTTTCACTGTTAAAGTCTATACAGACTTCAGCGTCTCATGCAGCGTCTCTTTTGAAGTCAAAGTCTGTACAGTCTCTCTTAACGTCTCTGCTGAACGAAAGTCTATACATTGCACTGTACATCGGACCAAGTCTGTACAGTCTCATTTGAAGTCTATACAGTGCATCATGTCTGAAGTCTGTACACTGCACTGTAGTTTGCACGAAGTGAAGTCTGTACATCCACCATTTCAACTTCGAAGTCTGTACATTGGCATCTTTACCGTCGGTGCACCCGCAAGTCTATACATTGGTACCTTTACCTACGTTACACTCGCAAGTCTATACATTGGTACCTTTACCTACGTTGCACCTACAAGTCTATACATTGCTCGAGTTGAGGTATGTACAGCCATTGTCTTGCCAAAGTATATACGTTGTGAACCTTCAATTCTGTACAGACTTTGCCTTGTTCAAGTCTGTACATCGTCCAGTTCTTTGGCAAGTCTATACCTTGTGAAAGTCCATACATTCGATTGCTTTGCCTTGGTCAAGTCTCTACAGCCATTTTCCTTTGTCAAGGTCTATACATCGTCTGTCTTCTTAGAGACTCATGCATAACATGAAGTATGTACATCGCATAGCATTCAAGTCTGTACATCATGCATCTAGTGTTTCAAGTGTATACAGTGTTGCACGTTGTGTCTGTCAAAGTTTACACACTGCTTCTTCATGCATTGAAGTCTGCACAACGTGAAGTCTATACATTACTTCAGCCTTGCATCCACAAAGTCTGTACAATGCCATAGACTTGCATACATGAAGTCTGTACAGCCTGTGTTCGTAACACAGAGTCTGCACATCGTTCAAGTTTATACAATGTCTACACACTTCATCATGGTTGATTTTGCTTGAAATTTGACGCCCATCAGTAGGAGCGTCCATTCTGAATCTGACGCCTAGGAAAGAGTCATCTTTTAGTTGTGCTTCAATTTATCAAAGTCTAGACATTGTCTCGCTTGCTTGAATGAAGTCTGTACATCCATTTGCCAGCATGTATGCACAATGTTCTTCATGCATTATCTTGCTTGATGCATTCTACGTTACTCATTAGCAAGTCTGTACAGCATATGTTCTTCATATATGATCAAACTCTGCACATTGCATTACACTTCAGAAGTCTATACAACGTCTGCACATCACACACTGAAAAGTCCATACATTCCTGTCGCTCTGCAAAGTCTATACACTGTATTGTGCATACTATGAAGTCTGTAGAAGGTGTCGACACTAAACTGATAAGTTTCTGTTCGACTGACTGACAGGGACTAAAGTGCAAAGATGATGACCTGGCACGTGATCCAAGATGCTGAGACTGACACGTGGATTGAGGCTCTTTGGCGGGAGATGTGGAAGACACACGCTGCCCTAATCGGCTGCTATAAAAGGAAGCTTTCTTCCACTGAAGAATACAGACGAAGGGGATAACGACAGAAGAGAAAGAGAGTGATCGAGAGAGAAGGAAAGAGCTGTAGAGAGGCAAAGAGCAGAAAGAGCAGAAGAAAGAAAAGAGAAGCTGAGAGCCAGACAGAGAGAGCCTGCGAAAGAGAAGAAAAAGAAGAGTGAGAAGAAGAGAGAGCTAGAGTAAAAGAAGCTTCAACTGAAGATCAGTTTCTACTGGACCGTGGATCAAATCCATGCCAGCCAGCTCCTGCAAGAGCCACATTTTGATTTTATATTTTCAGCTTTCAGTTGCTGTATTTTCTTTTCAAACTGAACCTGATTCTTCCGATTGCCCTGTTGGGGATCGGGTTCCTCCTGTGGTTTCAGGAGAAGGGAGATTTGTTTCTCCAGTTTGCTGGTGACTTTGTGTCATCAGTGGTTCCCTCTTTCATGGAGGAAGAGAGGTCCGAGACCTCTGGTTTGCAGGTGACTTGGTGTCACTTGTGCTTCCCTCTGGGCTTCAGAGGAAGGGAGACTTGGGTCTCTGGCTGCAGGTAGTGCTGCTACTTGTAGGTCCCCTCCTTGGTGGAGGAAGAGAGACTTCGGTCTCTGGCTTGCTATTGACTGTGTGTCACTAGTGGATTCCCTCCGGTGTGGAGGAAGAGGGGAGGTTGTTCCCCTGGTCAAGCTGTGTGGCAGCATTTGTTGCAGACTGAGTCTGCTGTTCTAGCGTTGCTAGTGGAAGCCTCACTCCGGTTTGGAGTGAGGGATGGACGTAGGTCTGTGGACCGAACCACGTAAAAATCCTGGTGTCTATTGTGGTTTGATTTTCTTATGTGTTCATCTTATTGCTTCACACATTAGATGCTTGCTTAGGATCGAGTGAAGGTAAATTCATTTGTGCTGTTTTGCTGAGATTCTCCTAAGCATTCACAGAATATTTTTACAACAGGTTATAATTCCGCATATCTGAGCATAAGTTTTTAATTAGGCTATAATTTTAAAGGGGAGATTCATTCACCCCCCCTCTGAATCTATCGCACATGTCTCAACAATTGGTATCAGAGCAGGTCTCTGATCTAACAGATCTAACAATCTGCAGAGGATCCTGCTTGTTCGCGGTGCATTTCAGAGTCGGCTTCTCGTGCTCGATGCTTTGTTTCATTGACTTGTGCTTTGCCTTGTTTATCTAGTTTTTGGTTCATTTCTTGTCGATTGTTTTACGCATTGAATCTGTGTGCCATTTGTCCAAATGGGTCGTCCTCCGGTTTATGATGGTTCTAACTTTAATAGTTGGCTAGGAGGCCTATGTGTGTACGTAGAGTCCATTGATCCCAAACTATGGAATCTACTATCTAACGGCCCACACAAACTGCCTCATGATGAGACCAAGTGGTCTAGACAGGACAGAATAAAGAACCATGACAATGTCATAATTCTTAATATCTTGGGAGCTGCGATTAATACTGATATATATCCCTTTGCTCTCAGGTGCACTTCTAGAAAGAGAGATGGAGAGCTCGTGAAGAAGAAGCAGATAGCACAAGAAGAAGAATAAAAAATTGATAAAGAAGCTAAAGAAACATGAGGATGCTAAATCTCGAGGTGAAAGCCCTGAAATTCTGAAAATTGAAAATGACATATTTAGAAGATAGTTAACAGATTTTCATTCTATTAGTTCAGATTTAGATCATTTGAAATCTGAAAAATAAACTCTTATGAAACAAATTGATTCACACAAAAAGGAGAATCAAGAGCTTGTTTGCGAAATTGCTGAACTAAAGGAGAGGCATAGTTTAATTGATGATGATCAAGCTCATAACAATGATGTTGTTCAAAATGAAGAACTGGTAAGAAACTTAGAGCTTGTCAACTCTGAATTGGAAAACATGAAGTCTGAAAATGTAATACTCAAAAATCAGCTCAAGGAATTTGAACACAAATCAATAAATCTTGAAAAAGAAAATAGATTGATTTCTGAAAAATTAGAGGCTGATAGAGTAACAAATTCAGAGATTCAGAAAAATCTTGACAAACTTCAATCTGAAAAACAATAAGAAAAGTTTTATGAATGTCAGTTTTCTTCAGATGAATGGGTGCTTGATGATGAACTCCTAGAGCAGAACAGTAAACTGAAAGAGGAAATTAATAAGCTGAATCACCTAAACTCAGCAATGTCTGAGAGCCTAATCACTTTAGAAAAAGGAAAGAGTGTAAGCCTGGTGAGCTCTAGTGAGTTGCTGAATGCTGAATATGAAATTACAAATCTGAAAAATATCAACCTAATGTTGAGTGGGAATGTCACTTGCTGTGAACAAAAGATAGCTAAATATGAGTTAACAATCACATCCCTTCAACAAGAAGTTGATGATCTTTATAAGTCTCTATCTGAAGCTGACAATGAAATAAAATTAAAATAGGAAGTTGAAAAACTCAAGAGTCTGAATGATGTCTTGCATCAACAAGTCACTTCCTGTGAAACAGATCTGTCCAAATATGAAGCTAATATTTGTGGCTTAAACTCTAAGATTGAAGATTTGAAAAATTCTCTATCAAAATTTGTCAAAGGAAAGGACAATCTGAATAAGCTTCTTGGAAATAATGTTAGCTTTCAGAGAGAGAGACTGGGTTACAGTCCGACAAACAAAAGGAGTAATGGGAATAAAACATCTACTGTTTTTGTCAAAGCTTCTAATCAGAACACAACCTTTGCTCCTTCTGTTTTTCAATTCACTGCACAAAAGTCCACTGTCAATTCCAAATATGCAGAACAAATTCAAAAACTGAAAAAGAATGAAAATTCACAGAAAAAGGACAAAGACACTCCTGTTGCTATAAAGAATGCTGCACACAATTAACATGATCTCTCACACACTCATATTAAAAAGGGGTCATGTTATTATTGTGGGAAAGGAGGTCACACAATGGAAGATTACAGATTGATGTTAAAGGATGAGCATGCTAGTGGAACATTACATTCTAGAAAATTTTCTGATAGAAACCATGCTACTAGGAAGCCTGATGCTTCATGTTAGTATTGTGGTAAGTATGGTCATCTCATGAATGCATGCTTTATCATGAAAGAAGACAATAAACTGCATGCCAGGTCTTCCATGAATATTCATGGTCCTTATGGAACTAAACACAAGTCTAGTCAGCACATTGTGTGCTCTAACTGCAATAAGCCTGGGCACAAGGCTGCTGAGTGCTGGTTTGGATCCACTTGGGGTAAAAATGGTTTTCATAGAAGAAATTCTTTTGCTTGCTCTCACTGTGGGAAGAATGGCCATACAGTCAAGGACTGTTGGTATGTGCAGAAGAATTTTGTTAACCCCTATGTTGTCAAATTCCTTGCAAAACCATTTGCAAGATTCTCATGCTATAACTGTGAGAAGTCAGGCCATAGATCTGCTGAATGTTGGCTGATTAGGAATAAGAAACAAACTGTTCATGCATACAACAGAAAATCTTATGATCATGTTTATAAACCTCATACTGCTGTTACTATGCATCATAAGAACCAGAAACCAATCACATCATGTAGATATTGTGGAAAGTATGGTCATTCTATGGAAAATTGTTATTTGATGGATCATGATGACCATGTTGCTAAGAAATTGTTTAGAACACCTGTCAGGGCTAAGGTAGGACCCAAAGCTGCTTGGGTCCCTGCAGGATCAAAATGATCAAAATTTGCAGGTGTGCCTTGGATTGAGAAATAAAAAGAGGGGTAAATAAACCAAGGAACCCAAGATGATAAAGCCCCATTCAGGTAAATTCTGAAAACGTTATATTCTGAAATTGTGTGATCTGAATGCACTGCATATCATGATAATTCTTTTATGCATTGTCTAACTGAATCTAATTGAAAAATCTGAAATGCTCATGGAAATGATTGTAGTTTATCTCTGAATGCATTGCATATAAATGTCATGATGCATGATTTGTCAAACTTCTTGTATGTTGTATTACACTGATTTGCATGACCACTATGGTATATTAAATGGTAAGCTACCAAAAGGCAGAGAAATCTGTCTGAAGGCTCTTACTATGTGTGAGGTGGTCTTTTAGACCAAGTGCTCCGCCAAATACCAAGGGTCAAGACTTCATATAGAGCAGTGCGTTGCATAACATAAAGTTTGAAAAACCTAAAAGGATATTCCATTGCATCTAGACAGGGGGAGCATTCATGTTTCATCTCTTCACCTCTTGAACTCCTTCTGTCTAGCAATTTGATCCATTCTTGGCAAATGAGTAGTTCACTTGAATTCCCTGCTGTCTACACTTATGTAGCTATTCTGTCTGTACTCCAGACTCAACTAGTGTCTTCTAAACTGAACTGTTCTAATGTTAAATCCTGTCTAATCATGATTGCTCTCTGCTACTCTCTCGATAAAAATGCTTTGTTGACTCCACTGATTTGCTAAAATGTCATTGATTCATTTGAATGAGGAAAGATTTTAGTCAGTGCACCCTATACATAAATCAGACATATTCTGAAAAGAAGAAACTTCTATTATACTGGCTTAAGAATGTTTTGATAAATCAAATTGATTTAAGTCTAATGTATTTCTTAAGTTTTGATGTAAAAGACATGAAAATATCTGAATCATCATGCTTAATAAATCTTAACCAATTGTCTCATGAACTTCATGTAAAACTTTCTGAAATCTAAAATTTTAAAAGACATGGCTATCCTTGGTTAAGATACATGTAGAAGGTATTGTTCTTAAACATTTCAGTGTACTGAGCTCTGTTTGAAAAATCTGAAAACATTTAAAAATTGCAAGAGCAATGACTTTGGTCACAGAGAAACTGGGTTCTCTATCAAAGAAATAGAGTAAGCCCATGTCATGAAGTGCCATAGTTACCTCTCTTATAAAAATGATTGAAAATCTGGCAGAGCAATGGCTTGGTTGTGTTGAGTAACTGGGGATTCTGGCCTCTTATCAAGGTGTCTCCTCATGTAAAAAGACACTCCAAATTGCTAACTCTGTTCTCTTTGAGAGGCTATATGGTTGTCACACTGAGTAACTGGGTCACTTCACCTAAGACGTGTTGTGCCTCACGTAAAAAGGTGTTGACTGAACCAAACTTGCTCAGGAAAAATGAGTGCCGATCAATAGAAAATTCTGAAAAACTAAAGACAAGTTCAGATACAGTTATCTCTGTTTAATCTCAATATTATCTTGTGTAACTTCCATAGGAGTCATTGATTTTAAATGAGTAAGATGGAAAGAGGTTAAACATGAATGTCAGAAGAGTTTTTGGTTCATTTATATTAAAAGGTGTTTCAGATATGAGTAATGAATTTTCAGATATGACTTTGGATTCATCATTATTAAATCATGATGATAAGTTTAAACTCATTCATAATCTATTATAATTGACGAATCTGAAATTCGTTTACAAAGATTTATGAATTTGGTGTGCTAATGAAAATCTGTCTTCTTCATTTATTCATTGTGCTTACAGACTGTGGTAATCCTTGAGTACCCATGTGCTCTGCTGATAGATGCTCATCACCTCTTTCACTCCATCTAATCAGGGGGAGTTTTCCTGTCATGCTGAGTGTCTTTCATAAAGGGGGAGATCTAGTTAGCATTCTTGAGTGTCCCTATGCTTTTGTTGATATTCTCCCTTCATCTCAATTGGTTTCAACCTTCAAAACATTTCTGATCATTATTCTATTCATGGGGAGCCTTTAATTCACTCATCTTATACAGTCTTATTCTTCCCTCTTCAACTAATGTCTTTTTGCTGAAGTCAAAGGGGGAGAAATAATTGATCAAGTCAGTATGACTCATAGTGTTGCCATCATCAAAAAGGGAGAGATTGTTGTGTCCCTGTGGTTTTGATGATAGCAAACACTATAAGTCATCATCTGTTTGTCTGCATACTGTTTGAGTCTGCATATATACCTGAACTTTGTTGAATGAATGTTTCATCGAACATCTTATCTGACATAACCAACGAACAGGCTGAGGCTGTGTGTTATGTGCATTGGTGCATTTCATAATTGTTGATGCATTTCATAATTGCATTTTATCTGGAGTGTGTGATGTTAGTATGTACAATGGGTGATGCTGCCATACCCCTTCAGATTCGCATGTCTGTACATTGCATCTATCTGTGCTGCACTCATAAGTCCATACATTGTTTGTGCAACGTTTGTTCTGATAAGTTCATACAGTGTCTTGTCTGCACGTTACATAGTCTACACATTGATTAGTTGCAGGTCTTCTGAAGTCTACACATTGCATATGAGCATCTTTGTAGTGTCTGGCTAGCAAGTCTATACATCGTCAGGGCTCTTCATGCATGTGCATAGTCTATACATTGTGCATCTCGTTGACAAGTCTACATATTGGACTGTTCACGCATCACTCCATTGGCCAAGTTTGCACACTGGCCTGTTCATGCATCATCTCTCGTTGAACTCCTAAGTCTATACATTGGACCGTCTTTCATTGCGTCTTATTTTCATAGCTAGTCTGTACAGCCTTCAGTTGCATTCACTCAAAGTGTGTACAGCCGTCCGTCTCAGGTAGCGTCTCTATTTGTGTCTCACTGTTGAAGTCTGTACATTGTTTCACTGTTAAAGTCTATACAGACTTCAGCGTCTCATGCAGCGTCTCTTTTGAAGTCAAAGTCTGTACAGTCTCTCTTAACGTCTCTGCTGAACGAAAGTCTATACATTGCACTGTACATCGGACCAAGTCTGTACAGTCTCATTTGAAGTCTATACAGTGCATCATGTCTGAAGTCTGTACACTGCATTGTAGTTTGCATGAAGTGAAGTCTGTACATCCACCAGTTCAACTTCGAAGTCTGTACATTGGCATCTTTACCGTCGGTGCACCCGCAAGTCTATACATTGGTACCTTTACCTACGTTACACTCGCAAGTCTATACATTGGTACCTTTACCTACGTTGCACCTGCAAGTCTATACATTGCTCGAGTTGAGGTATGTACAGCCATTGTCTTGCCAAAGTATATACGTTGTGAACCTTCAATTCTGTACAGACTTTGCCTTGTTCAAGTCTGTACATCGTCCAGTTCTTTGGCAAGTCTATACCTTGTGAAAGTCCATACATTCGATTGCTTTGCCTTGGTCAAGTCTCTACAGCCATTTTCCTTTGTCAAGGTCTATACATCGTCTGTCTTCTTAGAGACTCATGCATAACATGAAGTATGTACATCGCATAGCATTCAAGTCTGTACATCATGCATCTAGTGTTTCAAGTGTATACAGTGTTGCACGTTGTGTCTGTCAAAGTTTACACACTGCTTCTTCATGCATTGAAGTCTACACAACGTGAAGTCTATACATTGCTTCAGCCTTGCATCCACAAAGTCTGTACAATGCCATAGACTTGCATACATGAAGTCTGTACAGCCTGTGTTCGTAACACAGAGTCTGCACATCGTTCAAGTTTATACAATGTCTACACACTTCATCATGGTTGATTTTGCTTGAAATTTGACGCCCATCAGTAGGAGCGTCCATTCTGAATCTAACGCCTAGGAAAGAGTCATCTTTTAGTTGTGCTTCAATTTATCAAAGTCTAGACATTGTCTCGCTTGCTTGAATGAAGTCTGTACATCCATTTGCCAGCATGTATGCACAATGTTCTTCATGCATTATCTTGCTTGATGCATTCTACGTTACTCATTAGCAAGTCTGTACAGCATATGTTCTTCATATATGATCAAAGTTTGCACATTGCATTACACTTCAGAAGTCTATACAACGTCTGCACATCACACACTGAAAAGTCCATACATTCTTGTCGCTCTGCAAAGTCTATACACTGTATTGTGCATACTATGAAGTCTGTAGAAGGTGTCGACACTAAACTGATAAGTTTCTATTCGACTGACTGATAGGGACTAAAGTGCAAAGATGATGACCTGGCACATGATCCAAGATGCTGAGACTGACACGTGGACTGAGGCTCTTTGGCGGGAGATGTGGAAGACACACGCTGCCCTAATCGGCTGCTATAAAAGGAAGCTTTCTTCCACTGAAGAATACATACGAAGGGGATAACGACAGAAGAGAAAGAGAGTGATCGAGAGAGAAGGAAAGACCTGTAGAGAGGTAAAGAGCAGAAAGAGCAGAAGAAAGAAAAGAGAAGCTAAGAGCCAGACAGAGAGAGCCTACGAAAGAGAAGAAAAAGAAGAGTGAGAAGAAGAGAGAGCTAGAGTAAAAGAAGCTTCAACTGAAGATCAGTTTCTGCTGGACCATGGATCAAATCCAGGCCAGCCAGCTCCTGCGAGAGCCACATTTTGATTTTATATTTCCAGCTTTCAGTTGCTGTATTTTCTTTTATTATTTTCTTTTCAAACTGAACCTTGTTCTTCCGATTGCCCTGTTGGGGATCGGGTTCCTCCTGTGGTTTCAGGAGAAGGGAGATTTGTTTCTCCGGTTTGCTGGTGACTTTGTGTCATCAGTGGTTCCCTCCTTCGTGGAGGAAGAGAGGTCCGAGACCTCTGGTTTGCAGGTGACTTGGTGTCACTTGTGCTTCCCTCTGGGCTTCAGAGGAAGGGAGACTTGGGTCTCCGGCTGCAGGTAGTGCTGCTACTTGTAGGTCCCCTCCTTGGTGGAGGAAGAGAGACTTCGGTCTCTGGCTTGCTATTGACTGTGTGTCACTAGTGGATTCCCTCCGGTGTGGAGGAAGAGGGGAGGTTGTTCCCCTGGTCAAGCTGTGTGGCAGCATTTGTTGCATGCTGAGTCTGCTGTTCTAGCGTTGCTAGTGGAAGCCTCACTCCGGTTTGGAGTGAGGGGTGGATGTAGGTCTGTGGACCGAACCACCTAAAAATCCTGGTGTCCATTGTGGTTTGATTTTCTTATGTGTTCATCTTATTGCTTCGCACATTAGATGCTTGCTTAGGATCGAGTGAAGGTAAATTCATTTGTGCTGTTTTGCTGAGATTCTCCTGAGCATTCACAGAATATTTTTGCAATAGGTTATAATTCCGCATATCTGAGCATAAGTTTTTAATTAGGCTATAATTTTAAAGGGGAGATTCATTCACTCCCCCCTCTGAATCTATCACACATGTCTCAACAAGGCGAGCATGCACGTTTAATGTACCCCAGAAGAGGATTTTCGCTTAACAGTGGCATTGTTGTCCTTAATACCCTGACTTATGACGTCCTAATCTCCTAGTATAAAAGGGTGAACTCTCTCTTGTATTGCAATCAATCTGTGATTATCTTAGTGGATTACTGTTGCGGCCGTAGACGTAGGAAGGCATCTTGCCTCCGAACCGCGTAAAAAATCCCTGTGTTCTTGTGGTTTGATTCCTTTTTTCCCTTTCTTCTTCCTCCTCCGCTGGTTGTCCTCCTCGTCTGGGTACTCCATCATCCCTAACAACTGGTATCAGAGCCATGTTCTGGTTCAAGGAGAGTAGTGGGAGCAATGGCGGCGGATGAAGGAAAGGTGAGGATCGATAAGTTTGATGGCAAGGACTTCGGTTCTAGAAAATGCAGATCGAAGACTACTTCTACCAGAAGAAGCTGCATGAGCCGCTTCTTGGAACGATGTTGACAGGGATGAAGAAAGAAGATTGGGATCTACTAGACAGACAAGCACTCAGAGTTGTTCGCTTGACGTTGGCCAGAAACGTCGCCTTCAACATCGTGAACGAGAAGACCACGGCAGGATTGATGAAGGCGCTATCAAATATGTATGAAAAGCCCTCGGCTTGAAACAAGGTATATTTGATGCATCGTTTATTTAATCTGAAGATGACCGAATGTGCTTCTTTTACAGATCACATCAATGAATTCAACGTGATTACAACTCAGTTGAGTTCTGTAGAAATAAACTTTGATGATGGGATTCAGGCCTTGATTCTTTTATCCTCCTTACCTGAAAGTTGGGGTGCTACTGTGATGGCTGTAAGTAGTTCTTCCGGTTCAAGTAAATTGAAGCTCAATGAGGTTCGAGACTTGATTCTAAGTGAAGATATTCGCAGAAGGGAATCGGGTGAAGTCTCAGGTTCTGGCTTGAATACAGAGAGCAGGGGAAGAATAAAATAGCGGGGTTAAAATAGGAGCAGATCTAGGTCTAAGAAGAAAGGTCAATCAAAGTTTTGTGGTGATGGGTGCTGGAATTGTGGTAAAAAGGGGCACTTAAAAAAAGATTGCAAGGCTCCAAAGAAGAAAAACCATAATGAAGAGTTCGCCAATGTAACTACAGCAGAGCAAGTTCAAGATGCTTTAGTTCTTTGTGTTGACACTCCTTTAGAGTCATAGATTCTTGACTCAGGTGCATCGTTTCACTCTACCTCACATAAAAAAAGTATGTAAAATTATGTTACTGAAAACTTTGGGAAGGTTTATCTTGCTGATGATGAGCCTTTAGATATTGTAGGGAAGGGTAATATCAATGTAAGGACCACAAATGGCACTTTGTGGAAGTTCAAGAATGTAAGGCATGTACCTGACGTAAAGAGGAACTTGATATCTGTTGGACAGCTTGATGATGAAGGTTATGTCACAACCTTTGTGGGTGGATCTTGGAAAATAACCAAAGGTGCTATGGTGATAGCACGAGACAACAAGATGGATACTCTCTATATGACTAACAACAAAGATACAGTGGCAGTGGCTCATTTAGGAGTTGACTCTAACATATGGCACTGCAGGCTTGGTCACATGAGTGAGAAAGGGATGAAGATACTGCTATCAAAAGGCACGTTGTCTGGCTTGAAATCTGTGGAAGTTGGTCTTTGTGAAGACTACATTTTTGAGAAGCAAAAGAAGGTTACATTCTCAAAGACAGTAAGAACTTTGAAGACACAGAAGCTAGAGCTTGTACATACAGATGTATGGGGTCCTTCACCAGTACCATCTCTTGGAGGCTCACTCTACTATGTCACCTTCATTGATGACTCTACTCACAAGGTATGGGTTTATTTTTTGAAAAGAAAATTTGATCTATTTCTTACTTTCAAAAATTGGAAGACCCTTGTAGAGAATGAGACAGGTTTGAAGGTGAAGTGTCTGAGATCAGACAATGGTGGAGAGTATGACAACAAAGATTTCAAGGACTTTTGTGCAGCTAGTGGTATCAGGATGGAAAGAACTGTTCCAAGAACACCACAGCAGAATAGAGTTGCCGAGCGCATGAATAGAACCTTGAATGAACGGGCTAGGAGCATGAGGATACATGCCGGACTGCCAAAAATATTTTGGGCTGATGCAATTAACACAGCAGCTTTCTTGATAAACCGAGGACCATCTGTCCCTTTGGATGGTGAAATTTCAGAGGAGGCCTGGACAGAGAAAGAGGTAAATCTTTCACACCTGAGAGTCTTTGGCTGTGTTTCATATGTGCATGTAGATTCTAATGACAGGGATAAGCTAGATGCTAAGTCTATAAAGTGCTTTTTCATTGGATATGGTTCCAATGAGTTTGGATATCGATTTTGGAATGATGAAAATCAAAAAATTCTTAGAAGGAAAAATGTTATATTCAATAAAATGTTTTGTACAAAGACAAGGCTGTTGTAGAATCTGAAAGTGCAGGGAAACAAAATGAGAATGGTGGACAGGTTAAGCTAGAAGAAATTTCACAAGATGATGTGAATGACAAGATACATGATGTATCTGAAATAGAAGTACAACCCTATACACCAGTACAGCTAAGAAGATCTGCAAGAATACCTAGGCTCACACAAAGGTATTCTCCATCTTTGCATTACCTACTGTTGACTGATGAAGGTGAACCCGAGTGTTATGATGAAGCAATGCAGGTTATAGATTCTGTTAAGTGGGAGTTAGCCATGAAAGATGAGATGAACTCATTACAAAAGAACCAGACTTGGGAGCTAACTAAACTCCCTAAGAACAAGAAGGCATTGCACCACAAGTGGGTTTACAGAGTCAAAGATGAACCTGATGACAGTAAGAGGTACAAAGCAAGGTTGGTAGTGAAGGGCTTCCAACATAAGGAAGGTATAGACTACACTGAGATCTTTTCTCTAATTATGAAACTAACCACTATTAGATTGGTGTTGAGCATTGTTGCTGCTGAGAACTTACATTTAGAGAAATTAGATGTGAAGACAGCTTTTCTCCATGGTGACTTGGAGGAAGACATCTACATGTTGTAACCAGAAGGGTTTTTAGTCCCAAGCAAAGAAAACCTTGTGTGCAGGCATAAGAAAAGTTTGTATGGTCTGAAACAAGCCCCCAGACATTTGTACAAGAAGTTTGATGGATTCATATGTAACAATAGTTTCATTAGGTGCAACATGGACCATTGTTGTTATCTTAAGAAGTTTGATAATTGTTATATCATATTGTTGTTGTACGTGGATGATATGCTTATTGTAGGATCAAGTATGACAGAGATTAACAATCTAAAAATGTAATTATCAAAGGAATTTGCTATGAAGGACTTAGGAGCAGCAAAGTAAATTCTTGGATGAGAATTGTGAGAGATAGAACAGCTGGCACTGTGAAGCTATCTCAAGAAAGTTACACCCAGAAGGTGTTGAGCAGATTCAACATGCAGGATGTAAAATCAGTTAGCACTCCTTTGGCAAGTCACTTCAAGCTGTCTAAAGAGCAGTCACCAAAGTCTGCTAAAGAGCGTGAGTCCATGAAAAAAATTCCTTATGCATTAACTGTAGGAAGTTTAATGTATGCCATGATTTGTACCAGGTCGGATAAAGCACATGCAGTGGGAGTTGTGTGCAGACATATGGCAGATCCGAGCAAGTAACACTGGGAGGCAGTGAAATGGATTCTGAGATACCTAAAAGGCACCTCAGGCAAGTCACTTTGTTTCAGGAAAAGTGATGTTATCTTACAAGGCTTTGTTGATTCAGATCTTGGTGGTGATCTGGACACCAGAAGAAGTACCACTAGTTATGTTTACACCTTGGGTGGCACTGCAGTGAGTTGGGTTTCAAAACTTCAGAAGGTTGTTGCTCTCTCAACAACAAAAGTAGAGTATGTTGCTATCTCTGAAGCTAGTAAAGAGATGGTATGGCTGAAAAATTTTCTGAAGGAGTTGGGTAAGGAACAAAGTAATAGTGTGCTATTTTGTGACAGTCAAAGTGTAATTCACCTTGCCAAGAACTCAGTCTTTCATGCAAGGACTAAGCACATACAACTGAAGTATCACTTCATTCGTGGTTTGCTTGAAGATGGTGTTTTGTTGCTGGAGAAAATACTTGGTGCAGAGAATCCAACAGACATGTTAAACAAGGTGATAACCATAGAGAAATTGAGGCTGTGCAAGGCCTCAGTTGGCCTCCATGGATGATTGATGGAGGGATGCCGTAGCAGTATTTCCATTGTTACATTAAGCAGGATTAATATATTGAGATGTTTGCTTTCTTTGGAGTTCAGACTCCAAGTGGGAGATTATTAGAGTGTGGAGTCAGAACTCTTCATCGTGCACCCTTGCACGGGATCACACTCTGCCTCAGGAGCGCATTCACTACTCCAGGAGAGCATCCTCAGCGTCAAGGGAGCATGGCGAGCACATATTGTCTCTAGGGAGCAATCGCTGCTTTTGGGGAGCATCCTCAATGTCAGGGGAGCATACATTGCAGGCTCAAGACAAGTTGATGTCACTTGGAGAAGGTCGACCTGCATGATGCACCGACCTGGTCTTGGCATTGCACCGACCTAGTCCTGGCAATGCATTTACCTGACTGATGGCGGGGGAGCATTAGCAGTCGCTGGAGGGCATATTCGGTCTCAGGAGAGCATCCTGGGGGACAGGCGAGCATGCACGTTTAATGTACCCCGGAAGAGGATTTTCGCTTAACAGGGGCATTGTTGTCCTTAATACCCTGACTTATGACACCCTAATCTCCTAGTATAAAAGGGTGAACTCTCTCTTGTATTGCAATCAGTCTGTGATTATCTTAGTGGATTATTGTTGCGGCCGTGGACATAGGAAGGCATCTTGCCTCTGAACCACGTAAAAAATCCCTGTGTTCTTGTGGTTTGATTACTTTTTTCCCTTTGTTCTTCCTCCTCCGCTGGTTGTCCTCCTCATCCGGGTACTCCGTCATCCCTAACATAGTAGGCATTAGAGCAGCACTTGGTTTTCCTGCCAAACGCACCAGCGGTGGAGATTTAACTTTTTGACCATTCGCCTGTTAGGATGATGTAGACACGTTGCTCCGTGGAGACCTCATAAGGTGGAGATGTTCACCTATCAGGATGAGGCAGACCACGTATAAGGCACCCCTATGCTCTTCTTCTCCGGCACTGGTGTTCGTACATCCTTGCTGCATGCTCAGTGCCTTGGTGAGGCTCCTCTCCTTCTTCCTCTTCCCCCCGATCTCATGGCGTCTCATAGGAAACTCATCCCGGGTAGCTCTGAATCTTCTGTCAAGGGGGAGAGTAACTGTGGCGGTGCCTCGAGCACCTTGGGTTCCCATCCTGGTCCTTATCCTCCACATTTCAATGTCTCCTATTAGGTGATGCACGGTCTTAGAGTGGCCTTCCAAATCCCAGTAGACATCGACATCCTCTTCCTCAGAAAAGATGATTACCTAGGGGGGTTCCTTCCTTGGGGACTTAGCATCTCCGTAGAGGCCTTCAGGGCCAGCTTCCGTGTTCCCGTCCCTTCCCTCTTTGAGTCAATCCTTCATTTCTACGGTCTAGAGCCAGGGCAACTGTTGCCCAACTCCTGTCGCATTCTTTGCGCCTTTGCATATGTTTGCCACCAGGTGGGCATCACCCCTACTCTCTAGCTCTTCTGCCAGTTCCTTATCAATCAGCACTGTCCTAGCTCTGATGTCCTTGCCTATTACATCCGTGCTCAGAACAAGAGGACCTACCTGTTTCTCCCCTGCAGTCTCCAATATCAAGTGTTAGAGCATTTCATCTTTCTGACTAAGGTCGGCGGTGCTAGACAAGCGAGCAATATAGGCTTTACCACTCTCTGCTAGATTCACATGGCCGACATGCTGCCGCCCCTAACCAAGGAGGAGGCGATCGCAATTAAGGTGATACTTCGCCACCCCCTTCATGACGTTGACCTGAAGTTGACCCCTACGCTCTTCAGGTCACTAGGGTTGAGCCCCTCACTGCCACATGGTAGGGCCTTTGTTGTCAGTGTTGTTGTAGTATCCCGGACCTTTCGGATCCTTCTTCGTGGGTCCCGGAACGGGTTTCTCGGAGTGTCCGGCTCCGATGTGTCCAGAATTTCGTTTCGGACACCTTTCGTGTTCAGATCGGCGCGATCCGAAGTTGTTTCGGAGGACCAGAAGCGTTCCGCGGCTTTTCCGTGTGTGTTTTCTGATTTCCGGTGTGTGTTTTGGCAATTCCTTCAGAACCTCGTTGCGGGTGAACAGGGCCGTTCACCTAGGCGAGAGTGGTACCGTTGCGATCGGTGCGTTCTGAGGATCCCGAAATGTAATTTTCTATTTTTGATATTTTCCAGAATTTCTGATTTTCTATAAATACCACTCATTTTCTCTCTCTCTCCCACCCTTCTTCTTCTTCTTCTTCTTCTTCCTCCCCACCGTGAGCTCTCTCCCCCTCTCTCTCTCTCCCATTTCGGAGCGGCGAGCCTTCCTCCGATTGCAGACGGCAGCGGGGCGACGGTGCGGCGACGTGGGCGGCGGCGAGGCGGTCGTGGGGGCGTGCGGTGTTCGTGGGAAGCGTGAAGGAGCGGGGTTTTTCAAAGCGTTCTTTACGATCTCGGCAACGATTCGACGGAGCTTTGGCTCCATTGAGGTAGGGTGACGTTCCCTAGCTCCCCGCCGTTCATTTCCGTGATTCGTTCGCCGAGGGGAGCCCGAGAGGGGTGTGTTTGAGCGGGTTTGGGGTTTTCCATGATTTGGGGAGAGCTCACCTGCGATTTCATGTTTTGGTAGTCTAGTATCATGCTAGGGGTCCCCAGGGGTCTTCCCCTTTGATTTCCCCCTCTCCGGTGGAGGCATGGGGGCGTGGTTGGATTTTTGGGCATTTTCCCATCGTTCTGACCTCGGGCGGGTGTGACGGTCCTTCCAGTGACCGTCACATCATGTAGCGCACCTAGGTGGGTGCGTTACAGCCTTGTGTTGCCAATTGGGGGTCTGTGGGCTGTGACGGCCCCTCGATAGACCGCCACAGGCGTGTAACGCGCCTGGGTTGGGCCGTCAGAGGCTTCCGACCGTTAGCACGACTGTTGGTTTTTGACCGTTGGGGGGGGGGTCAAGGCCTGTGACGCACCAGGACTGGCACGTCACAGCCTTGTGATGCCCCAGGGAGGGTGCGTTAGAGTTGACGAACCCCAGGTCATGTAACGCTCCAGCGTTGGACCGTTACATGCTGTGATGCACCGAGTGGCACGCGTCACAGTTGTTCCTCGTTTGTCTTGTGACGCACCAAGGTAGGCGCGTCATAGACTGTAACGCACTAGGGCAGGTGAGTTACACGTTGTTTTCCACCCAGAGTGTGACGCGCCTGCGTTGGGCCGTCAGGTGTCTGTGACGGTCCAGCCTAGACCGTCAGAGCATGTGACGCGTCTAGGGTAGACCGTCAGGCACTGGACTGCACCGGGAGGTTCGCAGTCCTATTTTCTTGTCCGACCGTGGTCGTCGTGCGACGGTGCCGGTACGTGGGGCGGTCCCCGTATGTTGTCGGATGCGGATGTGGTTTTCCGTTGACTTGAGAGTCTACTCCTTCAGTGACCCTCCACTAGTCGTAGCCCACCAGTACGAGGTGCTGGTCTCACCAGGGAGTGGTGTACGGGCCGACCCTTAGAGACGGTTTGTGGACCGGTTACCGTCGGGCCCCATGTCTAACAGGCAGAGTCCGACTGAGGGGAAAATCGGTCAGAGGACCAGACCAAGGATGCACGGTCTGTGTGTGCACACGTGGTTGGGGGCGGTTGGACCCACGCTGACGAGTGTGACCCCAGCTAGTTACTTATTCGTGGTACTTGTTCGATGTCCGTGCCTTTGGTAGGCGCTACCACGTCAGGTAGTTCACCTGCGGTGCGGTGTAAGACGTCAGGGGATGCTACCGGCTGTGCTTCTAGTGGGAGGTACTCCTGTCGAGTCAGGAGTGTCAGACTGTCAGTCGTTGCGACTTCGACCTTCGAGTTTTATCGTGTCGGCCGTGTGTTCCGGTTGTTTCGCCGTGGCACGTGTGTCGGTTTTCGTGCCGTGAGACAGGTGATTTGTAGATGGTAGGGTTTCTTTTCGAGGTACTCGCTTACTGCTAGTGTAGCGATTTCTTCGTTTGCGAGGTAGGGTTCGGGTGATCCCTACTGAGTCTATTCCAAGACTCATTCCCTATATGTTTTCACCGTGTTTCAAGTGAGGCGAGGCTTCAAGGGAGTTCGTTTGAGGCTCAGCATGGTTCAGGTGCCCAGCGTTAGTGCCAGAGGTCAGAGCCGGGGTATGCCCCGTGTAGCTGTACTTTTATTTCTTAACTCTGTACTAGTTGTGGACTACTGTTGTTATTTTGTTGTTATCTTGTGGACCTTGTAAAATGTTAATTCATTTCCTGCTTAATTATATAAACTGTTTAATTTCTACAATTATTTATGATACTTGTGTAGTTTTCACACCATCCTTCTAACCCTTCCGAGTCTTCGGGCTCGTGGGTGGCGGTACGAGTCTCGGGTTATCGGGCTTACCCGGTAATCAGATTCTCCGGTCGTTACAGCTGCTATCAGAGCGTGGTTGTGGAGTTATACGAGAATCATAGGTGATTGTAGGGGGTCTACTAGTCCACAGCAATGATGTACAGTTGACATTGGCATCGGGCATCGTGTGTTTTTCTTAACCTTGCTGTTCCGTGTTTCCTGTCTTTTGCTTCTGGTGCAAGTATGGCGCCGAGGCGGAGTACTTGCTCTCAGTAGGGGCAGTCGGCTGGAGGTCAGGAGATCCAGCAGGAGGTTCAGCAGGAGCAAGAGGAGTAGAGTAGAGTGCCACCTGCGGCCACCGGGGCAGTGGATACTGCGAGGTTTCCGGGGGCCGAGGATTTCTTTCGTGGCATGTACCAACTTATGTCGCAGCAGTTCGGCGGAGAGGCTAGTGAGGGCTCGTCGACCAAGGGTGGGCCAGGCCGAGCAGGTAGGGATTTCTTATAGTTCCATCCCCCTTGCTATGGCGGTCAGCCACACCCTGATGTGGCTCGTGATTGGCTCGACGAGATGGAGTGGGTGTTCTATTCCGCGCGGTGTGCTGCAAAGGATAGAGTGATGTTGGCCTACAACCAGTTATAGGGTACGGCTCGAGCGTGGTGGTATTCTGAGTGGAAGACGTCTTTTCAGTCTTGTCCCCTTGAGTAGATCGCGTGGGGTGACTTCGTCAGCGCTTTTAAGCGTGCCTATTGTCCAGAGTTTATTGCTACGCAGCGGATGCGTGAGTTTTTGGAGCTGGTCCAGGGCGACATGTCCGTGTTGTAGTACATGGCCCGATTTGTTGAGCTGGGTCGGTATGCACCTCATATCATGGAGCATGAGAAGGTGAAGGCTGCACAGTTTGTTCAGGGCTTGAGGCAAGAGTTGAGACACCACTTGATCGCGAATGCTGCCGCCGATTTGGAGACAGCGTCTCGCGTTGCGGCTTCTTTAGAGTTGGATATGCAGAGGACTCGAGGACCGATTAGCCAGTGACAGTCTTTGTCAGGTCGCAGCCAGCAGTCGGCTACCCAGCAGCAGGGTTCCTTCCAGCATGCATCGGGTGGTTCTGGAGCACCGGCACCGGCATCGTCAGTGACAGGATCTGCGTCCTTCAGCTCAAAGGTCAAGAAGTTCCTCAAGAAGAGTTTCCGTAAGAAGCCCAAGGGTCAGGGGCAGGCTTTATCGGATAGTGTACAGCAGCCGGTCCCGTTTTAGCGTCAGGGATCAGTGGGTGGATCGCGAGGACCGTGCCCACGGTGTAGCGAGTATCACCTAGGCAGGCAGTGCACGGTGCCGATCATCTGTTTTTGGTGTGACCAGCCAGGGCATATGGCGCGTGACTCTCCTCAGAGACAGCAGCAGCAGTTTCCTCAGCAGCAGCAGGTTCCCCCGCAGCAGAGGCAGCAGTAGGGACAATATCTGCTGCTACCCAGGTCAGATAGTGTGGTTGATAGGTAGAGAGATCGGGGCCAGATTACACACATGACCAGGGTAGAGGCAGCAGCGTCGTAGCTCGTGGAAGGTACCTTTCAGATTTTGGGTTGTGCAGCTCGGATTTTGTTTGATTCTGGTGCATCTCATTCGTTTATTTCAGAGGATTTTGCGCTGGGTATCGAGGAGCCGGTGACCCAGTTGTCCTGCGATTTGGCAGTGGAGTTGCCCTCGGGTGATTTTATGATCACTCCGTATTGCTTTGATGAGGTTCCTGTGTGGGTGGAAGGGCGGAGTTTGCGGACTAGGCTCTATGCGTTGCCGCTTCAGGACTTTGATGTGATTTTGGGCATGGATTGGCTCGAGACACATCATGCGTTGGTAGATTGCGGCTCGAAGAGGGTTTATTTTGGGTGACTTCGTGGACCCACCTTTTATTTCCAAGGTATCAGGTCTTCCTCTTCCCGTTTCCTTATTTCGGCGATTCGAGCTCGTCGTTTACTTGATGCGGGTTGTCAGGGTTTTCTCGCCTCCGTGGTTGTGACTGACCGCATGGAGCCGGATGTCGAGGGCATTCTGGTGGTGTGCGAGTTTCCTGATGTTTTTCTGGAGGACTTACCTGGATTGTCTCCCCAGCGGGAGATCGATTTTATTATCGAGGTGGTGCTGGGTACGGGACCTTTGGCGAAGGCTCCCTACTGTATGGCCCCCGCTGAGTTGAGGGAGTTGCGGGCGCAGTTGCAAGAATTGCTGGCCAAGGGGTACATTCGTCCTAGCTTTTCCCCTTGGGGTGCGCCAGTGTTGTTCGTGAAGAAGAAGGACGGTAGCTTGCGGTTGTGCATTGACTACCGACAGCTGAATGATGTGACCATCAAGAATAAGTATCTGTTGCCGCGGATTGATGATTTGTTCGACCAGCTTCAGTCTGCTCAAGTGTTCTCGCGGATTGATTTACGGTCCAGTTAGTATCAGCTGAGAATTCGCGAGTCCGATGTGGAGAAGACTGCGTTCAGTTCGAGGTATGGGAATTACGAGTTCTTGGTGATGCCGTTTGGGCTCACCAATGCCCCCGCAGCCTTCATGGACTTGATGCAGAGGGTGTTTCATCCGTACTTGGACCAGTTCATGGTCGTGTTTGTGGATGACATCCTTGTCTATTCGCGGTCTGCCGAGGAGCACGCGTACCATTTGGGTGTGGTGCTGCAGACGATGCGAGACCACCAGTTGTATGCGAAGCTCAGTAAGTGTGAGTTCTGGCTTCGTGAGGTGCACTTTTTGGGGCACGTAATTTCTGGTGATGGTATTTCTGTGGACCCTGCCAAGGTTGAGGCAGTAATGCAGTGGTCGAGGCCGAGGTCTGTGATGGAGATCCGGAGTTTCTTGGGGCTTGCAGGCTATTATCATCGATTTATCCAAGATTTTTCTCGCATTGCGGCCCCGATGACCAGACCTACGCGGAAGGATGTGCCTTTCGTCTGGACTGATGAGTGTGAGCAGAGTTTCAGGGAACTGAAGAGATTGCTCACCTCAGCTCCGGTGTTAGTTTTGCCTTCTGGATCGGGAGGTTTGGTGGTGTGTACAGATGCTTCTGGGGTCGGATTGGGTGCTGTGTTGATGCAGCATGGTAGAGTGGTGGCTTATGCATCTCAGCAGCTAAAGCGCCACGAGGAGAACTACCCTACCCATGACCTGGAGATGGCGGCTGTGGTCTTCGCGCTGAAGATCTGGAGGCATTATCTGTACGGCGAGAGGTTCGAGGTATTCACTGACCATCAGAGTTTGAGGTGTGTGTTCACGCAGAGAGACCTTAACCTCAAGCAGAGGCGTTGGATGGAGTTCATGAAGGATTATGACTTCACCCTATCTTATCAGCCGGGCAGGATGAATGTCGTCGCCGATGCTTTGAGTCGGAAGGTCGCAGTCAGTGCCTTGATGTTATGGAAGTCGAGGCTTTGGGAACAAGTGCCCGAAGTTTCATTCAGGCTCAAGATTCCCCAGGAGCCAGGGTTGGCAGTGCTTGCAAGTCTGACTGTCATGCCAGCTATCCGCCGTCAGGTGACAGAGGCTCAGCATGCGGACCTTGAGTTACCCTGGATTTTGGCCTTGGCTGATGTGGAGCTCGGCGAGGACGGTGCTGCGAGATTTCGCGGTAGGCTGTACGTCCCAGCCGACGAGCAGGTTCGTCGTGCGGTGTTACGTGAGGCTCATGGGAGCAGGTACACCGTACACCCAGGTGCGGCGAAGATGTATTGGAACTTGCGGAGGCAGTTCTGGTGGCCTGGCATGAAGAGAGATGTTGCCGAATTTGTGGCCAGATGCCTGACCTGTCAGCAGGTAAAGGCGGAGCATCAGCGATCGGGAGGTACTCTTCAGCCCTTGGATGTTCCCGCGTGGAAATGGGACCACGTGACCATGGATTTTGTGGTGGGATTGCCGAGGACTCCGAGTGGGCAGGATAGTATTTGGTTGCTGGTAGATCAGCTGACGAAGGTGACTCGGTTGTTACCGATCAAAGTCAGCTGGAGTGTGCCCAAGTTAGCTCGTCTTTATGTGGAGCGGATCGTTCCGTTGCATGGGATTCCCATCTTTATTGTGTCGGATTGGGATCCGCGCTTCACTTCTGGATTCTGGAGTTTCCAACGAGCTCTTGGCACGGAGTTGGCTTTTAGCTCGGCGTCTCATCCTCTGTCATATGGACAGTCTGAGAGGACCATCCAGACTTTGGAGGATATGCTGAGATCCTGCTGCTTGGAGTGGCAAGGGAGTTGGATTCACCACCTACCATTGGTGGAGTTTACCTACAACAACAGCTATCATTCGAGCATCGGCATGGCTCCTTATGAGGCGTTGTATGGGCGTCCGTGTCGGACTCCACTTGACTGGTTTGAGGTTGGTGAGCGTGTTTTGACGGGACTGAGCTGGTGCAGCAGTGTGTGGATATGGTGCACCTGGTTCGTCAGAACATGTTGTGAGGTTTGAACTCCAATCCATGGGCTTCACGCCCATGGGCTCTAGGACGGCAGTCATAGCTAGGGGTGATCATTATTCGGGTTCAACCCGAAAACCAAATCGAACAGATATATTTGGTTCGGTTTGATTTGGGTTCAAACCGAACCATATTAAAAAATTTAGTTTGGTTTGGTTTTGAAGTTCAAGAAACCGAACAAAACCAAACCGAACCGAATAACCCAAATTTAAGAATATTTTTATCAAATTAATATAAATGTATATGTAACTATAAATCCCAATTCAAAAAGTCCAATTCCCGCCATCCTAACGGGGTTTCCGAATTTATGAAATAGGTTTCAAATCACCTTCTATTTTACTATAACTGAAATTCTTAATTTTTTATGTGAAAATATTATGGAGCTTTTTCTTACAAGTTACAACTTTTTATGTTATTTTTTTAATATTTATTTTATTTGGTAGAAATTCTTTTACCCTACCTTTCTCTACTATTATTTGAATCTAATCTAAATTCTAAAAGGGGATATGAATATGGTTCAAACCGAACCAAACCGAATTAATTCGGTTTGGTTTGGTTTGGTTTCAAACTAGTTTGGTTTGGTTTGGTTCGGGTTGAAGTCTTAATTCGGTTCGGTTTGGTTTGAGAAAAATTCTCTTCAAATCAAACAAAATCAAACCGTGCTCACCCCTAGTCATAGCGACCCTGGTGGTGTCCTCTCCGGTGGATATACCAGCGGTAGCCATCGTGGACGTTGTCGGTGTTGCTGTGGTCCTCCGCCTTTGGGTGTAGTAGGAGTTGTAGGGGCTGCCGGCGCCCGCCATAGGGCTTCCACCTAGGCAATTGGAGGTTGAAGACGACCGCCGATTGAGGTCAAGCGTGGGCGATTCAATTTTGAATCGTCCGCCCGACTCGTCAAGAGGTTCAGCAGTGGTTTCCCTGGTTTGGCCTGCGGCTGGGCCTCATGGGAGTAGTTTGGCCCGCTTATCGTTCTCGGGTCGGGAATCCAGGTTTGCCTGTGACTTACTCGGCTCTGCCTTGCAAGTGGATGTTGGGTCTTCGAGGCCCAGTAACGTCCTTCCTCCCCCCGCCTGAACTTGTCTGTTGTACTTCATTCATAGGGCTCTTCTCAGTCGATGCCGGCCAGACGTTTGCTAGCCACCCCCTCGTGGGCGGTGCGTGCTCTCTGCCATGGGAGGGCATGGGGAAGCGGTGGATGTCCCTGGGAAAGGCAAGAAGCTGGTTTGCATTCCACTATTGTATGAGGTGGCAGCTCCGGTAGACAGGGTGTCCCCCCTTCCCCGCACCCTGGCACTTCCCTCCCCACCATTGGTTGACCAAGGGGAGCTCGGTGGGGGTCGCCGGGTCGTGGACGCAGTTGCTGGTACGTCCGCTGAGGAAGCTCCTCTGGCAGTGCAACATCCTTTCGCGTCAGATGCTGAGGTCGTCTTCAGGGAATCGTTGGAGGATGCAAGCCTGGTTCAGGATGGGCTTCTCGATGGTCTGAGGCTACTGTTGAAGGGGGGACGTAGGAATAGAGAGGGGGGACCTGCTGTAGGTGGAAGAGGACCATCGAGGAAGGAACAGGGTGCAAGCAGAGGAGGTGAGGGAGTTGCTCAAGGAGGTTGAAAGGCTGACCATGGAGCGAGCTAAGGGGGTGGCGAATACTGTGGGCATTTCCTTTGTGGCTGCTGAAAATGATCTAAGGGGTACTTTTTCTAAAACCAACAAGAGATGGGGGCGAGTATCTGGGGAGGGGAGCGGTCTCAATCAAGGGGCTGCAGGTTTGATGAGGAGGGAGGGGTGGAGGGGGAAACCCCTACTAATCAATGAGGATTGTCTCATGGAATATGCGGGGGTTGGGTGGAGAGGAGAAGAGGAAAGCGGTGAGGGAGCTGATTAAGAGATGTAAGGTCGACATTCTCTGTATATAGAGACGAAGTGTGAGGAGGATGGGGTGACACTTTTAAGGGAGATTGGAGGGACCAGCCTGTCCAAGGGGGTCACCTCCCCGGAAGTGGACAGATCAGGGGGTATCATGATCCTTTGGAACCCATATGAGGTGGAAGAAGTGTTGCAGGATAGAAAGGTCAACAGATGGGCCATCTCTTTACATTTCAAGAACATCAGGGACAACTTCTCTTGGGACTTCAGCGGGGTATATAGCCCTCAACCCAGAGAGGAGAAGAGGCAGTTGTGGGATGACTTGATTCGACATCACCATTCCTCGGGTCGGCCGTGGTGTGCTGGAGGTGACTTCAATGCGGTGGCAACCCCATGGGAGAGGAAAAGAGTTGACACCTACAGTGGTGACACGGAGGCCTTCTCAGACTTCAACTAGGAGACAACTCTAGTGGACATTGGCATGGCACGTGGTTGCTTCACCTGGTCCAACTTGAGAGTAGAGGCCTCTTGCTCTAGGTTGCATAGGTTCTTGGTCTCTGTTGATTAGGAGGACCACTTCCCTCATGTGCAAGTGATACCTCTGGCGAGATAGGTTTTCGATCACAAACCCATCCTAGCGAAGACTAGCAGAATGTATGACATGAGACACAATTTCATGTTTGAGCAATTCTGGTTCAGAGAGACTGACTTTATGGGCAGTCTCTCAACAGCATGATCTGCTCAGACTGCGGGCTCCTCTACTATGGGCACTTTGGTTAGAAGATTGACGCAAACGGCACAGATTCTGCAAACTTGGGGAGCTGGTAAATCCCTTCCAAGGAGGACAGCTAAGGATAGGATTCTACAGCAATTAGAGGGATTGGACTATTTGGAGGAGGCAGGCCTTTTGGATGACGAGGATAGAACATTTAGAGATTCTTTGAGGCAGTAGTTTGATCAAATCCTCTGTAGAGAGGAGATCTACTGGAGACAAAGATGGAGGAAAAAATGGATTAGAGAGGGTGACAGGAACATGACCAACTTTTCGCGCGTGGCTTCTGGGAGAAGGAGGGTCAATGCTATCTCTTGCATCAAGGTGGGAGACCTTTCTTTCTCTGGAGAGGAGAACATTAGGGTTCAGGCGAGACTTTACTATTCGACATTGTTCACCAAGGATGAGTATTGTAAGCTGAGGATTGCAGATGACCTACTCCTTAGCCTTTCTTTAGAGAAGAGGGAAACTTTGTCCCTCCCATGCTCTAAGGAGGAGGTCCACTAGGCGGTGTTTTCTCTTGCAAGTGACAGAGCTCCTGGCCCATATGGCTTCCCGCTTGCCTTTTTTCAGAAATGTTGGGAGATCATCAATGGTGACCTTTTGACAGTTGAAAGTTTATTTCAGGAGGGGAGAGCGGGGAGTTTTAATAAGACCCTCTTGGTGCTTATTCTTAAAAAGGGTGGCGCTCAAGATTTCTGGGATTTCAGGCCAATCAACTTAGTGAATGGCACTTATAAAATCATTACTAAGGTGTTAGCAGGGAGGTTGGTCATGGTTATGGATAGGCTGGTCAGTCACTTTCAGGAAGCCTTTATTAGAGGGAGGTATATTTTGAACAACTTCCTAGTGGCACATGAGTGTATTTTTACTTTGAATAACCAAAATAGACCAAAGGTGGTCCTCAAGCTGGATTTTTAAAAAACTATGACAGGATGAATTAGCAGTCTCTTTGATGTGATGGAGAGGATGGACTTTGGTGAGAGATAGATTGGATAGATCAAGACTTGTATCTCTTCAGCTTCCTTTGCGGTCCTTATCAATGGTAAGTCATCCTCTTGGTTCCATAGCGGTCGGGGGCTTCTCCAGGGGGATCCGGGGGCTTCTCCAGGGGGATCCTATATCTCCCCTCCTTCCAGTGCTTGTGGCTAGTATCCTAAGCAGGGTATGACAGAGGGCTACGGTGACTAGTTTGATTAGAAGCTTTCAAGCGGGTAGAGGTGCTCCTTTTATCACTCACTTGGAGTATGCAGATGACACCATTTTGTTCCTGGCTGAGGGTGAGCAGCAGTACAGCATGGCTAGACTTTTATTGGAGTTGCTGGAGAAGGTCATTGGTCTCAAAGTTAACTTCTACAAAAGTCTTCTTGTAGGAGTGAACTTGTAGGACAAAGACATCTCGAGGGCGGCTTGCTTGATGGACTGTAAAATTGGTGAATTCTCACTCTCTTACTTGGGTCTCTCTCTTACCCCAGGCTCCCTTCGGTGTGCAGACTGACTTCCCATCATTCAGAGGTATAAGTCCAAGTTGGCAGGATGGAAGATGAGAGATTTATCCTATGGGGGCAGATTGGTATTGTGCAGATCAATCTTGTATAGTCTCCCTACTTATTTCCTTTCTATGTTTCGGATCCCTAAGACGGTGGTGAAAAAGATTGACTCCATTCAGTGTAAGTTCTTTTGGGATGGGAGTGGGGAGAGATGCAAAAGTTGGCATGACATAGCCTGGGACAAACTAGTTACTATCAAGGCACAGGGAGGACTAGGGATAAAGAATGTCAAAGACTTCAACTTGGCTCTCTTGTGTAAGTGGATGTGGAGGTTGGGCCATGGAGAGGAGAGGTTTTGGGCATAGTTGATCAGGCAGAGATACTTCGACAAGAGAAGAGTTTGGGACTTGGCCCCGAAACCTCTACACAGGACCTCTCCTCTTTGGAGGGATATCTTCCCTTGCAAGGATGCTCTTGTCTCCAGCGTCCGTGTTTGACTGGGTAAAGCGATAGGAGCCTGTTATGGAAGGACATGTGGTGTTGGGAGTCGTCTCTGGAGGTGTTATTCCCTTCCCTTTTTGTGACTACTGCAGACCCTGGGATATGTCTCCCAGGCATTCGACCATTTACTGCCTGGAGGAGCCTGGGCTCCGACTTTCAAGAGGGCCCTTAGACAAGAGGAGATGATCCAACTAGAGGAACTTCTCGCCTCCTACTACCCTTTCATCCTCAGTTTGATTTAGAGGATGAATGGGCTTGGAGGTGGGAGAAGGGCGGTGCCTACATTGTTAGATATGCCTATGGAGTCATTTCGGATGGAGGAGTTTGACACGTTAGAATCCTCTTGAGTTGGCGTCGGTGCATGACGTGTTCCACGTCTCAATGTTGGGGAAGTATATGCCCGATGACTCTCATGTTCTCGAGGATTCTGTGTGGCCCGAGGTGACTCCAGATCTTTCTCTCCCAGAGTTTTCCGTTCGCATTGAGGATAGGCGAGAGCAGCGCCTGCGGAGCAAGGTCATCCCCTTGGTAAAGGTGGTATGGTAGCGGCACTCTGGTGGTGAGGCTTCTTGGGAACGTGAGGACGAGATGCGTCAACAGTTCCCCTTCTTGTTTGAGTGAGTCTTCCTCTTCTTTCCCCTTGGGTTGTTCTTAATTTCGAGGATGAAATTTCTTAAGGGGGGAGGGCTGTAGTATCTCGGACCTTTCGGATCCTTCTTCATGGGTCCCGGATCAGGTTTCTCGGAGTGTCCAGCTCCGATGTGTCCGGAATTTCGTTTCGGACATCTTTCGTGTTCGGATCGGCGCGATCCGGAGTTGTTTCGGAGGCCCGGAAGCTTTCCGCGGCTTTTCCGCGTGTGTTTTCTGATTTCCGGTGTGTGTTTCGGCAATTCCTTCGGAACCTCGTTGCGGGTGAACCGGGCCGTTCACCTAGGCGAGAGTGGTACCGTTGCGATCGGTGGTTCCGAGGATCCCAGAAATGTAATTTTCTATTTTTTGGTATTTTTCAGAATTTCTGAATTTTCTATAAATACCACTCATTTTCTCTCTCTCCCCCACCCTTCTTCTTCTTCCTCCCCACCGTGATCTCTCTCCCCCTCTCTCTCTCCCATTTCGGCACGGCGAGCCTTCCTCCGGCTGCAGACGGCGGCGGGGTGACGGCGCGGCGACGTGGGCGACGGCGAGGCGGTGGCGGGGGCGTGCGGTGTTCGTGGGAAGCGTGAAGGAGTGGGGTTTTTCAAAGCGTTCTTTGCGATCTCGGCAATGATTCGGCGGAGCTTTCGCTCCATTGAGGTAGGGTGACGTTCCCTAGCTCCCCGCCATTCATTTCCGTGATTCGTGGGCCGAGGGGAGGCCGAGAGGGGTGTGTTTGAGTGGGTTTGGGGTTTTACATGATTTGGGGAGAGCTCGCCCGATCTATGGATTTAGCCCGCGATTTCATGTTTGGGTAGCCTAGTATCATGCTAGGGGTCCCCAGGGGTCTTCCCCTTTGATTTTCCCCTCTCTGGTGGAGGCATGGGGGCGTGGTTGGATTTTTGGGCGTCTTCCCATCGTTCCGACCTTGGGCGGGTGTGACGGTCCTTCCAGTGACCGTCACATCATGTAACGTGCCTAGGTGGGTGCGTTACAGCCCTGTGTTGCCAATTGGGGGTCTGTGGGCTCTGACGGCCCCTCGATAGACCGCCACAGGCGTGTAACGCGCCTGGGTTGGGCCGTCAGAGGCTTACAACCGTTGGTTTTTGACCGTTGGGGGGGGGGGTCAAGGCCTGTGACGCACCAGGACTGGCGCGTCACAGCCTTGTGACGCCCCAGGGAGGGTGCGTCAGAGTTGATGAACCCCAGGTCATGTAACGCTCCAGCGTTGGACCGTTACATGCTGTGATGCACCGAGTGGCACGCGTCACAGCTGTTCCTCGTCTGTCTTGTGACGCACCAGGTTAGGCGCGTCACAGACTGTAACGCACCAGGGCAGGTGCGTTACACGTTGTTTTCCACCCAGAGTGTGACGCACCTGCATTGGGCCGTCAGGTGTCTGTGACGGTCTAGCCAAGACCGTTAGAGCCTGTGACGCATCTAGGGTAGACCGTCAGTCACTGGACTACACCGGGAGGTTTGTAGTCCCGTTTTCTTGTCTAACCGTGGTCGCCGTGCGACGGTGTTGGTACGTGGGGCGGTCCCCGTACGTCGTCGATTGCAGGTGTGATTTTCCGTTGACTTGAGAGTCTACTCCTTCAGCGACCCTCCACTAGTCATAGCCCACCAGTACGAGGTGCTGGTCTCACCAGGGAGTGGTGTACGGGTCGACCCTTAGAGACGGTTTGTGGACTGGTTACCGTCGGGCGCCGCGTCTAACAGCCAGAGTCTGGCTGAGGGGAAAACCGGTCAGAGGACCAGACCAGGGATGCACGGTCTATGTGTGCACACGTGGTTGGGGGCGGTTGGACCCACGCTGATGAGCGTGACCCCAGCTAGTTACTTGTTCGTGGTACTTGTTCGGTGTCCGTGCCTTTGGTAGGCGCTACCACGTCAGGCAGTTCACCTGCAGTACGGTGTAAGATGTTAGGGGATGCTACCGGCTGTGCTTCTAGTGGGAGGTACTCCTGTCGAGTCGGGAGTGTCAGACTGTCAGTCGTTGCGACTTCGACCTTCGGGTTTTATCATGTCGGCCGTGTGTTCCAGTTGTTTCGCCGTGGCACGTGTGTCGGTTTTTGTGCCGTGAGACAGGTGATTTGTAGATGGCAGGGTTTCCTTTTCGAGGTACTCGCTTACTTCTAGTGTAGCGGTTTCTTCATTTGCGAGGTAGGGTTCGGGTGATCCCTACTGAGTTTGTTCCGAGACTCATTCCCTGGGTGTTTTCACCGTGTTTCAGGCGAGGCGAGGCTTCAGGGGAGTTCATCTGAGGCTCAACGTGATTCAGGTGCCCAGCGTTAGTGCCAGAGGTCAGAGCCGGGGTATGTCCCGTGTTGCTGTACTTTTCTTTCTTGACTCTGTACTAGTTGTGGACTACTGTTGTTATTTTATTGTTATCTTGTGGACCTTGTAAAATGTTAATTCATTTCCTGCTTAATTATATAAACTGTTTAATTTCTGTAATTATTTATGATACTTGTGTAGTTTCCACACCATCCTTCTAACCCTTCCGAGTCTTCGGGCTCGTGGGTGGCGGTACGAGTCTCGGGTTATCGGGCTTTCCCGGTAATTGGATTCTCGGGTCGTTACAGTTGCTTTCTTTAGGATGGGGTCTAACCCTTTCTTCTGTTGCTTGTAGGCACTCTGGAACCTCCTTCGACTGCACAAAGTGTGGAGCTAGAGTTGAAATTTGAGATGGTGATACTACGGTCGTCCGTTCCACGCCCGCGCGACCATGTCTTTTCGCTTGGGACTACTCAGGCAGAGGTCACCGCCCTCCTGACCACCTCGTGGGCTGTTGCCCTCCTGTTGGCCGCTCTAGCGTATCGCCCCCTACAAGTGAAAGTAGGAGAGGGGGCACCCACCATCAGACATTGTCACCATCACCTCTAGTACACGTACATCCCTATCTTTAGTCTCGGGGCAAACACGTCAGAGGCCACTCCGGGTGTAGGTGTAAGTCCCTTGAGTGCCTCCTGGAGCATTCCGAGTGAGTCTTCTACAATGGCGGGGACAAGCGGAAGGCAGTGGACCTGGAGGTCTTGGTCCAGCGCCAATGTTACCATGAAAAGAGAAAGAAGAAGGTTGTCACCTTCACTTCAACTAGGACGTCGAGGCCCCTGACATCACCCCCTCTGCCTCCTCCATCCATGCTGCCACCATCCTCAGGCGTTGGTCCTTTGGCGTCCACCCTGGAGATGGCGTAAGAGGTCGAAGCACCGTAGCATGTCATCCCCACCAGTGTACCTTCCCCAGAGGGACCCCCAGGGGGCTCGAGTCCCCATATATTGGCTTACGAGTTGATGAAAAAGGCATTGGGGCAGAGAGACCTTCCAATAAGCCTCTCTCCCCGCACCGACAAGGGTCTGGTGGTACTAGCGGTGAAGAACATGTTGTACATGGGACGAGTGCTCTGGTTGTGGAGTTTCCACTTTTGAGGCTGAGAAATAATTAGCCTCTAGTCGAAAAAGCAGGAGGTCCAGGCAACCAGGATCCAGGCGCTGGAGGTGGATCACATTGGCCTCGAGGCTCTCCCGATGTCTTAGGGGCATTCACTGGCTGAGGCCGAGAGGGACCAAGATGCCTCTCGGGAGCAGCTATGGGTGTCTAAGGTAACCTGGGAGCGGATGAAGGCTCGAGACAAGGAGGTTGAGATGAAGACGACGGAGCTAGATATTGCCCTTACAGTAGCTAAGGCGGAGGTGGAATCTATAGCAGAGGAGGCAATCAAGCGCTTCTTAGAGTCCTTAGAATACGGGGAAGAGCTACATCATCAAGATGTCGGCATCTATGGGCCGGCTAAGGATGCCATCTTCAGAGATAGGTGGACTTTAGCACCCCAAAAATTCCTAGGGTTTTTCTGAAGTTAAAAAGGATTATTTAAATATTTAATAGGCTTAAATGGGCCATTTAATGAGTAATGGATTAATTAATTTATTTAATAGTTAAGGCATTTAGCCTAAAAGCCCAATTATTAACCAAATGAGTAAGCCCACTTAAAGCAGGTCCCTAAACCCAATTCTAAGGCTTTTAAGCCCAAGCCCACTTCTAGAAACGTAATTATGATAATTTTTGAATTAAATTAGATAAATAGGGAATACATAGAAGTGGAAGTTAACCAAAATTCAAATTCCTGCACTCAGACAAGTGGCAGTCTATCATAAGGCCGACACCTGGTGAAGGCGGTCCCGCGGTGACCACTACCTACTTCTGAAAATGAGGTCTGTAGAAGCATGGAAAAATGGGATTTTTACCATCTCAATCGCCATGGATCGATGTGATCTAGCTTGGGAACATGTCTAGGACTCTTGGGGATCAATTCTACTCCAAATTAGGACTCTAATTTGATCTAATATTTCAACCCTAGGCCAAACCCTATAAATAGGGCCCAGAATCGACCTGCGTGAACCCTCGTTTTGGCTCGCGTGGTTCGACAGTAAGATGATGTTATTTCATGTCAGTCTTCTAGAACTTTCCGTTCCCTTTAGTATTGTCTAACTCCCCTCCAAATTTCATGTTAGGAGATCAAGCTATTGAGGAGTTAGAGGATCTGGAAGTGGCAGTTTCTCTGCAGAATGCACAGGAACAAGCGTGTTCGTCTGGTAAAGATCCGACGTTTAGGGACCTTAGCAGAGGTGTTGGGTCCCGTAGTGTAGGAACACGGATCTAGAGGGGGGGTGAATAGATCCTTCTACTAAAAACTATGTCCAATTAAAAACACAAACTAACGCACAACAGAATTAACAAGATTGATAGAATAGAGGAATTTAATGCTACACAAGTTAACTAGATTCTCTTACTCTCTCCGTTCACTCATGATCACACAAATAAGTATAACAAGCTAACCATACAATCATAAAATTCAAATCACAGGAGACGAGGATTTTTAAGGTGGTTCGGGACCACGATGGACTCCCTACGTCCACCCCTTACCAAACCGGTAAGGGTTTCTCCACACGCTGCAAATGCAGCAAACACGGGGATTTCTCCCCACACACACGGGATAAAAACCCCAACACAAACATGCTACAAAAGTAGCACACACACATAGGGATTTCTCCCCACACACATGAGGTAAAAACCCCAACACACACGCGAATATGCTCTGCACCAAACGACGCACAAGCGTCAACTCAAACCACTCGGAGAAACCGTTCTCTGAACCCACACACAAAAAATTGTTTATAGGTATGTAACAAGCTAACAAATGAATGCTCTAAGCCCAAAACATGTGCTAAAGACTAAAACAAGAAAGATTCAACAAGCACAAGGCTCCCCCTTCAATTGAATCTCCGGCCCTTCTTGGTTTGATGTCGGATGATGGCGATTTCGGCGTCCTCACATTCCTCTCTTCGAGATGCTTCTTTTCTTCTTCTACCACGAGCTCCAAATCTCCATGGAAGTAGATGATAACCACCTTGCAAGAGCACCACCACATTTTCCCCCTTTTCTTCACCTACAAGAATGAACGAATGAGCATTAGGGTTACCTTCTCCACAAATTCGTAACTCATATATATGCACACCAAAGAGAGGGGAAAAGACACATAAAATCCTCCCAATTCATGTTGGAAACACCCTAATATGTTTAGGAACCAATGGAGGGTGTTTTGGTAAAGTTTGGAAGGGTTTAGAATATGTTTTAAACACTTTCGTAAATCCCGACCGGAAGGGGTCGACCCTTGGGGTCGACCCTCGCGCTGCCAGAGCATAAAACCCGCGGCCAGAAAAATTATGGGCACAGGAGTCGACCCTGGGGTCGACCCTTGCAGCCTGGGTCCTTTATTTCACTTCTGTCCGAACCAGAAGCTGTAAGGGTCGACCCTTGGGGTCGACCCCTGCTTATGACGGTTTCAAAAACACTTCAAACCTCCAGAAATTCAAGAGAATAAAAATGATTAGATGTTACCATAATCCCATGAAGATTAACCATGTATTTTCATCCTGAAAATATGAAAAAGTAAAAGGTTATAGGAGAGTCAAAATTCATGAACCAAGCATTAACTCTTTGAACTAGTTCACATAAAAATACATCATTGAACACATTCAAGCATGTATTTGACTTCTCAATTCAACCATCAAAAACACATTCATCATATGACAAGGTTTTGATATGATGAACATGAATCTCTCACTTAATCAAATATATTGACATGGGAGCTCAAACATTCAACTAGCGTTCTTGTATCTACCAAATGCTCAACATCAAATAGCGTAAATTGAGGGATATCCATTTACACATACAAGAAGCAAATATATAGCTCAACACCAAAGACATGATCAGACGATGTGCAACCACACAGGTATGAGGAACCATACTATATCACAAATGCATCCACACATTGAAACCACGATGACCTCATGAATGATATCAATCTAATAGAAAGGTGTGTTCAATGAACACAATCTCATTGATTGAGACCTAACTGAAGTCATCTTCATAAGAGTCAAGTTCATGCAATTCTTTCACACATCAGGTTAATAAATCAAGCTTTTAGTGCATAGTTCACAGGACCAAGCATTCATGCAATACATGAGTAATATAGAACCAAATCTCATGAAGTCTTATATGAATATTTCAAGCACAATATAAGCTTAAAAGCTTCAAATAGAAAATGCATGAACCACATTCATGTCATTAGCAACTTAGAAGATTATGCATGAAAGCCTAAGGCATCTCAACCAAAAGTCAACAACATAATGCTTCATCACACAAGTGTTAACAGTTATGCCACATGCAAAGCATGTATAATATCATGGAACCACAGTCATTCAAATGGCATTCTTGTTGATTAAAAGCTAACATTCATGAAGCATTATCTCAAGAGGAGCATTGATATAATCTTCCCAAATTAAATTACCATGAGTCCAAGAAACGAGCAAGCATCATTAAAATCACATCCATCAAATTCCAAGTTATAAGGTTGAGGATATTTCAAGTCCAAAAAATCTTATGATGAGAACGCATGAAAATACCCAACCAAGACTGTGAAAAGTTATTTGATGAAATGTATGAAATATAGTAGAGTCAACACAATGCAATGAGTGAGTCAACTCCCTTTTTCAATAAGATCTTCATTGATGCACTCCTTTGAGTTCCAAACGTGAATCACGGATTTTTATCCTGTAAATCAAAATATTCAAAGCATGAGATCTTTAAATACAAATCATTCATATAACTTTCAAACATGAACAGAGTTAACTCCCTTTAAGAAGAAGAGCTTCATTGATGGACTCCTTTAGATTCCAAGTATGAGCCATGAATTTATGTTCCTACAAACCAACATAAATATCACATTAGTTCCTTAAACACCAAGGGCTCACATGGCTTTCAAGAGTGAACATTGACTCCATCTTTCAACTCATCAAATCAAGATATAAAATATGTTGCTCAATGAAACACATACACACACAAATACAATCGTTTTCATATCATTGAAACCAAATACGAACTAGGGGATGGAACAATCTCTCCCTTTTTGATGATGACAAAATGATGTGTGTGGTAATACAGATTTTACAAACATGTGCAAACATTGAGCATAACCAATTCTCCCATTCTCCCTAAGACAACATCATTCATACGGCACTGAGCATTGAGCGCACTGAGCATTGAGCACACACACACACCAAATATGCTCCCCCTTTTTGTCATCTACAAAAAGACAGGGGGTTATGTGACATGAGATGAACATGTTAGGCCAGAATGATATGCCAAGTGATGCTAAGTAGGGGCTTAAAGATATGATACTAAATGTTGATCAAGATAGAGGCACAAACATAGGCAATTTCAATTCTCGAAGAGAGAGCCTCGAAGATAGGATACCATTTGTTGGTTGAACTCATTTTGGCATTTATGCAACATGAAGTGTTCAGAATATGCATTTCAAAATGAACTATGCCAATTATTGGAAAGTATGGATTTGTTCAATATGATATCATGAATGAACTATATGCATGCTGAAAATGTCAAATATGCAAATATGCACACGATGAGCGTCATCTTTCAAATGTAATGAATATACACTATGTGAATGCCAATCATGCAAGATATGAAGCTATGCACATGATGACTTCTATTCTTCAAAAGTAAGGTTTATGCTCAGAATTAGACTCAAGGGGAATGCATGAACATGCAAGCACACAAGCACAATCGTCATGCACACAGATAGTACATATAGTAACTCCCCCTATATGAGGCACGGGTTAACAAAAGAGCATGTGATTCAAATTTAAGAATGTAAGGCATGAAGCATAACTAAGAGATTTATGCATACACAACTAGGAGTACTACATAAACCATGAATGTAGGCAAATTCATAAAATACATACATCACAAAAATGCCCATGTGAAATGTGAGGCAATGACTAATGAGCTTCAAAACATATGGATTTTCAGATTGTCTAAAGAACACTAGAAGGTAATCTCCTCTCTACACTTTCACTTTAGATTCTCGACTATTGGTAGCTTCGCACAACCCCTATTTTGTTTCTTTTAATAGACTACATATTTCGACGTGAGTTTCCTCATATGTCTCAATGGGGATTCCCGGCTACTTAGATTCGTCACACATATGGATTTTTATTTCTCCTTTTGACACGAGTTTCCTCCTTTGTTTCAGGGGGGATTCCTAGTTACTCGGATCCACATACCACTTATTGAATTTTTGTGGGGTAGGCAGCTTTTTCCTCACGATTACTCTTTAATGTCCATGTAGATATTTAAGTTTCCTTTAAAGTGTTGGAAGGAATTTTTTAAATCCTTATCAAGTAAAGTCATTAAATTCATTGTGTACAAGAGTGTGGGGGTAAAATTTTATTTTGCATGAATAAAATGAATTCGACAAGACACGGCTATGACTCCCGCTAAATGTATGCACGGTCGGAGTCAAATCCTCCCCCTTAATATATGACATGTATCACATATGAATAAAGTCACTGCATTACTGTTTAGCAAGGAGGTAAGGCCTTAGAAAGATCAAGAAATGGTTTCATAGTGTAAATACTTACAAGTATGCAAGGATTCATGAACCATTCATGCAAGTATTCATGAGTCAAGATATGCGATTATCATGAAATATATGCATATGCTCTATATGCATGAATATGCAATATGCATCTTTTTGTCATTTTATATGCATAGTATGTGAATGATATGCAAAGATGTCAATGCGATGTAGAATATCAGATTTTTATTTAAAAGTTCTAAATGCATTACAAAATTTAACGTGGGTGCAAGATGCAAGTTTTCAGTTTTTCATATGAATGATCTAAATGCACCTTATGAAGTTTCTAATGCATGTAACTTATAAAAGCATGAGAATGCAATGCAGGATGCATTTTTTTTTTAATTTTTAGAACATCATGACAGATTGCACAAGGAGACATACATATTCAAATGATGAGCAACAACCATTTTTCAAGACTTGCCCTTTTTGAACACAGGTACACAAATGATCAAAATCAAACAGTGCACCCAAATTATTTTCAAAAATGTTCAAAAACAGATTTTCAATAACATTTCAAAAGCTTAGAGTGTCATCTACAAACCAAACAGATTTTACAGGTTCCGGTACGAGGTGGAGGTGAAGGTTCGAATACTTAACTCACACATGATAAGTACAATATGAAGTGATCTAGAAGGGGAGGGGATGAATAGATCACTGTTTTTCGTAGAATTAAAAAATACTGCAGAGTATATCGCTAAACGCAAATAACCTCGAGCTCCGACTATCGAAAATGATGCAATGCAGTTAATAGCTCAAGCAAATAGAAGGCATACCACAATATTACCACAATCGATCACACAAGGACTCAGAGGATTTTAAGGTGGTTCGGTCCTTCAGACCTACATCCACCCCACACTCAAACCGAGTGTGGCTTCACTAAAGGCTGGGCAACACAGCTTGCCAAACAACTGCTGATACACAGCTTCCCAGGAGAACAACCTCTCCTCTTCCTCCTACCAGGAGGGAACCTCTAGCGACCAGCAGTCACTAGAACCCAGAGACTCTCGTCTCTCTTCCTCTTTACCAAGAGGGAACCCCACTAGTAGCAGCCCTGCTACTAGTGAACCAGAGGTCGAAGACCCCTCTTCCTCCCAACCCGGAGGGAACCTACAAGCAGCCCACCTGCTGCTTGCAGACTGGAGATTGACTCTCCCTTCTCCTGATCTCACAGGAGGACCCCGACCTCAGTCCAGAGGATCGAAACACAAACAAGAACAGTTGAAGAAAGGTAAGAACAATAAACGAAAAATACGATCGAAGGAAATCAAATGCCAGAAAATGGAAACAATGTAGCTCAGTACAGAGCAATAGACTTCGGATTTGATCCGCAAGTCAGAACAACTCTTCTGATCACTCTTCTGCTCTCTCTCTTTTTCTCTCTGCTATTCTTTCTTCTTTCTTTTCTTTTCCTAGATCGAAGGGCTCTCTATTTTCTTGCTTTTTCTTCTATGCCACTCTTCTTCGATCACCTTCATCTGAGGACGAAGGATTCTATTTATAGCAGTAACAGCAGGTGGATAGGGCACAGAACGCGTGTGCCTCCCACGCTCGATCCAGAATCTTCCTGCCACGTGCCTTTATCAGATTGGTTCCTCTTGTCTCGGATCACGTGTAGCCCAGGAGTGTGGAATGTTCTTCCTCGGACCTGTAATGAGATTAAATCCATTAATACGCTGCATGGCCACAAAAACCAAAACTGCATGAGGTATATAGTAACAACACGACGTGACTATTACTCGAAATGACACAAGAACGACACGAGATACTCTGTAACAGGTCAGACACACAGAAGGAAATGACACGAGGTGAGGTTAAGCTAAAAGAGACACGAGGTCACGAAAGCAAAAATAACACGAGGACAACACGGGCTAACGACAGAAACCGACACGAAGTGGTTGCAAATATTCAAGACACGAGGTCTACGGAAGGCAACACGATGTGTGGTCAAGGCGAAAACGACACGAAGTCTAAAGCGAGAAACCAACACGAAGACAGAATATAAAGAAACGACTCGAAGTGAAAACAACACGAAGTGAAGTTTGACACGAAGTGAAGAACAACGACACGAAGTATAGTGGTGACAAACACACACTACACAGAAAGCGACACGAATCCAGTAAGAACAGCACGAGATGAAAACAACACGGGCTGACCACAACTTAAGGACGAAAACTAGAAACCGACACGAAGACAGATAAACACGAAGATGTAAACACAACACGAAAACATGGACAACAGTAACCGTCACGAAGTGTGGTTACTAAGTAGGAGCGACACGAGGTCTACAGGAAAACTACTCGAAGTTCATCAGAACTTTTAGAGCAGCTTCAGGAATACGACACGAAGACATGAGAAGAGAAAACAACACGAAGTGAAACGAACACTTGAACTTAGACTGACTTAGAGACTCAGCGAAAATAGACTCGAAGACAGGAATACAAACGTATGACATGAGCTAAGGATGACATGGAAACAACTCAGTAAACGAAGACTGCACGAGGTGAAAGACAACACTCAATCAGACGACAACATGGCTAACTCGACACGAGGTGAAAACGCGAAGTAAGAAGGACATGAGGTTTAAGGAAAACAGCACGAAGACCGAACTTGTACGAACGCACGAAGTGTTACCTCTTAGCAGCTTTTTCATATAAAACCATGTATAACTCAAGTGCAAGATATCTGATCAAAAATATCAACAACAATTAACATAGTGTTGCTCATCATCAAAACACTTAGGGAAGACACAAAATCCAACAATCTCCCCCTTTTTGATGATGGCAACACTATATTAAGTATAAGAGATAAGTTCAAAAGAGATCATTTCAAGAGATTTAATGCAGACAAATTAAAGCAGACTTTCAACGCACTAGCTTCCTTGCTTCCTCTGATGACACCAGAACACTCCCCCTGAACACAGCAACAGATTACCTCAGACTTGATAACTAACTCCCCCTCAACACAATGGCATGCCACAAAAACTCTGAAACCGAAACCACACAATTCTCTCCCCCTTTGACATCATCAAAAACTAGGGGCAAATCTGAAGATACAGAGAAAGGAAAATTGCTGACTATAGAGAGAAAACAGGACAGAGTAAGGCAGATAAATGGAGGTTATTGAGATGTTTAGTCAATTAAGAAAGCCATTAATTTTATGTGAGGATTTTTGAAGATCAGTTAGTCAGACTGTGCAAAAACTGTGAATAAGGATTCGCTCCATACACAGAACCAGATTCTAAGCAAGTGAGTTACAAGATACCAGTTTGATCAAAGTAAGTCTTTACTGAGAGAGTATAAAGTAAGACAGTCTGAAGACAAAGACCTGTGGTATTGAGAACAAACAAATCAAGAGCTATACTTCAAGTGAGCAGGATCTTTAAAGATAGTCAAGATCAAAGGTAAGTCTGTCAAGTACACCTTTGACATTAGGGAGACACCTTGTTTAGAGGCATGAAACCCCAGTTACTCGGTGGCAGGACCACATTACCCCTTCTGACAAGAAGACAGAGATAGTATTCTAACTGGTGTTGACATTAAGGTGACACCTTTATCAGAGGCCAGACACCCCAGTTACTAACCAGATATGTACCATAGCTCTGTATGATCAAGACAATTAATAAGAAACCAGATAAGTACTGCCATCTCATGACATGGGATGTTTTTTTCACTTCATTGATGAAAATCCCAGTTTCTCAATGAGCAGTTAACAAGGTTGACAACAATTTTATGAAATTTTTTGTTTTTATTAACCAGCTCTTAAAACCTTGTTAATTAAGCTTGAGTCCGTTTGAGAACAATACACCAGATCCAAGGTGATTCAGACTAGAGCACAAAATACCTCATTTCGGACTCAACATTGACTAAGTAGGTATGCTGTACTGGCTAGATCAGAAGACAGTTACCGTGTAGGAAGATAATCTTTGAATACAGATTTTGATCTCAGTGGGACTAACAGCTGAAATTCCAACAAGAAATTAGATGAACAGTCTTAAAGGATAAAGCATCCAACACTTTCTTTTATACACCTAATCAACCTGATTCTCTTTTGATGTCAGCAAGATGTCATTCGGAGTATGTTCAAATTAGGCCAAAGACCAAAGCACCTATTATAAATCTAGCTCCCCCTGAGACCTTGACCCCAACACAGACTTAACCAAGACAACCCTCAAAACACTTCAAAGAGAACACCATGAAGTTTGAACAGACTATTCAATCAAAACGGAGTGAGTCACCAAGCACTCATAATGAAGTTATTTCTTCAGCAACAGACAATGAATATGATAAGCACAATAACACATGACATGGTATTCAGAAATCAAATGTTCAATCATGAAATTCTGTAAATACCTAGTTCTCTGCGCAAAGTGCTAAATTTTTCAGTATCCAGTGGCTTAGTGAAGATATCTGCAATTTGTGAGTTAGTGCCAACATGGATCAACTCAAAAGTCTCTTAGCTACTTCATCTCGAATAAAATGATGCCTGATTTCAATGTGTTTAGTTCGGGAATGAAGTACAGGATTCTTTGCAATATTTATTGCACTAGTATTGTCACAAAAGATAGGAGTACAACCTAGCTCAACCGAGTAGTCCAGAAGCTAGTGTTTTATCCATATAACCTTTGTGCCACAGCTCCCCGCTGCTACATATTCAGCTTCAGCAGTAGAAAGAGCCACAGAGTGTTGCTTCTTGGATCCCCAAGAGTCTAAGCATCCTCCTAGATATTCACAGTGACCACTAGTACTCTTCCTGTCCAATTTACATCCTGCATAATCTGCATCAGTGTATGCAATGAGATCTAACTTACATGATGCAGGATACCAGAGACCTAGATCATGGGTGGTAGATAAGTATCTAAAGATTCTCTTTACAGCTGCCAGATGCAATTCAGTAGGCCTAGCCTGGTATCTGGCACACATCCCTACACTAAATTGAATGTCGGGCCTGGATGCAGTTAAGTAGAGGAGTGAACCGATCATACCTCTATATAGTTTAGCATCCACCTCTTTACCTTTTTCGTCTGAATCCAGTGAGGAGCTGGTACCCATGGGTGTTGAGATTGTCTTGAGGTTGGTCATTCCAAACCTTTTCAGCATCTCTAGAGTATACTTGGTTTGATTTATGAAACAACCATCCTCCATTTGTTTGACCTGCAGTCCAAGAAAATATTTTAGTTCGCCAACTAGACTCATTTCAAATTCTTGGGACATAGACTCAGAAAAATCTTTACATAATTTTGAATTGTTAGATCCGAAAATGATATCATCAACATATACCTGGACCACAATTAACTCCTTTCCGAGACTTTTGGTGAATAGGGTTTGGTCAACCTTACCTCGAGTGTAGCCCTTGCTCACAAGGAACTCAGAAAGTCTCTCATACCAGGCTCGGGGAGCCTGCTTCAATCCATAGAGGGCTTTATTCAACCTGAAAACCATGTTAGGCTGAACAGAGAAATTAAACCCAGGAGGTTGTTCAACATATACTTCTTCCTTCAATAGCCCATTTAAAAATGCACTTTTGACATCCATTTGCTGTAGCCGAATGTTTCTAGAGCATGCAAATGCAAACAGAATTCTTATAGCTTCCATCCTAGCTACTGGTGCATAGGATTCATCAAAATCCACACCAAATTCCTGACTGTAGCCTTGAGCTACAAGTCTTGCTTTGTTTCTAGAGATAGCACCATTTTCATCAATCTTATTTTTGAAAACCCATTTAGTGCCAATGACATGAGTGTTTTCAGGTCTAGGAACTAGTTTCCATACATTATTTTTCTCAAATTGATTTAATTCCTCACCCATGGAGGATACCCAAGAATCATGCTTTAAAGCCTCTTCCACAGTCTTGGGTTCTACCTGAGATGTCAAAGCAGCTAAGTCCTGTTCTTGGACAGTTCTAAAATGAGACCTTGTCCTAGTGGGATCATGCAAATTACCTATGACATTTTCACTAGGATGATCTTTGTGAAATATTACCTCACCTGAGGGTTCACCTACCTCAGTTGCTCCTTCTTGTTGTAAGTTTTCTGGTTGAGCAGTTTGCTGCATCTCTTCTTCTTCAATTTTCTCCAAGAAATCTCCCTCATCAGGTGACTCCCTGTCATCATTTATCTTTTTGTCAGATAGAACATTCTCATCAAACACTACATGAGGTGTTTCTTCAACAGTTTGCTCATCTTTATTGAAGACTCTGTAAGCCCTAGAGGTTTCTGAATATCCGAGAAAAATTCCAAGAGAGCTTCTTACTTCAAACTTATCCAAACCATTCTTACCATTATTGTGGATGAAACATTTGGAACCAAAGATTTTAAAGTAAGAAATGTTTGGCAGCTTACCCTTGAGGAGTTCATAAGGAGTTTTCTTATGAGTAGGTCTTACCAAGGCTCGATTTAAAATGTAGCATGCTGTATTTGCAGCTTCTGCCCAAAATCTCCTTGGAAGTCCACTCTCAATCAGCATAGTCCTGGCCATTTCAATTATTGACCTGTTTCTTCTCTCAACAATTCCATTCTGCTCCGGTGTCCTGGGAGAAGAAAATCTGTGAGTCACTCCCTCTCTTGAGCAAAATTCAGAGAATGAAGAGTTTTCAAACTCTCCTCCATGGTTAGACTGAATTGTAATGATATTATGTTCACCTTGCAGTTTGATTTTATTAAAAAGTTCTTCAAAGTGAACAAAAGCATCATTTTTATTTGCTAAACAGAACAACCAAGAAAATCTAGTGAAGTCATCAACTATGACTAGACCATATCTCTTACCTGACAGGCTTTGTATTCGAGTAGGACCAAAGAGATCCATGTGCAAGTGCTGTAGTGGTTTAGATGAAAGACCTTCAGTTCTCAACTTAAAAACTGCACGAGTCTCTTTACCTTGAGCACAAGCATCACAGAGCTTGGATCCTAACTGGAATTTTATTTTGGGCAAACCTCTGACTAGGTTATAATTTGACAGTTTATTCAAAGTAGACACACTAGCGTGGCCTAGACGCCTATGCCAGTCAAAAGCAACCTGTTCAGAATTAGCAGACAGACACAAGTTTGTTTCAGAATTATCATCTAGATCAACGATGTACACATTATTTACTCTATGACCTTTGAACATGATGTTATCAGAGTTCAGCTCAAAAACAGTGCACGAGTTGTGGTCAAAGAGTACCTTGTGTCATTTGTCACAAAGTTGACTTATACTTACCAAGTTGTGCTGAAGTCCTTCTACAAGATACACATCTTCAATGGAGTTAGTGGAGGACTTACCAATCGTACCAATTCCAATTATTCTACCTCTGTTATTTCCTCCGAATTTGACCAAGCCCCCAGACTTCATTTTTAGTTTGCTGAATTTGGACCGGTCTCCTGTCATGTGCCTGCTACAGCCGCTGTCAAGATACCACTTGTTATGCTCAGCTGCCAGGCTGACCTGCAAAAAATTCAGACAGAGTAATGTGGGACCCAATTCAAATTGGGTCCAGAACCAGTTTTCGGATTATGCAAAAAACACTTAGGAATCCACATTTGTTTTATAGTTCTCTTCAGTGGTTTTATGTGGGTTGATTATTCCCTTTTGTCGTTTCTTGGTGAGTGTTGAATAAGCTTATTCCTATTTGAACTATGCTGTTTCTGAACAAAGACATTGTTGGTTGGCCTCTTAGAGGATACGCGTGTGTGTTGAGCATAATTCATGTAAGCATTTTTACTCCAATAAAATTTGTGCTGAACCTGGTGAACGTTGCCATGTTCTACTTGATAATTAGCATGATGAGCTTTCTTAACAAAACTTTTCACCCTTTTTGTGACATCAACAGGACTGGTTCTGTGAGAACCTTTGTTCCCCACCTGTTGCACATGAGCAGTTCTTGTTTCAGGATTTCCCGACTTAGGTTGCTGACCAGTGGATTGAATGAATTTGCCGGTCGAAAACTTCATTGTAGAGACAGATTTGGAACTGGATGGTGTTTCCAGTTTCTCTTTGCCTTTGGCGGGGCAGAACGTGGTAGTCTTAAATTCAAAGGGTTTTTTACTAGTAGGATTGTATCCTAATCCCTCCCTATTGAAGTTTACCCTCGACCCCAGAAGGACATTCAGGTTGTTTCTCCCCTCTGTAAACTTCTCAAGCACTTTTTCTTTGTCCTCAATCTCCTTCTGAAATTCATTACATTTGTCCTGGAGTTCCTGATTAACTTTTCTAACTGCCTCATATTTTTCAGCCATCAGTCTAATCTCTCCTTTACACTCTTCAGCTTTACACTTCAGCTCATCCATTCTAGCTAGACTCTCCTCTCTTTCCATTCTCAACCTCTCAATCTCACCTTTAACCTGGTCTAGCTCAATGGCCATCTCCTTGGTTTTCATGCTATCAGTGACAATAGAAGAGTGTTCTTCAGACAGAGAATGAAACTTACGTCTAAGCATTCTGTGCTCCTTGTTTAAACAATTATATTTACTTAACAGATCGCCATAGGCGTCCTCCCAATCATCCAAGGTAAAATTCTCAAATAAGTTTGTTACCTCTTTCTCATGGTCGGCCATGAGGCAGATCTTTTCTTCATTTTCACTGGACGAAGTGGCTTCTGGGTCCTCCTCCTCATCGCTCCATGTGCACAGCATGGCCTTCTTCTTCTTGTGCACCATCTTCTTCTGGTGTCCTGGAGCCTTGGCTTGTAGCTCTGGACATTCACTTTTCATGTGACCGGGTTTCTGACAATGATAGCAAGTGATCTTCTTAGCAGACCGGTTCTTCTCAAATCCTCGCTCAGGAGACTTCATTACAGCATTAAATTTCTTCCTCCTGTAGAATTTTCCTTTAGTTCTCAGGAACTTTCTGAATTGCCTGGTGAGCATAGCTCGCTCGTCCTTGTCCAGGTCTGAGAATCCATCAGAGCCTTCGCTGCTATCATCACTGCTGCTGCTGCTGCTGTTGTTCTTCTTAGCATGTCGTGAGACCTTCAGAGCAACATTCTTTCCCTTTCTGTCATGCCCATCGTTTCCATGTTTGAAATTTATTTCATGGGTCATGAGGGATCCAATCAGCTGGGTTACTGTCATGATGGATAAATTTCTTGATTCCTCTATTACAGTCACCTTGGTTTCCCAGACGGGAGTTAGAGACCTAAGGATCTTCCTGACTATGTCTTCTTGTTGAATATCCTTTCCAAGGCCCTTCAGACTGTTGATGATCACAGATAATCTGGCATACATTTCTGTGATCGGCTCCTCTGGCTTCATCTTAAATAACTCATATTGAGTTGTAAGTATGTTGATCTTGGTAGCCTTCACCTGAGATGTGCCCTCATGAATTAACTGCAAATCATCCCACATGTTCTTTACAGTCTTGCACGCTGAGATCCTCGAATACTCTTCAGGGTGGACGGCGCACTGTATGATGTTAAGAGCTGTCCAATTCAGTGCGGAGAGTTTGACCTGATCTTCTGTCCACATATCTTCATTCGGTGGAAGGGTGTATGGACCATCTGTAATAACTTTCCATAGCTTGTTGCTTTGGGCCCTGATAAAGACTTCCATCCTGTTCTTCCAGAAGAAGTAATTATTACCGTCAAAGAAGGGGGGACGGGTGATAGACTACCCATCAGCTATGAAACTGCGAGGACTAGTGGATCCGTTTCCCTGGCCGTTGGACCACATTCTGGGAAAAACCTGCTCTGATACCAACTGATAAGTACAATATGAAGTGATCTAGAAGGGGAGGGGATGAATAGATCACTGTTTTTCGTAGAATTAAAAAATACTGCAGAGTATATCGCTAAATGCAAATAACCTCGAGCTCCGACTATCGAAAATGATGCAATGCAGTTAATAGCTCAAGCAAATAGAAGGCATACCACAATATTACCACAATCGATCACACAAGGACTCAGAGGATTTTAAGGTGGTTCGATCCTTCAGACCTACATCCACCCCACACTCAAACCGAGTGTGACTTCACTAAAGGCTGGGCAACACAGCTTGCCAAACAACTGCTGATACACAGCTTCCCAGGAGAACAACCTCTCCTCTTCCTCCTACCAGGAGGGAACCTCTAGCGACCAGCAGTCACTAGAACCCAGAGACTCTCGTCTCTCTTCCTCTTTACCAAGAGGGAACCCCACTAGTAGCAGCCCTGCTACTAGTGAACCAGAGGTCGAAGACCCCTCTTCCTCCCAACCCGGAGGGAACCTACAAGCAGCCCACCTGCTGCTTGCAGACTGGAGATTGACTCTCCCTTCTCCTGATCTCACAGGAGGACCCCGACCTCAGTCCAGAGGATCGGAAACACAAACAAGAACTGTTGAAGAAAGGTAAGAACAATAAACGAAAAATACGATCGAAGGAAATCAAATGCCAGAAAATGGAAACAATGTAGCTCAGTACAGAGCAATAGACTTCGGATTTGATCCGCAAGTCAGAACAACTCTTCTGATCACTCTTCTGCTCTCTCTCTTTTTCTCTCTGCTATTCTTTCTTCTTTCTTTTTCTTTTCCTGGATCGAAGGGCTCTCTATTTTCTTGCTTTTTTCTTCTATGCCACTCTTCTTCGATCACCTTCATCTGAGGACGAAGGATTCTATTTATAGCAGTAACAGCAGGTGGATAGGGCACAGAACGCGTGTGCCTTCCACGCTCGATCCAGAATCTTCCTGCCACGTGCCTTTATCAGATTGGTTCCTCTTGTCTCGGATCACGTGCAGCCCAGGAGTGTGGAATATTCTTCCTCGGACCTGTAATGAGATTAAATCCATTAATACGCTGCATGGCCACAAAAACCAAAACTGCATGAGGTATATAGTAACAACACGACGTGACTATTACTCGAAATGACACAAGAACGACACGAGATACTCTGTAACAGGTCAGACACACAGAAGGAAATGACACGAGGTGAGGTTAAGCCAAAAGAGACACGAGGTCACGAAAGCAAAAACAACACGAGGACAACACGGGCTAACGACAGAAACCGACACGAAGTGGTTGCAAATATTCAAGACACGAGGTCTACGGAAGGCAACACGATGTGTGGTCAAGGCGAAAACGACACGAAGTCTAAAGCGAGAAACCAACACGAAGACAGAATATAAAGAAACGACTCGAAGTGAAAACAACACGAAGTGAAGTTTGACACGAAGTGAAGAACAACGACACGAAGTATAGTGGTGAAAAACACACACTACACAGAAAGTGACACGAAGCCAGTAAGAACAGCACGAGATGAAAACAACACGGGCTGACCACAACTTAAGGATGAAAACTAGAAACCGACACGAAGACAGATAAACACGAAGATGTAAACACAACACGAAAACATGGACAACAGTAACCGTCACGAAGTGTGGTTACTAAGTAGGAGCGACACGAGGTCTACAGGAAAACTACTCGAAGTTCATCAGAACTTTTAGAGCAGCTTCAGGAATACGACACGAAGACATGAGAAGAGAAAACAACACGAAGTGAAACGAACACTTGAACTTAGACTGACTTAGAGACTCAGCGAAAATAGACTCGAAGACAGGAATACAAACGGATGACATGAGCTAAGGATGACATGGAAACAACACAGTAAACGAAGATTGCACTAGGTGAAAGACAACACTCAATCAGACGACAACATGGCTAACTCGACACGAGGTGAAAACGCGAAGTAAGAAAGACATGAGGTTTAAGGAAAACAGCACGAAGACCGAACTTGTACGAACGCACGAAGTGTTACCTCTTAGCAGCTTTTTCATATAAAACCATGTATAACTCAAGTGCAAGATATCTGATCAAAAATATCAACAACAATTAACATAGTGTTGCTCATCATCAAAACACTTAGGGAAGACACAAAATCCAACAACACATAGTGAGAGCTTCTAAGTGGACATGATCCACCCTTCCACTACACAGCATTTGATATACCAGATACTCAATAACACTCAGATGCTCATGCATTTCATATTGAAAAGTATTCAGTAGGGAAACACATCATGTTTATTTCTCAAAATTTTCAGATTCATTCAACCAATGAGACATGTTCATCATAGCAGAATACAAGAACAACAGATCAAGTTTAGAAACAATATTTGTCAAAGGAACAATTCTACAATTCAGAAATTTTGCCTTCTTGAAGCAAGAATGAATTTCAGAATCAATTTGAACGCACATGGCATTTCAGAATTTTAAGGTAAATTGATTTCCTTCAAAAGACATGTTTCCACATTTTAATACCAATTGTTGCATATGATTGAAGAATTTCACAGTTCAAAAATTTTACCTTTTTGAAATAAGAGAATTTTTTAGATTCAGTTTAAAAGATATTATAGTTCAAAGGTAAATTCAATTCATTCAAAGCACATGATTCCTCATGAGCCAAGCTATTCAATTTTAGAATTTTGGTACAAAGCAGAGAGCATTGATCCTTAGATCACCTCACGCATAGTGATGGCTTCCTAACAGGCTTAACCGATCATTTCATGTATCACCATTTGATATACCAAATATTCATTTAATAAAGACATGTGTGGCTTGTGAAGAATTTAGAACATAACATGAGAACACACCAAGATCTCATTCTAAAACATCAAAATTATCAAGTTTGATAGTGAAGGAGCAAAGTTGGGGTTTTACCATATGAATGTGCCTTGTTCCATTTTACTGGAACCTCTTTTATTCTTTATTTACCTCAAGACACACCTTCATCACAACCGACTCATTTGTCAGATTTTGGCACCCAAGCCTTCTTGGGTCCTTGGATGTTAGAAACATTTCTTCCAAAAATTTTCATTGACATTTTCATTGCCACCTTGTCATCACTTTCCATGATCCTACAATCCTCAATAACATGTCTATGGTTTCAACAATGAAGGCATTGAGGAGAAGCAGTTTTACCAAAAGACTTCCTTTTAGGAGTAAAGGAATTTTCAAATCCATTCCATCTTCTATTTTCAAAAGGTCTAGATTTAACAAAATTAGACCTAGCATGCATTCTAGAAGCATGAAAATTTTCTATTTTCAAAAGCCAACACTCTTTCATAACATGCTCGTACTTGCCACAATGAAAATAACATGGAGATTCGGTTATATGGAATAACCTTCCATTGTTTACACGAGTGTTCGTAAATAAAATTTTCTTATGGGATGTAAACCTTTTAGCATGGGAAGTATGTTCATTTCTGAATTTTCTTTGAAAGTTAAACTTAGCATTCATGGCACGATAATCATCATTTTGTTTCACAAAGTAATCATCCATGACATGGCCAAGTTTGTGACAATAAAAGCATGAGACATTTTTCTTTCTTTTGAAGGAAGATTTATCTTTGCATGTATTTTGATCATCCATTTTCAAGACCTCACAATCATTCATTTCATGACCAAACATGCCACAATAGAAGCATTCAACATTCAACTTTAATTTTTGAGATCTATTTGACATGGAAGGCTTTTTGTTGAGATTTTTCCTTTTATCAAAACTATTTTCAGATGTTTTCACTTGAGCAACGGGAGGATGTATTTTGGAGGTGCTAGGAATGTCGGAGGCATGAATAAAAGAGGTTTTTATTTTTGATTCAAAAGATTTTTTGTTGACCGGGATGTAACCAAGACCCTCTTTCTGAAAGTTCACTTTAACACCTAGCAATGTGTCTAAGTTCTCCTTCCCTTTGACAAATCTACATAAATCAAGCTTCAAGTTATTGATCTCTTTTTCACATGCAAGAATTTTATCGTCAAGCAAACAATTCTTTGAAGTGAGTTTTTTATTTTCTTGCATGAGGTTTTTATTTTTCAGATTTGTGTAGTGGAGTTTTTCAGCAAGCTTTTCAAGAACCTTTTAAGTTTCAACATACTTTGAGATCTTAGTAAGCAACTATTCATTCTCATGTTTCAACAATGATATTTCCTTTTCAAGCTTATCAAAACATCTCAATCTTCCCTCTTGCAAGGAATTCTGAATTAACATAGCACCATTTTTCTTTTTAAGATCTTCATTTTTATCTATGATGCTCTTGTTATCAATTTCAGAATCAAGCAATTTCTCAAACAACTTATCATCATCAGACAAAGAAGTTAACTTATTTCTAAGACATTTTTCTGTTTCTTCAAGCAATGAAATCTTAGACAACAAGTGTTTATTTTGATCAAGCAAATCATGGGAATCAGTATCAATTTCAAGAGCAGTATTAGATTTTCTAAACATCTCAAGCTCCTCATTCATACAAGACATCTCATCTGAAAATAATTCAACTTTGGATTCTAGAATTTCTTTTTCATATTCTAGGTTCTCAATCTTTGACACCAAAGTTTTATAATTTTCACAGGAAGGATTATCATGCACATTCTCATTAATCTTCCTTTTCAAGATTTTATTTTCAGATTTGAGTTTCTTACATTTATCATACAGTTCAGCATATGCCATTACCATTCCTCAATAGAGAGTTCTTCGGACTCAGAATTTACCTCATCATAATTTTCTTCATTGAGTTGATCATCATTGTCGGCCATGAGACAATTTTGTCCTTCCATCTCTTGAGCTTTGATCAACTGATCCATAAGCTCCTTTGCCGTTCTACAAGATGAAACAAATGGAAACATATGAGTATCAATGGCACTTTTCAATAAACTTAAGACAATGACATTTTCATGGTTCTTCAATTTATCTTGACTAGACCACTTGGTCTCATATAGAGGCAATATGTGAGGACCACCATAAATCAACTTCCAAAGATTAGAATTAACTGAATTGATCAGTCCACACATTTTACCTATCCATGAATTAAAATCAGAACCATTAAGAATAGGAAGGCAATTCATCGACATATGCTCAACAGAAAAATTCATGATTGTAGAATGCACTAGGATGACTCTGTAGATCATGAGATCTAGGGACAGCAGAGCCTCGCTCTGATACCAATTGTTGGGTCCCGTAGTTCAGGAACACGGATCTAGAGCGGGGGTGAATAGATCCTTCTACTAAAAACTATGTCCAATTAAAAATACAAACCAACGCACAACGAAATTAACAAGATTGATAAGATAGAGGAATTTAATGCTACACAAGTTAACTAGATTATCTCACTCTCTCCGTTCACACATGATCACACAAATATGTATAACAAGCTAACCATACAATCACATAATTTAAACCACAGGAGACGAGGATTTTTAAGGTGATTCGGGACCACGACGGACTCCCTACGTCCACCCCTTACCAAACCGGTAAGGCTTTCTCCACACGCTGCAAATGCAGTAAACACGGGGATTTCTCCCCACACACACGGGATAAAAACCCCAACACAAACACGCTACAAAAGTAGCACACACACACGGGGATTTCTCCCCACACACACGAGGCAAAAACCCCAACACACACGCGGATATGCTCCGCACCAAACGATGCACAAGCGTCAACTCAAACCACTCGGAGAAACCGTTCTCCAAACCCACACACAGAAAATCGTATATAGATTTGTAACAAGCTAACAAATGAATGCTCTAAGCCCAAAATATGTGCTAAAGACTAAAACAAGAAAGATTCAACAAGCACAAGGCTCCCCCTTCAATTGAATCTCTGGCTCTTCTTGGTTTGATGTCGGATGATTGCGATTTCAGCGTCCTCGCGTTCCTCTCTTCGAGATGCTTCTTTTCTTCTTCTACCATGAGCTCCAAATCTCCATGGAATAGATGAAAATCACCTTACAAGAGCACCACCACGTTTTCTCCCTTTTCTTCACCTACAATAATGAACGAATGAGCATTAGGGTTACCTTCTCCATAAATTCGTAACTCATATATATGCACACCAAAGAGAGGGGAAAAGACACATAAAACCCTCCCAATCTATGTTGAAAACACCCTAATATATTTAGGAACCAATGCAGGGTGTTTTGGTAAAGTTTGGAAGGGTTTAGAATATGTTTTAAACACTTTCACAAATACCGATCGGAAGGGGTCGACCCTTGGGGTCGACCCTCGCGCTGCCAAAGCATAAAACCCACGGCCAGAAAAATTCTGGGCATAGGGGTCGACCCCTGGGGTCGACCCTTGCAGCCTGGGTCCTTTATTTCGCTTTTGTCCGAACTAGAAGCTGTAAGGGTCAACCCTTGGGGTCGACCCCTGCCTATGAGGGTTTCAAAAACACTTCAAACCTCCAAAAATTCAAGAGAATAAAAGTGATTAGATGTTACCATAATCCCATGAAGATTAACCATGTATTTTCATCCTGAAAATATGAAAAAGTAAGAGGTTATATGAGAGTCAAAATTCTTGAACCAAGCATTAACTCTTTGAACTAGTTCACATAAAAATACATCATTGAACACATTCAAGCATGTATTTGACTTCTCAATTCAACCATCAAAAACACATTCACCATATGACAAGGTTTTGATATGATGAACATGAATCTCTCACTTAATCAAATATATTGACATGGGAGCTCAAACATTCAACTAGCATTCTTGTATCTACCAAATGCTCAACATCAAATAGCGTAAATTGAGGGATATTCATTTACACATACAAGAAGCAAATATATAGCTCAACACCAAAGACATGATCAGACGATGTGCAACCACACAGGTATGAGGAACCATACTATATCATAAATGCATCCACACATTGAAACCACGATGACCTCATGAATGATATCAATCTAATAGAAAGGTGTGTTCAATGAACACAATCTCATTGATTGAGACCTAATTGAAGTCATCTTCATAAGAGCCAATTTCATGCAATTCTTTCACACATCAGGTCAATAAATCAAGCTTTTAGTGCATAGTTCACAGGACCAAACATTCATGCAATACATGAGCAATATAGAACCAAATCTCATGAAGTCTTGTATGAATATTTCAAGCACAATATAAGCTTAAAAGCTTCAAATAGAAAATGCATGAACCACATTCATGTCATTAGCAACTTAGAAGATTATGCATGAAAGCCTAGGCATCTTAACCAAAAGTCAACAACATAATGCTTCATCACACAAGTGTTAACAGTTATGCCACATGCAAAGCATGCATAATATCATGGAACCACAGTCATTCAAATGGCATTCTTGTTGATTAAAAGCTAACATTCATGAAGTATTATCTCAAGAGGAGCATTGATATAATCTTCCCAAATTAAATTACCATGAGTCCAAGAAACGGGCAAGCATCATTAAAATCACATCCATCAAATTCCAAGTTTTAAGGTTGAGGATATTTCAAGTCCAAAAAATCTTATGATGAGAACGCATGAAAATACCCAACCAAGACTTTGAAAAGCTATTTGATGAAATGCATGAAATATAGAAGAGTCAACACAATGCAATGAGTGAGTCAACTCCCTTTTTTAATAAGATCTTCATTAATGCACTCCTTTGAGTTCCAAACGTGAATCATGGATTTTTATCCTGCAAATCAAAATATTCAAAGCATGAGATCTTTAAATACAAATCATTCATATAACTTTCAAATTTGAACAAAGTTAACTCCCTTTAAGAAGAAGAGCTTCATTGATGGACTCCTTTAGATTCCAAGTATGAGCCATGAATTTGTGTTCCTACAAACCAACATAAATATCACATTAGTTCCTTAAACACCAAGGGCTCACATGGCTTTCAAGAGTGAACATTGACTCCATCTTTCAACTCATCAAATCAAGATATAAAACATGTTGCTCAATGAAACACATACACACACAAACACAATCGTTTTGATATCATTGAAACCAAACACGAACTAGGGGATGCAACAAGATGTAATTTCATATCCAATCTTTAGAATAAACTGTTCCCCTTTATGTCTTCTAACTTCCCTCCATACCTCGTGCTAGGAGAACAAGTAACTAAGGAGTTAGAAGGACGGGAAGTTACTGGTTCCATGCAGGACGCACAGGAACAGGTGCGTACTTCCAGTTAGAAATTCAAACTTTAGGAGCAACCCCAGAGTTAGGTTACCTCATGATGGCTTAAACAATGTGTTAGGACTAAAAGCCCTCAATTTCCTCATGATTTCATATATTATACATAGCGTATTTCATGTTTTCCCCGGACTGCGCATTTGAGTTACCACTACATGCATGGTTTTGCAACCTAATAGAAAATCTATTAACCTTGGCCAAAGTTACATGCAATTATTTTGTTCTAGCATGCTTAATCTCTTAGTCCTCTATGATTTTCATAGATCTATTGCCCTAGAATATGCCTTACATGCATAATTTTACCTTCTATCTGTTACAGATAGAAGGCAGTTCGCTAGAAATTGCGTCCATCACAAGGCGGTTCCCGACTGACCGCTTTCCACAGACAGCGGTCACCTCTAGACCGCATTTTGCTTTCTGTTTATGAGAAATAGTGACCTGATTAACCCTTTTCTTAGCTTGTAGATTCCACTATTTTATGCTTATTCTCCTGCTTCTCCTTGGAATTATATTATTGGTAATATTATGGATATGATGGTTCTGTTTTCATGCCACATCATGCTTAAAAATTTATTTTTAATCTTATGCTAATTTCATGTCAAAATCATATAGTCTTGTATTAAAGATATTTTTTCCATGATTTGTAGAACTTGCTATATTGGTGTTTTAATCGCTGTTTTACACGTTTCATTCTCGTTTCCATGTCTTTCTTAAGTACATAGCACGTATCCCAGTACGATGCTATTAGTTATACACGCACTTGATAGGCACATCTCTTGGATTTGAGATCATCTCCGTTGGATATTTCTTCTATTGGGCAAGGTGATCATGTTTCAAGACCTCCGTAAGTCTCCGCAAGCCTGAGATTCTCACTAGGACGCCGAGCTGGTTGTACCCTTAAAGCCCAAAAGTCTAGAGAGCACTTGAGATTCTGCATTTCTGAACTTTATTGCGGCCATCCCGTGACTGCCACTTTCAAGTTGCGGCCATCCCGTGACCGCCACCCTCGAGTTACGGCCCAGCCACGACCGCCATCATGTTTCTGTATTGCCTGAGTCGACCCAGCTTGTTCCTTGAGTCGACTCCTCCATATTGCTATCTTCCTAGGATCATCTTCTCCTAGAGGCGGTCTCGAGATGACCGTCTTCTGCTGTCTTGTGCCCAACTCGGGGTTTGACCTAAGAGTTGTGTCTACTCCATTCTTAGATGGTCTTTTGATTATCTGGAACCCAACATCTTATACATTAATTTATTAATGAACTATGGAAATCTATGAATGTGCCGTTATGCTGTCGAAATCCCTCCGTGGCATAATGTTCAATTAAATCATCTTTGATCTCATGATTTCTATTTTGGTATGTTCATACCTTGGTTTTGTTATCATGAAACTATTGCTTGGAGTTGACATTATCAGCCATATTTATATTTCTCGTGGAAGTATCTTGATTTATAACTTGAAGATGCAAGGGCGGGCATGGACGGTGTCCAAGGGCTCCACGCTAGCCCTCTCGGCGGATGGCCGAAAATATACTGAAAATCATGGGGTATGATGAACATTGGTGTCGCATTATGCTGGGAGTATTTTTTTTATAAACGGTTGGAAACCACGAGGCAATCTTATAATTGATTATTACATCCTTGTTACATGACTTTCTAGTGAATAGCCTTTATAGTTATGAAAAGTATATTCTTGTTACATTCTAATATATTCTCGTTAATGAAAGGCCAAACTTACATCTATATTTCAATCTTGCTCGATCATGTTCACATATCTTGCTCATGCCGTGTTACTAGTGTTAATTTGATTTTATTCGTATGATTTATCGCATTTTCTTTATCTTACCTATTAGAGCTAAAATGTTAATTACTTAAAATTACCATCATGTTGATACAGAGATATCTACTGGGCGAGTATACTCATTCCCTACCTTTCTAATCTTTTTCAATAAATTCTAGCAGATGAGATTTGGATTACTCAAATGACGGATCCGAGGGCGAGAGTGAGTAATGATCAAGAGAAGCCCTAGATAGTATAATAATCATGAGTCATATTGTAATTAAGCACCTTCACTGTAATAGGCAGTAAAGTTAATCAAGTTATGTAATTTTTCTTATATTGAGTCTAGTCAGTCACTATGTCAAGAGAGTCGAATGTAAATGTACTTTTGATCATTATGATTTAATAAAGTGAAATTTTGAGTATATGACCTTGTGCATTCATTCTTTTATGTGTGAATGTTTAGCGCTCTGATTATCTTGCTAGCTTGAGATGTATTGCCGACTGTTCACATTTTCGACTTAATTACGCTGCATATCTCAGGGCATGACATGGACTGTGGCCTTGAAGGCCATCTTCAATGCCACCAGGGCTTCGGTGCGTGATCTATAGCCTCCTTCCTCCCGATACGAGACCAAGGACGATCAATGGGAGGCAGCTCAGAGCAAGAAGGCCAAACAGGTTGGGGGTCTGCCAGAGGGAGGCTGAGAACTAATCACCATGGTAGACACCCCCCCAATGTCCGGAGTCGTGCCCATGGAGCCCGTTGCCAAGCAAGGTGTCATAGCTAAGCAAGGCGCCACCGAGGAGGATGTTGCAGGGGGAAGTGTGCTAGACAACTGAAGCCTCTTACTTCTTCTTTTCCTACTCATTTTTTTGTAATCTCCCTGGGCACGTCCAAAAAGACGTGACCCTTTTTGTAATTTCAAATTTTCTTGTAATAGAAAAGCTTCTCTTCTTTCTTATTTCGTGGTGATGGGACTACCTATATCTCTTCCGTTGTCATATCCTTGTTGGAGATTTGCATAATCCTGTGACATTGGATCTCTTTTGGGAATGTGGAATGCCAGTTGGGTCTTCCTGGGAAGTAGCAGGTAGCGATCGATGTAACTCCTGGGATCCTTGCCTCATTTTTAGGTGGCCGATAAGGGGAAGTAACCCCCGTGACCTTCTAGGGAGGTCATCTCCACTATAAAAAAAAGGCTCATAGGGGAATTCTTAAGCACACAATGCCTTCCTTCAAGCCTTCAAACTCATCTTCTTAAAGCCATGTTACAATAGGGTTTGGATTCATCCTCAGGGGAGAAATCCCCTAAGCGTCCCTGCTTTCACGAGGAGGCCTTGGCTGACACTGACAAGGCTCAGGTGGATGGTAGTGGGAAGGATGGGTTCTCAGAGGATTACAAGAAGGGTTAGCTTTAGGGCTGGTGTGCCACTCTGACAAAGGTCACTCGCTTTTATTCCCACCAGGGGATGTTGGGCCTTACCCTAGGCTTTTACCATCCTATGGATGATGACTGACATCCTTTGTACCCCTCATTCAAATAAGAAGACTTCTTTTCTTACTTCCTTTACTGCGTGTGCTTGTTCTTGTTCCCATCTCTAAGTGTTAGCATAGCCATCATGGCCTTAGTCGCTAGGGTCAGTCCTTGGCTGGGCTAAGCATAAACCGATCGGTAGGGGGAATGGCCAGTGGTCCACCGTTGCCCTTCTGAAGAGAAAACGGGGTAGGGTGAACCATAAAACGGCCACCTTCGCTTTTTGAGGGGAATATTTGATTTTCCCCTGAAGAGGATGAATGCTCACTTACCGTCCTCTAGGAAGTGCCGTATCAGGCACACCTGTAGGGTGGTTGGTGGTTCGCCATGGTTCTCTTGAGGAGAGATAAGGTGAACCATGAAATGACCCATCCCAATTTCTTAGGGGCGTATTCAGCTCTCTCCTGAAGAGGAGGAATGCTCGCATGCCATCCTTTAGGAAGTACCGAGAATGTCACGCCCCGAGCACGGAAGGAACCCGGGAGTGCGCGACGAGATTATATCATTCATGTCAATCAGAGTGCAAGGAAAATCGACACATAAGATAGAGTGCGCTAAACATGATAATACCAAGTCCTTTATTCATTAATAACTCTAAATACCTTTATTGCATAATTCCTAAAAAGAAAGAGTAATTTAATGACACTCTAAACTCAATAAATAGAAAATTACAATAATGACTCAAGAAAATAGAAAATAAGACACGATGTAGACATCTCGGACATCCGGGTATAGCTCTACGCTCAGCTCTCATGGTCATCCCCGTCCGATTGAGTCTCGCTATCGAAATTATCTAAAAAATAGGGGAAAACACTAGGTGAGCGAACTCTCAATAGGGATTACATCTCAAGAACAAGCTTACTTTAAGTAAATTACATGTTACATGAAATGCAAGTATAGCTAAGCAAGAACGTAAAATAATATCAAGAAGGATAATAACAAGAACTATCAAGGATGAACTAGTACGTTTCAAGATCAATCATGTAAAGTTATCAAGGAATATCAAGCATGTAATATCAAGTCATGTCACGAGAATTGGCTATTTAATGTAGCAAGTAAATACCCATTCCGGGTCACGCAAGTCACGTCATGTAAATATCATGTCAAGTCAAGCACGAGATCGTGGAATGTCATAATCTAGAAAGTCATGCACTCCGGTGCAATGCCACACCGTGGTCAATATAGCTCCCATGGGCACAAGTACTTTCAGGTGCTCCTCCCAAAACCAGACCGGGCCCTATTAACACCAGGCATTGAGTCATGTAAATATCTTGACATCCACTATAATTTATAGCCAATAGAATTCCAAAGGAATAAGCCATTATAGGATTATAAGGGAGATTTCACGGAATAGAGATTTCAAGGACAAAACTTGAGTAATGATGACATAGCGATAAATCTCACATCGAAACCAAGACATTCGTGAAACTGGGTAATCGGTGTCCACTCAAGTCGCTGCCATATAAGAATTCACGCCCACTATAGTGGCCGCTAATGCTGGGAACAGTGCAGGCACGAAGAAATAGCATCTACTGTGACGGTCGCTAATTCAGTTTTGGTGTCCATTGGCCTGGCCGCCAATTCTAGGCAGGGACAGACTCTCACAGAACACCAGAAGCAGCGCTCCGTGATGGCTAGGACGCCATGTTTCTTTAGAGTGACATGACAATCAGAGGTTTCCAGGGTTTTGAGGATACAACCTGCTCGGCAGCCTTGAGGGATTCCAAGGCTAGCGGAGACTTACGGAGGCCTTAGAGAAAGAAATTCCAATCCGACAGAAGGAATATCTAGCAGAGGGTCTTTCAATCTCCAAGAATTGAGGTGTGAACGTGAAACACCGTAAAATAGGGACTCCATCTCGGACTTGAGACATTAGTGCCATAAGACCTCAGATATGGGTCAAAACCCGATAAAGCATGAGAGATAATGAAATAGTGTCCAAACAGAAAGGCGTTATTTAAAGAATTAGCGTCTCTTCAGAGAGGCGCCAACTAACAATTTACTGAAATTTTACATAAATTCACAATAATTGGCATCCTTCCAAGAAGGCGCCATATCTAGATATAGCGTCCATGTTATGGACATCAATTCATAAATTTCTGAATTATTGTAATTTTTTAACTAATTTGACAGGAATAAACGTCTCTGTGAAGATGCGCTATTTACGGAATGAACATCTATTCAAACATATGCCAAATCTTTTATGTATACAAGCTATAACACATCAGGCAGATACGTAGCTAGACATAAAACACTATTCATTTCTTTTAATTTAGCATGAACATTAGCATATTGACGTTTATGAGGATTTTTAGAAAATTGATCACATGGTGATGTAGAGAAAAAATATGGAGACTCTGAAAACCTACTTATGCAGAATTAATTGAATCAAGTTCTATGGTTATTAAATTTTAAACACGGGTTAATTATTAAATGCTCTACAAGAAATAGCGTCATGGTAATGGTCCCTAATTAATTAGCATCCAGGAGATTGTCGCCAATCCAAGAATTAACGACCGTCTACACGGATGTCCATTAATAAGCGACCACTATTCTGGCCGCTATTTTCACATGAAATAGAAAAGCACAAAACTATGTAAAAATTGATGACAGGGGTCATGGAAACGGGATATAAAGATGATAACAGAAATCTTAAGCATGCAGTGCTCTTTTACTATAATCTTAGGCTTAGAGTCTTGAGATAACCTACCTTATATGGGTGTTAGGATGTTGAAGACCGGAGGAAGACGAAGAAGAAGCAACGGCAGCAACATCAAAAGCCGCATCAAAGGAAGGAGATGAGGCAGACGCCACAATAGTAATAGGAAGAAGAGGAAGCATAGGTCTTCTTCTCGCATGGCAGCAGGAGGGAGTCGTCGATGCAGCAGCCTAAAGGATGCTTCTGCATCGAACGGGCTTGTATTTATAGAGTTTAGAACTCCAGCTTCCTAATGGGAATTAAGTTTACTATGTAGAATCCTTGTAGGTTAAAACCTTCCCATGCTAATCCTTCCCTTGCCATATCCTCAGCCGTTCTCTCTGTTTTGCTTAAAACCCTAACTCCTTTACGCAAGCTTCGAACGTGATAAAGGTTGGGTTTATGAAACAACCCTTCTATTAATACATATGTATATATATCCCATGCATCCTTTTGACGTGGGAGGGGTTATGGATTATAAAAAGGCTCATTTGCTACTGGGTTGGTTATTGGCTAAGGCCCTTTATTTTGTCAAAGGCTTTTTACTATTGGGCTTTTAGTATAGTTTGGGTTTTATTATTTTAACTTATTTACAGTCTATTAAAAAAATAAATATGTGTATATTTTATTCAGGGTGCTACAGAGAAGGGTACACCTGTAGAGTAGTCGGTGATCTTACCTTAGCTCTCTTAAAGAGGAGTGGGGTGAACCATGAAATGACTAGCTCCTATTTCTGAGGGGTGTGTTCCGCTCTCTCCTAAAGAGGAGGAATGCTTGCATACTAGCTCTTGGAAGTACTGAGAAGGGTACACCTGTGGACTAGTTTGTGGTCCACTATCGTACTCATGACCAGTGGGACCATGAAATGACTAGCTCCTTCTCGAGGGGAGTTGATCTCTCCTTAAGAGGAGGAGACATATCGCCTCTTGGTAGCTACAAAGTCACCCTTAATATTGTCAAGGATAGCGTGCTTCTTTCTTCTGAAGTGGAGAGTGGCATTGCTTGCCTCTTGGAAGCCAAAAAGTCACCCTTAGTATTTCTGAGGGGAGCGTACGTCTTTCTCCTAAAATGGAGAGAAGCACTGTTCTCCTGTTCAAAGCTAAAAAGGCACCAATATCCTGTGAGTACTAAAGATGGGATGAAACGAAGAAGGTCTGTAGTCCAATCCAATCTTTTATTGGAAGAAAGCTCTGTGGTTCACAGAGTTCCAAATGTAGGAGATCTCTAAGCCCTTAAGGGATGACAACTTGTATGTGATGTGACACAACCTAAGACTTAGGCAAACAAGCACATTCACAATCAAAACGGGCCAATTTGGGCCGCCGCTCTCTCGTCGCTCACCCAAGCCCGGGGTAACTTGGCAATGCCGGTTGAGGGGTTGGGCCCTTGCTGGTAGAGGGTTAGCAAGGTCAAGATTTGAATCCCAAAGGTTATGGATGCCCAATTCAATGGGGTCGACAAAGTGCCAAAGGCACCGGGTTACTCTCTCTTCCTACGGTGATCACTCAAAGCAACGGGGCTTGAGGATCGAGCTCTCACTCTCACGGCCAGCAGAACTATGAACTAATATTGAAAGAAAAAGTATGAATTAGAGCAAGGTTATAGAGCACTTACTCGACCGGTTTGAAGAAACCGGTCCCGGTCGGAGACGAGGGCGAGCGGGGAGGCGAGTGGATCCCCAAACGCCGCGTCGGGGTAGCTCTACCTGCCCAAACAAGTTACACCACTACACCTCTCGCAGGAGGGGGATCTTGGGGTGGGGGTTAATGAGATTACAAACAATACTACCTCCACGCAGGGAGGGGCCTTCATCCGGCCAAGGGAGGCGGGGGAATTAGAGTAAAGAGGGATGACTAAGTGACGGCACCGAATCTGCCTGCTGTCTGTGAACAGAGAGAGATAGTCGGTGTTGCTGCTGTAGAACCCGCTCAGGAATTTTGCTGGTGGCGAGACCAGTGGGGAAATCTTCGTAGCTAAGAAGGGAATGCCTCAGAATTTCTTTAATTTCTTCTGGAGTCGCTGCTGGCTGGGATGGAGGTTTGAACAGAGCCTCAGATTCTCGGACCGGCAGCTGCAGACTTCTAACAGCAGATTGCAGAGAATGCCCCGGCAGCTCCCGACCTCGGAATCAAGTGCCGTCAGAGTCGTTGGAATCGTGGACGAGTCCTCTTCGCAGAAAAGCTGATGGGGAAGCCAACCGATGTTGGAGAAGACTAGGGGATGCAGAACAATGGCGACTGGTCGGTGCAGACTATGAGTAGCAGATCTGCGTAGCGGAGGGAGAAAAATGAGAACTCTGGATCACGAATGCCGAATGAAGTTCTGTTTCTTGATTCTGGAAGTAGACTGGGCGATGAAGAACTTTGAAGAAGAACTCGTGGACTGATTCCTTCGGGGTTCGTCGTGGCAGAGCTTCTAATCTGACTCAAGTCCTCAGCTGAGGTAGAACTACGCAGTTGTGGGAGAATGGACCTCCTGGACGGCTTGGAGGTCATAAGAAGATGAAACCACCTCTGTTGCGAAGGAGACTGGTAGACACTTCCGACGATGGCTCTTGGGTCTTCAAACTCATCCGGAGGAAGTCGTGGTGGCCGCTGCAAATTGCTGATTCATCTGTAACCTCTGGACAGCAAACTGCAACTTCGAAGTAGCTTCCAATGACCAAGAAAGAAGAAGGGGAAGGGGGTAGATGAGTGTAGGAGTGACCCCTGGTTGTAAGGGGGTCTTGGAGGGGGTGTTCTAAGGTGTGGGAGGTGGAGAATAAGGTCTGAAAGAGGGTCCAATAGATGGTGGTAGTGGGGGCTGGGAATTTGGTTGGAATGGAGAGAGGGAAAGGATATTCGAAAATAGGTTTAAGGGTGGGGTTAATTTTTTGTCTTGGGAATGGGGGGGTTGTGTTGGGGAAGGGAAGGGGTGCTTGGGGTAGTGGGAAGGGTGCTTGGGAAAGTGGGAGGGGTAGTTGGGGGTTGGATGGTGAGGAGAGGATTGGTGGAGGGGGTCTTGGGATGGGGTGGAGTATTGATGAGGGTTATGGGGAATGGGAAGAGGCTTAAATGGGGTAGGTGGGGATTGGAGGTGGTTGGGAAGGGAGGAGAGATAAGAAAATTTGAATTTGGGTGTTGAGGAGAGAGAAAGTGGAGTGAAAAAGAGAGATTAAGAGAGGGAAGGGTGGGGAATCTCTCCCCTAGGGTTTCTCACCTAAAAAATAGAATCTCTCCACTAGATAAGAAGTGTAAACTCTCAAAATGACAAGTTTTTTCATTCATTGATTCATTAAGTTGAAATGGGGGGAATGGGGTCCTATATATAGACAACCCACATTTTACAATAAGTCACTGACAAAAGACTCAATGATAAATAACCGAGGGGGTAGGGGGTGCACTTGGGCCAAACCCAATGAATTGGGCCCAATAACTAACTAAACAACATAATGACTCTCAAACTTAGAGAAATAAGGACAAGACCTAGGGACATGACTGAAGTAAAATGAAAATTACATCAAATGACTCAAATAAAAATTACGTAAGACTCAAAATTAGATATATAGACCATGCCGGATGCAACCGGGGTGAGGAGACGAGCTGTGAACGTGGGCATGGGAGGTGATGTCCCCATCATACTCCCGGGGTGCGGAGAACTCGACTCCGTCGAGTAAGTGTCCTTCCCTCCTCGGAGGGTGTAGAAGTGGTACAGCCCTTAGGTCTTCCGAATGAGACCGATCCATCCACCTGTCGAGATAGCGCTCGTATACCTTGCTCTAGGTGGTAGTGACTTGTTCATCCAATATTCGTTCAATGCGCTCACGCTGGGCTCTCTTGGCTGGTGGTCTCTCCTCACGGGTTGGTGCTCTCTGAACGGAGGGAATATGCTCAATATCCTCACTAGGTACCACCGTGGGTCCCTTATAAGGCACTAGGTCGGCTACATTGAATGTGGGACTCACTCCATACTCCTCGGGGAGATCTAACTCATAGGCATTAGCGCCAATACACCTTAGGACCTGGAAGGGACCAGCCCCACATAGCCTCAATTTGGAGATGACTCCCGGGGAGAGCCTCTCCTTTCTCACCATCACAAAGTCACCCATGTGGAATTCTTGGTGACGCCGATGAGAGTCGGCCACCCTTTTATCAGTCACATTCTTCTTGCTAATGTGCTTGCGGATCTCTTTATGCAATGTTGTGAATGCAGACATTCTAGGAGTGATGGGTGGACCTAGGCAACCAAAAGTTGACCTATCATGTAATGATGCAGTGTAGTCTTTGGTCAGCCTAGGTGGGCCGGGGCACCCGTAGGTGGCCCTATCATGCAAATTGGTGATAAATATCGGGGGACCCGGATATTTATAGATGCCTCTGACATGCTTAAGACCCATGATGAATGAAGGTGGACCATGACATCCGAATATGGACCACTCATACTTTCTACTTGACATGTGGGTGATATGAATGAATGGACCCAACATAGTGTTCATGCCAAGGGGTGTGGTAAGCCTAGACACATGCATACTTTTCCCAAAGGTGACTTCCATGTGTATAGGTGTGGGACAACCTTTGAACTCCCATTGGAAAGGATCGAATGGATCTAAGAAGGTGGTCGTCATGGGGTGGGGCACAACCTTATTACCTAGAGATATGTGGCCCAAGGTCATGGCTCCCAAGGTGTAACCCGAGTCATGGATGAGGTGGGTTTGGCCCAATATGGTGGGTGAGAGTAGGAAAGGGTGGGTGGTTGGTAAGATGGTTGGGTCATATGAGTCCCTTGACTCCCATTGGAATGGATCATATGGATCATAAAATGGGTCACCTAGGGGGAGGAACTCCATGTCCTCAAGATCCTTAAAAGGTGCTAAGTCATCATTCTCCATGATAGTTGGGCCAATGTTCTTGACAAGTGGGTCGGCCATGAGTGGAGGGCTTGGCTTTCTACCCGAGATAAGAAGCTCTAAATCGAGGAGAAGGTTGGGCTCATCAGGTGTAGGGAGGAATAGAAGGAGGTCACTAGTGTAGCAACCAATGGTGCAAACCGAGGTGATAGACCCTATGCATAGGTGTAGGAGGCTAAGGCTCCTAGGTTGTTCGACCATAGGGGTCAACATGCTAGTCATCTCTAATTGCCATGATATGCCCTTGAGAAGGTCCTCTAAGGTCTCCACTTGATAGGATGCTTGGATTGTGGTGTGATAGGAGAAGAAGGGCACTATGGGAAGGTCTCGTTCTATGGGAGGGAAAACATGGGCCGGGGTCTCTCGAATTGGGCTCTCCTTTAGCCAACTAACAATGGGTTCTTCTAAGATGAGCTCCGCCCCAACTAGAGAGGGTGGTGTAAGGTAAAGACCATCGTGTGAGGTTTCTTCTTCAGCTTGGACTTGGGTTTCCTCCAAAGTGGGGGGTGGGTTTGGAGTGCTCACAACTATTGGATTGGGTATGAGTTCTGCTACCAAGGAGGTGAGAGAGTCTTTTGGGGTGATGAGGGTTTGTGTGTGGTGTTCCCAGGGTAGAGGGTAAAGGGAAACTTGGATTGGGATTGGTAGGATGTGGTTTGGGAGTGGAAGTAGTGGAGGTCTAGGTTGGGGTAGGATTGGGTTTGGAAGTGGAAGGTGGGTTGGGTGACAGGATTTGGGTTGGGTGGTGGTGGCCGTCATGGTTCTAGGTGGAGGGATGGACACGGGGTCTACTTGGGTTTGAATGGTGAGAATAGGGTGAGTGGTGGTCCTTTTTGGGGAAACCGGGTCGGTTAGGGGTCTCTTCCCCTTGGGATCGGCTGGTTGTGGAGGGGTGGTAGTGGGGGCCAATTGAGTTTGGATAGATAGGTTTGCGGAAGGAGGTTTTGGTTGGAGTGTGGGGATCCTCATGGGATTTGGTGGAGAGGTGGTTGTTTGGTTTATTTGGGTCTTAAGGGAGAAGACTTGGTCGCGAAGTGTTGTTATGATGGTTGAGAGATGAATTGTTGGGGGTGGTGGGGGTGGAGACCAAAGGTCGGTCTCAAGTTGGTCGGGTGGAGATGGAGGAGTGGTAGTGCTCCTCGGGTTAGGGGTGCTTGAGTAGGAGGGGTGGGAATGTTTGGGGATGTAGATCTTTCTAAGTTCTACCTTCATCTCTTCCCATGAGTGAATAGGTTCTTATCTTCTAACCCTCCTTAAGCCCTCTATGTGTTCCCACTTACTTTTGGCTTGACCCCGAAGTCGTCCCTTGGCCTTTCGGACTCTCGCCGGTCCATATACCCAAGTCTTTTCGAAGTACTTTTCTATCGTAGCCTCCCACCTAAGATAGTCACTAGAATGTGATCCGTCAAAGATAATATCCCTATCTAGGATGAAGTCTATGGGTGGTGAGTAGGCTAAGTAGGTGGTCATGATGAACGGGCGGATCAATGCAAGTGTCGGATTGATGATGACACCAATGCAAGCATGCCCTAGGACTTGACTTGATAGAGACAAGTCAATGACTTGCTCTGATACCAATTGATGTGACACAACCTAAGACTTAGGCAAACAAGCACATTCATAATCAAAACGGGCCAATTTGGGCCGCCGCTCTCTCGTCGCTCACCCAAGCCCGGGGTAACTTGGCAATGCCAAGGTGAGGTTGAGGGTTTGGGCCCGTGCTGGTAGAGGGCCAGCAAGGCCAAGATTTGAATCCCAAAGGTTGTTGATGCCCAATTCAATGGGGCCAACAAAGTGCCAAAGGCACCGGGTTACTCTCTCTTCCCACGGTGATCACTCAAAGCAACAGGGCTTGAGGATCAAGCTCTCACTCTCACGGCCAGCAGAACTATGAACTAATATTGAAAGAACAAGCATGAATTAGAGAAAGGTTATAGAGCACTTACTCGACCAGTTTGAAGAAACTGGTCCCAGTCGGAGACGAGGGCGAGCGGGGAGGCGAGTGGATCCCCACACGCCGCGTCGTGGTAGCTCTACCTACCCAAACAAGTTACACCACTACACCTCTCGCAGGAGGGGGATCTTGGGGTGGGGGTTAATGAGATTACAAACAATACTACCTCCACGCAGGGAGGGGTCTTCATCCGGCCAAGCGAGGCGGGGAAATTAGAGTAAAGAGGGATGACTAAGGGACGGCACCGAATCTGCCTGCTGTCTGTGAATAGAGATAGATAGTCGGTGTTGCTACTATAGAACCTGCTCAGGAATTTCACTGGTGGTGAGACCAGTGGGGAAATCTTCGTAGCTGAGATGAAAATGTCTCAGAATTTCTTTAATTTCTTTTGGAGTCGCTGCTGGATGGGATGGAGGTTTGAACAGAGCCTCAGATTCTCAGACTGGCAGCTGCAGACTTCTAACAGCAGATTGCAGAGAATGCCCCGGCAGCTCCCGACCTCGGAATCAAGCGCCGTCATAGTCGTTGGAATCGTGGACGAGTCCTCTTCGCAGCAAAACTGATGGGGAAGCCAACCGATGTTGGAGAAGACTAGGGGATGCATAACAATGGCGACTGGTCGGTGCAGACTATGAGTAGCAGATCTGCGTAGCTGAGGGAGAAAAATGAGAACTCTGGATCAAGAATGCCGAATGAAGTTCTGTTTCTTGATTCTGGAAGTAGACTAGGCGATGAAGAACTTTCAAGAAGAACTCATGAACTGATTCCTTCGGGGTTCATCGTGGCAGAGCTTCTAATCTGGCTCAGGTCCTCAGCCGAGGCAGAACTACGTAGTTGTGGGAGAATGGACCTCCTGGACGGCTCGGAGATCAGAAGAAGATGAAACCACTTCTGTTGCGAAGGAGACTGGTAGACGCTTCCAACGATGGCTCTTGGGTCTTCAAACTCGTCCGGAGGAAGTCATGGTGGCCGCTGCAAGTTGCTAATTCATCTACAACCTCTGGACAGCAAACTGCAACTTCGAAGTAGCTTCCAATGACCAAGAAAGAAGAAGGGGAAGGGGGTAGATGAGTGTGGGAGTGACCCCTGGTTGTAAGGGGGTCTTGGAGGGGGTGTTCTAAGGTGTGGGAGGTGGAGAATAAGGTCTGGAAGAGGGTCCAATAGATGGTGGTAGTGGGGGCTGCGAATTTGGTTGGAATGGAGAGAGGGAAAGGATATTCGAAAATAGGTTTAAGGGTGGGGTTAATTTTTTGTCTTGGGAATGGGGGGGTTGTGTTGGGGAAGGGAAGGGGTGCTTGGGGTAGTGGGAAGGGTGCTTGGGAAAGTGGGAGGGGTAGTTGGGGGTTGGATGGTGAGGAGAGGATTGGTGGAGGGGGTCTTGGGAAGGGGTGGAGTATTGATGAGGGTTGTGGGGAATGGGAAGAGGCTTAAATGGGGTAGGTGGGGAGTGGAGGTGGTTGGGAAGGGAGGAGAGAGAAGAAAATTCGAATTTGGGTGTTGAGGAGAGAGAAAGTGGAGTGAAAAAGAGACATTAAGAGAGGGAAGGGTGGGGAATCTCTCCCCTAGGGTTTCTCACCTAAAAAATGGAATCTCTCCACTAGATAAGAAGTGTAAACTCTCAAAATGGCAAGTTTTTTCATTCATTGATTCATTAAGTTGAAATGGGGGGAATGAGGTGCTATATATAGGCAACCCACATTTTACAATAAGTCCATGACAAAAGACTCAATGACAAATAACCGAGGGGGTAGGGGGTGCACTTGGGGCAAACCTAATGAATTGGGCCCAATAACTAAATAAAAAACATAATGACTCTCAAACTTAGGGAAATAAGCACAAGACCTAGGGACATGACTCAAGTAAAATGAAAATTACATCAAATGACTCAAATAAAAATTACGTAGGACTCAAAATTAGATATCTAGACCATGCCGGATGCAACCGGGGCGAGGAGACGAGCTGTGAACGTGGGCATGGGAGGTGATGTCCCCATCAGTATGCTTCCTTTTCTAGCACTTCTGTAACTCGGTATGGGCCCTCCCAGTTTAGAGCCAATTTTCCTAGGGCTGCTCATAGGCCAGCGATGCTAGGATGATGTAGCACAAGGTCCCTAGGGAAGAATAGGAGATTCTTGACCCGAGCATTGTAGTACTGGGCCAGTCATTGCTGGTAGGCGGTAGTCAAGTCTGGGCGCGATCTCTATTTCTATTACCAGATCTAGGTTTTCTCGTAGTGCTGGATTGTTTCGTACTTCGTCGAATTGGCTGACTCTCAAAGTTGGATTGGACATCTCAACTGATATGACAGCCTTAGCTCCATGTGCCAGGTGGAATGGGGTCTCCGTAGTGGCTGCTCGGGTAGTAGTGTAGTGTGCCCATAGGACACTTGGAATGGCATCCACCCACGACTCGCCGCTTCCTACAGGCGGGTCTTGATGCCGTAAAGAAGAGTCCTGCTAGTTTTTTCTACTAGACTATTAGCCTGGGGTTGTCCCACTAAGGTATAGTGATTCTAGGTCCCTAACTCCGAGCATTTCTCCCAGAAGATAGTATTGTCGAATTGTTTGCCATTGTCTGTTGTGAGGACGCGTGGGATCCAGAATCGGCATATGATATTACGCAAGATGAACTCCCAGGACGCCTCACTCGTGATCTTCCCAAGAGGTTCGCCTTAACCTATTTGGCTAAGTAGTCGATGGCGATGATGAGGGATTTCTGTTGGGTTCGGTGCTATGATTCAGAGAGGGGGGTGAATGAATCTCCCCTTTAAAAATTTCGCTCAAATAAAATCTAGAATGCTAACAAGACAGATTCAGACAATTTGAAAGCTAATCAAACTTTTGTTCAACCAGTAATCAAACATGTATAGCGCGCCTAAGCATTCAACTAGCGGAAGCACAATTAGACAAATCAAACCACATTGTAAGAGGAGTTTTTAGGTGGTTTGGTCCTCCAGACCTACGTCCACCCCACACTCAAACCAGAGTGTGGATTACTGCTGACTCACAGCTTGAACCGCTGGGCATCACAGCTTGCCTACAAACTGTAGAGCCTCACAGCTTGCTATCCAGAGGAATCCTCCTCTGCAAACCGCTGGGCAATACAGCTTAGCCGTCCAGTGGAATCCTCCACTGCAAATGCTGAGCAACACAGCTTGCTCCGCTGACAAACAGCTTGAAGAAAGGGTATAAAAGAAAACAAAAGCAAGAACAACAGCGACTGAAAGCTGGAAAAGATAAAGCACAGTGTGGCTCTCAAAAGAGCTGACTGGAGTGGATCTGATCCAACTTCCAGTAGGAACGATCTTCAGGTAAGCTCCTCTTCATCTCTCTATCTGACTTTCTCATTCTTCTTCTCAACTCACGCTCTCTCCCTCTTCCTTTTTCTTCTTCTTCTCTGCTCTCAATCTCTCACTCTCTTTTTCTTTTTCTTTCTTCTTCTTCTTCTTCTTCTCTGCTCTCTGGATCGTTCAGGCTATCTTCTCTCTGTTTCTACTTCTTCTATTTGGATCAGTCTTCTTCAGAAAAAGGAGTCTTCCTTATATAGCAACAACAGATTAGGGCGTGTGCTCTCCACATCTCCCGCCCAAAAGCCTTAAACACGTGGCAGCCTCTCAGCCAGCTGATCACACGTGTCACGATCCTAGCACTCCCCTTATCATCGGATCACGTGCCCTCCTTAAGCTCTGCAAGGAGTCCCTGTCAGACAGTCGAATAGGATTATCAGTTTAATGTCGACACCTTGTACAGACTTTATAGTATATAATGTGCAATGTGTAGACTTTGCAATGCGAAGACAAAGCATGTACAGACTTCACGTTGTGAATACAAAGCAAAGTATGTACATCAAGAACGAATGCACAATGGCTGTATGAACGAATGCACAATGGCTGTATGGACTTGCATTCTGAACAATGTACATACTTTCCCCTTGAAGCGTGTACAGACTTCATGTTCAGTGCTATGGCATGTGCAGACTTCGTGAACATGCAAGTGAGCGATGTACAGACTTGCTAAACAATGCATGCACAAGACGCTAAGGAATATACAGACTTTGCGAGCTCTGTACAGACTTAGTGTCTTGAGTATAGTGATGCACAGATCAATGTATAGACTTGACTGATGTGTAGGCATGCAGCAAATGTATAGACTTGACGAAATGTCCATGCGATGCAACAGGACTCTGTACAGACTTAGCCTTAGCAAGGGCTGTATAGACTTTAAATGATGAAGCACACGATGCATTGTGTGGACTTGGTAGATGATGCATGCACCTCAATGTAAAGACTTGCTGGATGCACTGTAGTATGCATATAGTGCAATGTATAGACTTATAAGTGTGTGCGACCAGATAGTATGCAGACTTCAGCTCTAAGTCTTTACAACCAAAGTGCAGACTCAACGTGCCATAATGTGTAGACTTTGATGAGACGGTGGATGTACAGACTATGCATATGATGTACAGACTTTAGACATCATGCAATGTATAGACTTGTCTGCATATAGACGCTAAGTGAGACGCTGGACCCTGTACAGACTTAGCCGATGCATGCTGCAATGTATAGACTTAGCAATGTATAGACTATGCACATAGACGCTAAGAGAGACGGTCCAATGTATAGACTTCAAGTCCACTTGAGACGCTGCATGAGACGCAGATAGGCTGTACAGACTTCAACAAACAGAGATGCAATGTATACACTTAGCATATGCCTGAGACGCTAAATGAGACGAACGATGTATAGACTTCAAGTCCACTTGGTGCATGCTACAGTGCAATGTGTAGACTTAGCGTTTTGCAGAGCATGCATTATATAGACTTGAGTGTGCACAAACATATGCAATGTATAAACTTATGCATTCTCCACTGAACAGATCAGACATAGCACCCTCATGCATTCTCCACAGAACAGATCAGACATAGTACACTCATGCATTCTCCATAGAACATATCAGTCATATGCAATCATGTGAGCAAAATAATATGGTGACTCATTCATGTTGCTATTATTAAAACACCACATAATCATCAAAGCATAAGGGGCACAACAATCTCCACCTTTTTGATGATGGCAACATAATGAGTCACACTGACTCGTCAAACTATTCTCCCCCTTTGACATAAGCAAAAAGGAGATGGTTTGAGAGACAAAATTCAGAATACAGGGAATGAATCATTGAAATGGAGTTCCCCCTTATGACAAGAAAACATCTCTCCCCTTATCAAAATGCATGATTGACTACACTCCCCTTAAAAGTAGATAACCCATAACTCCCCCTAAAGCGCAGGAATGAACTCTAGTTATCCAATAAATCAATCTGAAATCTGCCATTACAAAGAATCTGAATTCTGGTTATGGCACCTCACATATGCATGAACAGAATGAAACACGTGAAAAGACCACAAAACCAGAACTGGTTGCAAAACATGATGGAAGATTCCAACAGTGTGGAGAGGAGTGCTTCTCAGGAGTCAAACAACTGATAATGTAAAAGAAGTAAATGTAGCCAAGTGTAGGGGTGAGAAATAGTCAAAGCACAATATATATCAAGGAATCAATCAATAGCAAGATGTTGATCAGGCTGTCTAGAAAGAATCTGATCATGAGGAATTTTAATGCTTGCACCACTTCAATAAGTCTTAAGAAGTATAGACTCTTCTTATCATAAAGGGTTATGAAGTGGCAACTTAATCAATCTGATTTAATTATGATGTATACCAAATTTGTCAAATTAAACTCAATACTTATATCTGAATCCAAGTTTTAATAAAGGTGAACCAAATAGTCAGATAACACTCAAAAATAATCATCTTGTATCTTACACATGATCTCAATAGCTCCGTTGAAAGAAACACAGATTAGTACAGAGGTTAAACACTTTTCTAAGAACATGAGTTGATAGAATTTTCAAAATATTTTCATTTGAAGTACATTATATTTTTCCTGAGCAATTCAGGTTGATCAACACCTTTTACATGAGGCACAACACGTCTCAGGTGAAGTGACCCAGTTACTCAGTGTGATAACTGTCATTGCCTCTCAACTTAGAGAACAGAGTTAGCAATATAAGTGTCTTTTTACATGAGAAGACACCTTGATCAGAGGCCAGACTCCCCAGTTACTCAACACAGAAATGCTATTGCTCTGTCAGGTTCTCAATAAATTTTCATTTTAAGTGACTATGACACTTCATGACTTGGGTTCACTCCATTTCTTTGATGGAAGACCCAGTTTCTCAGTGAACAAAATCATTTCATTACTCACTGATTTTATTTCCTGTCAAATTTTTCAAAGTTAATGTTTAACAACAATACTCACTCTATGCATCTTAACCAAAGTAGCCCTGATTTCAAATTTTCAGATATCTGATGAGTGAGTCTAAGGTTTTTATGACACATGTGGTTAAAGTTTATTAAACCTTATCATTCAGATATTTTCAATTCATTTAATTACAAATCTGAGAATACATTAATCTTATATCAGTCTGATTCAGTGGTAATTCTTAAACCTATATGATAGGAATTTTTACAATGTTCTCAGACTGAATTGCATGACGTGCAGCATAATTTCCTCAGACCAGATCAATAAATTTAGCTGACCAACAAATCAACAATAGAACCAATATAGTCACACCAGCTAAGAGATATATGAAGGATGAGTATAAGCTGGTGGAAGAGTCAATCAGCAAGAGAGAATAAAAGTTTAAAGCCAATAGCAGAGATTGAATTTCAGTCAGACAAAAAGAAACTCTCCTTCAACAGATTGAGGATTAGCAGCCAAATTCTCAGATTCAAGAAAGTATGAATTCAACATAGTCAATTGATGATTTGAAAGAATGTAGACAGTGAGAATTTCAAACAGTGTCAAAAATATTATAATGCTCCCCCTGTCTATATGCAGTGACTCACATAAGACTCAACAAACTCCCCCTGAATTTATGCAATTTATGCAAAATGATTATTCAAACATCAGAGCATTCTTTATTCAGAGAGCATCATGCGAGAGCAATCAACTTTTCAAGATAAATCAATTTAGCACAGACAGATTATTATGATATGCATTACACTGCTCTATATGAAGACTTGACCCTTGGTACTTGGAGGAGAATCTGGTCACAAGGACCATCTTACACATAGTAAGAACTTCCAGACAGATTTCCCTGCCTTTTAGTAGCTTACCATTTTATATACCAGGGTTATGCAAATGATATATGCAGTGCAAAGCAGTCCTATATGCATTGAAAGTCATGCAAATGATATATGCAGACATTAGACACATGCATTGACTATGTGCACTAGATGACCCATTCAAACTCAGTGCAAGGTATGCATAAAAAAAAATTGTGCAGTGCATCTGGCATCTTATGTTCACAGTGCAATAAATGCAAGAGAAGAGCATTAGATATATGCAGAGTAAATTCAGTAGCTGAGTCTGGAATGCAGACTGATCAGCTAGACAAGAAGAGAACATCAGAAATCAAACAAGCAAATCACCATGAAATTCACATCTTTCATACTCACAAATTCAGATGATGGAATTTAAATACAAAGTTTTAGAACTGACCTGAATGGTGCAATCATGGGGTTTTCATTCTTGAGTGCCTTGGTTAATTCAACCCCTTTTATTTCTCCCACCAAGGCACACCTGCAAGTTATCAACTATTTTGCACAAATAGGCACCCAAGATGTCTTGGGTCCTGACATGACAGTCACATATCTAGCAGGTATGGTAGCCAATTTCTATGCATGAAGGTCATCAATTCTCACACATGGCAATCATTCATTGAATGACCTATCTGACCACAGTAGTGGCATGATGCAGCAGTTCTGAAATTTATTTTGTGCACATTCCTATGAGCAGGAGTTCTATGTGCATATGCATGAAGATTTTTGTTAACAGAATTAAAATTCTGTTTACCAAAACCAGTCTAGTTTTGATATCCTGCCACCCAACATGTTGCAGCCCTGTGGCCAGATCTTCCACATTTGAAACATGCAAATGATTTTTCTTTAAAAATAGATTTATTTCTATCAGCATCATAATGAGCAGGGAATTTTACAGATTTAGAATTCAATCTATTTCCCTGAGCATGCCAGCAAAATGCAGCAATGTGACCAAAATTCCCACAGCAATAACATTGAGTTTTCTTTCTCTTATCAGTAGAAGGTTTCCTAGGAAGATGATTTCTAGGATACTTCCTAACAACATTCCTTTCATCATTTATCAATGTAACACAGTCATGCATAATATGTCCAAGCTTCCCACAATAGTGACATGTTACCACCTTTTTATTTACATTCACTTGTTTGACAAAATTGACATTCGCATGAGAGTGTGAATATGTGTGGGAGCAGTTAGCAGCATGCACATGTGAATCAATGACAGATTTGGACTTCTTTAGATCAACACTTTTCTTTTATTTTTGAATCTTTTCCTGTTTCTTATCTGAATTTTCAGCCTTCTTAGCAGTGAATTGAAAAATAGAAGAACTAGATTGATTAGCCTGTTCAGAGCTTTTCACGAATACAGTTGACTTCTTCTTTTCATTCACTTTTTTATTAACAGGCATATACCCAAGTCCTTCTTTCTAAAAATTCACTTTAGAACCAACCAGCTTATTCAGATTATCTCTTCCTTTAACAAATTTTGACAAAGAGTTTTTCAGATCTTTAATCTAAGAATTCAATGAAGCAATACTCACTTCATACTTGGATAGCTCAGATTCACAAACAATCAGCTGCTGTTGCAAAGCATCATTCAGGTTCTTCAGAGTTTCATTTTCTTGTTGAACCATTATTTCAATGTTGTTCTCATTTTCCTTCACAACTGATTTTCCTTTTTCAAATGACAACCATCTTTCAGAGAAGACAGTATTAAGAGCCATTAGCTTTTTATTTTGATCTTTCAAGTAACTATTTTCTTCAAACAATTTTTCTCCACTTTTTTCAGCCTCAATTTTCTTGGCCAATAATATTTTGTTTTCTTCTTCCAGAGATTTGATTAATTCCTTTTGTGAATTATCATCATGGTCTATATCATTAATCAATTCTTGGAGAATGGCACAAGCTTTGCAAGTATTATTTTCACTGATGAGTTTGTTTCTAAGGTTCTCATTTTCAGATTTCAACTGGTTCAACACATCTTTTTCTTTATTCATGTCAGATTTCAAATTTTCATTCTCTGCCTTCAAACGAGTGACTTCATGAGTCATTTCTTTTCTCATTTTTCTCTTTTCAGATTTGACTCTATTGTATTAAATCAATAAATGCTCATTCAACGCAATCATGCTTTCCAGAGAAAAATCAGTGTCAGAGTTTACCTGTGACGAAGTATCCTCCACATAATCTTCGTCTTCTTTTGTTGCCATGAGACATTTCACTTTACCCTGGCTTCTGCTGCTTGCTATTATCTCGATCACTTCGGAGGCACTGCAGCAATCAACTACACAAGGAAACTTGTGAGTGTTTATCGCCCTTTTGATTAGATTCAGGGCCCTTTGATTTACAGAGAATTTTCATCTGTCTGAAGTTTTCCATAAGGATTCATCCTTTGGAACTTCATAAGGACTGTGTGCAATGACTATCCACAGATCTGGATTAGTCTGCATCACATATTCCCTGAACTGATTAAGCCAATGTAGAAGCTTTGACCCTCGTACTTCGGAAGATCAATTATGAATTCCATGCTCAAACAAGATCAGAATTCTAAATAAAAAGAGATTAAAACAGTGCAAGCGAAAGGATCAACTCAAATAGCACCGAATCCAAATAAGGATCGGATATGCAGGTCGCTGGACCCTTTGTGCAGACACCCGCTCTGATACCAAGTGTTGGGTTCGGTGCTATGATTCAGAGGGGGGGGGTGAATGAATCTCCCCATTAAAAATTTCACTCAAATAAAATCTAGAATGCTAACAAGACAGATTCAGACAATTTGAAAGCTAATCAAACTTCTGTTAAACCAGTAATCAAACATGTATAGCGCGCCTAAGCATTCAACTAGCGGAAGCACAATTAGACAAATCAAACCACAATGCAAGAGGAGTTTTTAGGTGGTTCGGTCCTCCAGACCTACGTCCACCCCACACTCAAACCAGAGTGTGTATTACTGCTAACTCACAGCTTGAACCGCTGGGCATCACAGCTTGCCTACAAACTGCTGAGCCTCACAGCTTGCTGTCCAGAGGAATCCCCCTCTGCAAACCGCTGGGCAATACAGCTTAGCCATCCAGTGGAATCCTCCACTGCAAATGCTGAGCAACACAGCTTGCTCCGCTGACAAACAGCTTGAAGAAAGGGTATAAAAGAAAACAAAAGCAAGAACAACAGCGACTGAAAGCTGGAAAGGATAAAGCACAATGTGGCTCTCAAAAGAGCTGACTGGAGTGGATCTGATCCAACTTCCAGTAGGAATGATCTTCAGGTAAGCTCCTCTTCATCTCTCTATCTGACTTTCTCTTTCTTCTTCTCAACTCACGCTCTCTCCATCTTCCTTTTTCTTCTTCTTCTCTGCTCTCAATCTCTCACTCTCTTTTTCTTTTTCTTTCTTCTTCTTCTTCTTCTTCTTCTCTACTCTCTGGATCGTTCAGGCTATCTTCTCTCTGTTTCTACTTCTTCTATTTCGATCAGTCTTCTTCAGACAAAGGAGTCTTCCTTATATAGCAGTAGCAGATTAGGGTGTGTGCTCTCCACATCTCCCGCCCAAAAGCCTTAAACACGTGGCAGCCTCTCAGCCAGCTGATCACAAGTGTCACGATCCTGGCACTCCCCTTATCCTCAGATCACGTGCCCTTCTTAAGCTCTGCAAGGAGTCCCTGTCAGATAGTCGAATAGGATTATCTGTTTAATGTCGACACCTTATACAGACTTTATAGTATATAATGTGCAATGTGTAGACTTTGCAATGCGAAGACAAAGCATGTACAGACTTCACGTTGTGAATGCAAAGCAAAGTATGTACATCAAGAACGAATGCACAATGGCTGTACGAAGGAATGCACAATGGCTGTATAGACTTGCGTTCTGAAAAATGTACATACTTTCCCCTTGAAGCGTGTACAGACTTCATGTTCAGTGCCATGGCATGTGCAGACTTCGTGAACATGCATGTGAGCGATGTACAGACTTGCTAAACAATGCATGCACAAGACTATAAGGAATGTACAGACTTTACGAGCTCTGTACAGACTTAGTGTCTTGAGTATAGTGATGCACAGATCAATGTATAGACTTGACTGATGTGCAGGCATGCAGCAAATGTATAGACTTGACGAAATATCCATGCGATGCAACAGGACTCTGTACAGACTTAGCCTGAGCAAGGGCTGTACAGACGTTAAATGATGAAGCACACGATGCATTGTGTGGACTTGGTAGATGATGCATGCACCTCAATGTACAGACTTGCTGGATGCACTGTAGTATGCATATAGTGCAATGTATAGACTTATACGTGTGTGCGACCAGACAGTATGCAGACTTCAGCTCTAAGTCTATACAACCAAAGTGCAGACTCAACATGCCACAATGTGTAGACTTTGATGAGACGGTGGATGTACAGACTATGCATATGATGCACAGAGTTTAGACATCATGCAATGTATAGACTTGTCTACATATAGACGCTAAGTGAGATGCTGGACCCTGTACAGACTTAGCCGATGCATGCTGCAATGTATAGACTTAGCAATGTATGGACTATGCACATAGACGCTAAGAGAGACGGTCCAATGTATAGGCTTCAAGTCCACTTGAGACGCTGCATGAGACGCAGATAGGCTGTACAGACTTCAACAACAGAGATGCAATGTATACACTTAGCATATGCCTGAGACGCTAAATGAGACGAACAATGTACAGACCTCAAGTCCACTTGGTGCATGCTACAGTGCAATGTGTAGACTTAGTGTTCTACAGAGCATGCATTATATAGACTTGAGTGTGCACAAACATATGCAATGTATAAACTTATGCATTCTCCACAGAACAGATCAGACATAGCACGCTCATGCATTCTCCACAGAACAGATCAGACATAGCACACTCATGCATTCTCCACAGAACAGATCAGTCATATGCAATCATGTGAGCAAAACAATATGGTGACTCATTCATGTTGCTATCATTAAAACACCACATAATCATCAAAGCACAAGGGGCACAACAATTTCTTCCTATCCTGAGCTTCTCGGAAGGGACCTAGGATATTTACCCCTCACCGAGCAAATGAGCGAAGCTCGATTAGGGTGTGAAGTTGCGTCGTGGGTTGATGATGCAAATGTGCATATTTTTGACATTAGGTGCAGGTTCACATGTACTCAAGGGAATCCCACTATGAAGTGGGCCACCAATATTCTTGCCCGAGTAAGCTTCTAGTGAGTGCTCGCCCCTCGACATGGCTGCCATATAGCACTTCATGGACTTCACGGATGGCTTGCTTGGCTTTGTTGGGGAACAATTAGTTCAGGAGTGGTGAAGATAGTGAACGCCTGAAGAGGTGTCCATTAACCAGCGTGAAATGTGCCGCTCGAGTCTGTACTCCCCTGGCCTCTGAGCAATCATCAAGTAGACACTGGTGAAGGAGATTGTCAAGAATGAGATCCATCCATGACGGCTCATAGTTGATGGCATTGACCCGAGGTTCAGGCTCCTCAATGCTTGATCGTTGGAGATCTTTAATCAGAACCGACCGAGAGCTTACCGTCATTGTAGATGAGGCTAGGCAAGAAAGGGCATCTGCTCAAGCATTTTCTGTTCTCATAATATGTACTACCTCGAAATGAGACAGACCTGAAGAGACCTCTTTAGTCTTTTGTAGGTGGAGAGGGGGAAAATCTACCGCCCAAGAGCACGGCCCAACTAGGTCCAATCTGACCAAACTAGGCCCAGCTCCCCAAAGTGACAGTCTTGTTCTGGGCCCACTTACTTTAAGCCCAAAACTTACTCGGATCAGCACTTCCTAGGTGACCCTCAGGTCTGGAAGTCCAAGCGACAGATCGGTTACAAAGGCCTCTGCTGGGACCCAGCGTAGGCTATCCGAGGTATGCCCCATCGCTTGGGAGAGAACTCCGAGTGAGTGTCTTGAGCCCGGACTGACTGTTGGAAGCTTATCTGAGCATCCGTTACGTTCCCAACAGGAGCGGGGAACTCCAAGGGATAAGGGAGAGCAAGAGTCCTTATGCCATAAAGAGCCCACTACAAGGACGTAACCTCCCCGAAATCCCCTTAGCTCCCTAGACTCTTACGTTAAATGGACTGCTATATAACCCCCTAGGAGATCCTCCGAGAAGGTAAGCAAGCATCCTGAGAGAAAACCACAACACCTCTTGGTGGAGAATAATCTCGCGCCCTTTCTTTCTCCTACCACCTCTCTTCGCATCCATGCTCTATCACATTTGCTGACTTAGGCATCGGAGGGTTTTCCCTGGGGTTCCATCCCTGGGCACCTCTGACATGTTTCCCCTCTTACAGATTATACACGCATGGTGACCATGACCAAAGATTCCTCTGGGTCTCACGGCTTAGGAGCAGCGCGAGATTACCCCTCTTCAGTAGGTATTTTATCATGGCCTGCATAAGTCCAAGGAAACTCTGCATGAATCCCTCCAGATTTATTCCTACATTAGGCACTTGGCCGCCCCCAACCGCCGGAGCATTGACTGCCCCGTCATTCACCATATTGGGGTCATCCACCCCGATCCTCTCTCATTAGCCTGGGGAAGATCTCTTTGCCTTCTTGGCGGCATAGCTCTGAGAAAATAACAATTATTAAGTGTAAGGGTTTGTTTAAAAATGGGTTCTAAACACACTCCACCCCTTGTCACTCAAGCCTATCCCTACATGGAGTGGGTCGTAATTGTCTTGCTATAATTAATTTGCCTTTTGTACCGGGAGTGACGGTTCTCGACCGGGAAGTCTTCCCCACGCCCCGAGCGTGGAGGTACACTCACTACCCACTTTGTCTTACTTGCTTAGATAGTATAAATTTTTACTGCCGCTGCATGTGAGTAGTTTAATTCCTAGCTAGTTAAATTAATCATCGCTGTGAGTTGTGAGAGCGAAACCCATCCCGTGACTCATTCCGAGCACGAGAGTGAGCCGACAACCCGAGACTCAAAGCCGGTTACTCAACCGTGCAGATCGTCGCGTTTCCCTCGCCGGGGATGATTGTGAGTTAGCGCTTCTTGTTTGCGGCATGTTCGCCTCTTTTGGAGCTCTTTAGGTGCCGCGCATTGTAGTGTTGTTGCTGGTCATGTCATCTCTTTAGTCGCGTCGTCCTATAGAGTCCAAGGTCGCAACAAGTCCGAGTCGGGTCTTGTAATCCTCCCGCATCAAATTGGTATCAGAGCCGGTTTGAGTCTAGGGTAGTCGGTCCAAGGTGCTCCATTTCATCTAGTATATCCAAAGGTGTTCCTGGAACGGTAGGCTACATCTATTGGGAAAGGGGCACACTTGCGTGAGCGCGATCATCGGATCAAACCTCCGCCTCGTAACAGATATTGGAGTCTAGGTCGTCTTCATTTTTTCATTAGTCCATCCATATAGGTCGTAGTGAGTCACCCCTTAGTTCCCTCTAGGTCCTCTCCCATTTCATGCCCACCCGTGGAGGTGCCCAGTACCATCGCCCTGACACTATGGGTGAACCCGGAGGTGCCAACCCAAGAGGCCGAACTCTGGATGACGTGTTCGCTCTACTCATGGAGTGCATGGATATGTTCGAACAAACTAGTAGGGAGAACACTGACCGCTTGGAGGGCCGTCTCAAGACCATGAAAGACCGTGCCGTGGTCTCCGACCGATCTATTCAAGGTCTGGTTGGAAGGATGGAGAATGTGGAGAGAGTCTCCCACCGGGAGCTCCCCGGAGCTGCCCCGGCCCCTCCTGCCCTTGCTGCTCAGCCCGCCCCACTTAGGGCTGAGGAGCGACAGCCACGTGCCCCCGATGTTGAGGACTATGAGTCCGACAATTATTATGGGGGAAATGGCTGACGCCGTCGTGGTCACCGACCACAGAGGGATGATGAGGACAAGCGGGTCCTTAGGACGGTGCGAGTAGACCCTCCCACTTTTGATGGGTCCTTGGACCCGAAGGTCTATCTTGATTGGGAGGCCGGCATGGATCGGTATTTCGAGTGGTTTGAGATGACAGACCACTGAAAAGTCAAGTTCGCCAAAATAAAATTGCTAGGGCAGCCGCAAACTTATTGGAGGAACATGGAGAACTTGTTGTTTCACCGTCAGGAGCCCCAGGTAGAGACGTGGGATGAGACGAGGACCAAACTCAGAAAGAAGTACCTTCCTATCTCTTACCGCCAGCGTCTCATAGACAGATAGCAGAGTCTCAACCAAGGAGATCGGTCCATCTCCGATTACATTGTCGAGTTCGATGAGTACTTTCTGCGATGTGATGCCATGGAGGAAAGCTCCCTGACTGTTTCCCATTTTTGGCGTGGTCTATGGCCACACCTACAGTATGAGCTTTTCCACCGCAAAGTGGACAAGTTGGAAGATGCGTACCAGGTTGCCCTCGAGGTGGAGCAATTTGAGGCGGCGCGCCAGGGGGTCACATACCCGCGTGTGTCTGATCCTAGGACCACGCCCGATTCCTACACTTGATGGCCTGTGGCTCGCCCCTAGGAACCCCCTCTCCAAGACCTCGCTGCTCCTAGGCACCCCCTCCCTCCGAGGGATTCTCCCCTTCGCCAACAGGCACCCGTCCCTGCCCCTAGACCTCTCCAGCCCACCATGCCGACTCAACCACCCCTACTTCTTACACCCCCAGTCCGTCTTGCAGACAATGATAAGGGGCCGATGGCTAGTGGAACATCCCAGGGTTTCGGGACACAGGGAACTTGCTATAGGTGTGGTGGGGTTGGCCACTATTCGGCCAAGTGTCCCACTCGGGAGTCGCTTGTCATCTCTGATCCCTCTACTAGCGACCCCACACCTGAGCTAGTGCCGATCAGTTACGAGGCGAATTAGGATTTAGGGGAGGAGTTCTTTGATGAACTAATGGAGGGAGAGCCAGTTGATGTCCCAGGTACCCAGCATCAGGGGGATGTACAGCTGGGTGTAGTCAGGTGCATCCTAACCCAGCCTCTGGTGAGTGATGACTAACGTCGTACCACCATCTTCTATACATTTTGTAGGCTGGGAGGAAAGGCCTACAAGGTGATCATAGATAGCGAGAGTTGCATTAACGCTATCTCTATGAGCACTGTTAGGCGTCTGGGTTTGACGCCCGTGGATCACCCCGCACCCTATATGTTGGGTATATTCAGGTGATTTTGATGATAACAAAACCCAGGATGTACGTTCTATCACGTGCTATCTATTAACACTCAAGTTCGACTTTCATACGCATTCAAAGCCTAAGTTCATCATGCACTATGTTCAAATACTTAATCCTTTCCAAATGCATAAATCCATTTTAGTTTCTAAACTGACCAGGCTAAGCACAACCCACTCACCTTGATTGGAACAAGGTAGCCATAAACTGATTCGTTCATGTATTATGTTGCGTTGGCTAACTTTTTTATTTTTTTGCAGGAATTCTAGCCAGCAGTCGACCGCCAGCCAGGGCCGATCAACCGGTTTTTCCAGCAACAAAAAGTCCTATTCCTGTAAAATTCCGGTCGACCGCCCCATATACCGGTCGACCGCCAGTCTCGAAAGCCTTCATTTTTGACTTTGTGTTCTCAACGTGGGAAGCCCTATTCAATGGGTTTGTTTAATCCAAAAGTCACCAGACTTACCATGATTTGTAGATCTGGTTCCTGACTTGTCTCTTTATCATTCAAGAGTTATAAAAACATCTCTTTGGGGCTTGTAACCCTAATCATCCAAGAGAGCTCAAGGAGGCTATCAAGGGGAGATTCAAGTGCTGGTACTGTAGCCATGAACAGTGCTCCGGGAAGGAAGTTCTTCATCCACCTTCAAGTGATCCAAGCCACATCTGGAGCAGATGAATCCCAAGCCAAGTGGAGATGAAGCTGCATCCAAAACCTTCTTCATCAACTAAGGGGGTGCTTGAATCTGAAGTTTTCTTTTTGTGTCTTCCATTCGATTTCTATTTCAGAAGTGTGTGTTCTTGTAATATTTGAATACTTGTGTGTGTGTGGATCTACGCAGATCCGTGGTTGTGTGTGTGTGTGTGTTTATTTCTTCACGTTTCTTTGTGATTCGGTGCTTGTGCACCTTCGTGGGAGTTCTGAACTCACACGAGTGTGTGTGTATGCTTTGATCTTGTAACCTTCTACAAGATAGTGTGTGAATCCTCCCAGTCGGTGAGGGGTGGACGTAGGTTGTAGTTATTGAATCTGAACCACCTAAAAATTATGATCTTATGTGTGGTTTGCTCCTTATCCTCTACCTCCAATTCTACTCTAGCACATTTGCATATTGCATCATCTATTTTCTTTGTTAGATTTAGCATGATTAACCATTCTATGGGAGATCTATGGTATATCAAAAGGTGATTTCTGATCGACAAAGTTAGTCTTGTCGGGAGAAAAATACCTTGTGTGAGAGAATCTTCGGATTCCCGAACTCCGCCCCATACCAAAGAACTGCTGTAGGGGTTGAGTTAGCTAGATTCTTTTCTATAATTCATCAGATCTATACGTGGTTGTTGCTTGCTCTTAATACGTGTTCAAATCAATTAAAAGTTTATTTTAAAAATCTGTCATCACCCAATTCACCCCCCTCTTGGGTGTCATTGATCGCGGGACTTCAATTGGTATCAGAGCTAAGGCTCTATTTATTTCAGATCTAACGATCTAGAGTAAGATCCAGATCAATGGCAAACAAGGGTATGATGCCTGAGGGCCACTCCATTTATCGTCCTCCATACTTCGATGGCTCAAAATACTCCTATTGGAAAAATAGAATGCACGTTTTTTTGAGAGCCCAAGGAGTATGAGATCTGGAGAGTTGTGGACAAGGGTCCTTACAAACTCTCTGACGATGAAGAGAAATGGACACCCGAGGAAATTAGAAATGCACTGTCAATTTTAATGCTATGAATATTATGCAATGTGCCATACATCCTAATGAATTATCTCGTGTATCCATGTGCAGTTCAACAAAGGAAATGGTTCAAATTTAAAGAGATAGTCATGTGTGAAAAAGTGCTTTGAATTTGGTTTCTTCAAATGCATTGATTTAAGATTGACATGAATATGAATTTATAGAATGTGCAGGTTCCATTTTGCTATCAATTCATTGGGGTCCATGGTAAGCTTCCACTATTGTTTACATTCCCTTGAATCTATGGTAATGATCAATGGTTGAATGAATTTCAATATGCCAAGATTGGGCTTAATGTATTTATAATGCTTTTGAGTTGGCTTTATTGCTTAATGCCTTTTTTAGTTCTGGCACTGCGAGCGGCCTATTGTGGCTGATAGTGGGGAGCAACATGTCTTCGTGAGTGAAGGTCATGCTGGCCTCTGGCAGTGCTTCAGCCAAGCAGGTTTCATATTGAGCAGGGATCTGCAAAGCAGTGATAATCGCCTGTCGGGTCTCTTCACTGAGAGAGAGAATTTCCCAGACAGTGAATCTTGCCGGGAGCTTCTTCAGCAATTTGACTACACGGCTTCCTGCTCGGACATTTGACAGCTTCATTTCATCTACCCACCTGGGCTTGGAGGAGTCTTGGACTGCGGTCCATGACGGCCCTGCCTCATTAGGTTCAGATTTTGCACCCTTTTGCTTAGTGCAGTCTTCTTGTTGCCCTTCATCGGTTATTGCCGGGCAAGCTTTATCTGCATCCGGAGCTTCGGAAGACTGCTGGGGCTGCGGGCAGGTATCCCCGGTTGCAAGTTCGGCATCCTGATGTGGCTATTTTCCCTTGGACATTTTCAAAAATTCCAGGAAGGAAGGGGTGGCAGTGCTGCCCCCATTCTGGCTATAAAGGCCTGATGGAGGAGGGATCTGGACCCCTCTAACCTCCGGAGGAGGTATCTTGTAGAGTTTCTCTCCCCTGAATATGATGTTATGGTTAGCAGGCGGCTAGCGCCCCCATTTCCAGCCTGACCGGGTTGCATGTGCTGCGGAGGCTGCTTCAGCCTGGCCTGCCCCGGTGGCGGGTGCAAAGCATATTTCTTCCTCGTCCTCTTCACCCGGCAAGTTGAAGAGAGCCGAGAGAGTGTTGCAGGACACAATCTGCCTTTAGTTGACCTTGGCGGTCTTTCTTTTCTTCCTTTGTTTCTTTTTCTTCTTTTCTTCAGGTGGTGCCTGCCCCCAGAACAGGCTGCCATCCTTGTCAGATGCTGCGTCAGCTCGCTGCTCCTGTTTGAGTGAAAGCTGCTCCAGTTCTTGCCACGGGACATGATCCCGTACCATTAGGGGTTCTAATTCAGGCTGTACATATTCATTTAGCCCATTAATGTATTCTTGCAGCCATCGAGCTTCCAGACTGATCTCCTTTACTGTTGGCAATGGAGTCTGTCTCCTCCGATTGTGTGTAGGTATCCTGATGACTGCAGGTGGGTTGGTCCACACAGGTGCTGCCACCGGAGGGGTAGGTCATGTTGTGATGCCATGAATATGTGCCCCCACTTTTGAGCGAGGTGCCATCTTTTCCTTGTTCTTTGCAGGGACTTGCAACCATCCATATTGTTCTTCTATGGGTGCCAGGAAACAGAGTTGATAAGTGCGCCGAGTGCTGGCTTCAAAGATCTCCTCAAGCAGTGCCTGGTACACCGAGATCATATTGGTTGCGGCCCTCCTCAGAGTATCCTCATGAGGTAGTGGAGGGTCGACCCTGTACTCTCCCAGGTCGATTTCATCTTTCTTCACCATGCCTTCAATAATGTCTTTGAAGACATAGCAGTCTTCAATTGGGTGCCCCAGCATCTGGTGATAGGGGTAGAACCTTAGACTATCTTTTCTCTTCAGGTCTTCCGGCCTCTTTGGCACAGGTAAGGTGACCTTATCGTATTAGGTTACCCAATCAAACAGAATTCTAGTCTTATCCTTTGGAAAAGAATAGGCCTTCTTCATTTTATCCCTTAGTGAGGGACCTTCTTGGCCATCTCCAGCTTTAACAGGCTGCGGGGCGTTTGCCTTCTTACCTTTATCCTTCTGCTGTTCAAATGCTTTAATATCAAGGGCATTTGCTTCTTTAGGCGCCTGGCACCGCTCCACTGCCTTGCCTTTTTGTGTAGTAGCAGCAGCTGATGTAGGGGCAGGTATGGCCAGGAAAGCTTCGACCCCAGCCACGATGTTGTTCAATCGGTCGAACGACCAGATCTCCATTCCTATCATCTTCTCCAGGACCTCTCTCCTGAGATTTTGTTTGCATATTTGTACAGTGTCCTCCTGATGCGGGGGTCGCTTGCACCTCATTCCGAGGTTTCTCCACCTCTTGATATAATCGAGGGCTGTTTCATCTGCCCTCTATCTTGTTGAGTAGAGTTCGGCCACTGTGACTTCCCTCTCTCTAACATGGAATCTTTCTCTGAACTTCCTCTACATGTCCGACCAGTCGCTGATCGACCCGGCCGGGAGGCTGGAGTACCATTCAAAAGCGAGCCCTGTCAGCGAGGACCCAAAAAATTTCAGCAGATATGACTCGTCAGTGGCCAAATCACCCATGACGCTCATGTAGTAGGCGACATGTTCCTTCGGGGATCCCTTCCTGTTGAACTTGTCGAATTTCGACGGCTTGCTAATCCCAGGAGGGAGCTGCTTGGCAGCATGGTGCGGCGGGTATGGGACCCTATATGCATCAAATGCGACGTAGTCACCTTCAGTTCTTTCAGCGAGCTTCAGCTCGATCATTCTCTCCACCATCATTTTGCTCATGACGGTTGGATCAACCGGTTCTGGGTACAAATGCGCCGGCTGCAGGTAGGGGGTGACCAGAGTGGTCTCCTGCAGAGGAGGACGTAGCAATGGAGGTGTCTGGTGCACCTGTGGTAGCACCGATGACATCAGCGGCTGTGGTGGGTGTTGCTGAGTCGTTGCCAGGCTCGGTTCTACCGGCTGAGGCGGGGCATAGAGCGGTGAGGGGTCATTTCGGGTGACGGCTCCCCGTGATGATTTGCCCTGTATCTCTGGCTATTTAGAGGGTGAAGATTGCTCTATCTTCTCCATCAGTTGCTTCTTCAGCAGCACTATCTCCTGGCGATACCTTTGTAGTATCATGAGTACTACCGGATCCATAGCCGCAGTGCTGGGAATAGCTTCTGTTGTCTCCCCGGATGCACCCTCAGGCAGGATATCGAGTAGAACATCTTATTCTTCTTCTGCTGTCATCACATTGGCGGTCAGGATGGCAGGCTCATCACATTGTTGGACATGGGCTAGGGTTTGGTCCCCTCTAGCTGTTGCCAACAGTTCTCTCACAGCTTCTACCCTCCGAGTGTTCAGCCCTGGCCTACCGGCCAATCGAGCCAGCTCGCAAGGATCTTCTGGAAGCCTTCCATATTGGCCAGGTATGCTAGCCATGTTACAGGTGAAGATCTACATTCTTCTCCTTTGTCTACGAACCTTCCTTCTTACATGCTCCTGGCAGGTTAATCTCCCAAACACAGAGATTCTCTTTCTTTCTTCCCGCCGAAGGGCGGTCTCATCGGCTTCAACATCGAAGCCATCTTCGTAGCCATTATCGTCAACTGACGACGTCATCCTTCTTTCTTCTTCTTCTTCAACTGCCGTTGGTGGGCAGTAGTCTTCTTCATCCACGGCTGCTTGTAGTAGCCGTTGTTGGCCCAGCGAGGGGTTGCCTAGACCGCTGAAGTAATTCCTGACCATGTTGGTCATTTCTTCTTGCCTCAGTCCCTGATGTAGGACTGGGGATAGCTGTCGACCTCCGACGGGAGGGATATAAGCAAGCCGGGCTCATCCAGTGAGTTACTGGAATCTTCTTCCCATTGTAGGGTTGGTGGCTTGTCGGGCGCAGCCCCTGACGCTTTCACGGCGTGGAGGGTCCACAACGGTCTCCTCATTACTTGGGGCCGGGCCACTTTCCTTCTTCATTCTCATTCCATCACGTACAGGGCGGTGACGGCTTGGTGTGACCTGGTTGGCAGGATGGGTGTTTTTAGGGACCCAAACCTGCTTGAATTTCTTCGGCCTGCGGGCCAGCTTCTCACGGCCATGGTGGCCGGCTTCTTCTTTCTCAGCTCTCCTTCCGGAGAGGGCTTGGTATGAGTTGTGGATAGGTACAATAAGGATGACCCGATCCGGGACCACCTGAGCGTCGCACCCGTCTAGGAAGACGGGAACTCCACCAACTAGCATAGACTTGCCAGATATAGAGAGACATCTGGTGACAGGAGCAATGTTCCGTCGGAAGCCTCTGCGCTGGCGTCCTCCGGCATTCTTGGTAGGGATGGGGTGGGCCCCATGGTTGACATGGTGCACCAGGTAGCTGGCGACCAGAGCAGGACTCTTGAGCGAGCCCACGCAGCATCGAACCTTCAAAGCTTCAACCTTCTTCACAGCCTCCTCGGCAGGTTCCGAGGACTCCACTTGAAGCATGTCAACAAAGGCCAACCCCAAAAAGTTGGGGAAGCCTACAGCAGCAGGGAATGACCCCAAGACAGTGGGTACCGCCAGGTACCCGTGCTCAGCATGGCCGGCGACGATCGCAGGGCCGAAGGTAACAACAGTAAGACCTGATGATGCCATGGTGTGCCTGCCATATAAGACAAACAAACGATCAGCGGTCTTTGGGAGGGCCTCGGGGCCCGCATATCTCGGCAGAGAGATGAAAGGTGACACTGGTCCCATCGGGCCTGCCAGACTTGTTGGGTTGTTTTATTTTTACCAGGGGTATTTTATTGTACAAGTCCCACCGGGCGTGCCAGACTTGTTCGATGGGATTTTGATGGGGACATCACCCATGATTCTCTCTGGCTCGACACCTCTCTCCCTCCCGGAGACGGGTAGGGTGCGGCTTCACGACTGGACGGGTCCACCTCGACACTTGGGCTTGCTATGTGGGTCATCTTGATGTATTTTCTCCTTTTAGTTGTGTCATTTTGATGTAATTTGCCTTTGTTTTGAGTCAAGTCCCTAGGTTATTATGTTATTTACCTAAGTTTGTGTCATCATGTTGGGCTAGAGTGTCGTATGGGCCCATTTAGGTGGGCCTGGACTAGGGGCGCCCCCCTCCCTTCCCCACCTCTTTTGCTTATTTGCTATTAGCACTTATTTCAGGGACTTTTTGTAAATGTTGGGATCCCTATAAATAGGGCCCCAACCCCACTTGAGATGGCTAATGAAGTATTGAGTAAATTTATTCACAAGCATTGTCTTCTCTCTCTCTCTCTAGCTCTCTCTCTATATATATCTCTCTCTCTCTAAAGGGGGCGAACCCCTCTCTCTCTCCTTCTCTCTCTCTCTCCCTTGGGCGAACCTGCCCCTTCACCTCCCCCCCTTGCCACATCACCCGCCACCTCAGACCCCACCCTTTCACCTTCCCAAGAGCCATTACTCCCCTTTAGTACCTCCACATCCCAAGCAACCTTTCCCATTCCCCATACACCCTTTCACCTTCCCAAGGGAGACTCCCTTCTCCTAGGCACCCCTTCCCATCCCCAAGGCAACCCCTACCTATTCCCTAGACCTCCATTACACCCTCCCATTAACCCACCACCCAAATCAAGAGGAGCCCTCCCCATTCCCCCAAGCCACTTGCGCCCCCATCTCCCCACCACCTCCCTCTTGGCCATTTGCGCACCCACCCCTCTCCCTGCTAGCTCCGCCCCTGGCCTCCACCCTCACCACCCCTTCCCACCTTCCAAACCCCCCCCCCACCACCAAAGCACCCATATCCCTTACCCCTCCACCAAAGAAACCCCCCTCCACCATTTCTCTCTTCTAATCTGTGTGCAGCTGAAGACCTGCAGATCGATAGTCTGTTGCAGCACCACCTCAGACTCCACCCCGGAGCTCCTGGGGGTTTGGCCTACATCGACAGAAAGCTCTTCCGGTCGTCTTCGCAGGCGAGGTGGTTTTGACTCAATCCGAGGTCGGAGCTGCACAGGAGAGGCGTCCTTCGCCAACTGCGCAGAACCAGTCCGGCCTGCAACAAGAAGCAACTTGCAGAAGCTCCTGCGACCACACCAATACTCCCCTTGGTGCACCACTTGACTGGGGCAAAGATCCACCTATTCTCTGTCCAACGCAATCAGCGGGGCCTCATTCAGAGGTCGAAGCTAATTGTACCGAATTTTCTACCACCGGGATGTTGTTCAGGTCAGTCAGGATCTGCTCCGACACCCTTCCACTTCTCGGACTGCTGCTCTCGGCCCCGACCTCCTCCGGTGCCGTTCTTTCTTGATACTCGAAGAAGACTCGCCCACGGTCGTGTTTGTCTTGGTCCCACCTCGTTTGGACTACGGGAGTGATCGTGGTGACTTCATTCGTCTGCTGTTGCATCCTAGGAGCAGTCCGAGCCTGATCGCAGGGACCCTGTTCCAGAGCCTGCCCCTGCCAGTGACGACTTCGGAGTCGCCCACAAAAAATTCACAGTCGTGCCTGGGTACGTCAGTGACGTTTTGGCGCAAGTCTCATCAAGTTCTGAGTCCGGGGGAGCTCACAGCGGCGGCTACGCCGACCCCCTTTCTTGCTGTTCCAGACCCGGGCAGATTCGGCCGGGTGCTCCGTCAGTGCAATCCGAGCAACTCTCCCCTCCCCGCCTGGCCGGCTTAACGCCCCTCCCTGTGCGGAGGTAGTGTTTGATTTGTAATACAGATATCCCCACCCCAAGTCCACCCTCCTGTGTGAGGTGTAGTGCTTGTAACTATTAAACAGGGATCAAGCTTCATCAGTGCAGTGTGCGGGGAACCCACACTTCCCCGCTCGCCCTCGTCTCCAAACGGAGTTGGTTTCTTCAAACCAACCAGGGTAAGCTCTGAACTTTGCTCCATTATCCGTATTTGTTCATCTAATATCCGTGGAATTGCTCCATTGAGCAAGAGAGAGAGCGCCCGACCCCGTGTGTTCCACTTACGAGCGGTCACCGTGGGCTGTTAGAGAGAGGGACCTAGTGCCCCAATTGGCACCCGGCCAGCCCCTTAAGCGTGGGCCTCGTACCTTCGGGAGGGCAACCCTAGCCATGCTGGCACTCTACCAGCTAGAGTCTTGATCCATCACCTCCACTTAGCATCATCAAGTCACCCGGGCTCGTGTGTGTGCGACGGCGATTCGGCCCCAATCTAGTACTTTATTGCTTTGTGATTGTGCTTGCGGAATAGGTCCAAGGATCTTTGTCTCTTTGCTGCATACCTCCTTAGTGTGTCACATCAAGTGGTATCAGAGGAAGTTTTAGACTTGTCTCTACGAGTCTAGTCCATGGGCACGCTTGCATTAGAGTCCCCGACAGACCGTCCCATGCATTGTCCACCACCCACTGTCAATGAGTCGACGGACCAAATGATCCCTCTCCCAATCATATCCCTTGCATACCTACCCAATGGCGAGCCTACGGAAATTGATTTTATTGACTTGGAGTCTGATAATTGGGTATCCCCCGATATCGTTGCCACTCTTTCTAGGACCGGACAAATTGTGCACAACGGAGACCAAGTCTTCGTTGAATTCCATAAATGGTTCGGGAAGACCACATACTGTGATTGAGCTTGGTGCCAAATTGGTACTTTGGCAGGCCATTGCATAATCCTAGGTAGGAGATGGTTAGATGAAAGGAATGTCGACATCGACCCGACACGTCGGACTTGCCTAGTGCATCTGCCACACCTTCCGGGAGCCTTTAAATTCAACAACCTTATACTCTCCCATCCGTCGGAGTCCCGTCCTTATTCACCACCCCGGGCGCACCCCACACCGGCTATCATCACCCCGTCCCCAAAAGACCTTCCATTTCCTTGGAGAATAAAACCTCTACACCCCAAAGGGATGAGAATGAGATTGAGGTACATGAGGCCTCCCCCGATTGGGAAGAAGAATACGAGTCACAATGTCATAAGTTAGGCCCGGAAGTTCCCATCCCATGTGTAGAAAGCATCATGGCTCACACACCCGACCACCTAGAAGAGGAGAACACCATGGTCACTATCCCAACCGTGGGGGAAACACATGTCCAAGTTGAAGAAGAAACCTCGCACGGTGGTCTTCACCCTACGCCACCCTCTCCAATTGAGAGTGAACTTATCATAAGTGGGCCCTTGGTTAGGTGGCTAGAGGAAAACTGGGCTCACCCTATCCTTCCCCATGCCTATCCTCCCATGGAACAACACCTCCCCATAGTACCCATCAACATCTCGCACACCACAATCCAAGCCTTCTACAAGGTTGAGCGTTGGGATGACTTCGTCAAAGGCCTAAAGTGGCAACTTGAGCTGACTTGTTTGTTGACCATAGGAGCGGACCGACCCAAGAGCCTTGACCTCATCCACCCATGCATCGGGTCTATCACCTCGGTCTGCACCGTTGGTAGCTACACTAGTGACCTCCATCTCCTTCTTCCAGTGGAAGAGGAACCCATCCCGGTCCACTCCCCGACCACCTTGGTCCCAAAGATATTGGCCGATCAACCCACTCACTACACCGGCCCAATCACGTCATTAGAGGAGGACGACTCCCTACCTTTAGTTGACTTTGAGGACCTAGAGATCCTTCCCCTAGGTGACCCTTGCCATGATCCCTTTGACCCCTTCCTTTGGGAGCACGGGTACCCATGTGACCCACCAACCACTCACCCTTTCCTACCAGCACCCACCATGTTGAACCTAAACCACCCATTCCAAAACTTAGCCCTCACTATGAGAGCCATGACCAAGGGTGACAGCCACCCAGGAAATGAGGAATTGACCCATCCCAAGATGTCCACTGTCTGGGACCCCTTCGACCCCCATGAGTGGAAACCCCCAAATCAACCCCCACCAAAAGATGGGACCATCTTGATAGGAATGCATGTGTCGCAACATTTTGCTCCATCTGGTAGGACTAGTCGTCTCATTTATGTCATATACACACTAGGTCCAGTGCACGACAGGTTCACATTTAGATATGCAGGTCCTCCCCCATTCATCCTCCATCTTATGCATGATAGGGGTCTACATGGAAGTCAAGGTCCTCCGGCATTCATTGCACCCATACCTGATAGAGCCATTTATGGATGTCCCGGTCCTCCTAGGTCCATCAAAGTCTACGTAGCACCATTGCATGCTAGGTCCACATTTGGTTGTCCAGGACCCCCATTATCCACTAGTGAGTCAACATTTCACAGAGTTGCATGAGAAAATCCGCAAACACATCAACAAAAGCAATGGGGTGTATAAGAAATCGGTCGATTCCCACTGACGCCACCAGGAATTTCATGTAGGTGACTTTGTGATGGTGAGAACCAAGAGGCTATTCCCTGGGAATGTCTCCAAACTGACGTCGCATGGATCAGGTCCCTTCCAGGTTCTGAGGTGGATCGGCACAAATGCTTACGTGTTGGACCTCCCCGAGGAGTGCAGAGTAAGTCCCACATTCAATGTGGCTGACTTGGTGCCGTACAGGGGTCCCACGGTGACACCTAGTGAGGAAATCGAGCTTGTTCCACCCCTTGAGAGAGCCACCACCCGTGAGAAAGTTCCACCAAGCCAGAGGGGCCAACGTGAGCAAGTAGAGCGGATATTGGATGAACAGGTCACCATCACCCGGAGCAAAGCATACGAGCGATACTTGGTCAGGTGGAAGGGCCGGCCCCCTTCGGATGACTCATGGGTGAGCAGGGAGGATCTCCAGCAGCTAGACCCCGACCTCCTAGAGCGCTATCGCAGCCGAGTGAACCCTTTCTCGACAGAGTCGAGCTCTTCATAGCCCGGGGGAGTTGATGGGGACATCACCCATGATTCTCTCTGGCTCGACACCTCTCTCCCTCCCGGAGACGGGTAGGGTGCGGCTCCACGACTGGACGGGTCCACCTCGACACTTGGCTTGCTATGTGGTCATCTTGATGTATTTTCTCCTTTTAGTTGTGTCATTTTGATGTAATTTGCCTTTGTTTTGAGTCAAGTCCCTAGGTTATTATGTTATTTACCTAAGTTTGTGTCATCATGTTGGGCTAGAGTGTCGTATGGGCCCATTTAGGTGGGCCTGGCCCAGGGGCGCCCCCCTCCCTTCCCCACCTCTTTTGCTTATTTGCTATTAGCACTTATTTCAGGGACTTTTTGTAAATGTTGGGATCCCTATAAATAGGGCCCCAACCCCACTTGAGATGGCTAATGAAGTATAGAGTAAATTTATCTACAAGCATTGTCTTCTCTCTCTCTCTCTAGCTCTATATATATATATATATATCTCTCTCTCTCTCTAAAGGGTGCGAACCCCTCTCTCTCTCCTTCTCTCTCTCTCTCCCTTGGGCGAACCTGCCCCTTCACCTCCCCCCCTTGCCACATCACCCGCCACCTCAGCCCCCCACCCTTTCACCTTCCCAAGAGCCATTACTCCCCTTTAGTACCTCCACATCCCAAGCAACCTTTCCCATTCCCCATACACCCTTTCACCTTCCCAAGGGAGACTCCCTTCTCCTAGGCACCCCTTCCCATCCCCAAGGCAACCCCTTCCTATTCCCTAGACCTCCATTACACCCTCCCATTAACCCACCACCCAAATCAAGAGGAGCCCTCCCCATTCCCCCAAGCCACTTGCGCCCCCATCTCCTTACCACCTCCCCCTTGGCCATTTGCGCACCCACCCCTCTCCCTGCTAGCTCCGCCCCTGGCCTCCACCCTCACCACCCCTTCCCACCTTCCAAACCCCTCCCCACCACCAAAGCACCCATATCCCTTACCCCTCCACCAAAGAAACCCCCCTCCACCATTTCTCTCTTCCAATCTGTGTGCAGCTGAAGACCTGCAGATCGACAGTCTGTTGCAGCACCACCTCAGACTCCACCCCGGAGCTCCTGGGGGTGTGGCCTACAACAACGGAAAGCTCTTCCGGTCGTCTTCGCAGGAGAGATAGTTTCGCCTCAATCCGAGGTTGGAGCTGCACAGGAGAGCCGTCCTTCGCCAACTGCGCAGAACCAGTCCGGCCTGCAAACAGAAGCAACTTGCAAAAGCTCCTGCGACCACACCAGTGCTCCCCTTGGCGTGCCACTTGACCGGGGCAAAGATCCACCTGTTCTCTATCCAACGCAGCCAGCAGGGCCTCATTCAGAGGTCAGAGCTAATTGTACCGAATTTTATACCACCTGGACGTTGTTCAGGTCAGTCAGATCTTCTCCGACACCCTTACACTTCTCGGACTGCTGCTCTCGGTCCCGACATCCTCCGGTGCCGTTCTTTCTTGCTGCTCGAAGAAGTCTAGCCCACGGTCATGCTCGTCTTGGTCCCACCTCGTTTAGACTTCGGGAGTGATCGTGGTGACTTCATCCCTCTGCTGTTGCATCCTGGGAGCAGTCCAAGCCTGATCACAGGGACCCTGTTCCAGAGCCTACCCCTGCCGGTGATGACTTCGGACCCACCCAAAAAAAATTCACAGTCGTGCCTGGGTACGTCAGCGACGTTTTGGCGCAAGTCTCATCAAGTTCTGAGTCCGGGGGAGCTCACAGCGGCGGCTACACCGACCCCCTGTCTTGCCGTTCCAGACCCGGGCAGATTCGGCCGGGTGCTCCGTCGGCGCAATCCGAGCAACTCTCCCCTCCCCGCCTGGCCGGCTTAATGCCCCTCCCTGTACGGAGGTAGTGTTTGATTTGTAATACAGATATCCCCACCCCAAGTCCACCCTCCTGTGTGAGGTGTAGTGCTTGTAACTATTAAACAAGGATCAAGCTTCATCAGAGCAGTGTGCGGGGAACCCACACTTCCCCGCTCGCCCTCGTCTCCGAACGGGGTTAGTTTCTTCAAACCAACCCGGGTAAGCTCTGAACTTTGCTCCATTATCCATATTTGTTCATCTAATATCCGCGGAATTGCTCCGTTGAGCAAGAGAGAGAGCGCCCGACCCCGTGTGTTCCACTTACGAGCGGTAACCGTGGGCTGTGAGAGAGAGGGACCTAGTGCCCCAATTGGCACCCGGCCAGCCCCTTAAGCGTGGGCCTCGTACCTTCGGGAGGGCAACCTTAGCCCTGCTGGCACTCTACCAGCTAGGGTCTTGATCCATCACCTCCACTTAGCATCATCAAGTCACCCGGGCTCGTGTGTGTGCGACGGCGATTCGGCCCCAATCTAGTACTTTATGGCTTTGTGATTGTGCTTGCGGAATAGGTCCAAGGATCTTTGTCTCTTTGCTCCATACCTCCTTAGTGTGTCACATCAAATTTTTTGTTGGGTCAATCGACCAGTTAATTAATAAATAACCCACAGATTAGTTGACCACGCAGGCGTGCCAGTCACATGAGTGACGAGTTTATTGTACGCTCATTCTGACCCTTGTGGGGCGAGAGTGAGATTCGGGTCGAGACTAGCAGTCCGCCATATCATAAAGGTTATGGCGTTAATTACAACCCCCAGAAGGGAGAAAACCTTTGATTAATTATCGAGATAGCGGGCCGTTCAAGGTCGAAACAATATGCGAAAGGATAAACGTGACGAGGTCACATGAAATGATTTTATCTATCATGCAAGAGAGGCATGGTTCATTAAGTTGGAGACCCTCGATACGTGGCGGAGGACATAGGTCCGAGGATCACCATCGCGCATAGCAAAGATTTCCGATCGGGCATAACCCGGTCTTCCGTCAATGCCATTTGATATACCCAAGGGTCTATGCGAGCGTGCATGCATGATATTTATGGTTATGCTAAGCATGGCAATAGAGTTATGAAAATCAACAGTGATCAATCAAATTTATTAATCTCTGCCAAGGGAGACGAGAGTGATGCTATAAGTATGATAACGAAAGCATGACGCTACGGACATGATAATAAAAGTATGATACTAATATGATTCGGACCTGAATAGCCCTCCACTTATTTGGTATGTTATTGATTAGGGTTTATTAATCCCGGCTGTGGGAGGCGAAGATCGCTCCGAGGACGGATGAGTGATTAGAACAGTATAATAGTTTAAAACCGGGGCGACCACGCGTAGGGATAGGTTTCCCTGGCGCAGCCAAGCGTAGGCAAATGATCTTAATCCGACGCGGCCATAACAAGCGTTAAAACGGCGCGGTAGGCTTGGGGCGCGCCGGTTTAGGGTGTGTCGGGAACGAGCCATTTGAAATCAAAAAAATATGAGTCTAGTGCTATTCCGGCCTGGGGGGGTACCGCGCCGTTGTTGTGCCCGTTGTGCTTTGATGATTATGTGGTGTTTTAATGATAGCAACATAAATGAGTCACCATATTGTTTTGCTAAGAACATCACATTGAATGATAGAAACATAAATGCATATGACTGATTTATTTTGTGGAGAATGCATGAGTGTGTTATATCTGATCTGTTCTGTGGAGAATGCATGAGTGTGCTAGCTCTGTGGGTCGACCCCCCTCAAGTCTTTACATCAGATTCGCATGTCTATACATCTCGTAAGTAGTTCAGATGGTGTCAATCCATTGAGTCCATGAGGTTGACGCAGCCTTGAAATGCCTCAGATGGCTTTAAAGATAAGGCTGGATGCGTTGACGCATGGGGTCACTGCGTCGACCCACTGAACTGACCAAGATCTAACTTCACATCAGGGTAAACTGCTGCGTCGACGCTGTCACGCTGTAGCGTCTCTATGCATTTTTGAAGTCTACACATCGTTTAGTTGCACGCCACTGTGTTGAGAAAGTCTACACATCAGATTGCCTTGCTTCATGCAAAAGTCTATACATCGATTGTTCATCACACAAAAGTCTGAACACCGTTCATGAAGTCTGTACAGCCTTTTGCATTGGACTTAAAGTCTATACATTTGGCAAGTCTGTACATCGGACTGTTCATGCAATCATCTCAAGTCTATACATCCGATTGTTCAGCTTGTGGCTAAGTCTGTACAGCGTCTAGTGTTTCTTGTAAAGTCTGTACACTGCATTGGTTGTATAGACTTAGAGCTGAAGTCTGCACATTACTATCTTTACCTACGCTCAAAGTCTGTACACTGCATTGGCATCTTTACCTACGTGCTAGAACTGTGCAAGTCCATACATTGCTGCATTGGCCAAGTCTATACATTGCACTGTAGCTAGAACTGTGCAAGTCCATACATCGCTGCATTGGCCAAGTCTATACAATGCCATTTGTTCATGCATATTAGCAAGTCTGTACAGCCTGTGTTCACAACACAAAGTCTGTACATCGCATGCTCACACAAACGCCAAGTCTATACATTGGTTTTGCTGGCATGAGCTTGAAGTTTATACATTGGCTTGAAGTCTATACATTCGTTGCCTTGCATTGCATCAAGTCTGTACAGCCCTTGAATTGGCAAGTCCATACATCGTTCAGTTGTTTGTCTAAGTCTATACACTGTACGACCAAGTCTGTACAACCGTCTGCATGCATTATCCTTCAAGTCTGTACATCGTCCTCCGTCTCACTTAGCGTCTCATGCTAAGTCTGTACATTGGACGAGTCTATACATCATGCATGCATCGTCTCTCAAGTCTGTACAGGATCTGCCTAGAATGCATTGTTCATCAAGTCTATACACTCTGTGTGTCTGCATTGCATTCATCAAGTCTATACACTCTTGTGTCTGCATTGCATTCATGCTAAGTCCATGCACTGCACTTGGGCATTGTTCTTCACAGTAAGTCTGTACATTCATTCGGCATGATAGTGCATTCAGTTGTAATGTATATACTTTGCTATCTGCAATTGAACATGCATTGCACTCTAACTCCATACACTGCTTCATGCATTGCACGAAGTCTGCACACTGTGTTGCTATGCTCATACTGCATGTTACAAAGTCTACACAATGGTGCACACTAAGTCAGCATACTCATTTGGCATGTCTGTACAACCATTTGTAATGCTCATAGTCTGCATACGTGAAGTCTGTACATGCTTCAGCGTCACATTCACGAAGTCTGTACACGCCACAGTCCTGCATACATGAAGTCTAAACATTGGATCACTTGTACATGCATTGCCTTCACGCAGAGTCTACGCATTCCCCCCACAGCTTGCACATCATGTCTATACATTGTCTGGCAGCCTGCACAACAAGTCTATACAGCGTTCAGTAGCCTGCACGCAAAGTCTATACATTGCGTCCAGCAGCCTGCACGCCAAGTCTGTACACTGCATACACATTGCATCCTTAAGTCTATACACTACTGCATTATATGAAGTCTGTACAGCCTGTGCTTTGTTGATCGACTGAACTCTTCTTTAATCTTGCAGGTGTCTGGGCACGTGATCCGAGGTTGGCACCTGGCACGTAATCCAAGAAACTGAGACACCGCCACGTGGACTAAAGCTTGGGCGGGAATCGTGGAGAGCTTACGCCCTAGCTGCTGCTGCTATATATAGAAGACTTCTCCATCTGGAGAAGAGTGATGGTAAGCAGAGAGGTTGATTGAAATAGAAGCAGAAGAGCAGAAGCAGAGAGAAAGAATAGAGAGCCTATTCGATAAAGAGAAAAGAGAAGAAGAAGAAAAGAAAGAGAGAAGAAGCAGAAAAGAAAAAGTGAGAGATAGAGAGCTCGAGCAGATAAAAGAGGAAGAGAAAGAAAAAGAGAAAGAAAGAGAGACAGAGTGATCGGAAGAAGAAGAAGGGCAGAGAGAGGCTTCATTCTGAAGATCATTCTTCACTGGACCGTGGATCAAATCTAGGCCAGTCAGCTCTGTTGAGAGCCATATTATTTGTGCTTCATTTAAAGCTTTCAGTCGCTGTTTGTTTCCCATTTTCTTGTTTCATCTTTTACCTTTCTTCAAGCTATTAGTCAGCGTTTGCAGAGGTGCTGCCTCTGGACGGGTCAAGCTATAATCCCCAGTGGTTGCAGTGGTGGATTCCACTGGACAGCAAGCTGTGTTGCTCAGCGGATTGTATGGCAAGCTGTGATGCCCAGCTGTTCAAGCTGTGAGTCAGCAGAATCCACACTCGGGTTGAGTGTGGGGTGGACGTAGCTCTGCAGGACCGAACCACCTAAAAACCCTTTGCGCATTGTGGTTTGATTTGTCTAATTATGCTTCCGCTAGTTGATTGCTTAGGCGCGCAATATATGTTTGTTTGCTGGTTCAGCAGAAACTTTGATTAGCTGTTCAGATTGGCTAAATTTGTCTAGTTAGTATTCTAGTGATCTCATTGTGTGTTTGATTAATTCCTCAACTGCTAACTAGCCTTCTGTTGGTATCAGGAACGTGATTGAATTGATTGTCTGCCAAAAGGGTTTAAGCAGCTTACCGGTTATATTGTTTTAATTGGGCGAAGGTTTTTAAAGGATATATTCATTCACCCCCCCTCTGAATACAAAGCACCAAACCCAACACTTGGTATCAAAGCAGGTTGCTGTGCATAGGATCTAACAATCCGCAGCAGATCCTGAATTTCTGGTTGGTGCATTTCAGAGTGTGCTTCCTGTGTTATGTGTTTTGTTTCACCGGCTTAGTGTCTTGATTTGCTCTCTTAATTTCAGTGCATTTATCATCTCTCGATGGGTCGTCCTCTTGTTTTTGATGGTTCTAACTTAAATAGTTGGCTAGGTGGCCTATGTGTTTACATAGACTCACTTGATCCAAATCTGTGGAGTCTACTGTCTAAAGGCCCACACAAATTACCTCATGATGAGACCAAGTGGTCTAGAGTGGACAAAATAAAGAACCGTGATAATGTCATAGTTCTTAATATCATGAGAGCTGCTATTAATACTGACATATATCCTTTTGCGCTCAGGTGCACTTCTGGAAAGGAGATATATGACAGAGTGATCTCTGATCAACTGCATGAGGATCAATGCTTAATGGTCAACCGGGGAAATGATGATGAGGAAACATCATCCAAGGTAAGCTCTGAATCAGAAGAGATTTCAATTGATGAATTATGGGATATAAATGAGGAACTTTCTAATAGATGTGAAAAATTGAAATCTGAAAACAAAAAGTTAAAAAAGAAATGTGATAAAATAAATTTGAAAGCTTCTGTGAAAATTGTTCAAATCTGAAACAATCTTATGATGCATGTATGTTAGATGCTCAGAACTTTAAGGAACAAAATGGTTCTCTAAAACTTGAAAATCAAACATGTTTGGACAAGATATCTGAACTGGAGAATCAGCTTATTAAGATGAAAATGAGCATCTAAAAAGCATGCAAGAACTGACTGAAGTTAATTCTGAATTGGATAAACTGAAACTTGAGAATAAAGAATTTCAAAAGAAAAATGAAGATCTTATGGCTAGAATAAATGAAATCAATGGGGAGGTTTCACATTCTTCTTCTGCTGAATCAAAATGTAAAATGTGCTCAGGTTTAAGAGAACGTAATGAAAATCTTTATAGTGAGAATGAATGGCTAAATAAACAAATTGCCTCACTTAAAGATGATCACAAAAATCTGCTTGCTGAGAAAATTAAAGCAGAAGAAAGAGAAGATGAACTAATTGAAAAATTGGAGCTTATGTCTGGAAATAGAAAATGTAATGAAGGAGTCATGAAGCTATCTGAAGAGAACATAGAACTGAGGGAACAAAATAAAAAATTGATGGTTTTAAATACTGTTTTCTCACAGAGGTTTCTGACTATCGAAAAAGAGAAATCTATTTTTAAGGAAGCTCAACGTCAAAAATTTGAGAAGGAAAACACTGAACTGAAAGCTGAAATTGAAAAATTAAAGTGTTTAAACACTGGCTTATCTGAAACACTTCTCACATTAAAAAATGAAAATTCACTTGTGATGGAGAATCACAAAGGGTGATCATTCTAGAACAAGAAATTGAGAAGTACAAAACTGTAAATAAAGTCTTAAGTGAATGTGTCAATTGCAGTGAACAAGAGATAGCTAGTTATGAGCTTCATATAGCATCCTTGGAAAATAAAATTCATGATATGGAAAATTCAGAAATTGATTCTGCTAAGAATGAAAGAAAAATGAAAGCTGTCATGAAAGGTAGAGATGATAATTCAAGAGAGGGGATAAAGTGCAGTTCTGATGTTAAGGAAATCACTAAAAACTAGCTATACACCACTTTTGTGCAAAGCTCTGATGTAGCTGGTACCTCAAATCAATCCCCAAAATAAAACAAAAATCTGAAAACACCTTCATCATCTGTCTTTCAATTTAAGGCACAGAAAGTTGAAAAACAAACAAGAATTGTGAACAAAGTTAAACAATTGAACAAGAATGGAAAGAAAGATGGGGTTAGAAATGTCCCTACTTGTGTCATTAAATCTGTTAGCTCTGCTGAATGTAATGGGTCAATGCAAAATGCTCATGCTTCATGTACTCATTCTCATGCATCTAGTCAGTCTGTTAGTAATCATATCGCCAGGAAAACTCAAGTATCATGTCATTATTGTGGCAAGATAGGGCATGTAATGGATGATTGCAGACTGTTGATTGAAGATGAGCATGCTAGTGAAGCAATGCATTCTAGGAATTCATCTGATAGAAACCATGCCACTAAGAAATCTAATGCATCTTGTTATTACTGTGGCAGGCGTGGTCATCTAATGAATGCATGCTTTACAATGAAAGAAGACAACAATGTGAACTCTAGATTTTTCACACATGCTCATGGCCCATATAGATATAAATCTACTTCAGGCCAGCATATTATCTGTTTCACTTGCAACAAGCCAGGGCACAAGGCAAATGAGTGCTGGACTGAAAACTATTGGGGTAACAATAACTCAAAAGGCAAGTACCTTAGGTGCTTTGAATGTGGTAAGCATAGGCATGCAGTCAAGGACTGCTGGTATGCTCAGGGAAATCACTTTAATTCCAAATTTGTCAGATTCCCTGCAAATAGAAATTTTTTGGGTAGAAATAAAGCTGTTTTTAAAGGAAAGACACTTGTATGTTCTGAATGTGGAAAACCTGGCCACCGAGCTTCTGAATGCTGGTGGGCAGATAATGGTAAATCAAAATTTCATGCAAGTAACAGAAATCTTCATGCTAACTCACATAGATTCCATGATTATAAAAATGTTCACAAAAAGAATTCAAGAGCTGTTACATCATGCAGATACAGTGGAAAATATGGTCATTCTATGGATAGTTGTTACATAATGGATCATGATGATAACATGGCTAAAAGATTGTTCAGAACACCTGTCAGGGCTAATTCAAGACCCAAGACTTTTTGGGTTCCTGCAAGATCAAAGTGATTGCTTTGTTGCAGGTGTGCCTTAGAATGAATAAAGGGGGATTAATAAGCCAAGGCACTCAAGAATGAAACCCCCAGGATTGTATTATTCAGGCCAGTTCTAAAAAACTATTTTTTAAATTGCATCATCTGAAATTGTTGAAATGCTTGTCTGATTTCTGATGTCTTCTTCTTGTCTAGCTGATCAGTCTGCATTCCAGACTCAGCTACTGAATTTAATTCTGAACATATCTGATGCTCTTCTCACATGTTTGTGCATGTACTTTATTCTGAGCTAATTCATGTGTTGCACTGAGGTTGAATGATTCATTTAAATGCATATAGACAATGCATATGACCATCAAGGAAGTCATTCAATGCATATAGGACTGCTTTGCACTGCATCTCTTTGCATAACCCTGGTATATTAATGATAAGTTACTAAAGGGTAGATGTAATCTATATGGAGGTTCTTACTATGTGTGAGATGGTCATTGAGACCAAGTTCTCCGCCAAGTACCAATGGGCATGTCTTCATATAGAGCAGTGTACTGCATATCATCAAATTTAAAAAATCTAAAAAGAAATGATTCATTGCATATCATGCATTTTGTCAGGGGGAGCTTGTCTGCTGTTGCTTGGTCATCATGCTCTCCTTATTAGATTTGTTGCATACTGCACATATGAAGAGTAGTGCACATATAAAATTTTGAAAAACCTAAAAAGATATTCCATTGCATTTAGACAGGGAGAACATTCCTATTTCATCTCATCTATTCATCTCTTGAACTCTCACTGTCTAGCTATCTGATCTACTTGCTACACTCAAGTGGTTTATCTAAATTCTCTGTTGTCCTCTCTAAAACAGCTGATCAGTCTGTATTCCAGACTCAGCTACTGTCTGATGATAAACTCTCTTTTAATGCTCTTCTCTATTGGTGATTTACACTTGCACCAGCTTATACTCACCTTTCACATTCTTCTCAGCTGGTGTGACTAATTTGTTTCTACTGTTGATTGTTGGTCAGCTAAATTTATTGTTCTGATCTGAGGTACTTAAGCTGCATGTCATGTAATTCAGTCTGAGAACTTTTTAGAAATTCTTATCATATAGGTTTAAGAATTATCACTGAATCAGACTGATATAAGATTAATGTATTCTCAGATTTGTAATTAAATGAAATGAAAATATCTGAATAATGAGGTTTAATAAACTTTAACCACATGTGTCATGTAAACCTTAGATTCTCTCATCTGATATCTGAAAATTTGAAATCAAGGCTACTTTGGTTGAGATACATAGAGTGAGTGCTGTGGTTAAACATTAACTTGAGAAATGTTGACTAAATGAAAAATTGTGAATTCAGAGCAATGTCTTGGTCACTGAGAAACTGGGTTCTTTATCAATGAAATAAAGTAACTTATGTCATGAGGTGCCATAGTTATCTCTGATGAAAATTTACTGAAAAACCTGACAGAGCAATGGCATGCCTGTGTTGAGTAACTGGGGAGTCTGGCCTCTAATCAAGGTGTCTCCTCATGTAAAAAGACACCCATATTACTAACTCTGTTCTCAAAGTTGAGAGGCAATGACAGTTATCCCACTGAGTAACTGGGTCACTTCACCTAAGACGTGTTGTGCCTCATGTAAAAAGGTGATGATCAACCTAAATTGCTCAGAAAAAATATAATGTGCTTCAAATGAAAATATATTGAAAATTCTGTCAACTCATATTCTTGGAAAAAGTGTTTAACATCAATACTAATCTGTGTAACTCTTAAAAGAGTCATTGAGATCATATGTGTAAGATAAAGATGATTGATTTTGAGTGTTATCTGAATATTTGGATGACCTTTATTAAAACTTGGATTCAGATATGAGTATTGAGTTTAATTTGACAAATTTGGTATACATCATAATTAAATCAGATTGGTTAAGTTGCCACTTCATAACCCTTTATGATAGAAGAGTCTATACTTCTTAAGACTTATTGAAGTGGTGCAACCATTAAAATCCCTCATGATCAGATTTTTTCTAGATAGCCTGATCAACATAAATCTTGCTATTGTTTATTCATTGAGATGTCTTGTGATGATTGCTGTCAACTCTTACCTTCTATCATCAATCACTTTACTCTCCACACTGTTGGAATATTCCATCTTGTTTTGCAATAAGTTCTGGTTCTGTGGATTTTTCACCTGGTTCATTCTGTTCATGCAACCAGAATTCAGATTCTTTGTAATGGCAGATTTCAGATTGATTTATCGGGTCATCTACTTTTAAGGGGAGAGTAGTAAATCTTGCAAGTTGATAGGGGGAGAGCTGTTTCATTGTCATAAGGGAGAACCTCATTTTAATGAACCATGATTCATTCTCTGACTTTGTGTGCTGAATTTTGTCTCTCAAACCATTTTCTCTCTTTTTGATTATGTCAAAGGGGGAGAATAGTTTGACAAGTCAGTGTGACTCATTATGTTGCCATCATCAAAAAGGGGGAGATTGTTGTGCCCGTTGTGCTTTGATGATTATGTGGTGTTTTAATGATAGCAACATAAATGAGTCACCATATTGTTTTGCTAAGAACATCACATTGAATGATAGCAACATGAATGCATATGACTGATTTATTCTGTGGAGAATGCATGAGTGTGTTATATCTGATCTGTTCTGTGGAGAATGCATGAGTGTGCTAGCTCTGTGGGTCGACCCCCTTCTTAGATGGGTCGACCCCCCTCAAGTCTTTACATCAGATTCGCATGTCTATACATCTCGTAAGTAGTTCAGATGGCGTCAACCCATTGAGTCCACGAGGTTGACGCAGCCTTGAAATGCCTCAGATGGCTTTGAAGATAAGGCTGGATGCATTGACGCATGGGGTCACTGCGTCGACCCACTGAACTGACCCAGATCTAACTTCACATCAGGGTAAACTGCTGCGTCGACGTTGTCACGTTGTAGCGTCTCTATGCATTTCTGAAGTCTACACATCGTTTAGTTGCATGCCACTGTGTTGAGAAAGTCTACACATCAGATTGCCTTGCTTCATGCATAAGTCTATACATCGGTTGTTCATCACACACAAAAGTCTGAACATCGTTCATGAAGTCTGTACAGTCTTTTGCATTGGACTTAAAGTCTATACATTTGGCAAGTCTGTACATCGGACTGTTCATGCATTCATTTCAAGTCTATACATCCTATTGTTCAGCTTGTGGCTAAGTCTGTATAGCGTCTAGTGTTTCTTGTAAAGTCTGTACACTGCATTGGTTGTATAGACTTAGAGCTGAAGTCTGCACATTGCTGTCTTTACCTACGCTCAAAGTCTGTACACTACATTGGCATCTTTACCTACGTGCTAGAACTGTGCAAGTCCATACATCGCTGCATTGGCCAAGTCTATACATTGCACTGTAGCTAGAACTGTGCAAGTCCATACATCGCTGCATTGGCCAAGTCTATACAATGCCATTTGTTCATGCATATTAGCAAGTCTATACAGCCTGTGTTCACAACACAAAGTCTGTACATCACATGCTCGCACAAACGCCAAGTCTATACATTGGCTTTGCTTGCAAGAGCTTGAAGTTTATACATTGGCTTGAAGTCTATACATTCGTTGCCTTGCATTGCATCAAGTCTGTATAGCCCTTGAATTGGTAAGTCCATACATCGTTCAGTTGTTTGTCTAAGTCTATACACTGTAAGACCAAGTCTGTACAACTGTCTGCATGCATTATCCTTCAAGTCTGTACATCGTCCTCCGTCTCACTTAGCGTCTCATGCTAAGTCTGTACATTGGACGAGTCTATACATCATGCATGCATCATCTCTCAAGTTTGTACAGGGTCTGCCTAGAATGCATTGTTCATCAAGTCTATACACTCTGTGTGTCTGCATCGCATTCATCAAGTCTATACACTCTTGTGTCTGCATTGCATTCACGCTAAGTCCATGCACTGCACTTGGGCATAGTTCTTCACAGTAAGTCTGTACATTCATTCAACATGATAGTGCATTCAGTTGTAATGTATATACTTTGCTATCTGTAGTTGAACATGCATTGCACTCTAACTCCATACATTGCTTCATGCATTGCACGAAGTCTGCACACTGTATTGCTATGCTCATACTGCATGTTACAAAGTCTACACAATGGTGCACACTAAGTCTGCATACTCATTTGGTATGTCTGTACAACCATTTGTAATGCTCATAGTCTACATACGTGAAGTCTGTACATGCTTCAGCGTCACATTCATGAAGTCTGTACACGCCACAGTCCTGCACACATGAAGTCTAAACATTGCATCACTTGTACATGCATTGCCTTCACGCAGAGTCTACGCATTCCCCCCATAGCTTGCACAACATGTCTATACATTGTCTGGCAGCCTGCACAGCAAGTCTATACAGCGTCCAGCAGCCTGCACGCAAAGTCTATACATTACGTCCAGCAGCCTGCACGCCATGTCTGTACACTGCATACACACTGCATCCTTAAGTCTATACACTGCTGCCTTATATGAAGTCTGTACAGCCTGTGCTTTGTTGATCGACTGAACTCTTCTTTAATCCTGCAGGTGTCTGGGCACGTGATCTGAGGTTGGCACCTGGCACGTGATCCAAGAAGCTGAGACGCCGCCACGTGGACTAAAGCTTGGGCGGGAATCGTGGAGAGCATATGCCCTAGCTACTGCTACTATATATAGAATACTTCTCCATCTGGAGAAGAGTGATGGTAAGCAGAGAGGTTGATCGAAATAGAAGCAGAAGAGCAGAAGCAGAGAGAAAGAATAGAGAGACTGTTCGATAAAGAGAAAAGAGAAGAAGAAGAAAAGAAAGAGAGAAGAAGCAGAAGAGAAAAAGTGAAAGATAGAGAGCTCGAGCAGATAAAAGAAGAAGAGAAAGAAAAAGAGAAAGAAAGAGAGACAAAGTGATCGGAAGAAGAAGAAGGGCAGAGAGAGGCTTCATTCTGAAGATCATTCTTCACTGGACCATGGATCAAATCCAGGCCAGTCAGCTCTGTTGAGAGCCATATTATTTGTGCTTCATTTAAAGCTTTCAGTCGCTGTTTGTTTCCCATTTTCTTGTTTCATCTTTTACCTTTCTTCAAGCTGTTAGTCAGCGTTTGCAGAGGTGCTACCTCTGGACGAGTCAAGCTGTAATCCCCAGCGGTTGCAGTGGTGGATTCCACTGGTCAGCAAGCTGTGTTGCTCAGCGGATTGTATGGCAAGCTGTGATGCCCAGCAGTTCAAGCTGTGAGTCAGCAGAATCCACACTCGGGTTGAGTGTGGGGTGGACGCAGGTCTGCAGGACCGAACCACCTAAAAACCCTTTGCACATTGTGGTTTGATTTGTCTAATTATGCTTCCGCTAGTTTATTGCTTAGGCGAGTAATATATGTTTGTTTGCTGGTTCAGCAGAAACTTTGATTAGCTGTTCAGATTGGCTAAATTTGTCTAGTTAGCATTCTAGTGATCTCATTGTGTGTTTGATTAATTCCTCAACTGCTAACTAGCCTTCTGTTGGTATCAGGAACGTGATTGAATTGATTGTCTGCCAAAAGGGTTTAAGCAGCTTACCGGTTATATTGTTTTAATTGGGCGAAGGTTTTTAAAGGATATATTCATTCACCCCCCTCTGAATACAAAGCACCGAACCCAACAGCCGTATTATGGCACGCCAGATTAAGACCACACCGTTTTAGCTGATTTTTGATGAATTTTGATACTATTTTGGTTTATTAAGGTGTTGTTGAAGATTTTGAGGTTAATTGGGCTGATTGCTTGATTAATTGAAGTCCAAGACTCTCCAGGAGCGAAGTTATGAGCCAATGCAAGGTTCATACTCGAGCACGGTGGTTTATTAACTGAGAACTTATGCTTTATTAAGACCAATTCACTGGAGGTGACTTTATTGATTAAGAAACTTGACAGAATTTTGGCAGCATCTCCCCCGTCCCTGAAAGGTTACAAGGGAGAAACGGGGTCATACTCACGTGTGGAGTAAGCCCCTAATCAGCCGGTCGGCACGGAGGCAGCCAGCAGATCCCAATCGGACATGGAGAGGGGGATTTCTATAGCCCAATTAAGAGCAGCCAAACTAGGCCCATCAGGACCGAACGAGGCTCAGCTCGTCCAAGTGACAGCCCTCTAGGGCCCATTTCGGTAAAAAAGCCCAATAAAGATCACTCGGGATCACATCCTTCCTCGGCGGCCCTTAGGCTCGGAAGGCCCGAACGTCAGAACGGAGGAAGACCCACGCCTGAGCTATCCCTCCATTGGGATAAGGGCGAGCGCTCCGCGCCCACTCCGACCTGACTGCATCCGAGCTATGCCTATCGCCCGGACAGGGCTGGCACCTCTTATGCTCGGATCGACTGATAAGTGTTTATCCATGCAGCCGTTGAAAGCCCTTTATGAGCAGGAGTTTAGGGGGATAAGGGAGCCATGATCCCTCAAGGCCATGAAGAGCCCACGATGAGGACGTAACGATCCCACGATGAGAACATAACGATCCCATGATGAGGACGTAACTCCCGCCTGAAACTCCTCAGCTTATGGGACTCATCAGGGGAGCTCGCTATATAAACCAGGGACTCCCTCCGGCGGCAGGTAAGGCACATACAGGCCAAAAACTCCCTGAGCAGGAACCACTTCACCATCTTGGTGTTGGGGGATCTCGTGCACCTATTTCTACCTCGCTCAATACCTTCCACCAATGCTCTACTGACTTAAGCATCGAGGGTTTCCCCCAGGGAACCATCTCTGGACCTCCTGATTCGTTTCCCTTTCTCTGCAGTTCACTATTCGGTGATCACCCTCCCAGCTCAGGACAAGCGCGAGATCACGCCCCTTCATCTGGCGCCGTCTGTGGGAAACGACCAAAGAGCTAGTATGGTGAGAAGAAGTTCAGGGAGGAGGTCCGCCGGTGACAGGGGAAAGGCCACGGCGACGGAGGGGGAAGTCCCCTCACAAGCCTCCCAAAACCCCCGCACCAGTGCCAGCACTCTCGCCGATGGACCGCCCCCTCCCCCTGCGGTCGGGCTACCGCCCCCGCCTCCCACGGTGGTGGGGCTGCCGCTCAACGGTGGCGCCGACGCCTTCCAAGCCCTCAACGCAAAACTGGACATTCTCGTGGAACTCATGAGGACCCAGGCGACCAGGGATGGAAGGTCACGCGCCCCTCCGGAGAGCCCTCCCCGTGAGAACGTGTCCCAGCACACCACCGGAGGCCGCTTCACCCTCCGAGGACAGCAGTTCATCCGCAACAAAGTAGGAGGACCCTCACAAGCCCCCCCCTCCGGAGCAAGAGGCTTCCTCCACACCGAAGCGTGGCAGGCATGGGGCACGCCGTTCCCTCCCAGAGATCGAAGTCCCCAGGGAGCGCCAGGACAGCCTGCCTTCACGCCCCCTCAGCCCTACGGCGCAGCGGCAGCCGGAGCTATCCCTCCGACTGTGAGAATTCGAGAGGCGTTTCGTAGAGCAGGAGCGTACCCTGCGAGCCCTACAGAAGACCTCTCCACCCGAGGATGAGGAGAGATCCCCATTCTCCGACCATATCTTGAAGGCAGAGGTATGTCCCAGAGCCTCCATCCCGACCTTAAGCCCTACGACGGCCAGGGTGACCCGACCGACTACTTCGACAGCTTCGACACTCTGATGACCTGATGTGACACAATATGCAGCGGAGGATAATGATACTAATTTGATGTGACGCGACTCCCTTGGACCTAGGATAGCAAGCAGCACTATGAGTCGGCAACGTCATACAGGCGGTTTCGCTCGCGGAAGCACGCTCGGATCCGTAGGAGGACCGACGATGGGGGTTAGGGTCCGAGTTTGGACCTCGCAGTTCCAAGGGTCGGCCGGATAGAGATAGATCCCAATGGGCCAGGGATGTCTGATTTCATGGGTAGCTGGCACGCCGAGGGCGTGGGATGTGATGGAACTCTCTCAACTCGCTCTGCGGCGAACACTATAATTGGTTGAATTGAGGATCGGGCGCTCCTCTCACCTCCGACGGACAACTAAAAGCAATACTAAGCAAGCAATGGTAATAACCAGCAAAGAAGAGTGGCCAAGATCTCACCTGATCGGCGTGAAGACGCCGAACCCGGGCGGAGACGAGGGCGAGCGAGGAAGTGTGGTCCCCGCACACTGCGCCGGTGTAGCTTCAAAAACCTGTCAAGAGTATAATTACTACACCTCGCGCAGGAGGGTGATCTCGGGAGTGGGAATTGATTAATTACAGCAAACACTACCACCACGCAGGGTGGGGCGGTAAGCCGGCCAGGCAAAGGGGCGAGGAAACTATGGAAAGAACTGAAATGATCTTCCCGAGTTCTGCTTGCTGCCCGATCTGCTGACCCATCTGTGCTGTGGAAGTTCCCGAGCTCGCTGACGACCTCAGAATGGCGTGGGACTGGTGCCAAATTGATGGTGATTGGCTCCTGGAGGTCTGTAAATTCTGGCCGGGCTTCTGGTGGTCGTCGCTGGCCGGTAGGAGCTCTGCAACAGGACCGAAGTGTTCTGGTCTGCACAGGTTCCAGGAGCAGGGGCTTGAAGAACTGGCTGCCACGATCACTCCTGGAACTCAAATGTGGCGGGATCAGCTCTGGAGCGTCCGTGGTCGAGGTGGCTCTCAGCAGGAGTCGACGGAGCTGCAATCCGATGCTGAGAGTGGACGGTGTGCCCAGGAGAGTGCGCCCTGGTCGCTGCAGACTGCAGGAGACAGACCCGCGAGACTGAGGGAGAAAATTCGTATCTCTGTCTCCCGGTGTCCGAATGCCGTTCCGCCTTCTGATCCTGAAAGAGGGCCGGGAGGAGCAGAACTTTGATGAAGACACCCTGGCCTGGTTCAGTAGTGGTTGATCGTGGCACTTCGCTCTTGCTGGTTCTGATTCTCTGCAGGGGCGGCACTGCGCGGTTCCTGGTTCTGTAGCAGCCGGTTGCAGATGCTGTCACGGGCGCTCCCGGACTCCAAATGGCACGAAACAAGCGGCGTCGTCTCCGTGGTCAAGGTAGCTTTCATCCGGAGTCGACGGAGATGCAATCCAAGGCCGAGAGCGGTCTGTGTGCCCTGATGAGTGGCCACTGGTCGCTGCAAACTGCAGGAGGCAGACCCGCGCGACTGAGGGGAAAACTTCGCAACTCTGGCTCCCGGATGCCGAATTAAACTCCGCTTCTTGCTTCTGGTCGTGGACAGATGGAGGAAGAGATTTGAAGAAGAAACCTCAGCCTGATTCCATCGCCGTTGGTCGTGAAGTTGATTTCAATCGGGCTCAGACTCTCTGCAGGTGGCGTCTAGCGCAGTCGGGGTAGAACAGCCCTCACGGACGGCTACGAACCCGGAATGGAGTGATTCCACCTTGCCTGCGAAGAGCACAGGGAGGCCTTTCCAGAAAGATAGGCCACGCCACCAGCAGCACCAGGATGCAGTCGTGGATGTCGCTGCAACAGAATGCTAATCTGCAGGTCGGCCTGCACACAAAGCTGGAGTTTCTATGAAGGGGAAATGGCTTCTTTGGTGGGTGGAATATGGTATAAGGGTGACTGTAGGGTGAAGGGGGGGTCTTGTGTTGTGGGGAAGAAGATGATGAGAGGAGGGAGGGGCGAAGACAGCAGGGGGAGAGGTGGGTGATGGGGTGGACGCAGCTAGGGGTTGAGAGGGGTGGAGGGTGCGGCCTAGGCACCAAGGGGGGGGGAAGAGGAATGGGGTGGCCAGGGGCGAACTTGGGAGGAGGGGGGGTGGTTTGGTCGACCTGGAGATGATGGGCTGTATTGGGGAGAGAAAGAGTCTTCTAGGGAGGTGGATGGTTGCTTGGGAAGGGGGAGGGATGCCTTGGGAAGGTGGAAGGGTGCTTGGGGAGGTGGAATAGTTAATGGAGAGAAGTAATGGGGCCTTGGGAGTTGAAGGGGCTTGCCTAGGTGGCAAGTGAGGTGGCAAGGGGTGAGGAGAGAGGGGAATTTTCGAACTAGAGAGAGAGGGGGGGAGGAGAGAGAGGGGGTTCGCCCCAAGGAGATAGGGAGAGAGAATTAGAGAGGGAGAGAGAAGACTCAAGGGGATTCAAGTGGGTTCAATTTTCATTCATTCATCAATTACCTCAAAATGGTGGCTTGGGGCCCTATTTATAGGGAAACCCCAATTGCATAGAAGTCCCTGGAAAATGGACTAATGACAGAAGACCAAGGGGTGGGGAATGGGGCGCCCATGGGCCAGGCCCAAAGAAGTGGCCCCTTAAGGCCTACTAACCCACTATCCTATTAAGCCACTTAATGCGACCTTGGACTTAGGTAGATGACATTACCTACTTAGGTACTTGACTCAATAAAGAGAAAATTACATAGATAAGACTCAAGAAAAAAATGAGAAAACTACATGGCTATACTCAGAAAATGATGGCGAACAAAATGGCGAGCAGCAGGACCATGTGAAGGGGTAAGCGATGTCCCCATCATACTCCCAGGGTGCGGAGAACTCGACTCCGTCGAGTAAGGGCCCACCGAGGAAGCAGCTCAGGGCGACCTGCAATCTCCAAACCCAACCTACACCTGCGTCCAGGGGATGACTCTTCATCCTCTCAAGGCGGCCCGGACACACCCTCATGCTGGCGGTGGAACCCTGCTTGCATAGTATTGCCCCTCTATGTACACGTCGGGCTCTCAAGGCTATTTGGTGGAAGCTCTCCGGGGTGTCCCTCTTAAAGGAAGTTATAGGCTCAAAGTACTCACTGGGATTCACCACGGTGCCCATATAGGGTGCCGGATCAGCCGCATGAGAATTGGGGTATATCCCATAGCCCATTAGTAAATCTAATCCATAAGCCAGGTTGGCCAAAGCCGCTTGGAACATGAAAGGTCCAAGTCCTCGTGCCCTCGATTTGGAGGTGGCCCTAAGATAGAGTCGTTCCAATGCCACCATCGCGAGGTTACCTCCTTGGATTTCAAAGTGCCACCCTTGAGTTATAGCCCGCTCATTATGATCGTCACTACCCATATTTGGATGCTTGCTTGAATGAGAATGCTTTGAGTGATGGTGCGGTGGGGGTGGGAAGTATGTGGTATGCAGAGGGGGACCGGGGCAACCGTACATAGACCTATCATTCATGGATGTGATGAGGCATCTTGTGGACTCAGGGGGGCCTGGGAAACCATAGGTGGATCTATCGTGTATGGCTGTGAGAATTACCGGGGGACCCGGACATCCATGTGTGCTCCATTCAAGTGTAAGGGCTATGAAGAATGTGGGTGGGCCAGCACAACCAAATGTAGGCCAGTTATGCATTGAGCCTAAACTGTGCGTGACATGCATGGGAGGGCTGGACTCATGACCCTTATCGAATGATGTGACATGCCAAGATGGGTGCTTTCTTCTCCTAGAGATGATGACCATGTGTGTGGGTATGGGGTGACCTTTAAGCTCCCATTTGTAAGGGTTGAAGGGATCATAGTAGGTATGCATCATGGGGTGGGGCACTACCTTGTTCTCTAGGTGTATACTGCCCATGGTCATGGTTCCCTTGGTGTGGACTGGGTCTAGGACGAGGTGTGTTGGTTCTAGCATGGTTGGTGAGGGTAGGAGGGAGTGGGTGGTGGGTAGGGCGGTCAGGTCCCATGGGTTCATTGTCTTCCATAGGGTGGGATCAAAGGGGTCATGGAATGTGTTACCAAGGGTGAGGTATTCTTTCACCTCAAGGTCTCCAAATGGTGAGTCCTCCTCCTTAAATGTAGTAATTGAACCGAAGTTCGAGGGGGGTTGGTTGGTCATGATTGGAGGGCTTGGCATCCTACCCGAAATAAGTAACTCCAATTCGCGGATAGCATCGGGCTCTTCGGGAATGGGGAGGGATAAAAGAAGGTTGCTAGTGTAGCAACCCATAGTGTAAATGGAAGAGATGGACCCGACACATAGATGTAGGAGGTTAAGACTCCTAGGTTGGTCGGCTATAGTGGTCAACATGCCAGTTAGCTTCATTTGCCAAGTTAGACCCTCAAGAAAATCCCCTAATGTTTCCACCTGATAGGATGATTGGATTGTGGTGTGATAGGTAGATAAGGGTACTATAGGAAGGTTTTGCTCCATGGGTGGGTAAGCATGGACCATGAGATCTCCAAATGGGTTCTCCTTTAGCCAACGTGAAAGGGGTTCTCCTAAGATAAGCTCGGTCCCTATTAAGGAGGGTGGTGTAAGGTTAAGACCACCATGTGAAGTTCCTTCTTCTTCCTGGACATGGGTGATCTCTATGGCGGGGGTTGGTGTGTTCACCTTTATGGGGTCGGGTATGAGAATCATGTGTTCCTCTATCAAGGAGGTGAGATGGTCCCATGAGGGTGTGGTGGTGAGGATAGGTGTGTGGTACCCCCGGGGTGGGAGGTAAAGGGGAACTTGGTTTGGGATCGGTAAGGGGAGAAGTGGAGGCCTAGGTTGGGGTTGGATAGGGATTGGTAGTGGAAGATGGATGGGTTGAGGAGGATTGGGTTGATTGGTTTTAGGGGGTGTGTTTCTTTTAGGGTAAGATGGAGGGGTGGTTTTGGGGACCAAGGAAGTTTGTGGAGTGTGGGTTTGTGGGAGAGTTTTGGGTGGGGTGGTGGTGGCCATCATGGGCCTAGGTGGAGTGGACATGGGGTCCACACGGGTTGGAATGGTGAGGGTGGAGTGAGCCATGATGCTTCCTCCACTTGGGATGGGAACTTCTTGGCCTAACCCATGATATTGTGATTCATACTCTTCTTCCCAATCGGGGGAGGCCTCATATTCCTCAACTTCAATCTCATTCCTTTGTGGTGTGGGGGTCTTGCTCTCCAAGGGAGTGGGAAGGCCTTTTGGCGATGGGGTGGTGCAAGTTGGAATTATTTGGGGTGGTGGAGTTTGGACCCTATGGGAGGTGAAGATATTCTTAATCTCAATCCTTAGTTCTTCTAATGAGTCTTGGGGTCCTTTGGGTGGTGGGGTTTTGGTCCTAGTGGAGGGTTTAGATGGACTGGGCGGGAACGGGTTTGTGGGAGGGCTTCTCGGGTGGGTAGGGGAATGTCGGGGAGCATAGATCTTTCTAAGTTCCCTCTTCATGTCATCCCATGAGTAAATGGGCTCCTGCCCCCAAACCCTTCTGAATCTCTCTTTGTGTTCCCACATTTTCTTAGCTAGACCCCGAAGTCGTGCCTTGGCCCTGCGGACTCTCTCGGATCCATATACCCAAGTACTTTCAAAGTCCCTTTCCATGGTATTCTCCCACCTAAGATAGGCATGAGGATTTCCATCAAAATGAAGGTCCTCATCTACAATGTAGTCCATGTGGAGGGGGTCAATCGGATCATGTGACCAACGAGGGGTATGCATGATGATCGGGTGATGAATGCAATTGCCCTAGGACAAGACTTAGTAGAGACAAGTCTAGAACTTGCTCTGATACCAAATTGATGTGACACAATATGCAGCGGACGATAATGATACTAATTTGATGTGACGCGACTCCCTTGGACCTAGGATAGCAAGCAGCACTATGAGTCGGCAACGTCACACAGGCGGTTTCGCTCGCGGAAGCACGCTCGGATCCGTAGGAGGACCGACGATGGGGGTTAGGGTCCGAGTTTGGACCTCGCAGTTCCAAGGGTCGGCCGGATAGGGATAGATCCCAATGGGCCAGGGATGTCCGATTTCACGGGTAGCCGGCACGCCGAGGGCGTGGGATGTGATGGAACTCTCTCAACTCGCTCCGCGGCAAACACTATAATTGGTTGAATTGAGGATCGGGCGCTCCTCTCACCTCCGACGGACAACTAAAAGCAATACTAAGCAAGCAATGGTAATAACCAGCAAAGAAGAGTGGCCAAGATCTCACCTGATCGGCGTGAAGACGCCGAACCCGGGCGGAGACGAGGGCGAGTGAGGAAGTGTGGTCCCCGCACACTGCGCCGGTGTAGCTTCAAAAACCTGTCAAGAGTACAATTACTACACCTCGCGCAGGAGGGTGATCTCGGGAGTGGGAATTGATTAATTACAGCAAACACTACCACCACGCAGGGTGGGGCGGTAAGCCGGCCAGGCAAAGGGGCGAGGAAACTATGGAAAGAACTGAAATGATCTTCCCGAGTTCTGCTTGCTGCCCGATCTGCTGACCCGTCTGTGCTGTGGAAGTTCCCGAGCTCGCTGATGACCTCAGAATGGCGTGGGACTGGTGCCAAATTGATGGTGATTGGCTCCTGGAGGTCTGTAAATTCTGGCCGGGCTTCTGGTGGTCGTCACTGGCCGGTAGGAGCTCTGCAACAGGACCGAAGTGTTCTGGTCTGCACAGGTTCCAGGAGCAGGGGCTTGAAGAACTGGCTGCCACGATCACTCCTGGAACTCAAATGTGGCGGGATCAGCTCTGGAGCGTCCGTGGTCGAGGTGGCTCTCAGCAGGAGTCAACGGAGCTGGAATCCGATGCTGAGAGTGGACGGTGTGCCCAGGAGAGTGCGCCCTGGTCGCTGCAGACTGCAGGAGACAGACCCGCGAGACTGAGGGAGAAAATTCGTATCTCTGTCTCCCGGTGTCCAAATGCCGTTCCGCCTTATGATCCTGAAAGAGGGCCGGGAGGAGCAGAACTTTGATGAAGACACCCTGGCCTGGTTCAGTAGTGGTTGATCGTGGCACTTCGCTCTTGCTGGTTCTGATTCTCTGCAGGGGCGGCACTGCGCGGTTCCTGGTTCTGTAGCAGCCGGTTGCAGATGGTGTCGCAGGCGCTCCCGGACTCCAAATGGCACGAAACCAGCGGCGTCGTCTCCGTGGTCAAGGTAGCTTTCATCCGGAGTCGACGGAGATGCAATCCAAGGCCGAGAGCGGTCTGGCCACTGGTCGCTGCAAACTGCAGGAGGCAGACCCGCGCGACTGAGGGGAAAACTTCGCAACTCTGGCTCCCGGATGCCGAATTAAACTCCGCTTCTTGCTTCTGGTCGTGGACAGATGGAGGAAGAGATTTGAAGAAGAAACCTCATCCTGATTCCATCGCCGTTGGTCGTGAAGTAGCTTTCAATCGGGCTCAGGCTCTCTGCAGGTGGCGTCTAGCGCAGTCGGGGTAGAACAGCCCTCACGGACGGCTACGAACCCGGAATGGAGTGATTCCACCTTGCCTGCGAAGAGCACAGGGAGGCCTTTCCAGAAAGATAGGCCACGCCACCAGAAGCACCAGGATGCAGTCGTGGATGTCGCTGCAACAGAATGCTAATCTGCAGGTCGGCCTGCACACAAAGCTGGAGTTTCTATGAAGGGGAAATGGCTTCTTTGGTGGGTGGAATATGGTATAAGGGTGACTGTAGGGTGAAGGGGGGGTCTTGTGTTGTGGGGAAGAAGATGATGAGAGGAGGGAGGGGCGAAGACAGCAGGGGGAGAGGTGGGTGATGGGGTGGACGCAGCTAGGGGTTGAGGAGGGGTGGAGGGTGCGGCCTAGGCACCAAGGGGGGGGAAGAGGAATGGGGTGGCCAGGGGCGAACTTGGGAGGAGGGGGGGTGGTTTGGTCGACCTGGAGATGATGGGCTGTATTGGGGAGAGAAAGAGTCTTCTAGGGAGGTGGATGGTTGCTTGGGGAAGGGGGAGGGATGCCTTGGGAAGGTGGAAGGGTGCTTGGGGAGGTGGAATAGTTAATGGAGAGAAGTAATGGGGCCTTGGGAGTTGAAGGGGCTTGCCTAGGTGGCAAGTGAGGTGGCAAGGGGTGAGGAGAGAGGGGAATTTCGAACTAGAGAGAGAGGGGGGGAGGAGAGAGAGGGGGTTCGCCCTAAGGAGATAGGGAGAGAGAATTAGAGAGGGAGAGAGAAGACTCAAGGGGATTCAAGTGGGTTCAATTTTCATTCATTCATCAATTACCTCAAAATGGTGGCTTGGGGCCCTATTTATAGGGAAACCCCAATTACATAGAAGTCCCTGGAAAATGGACTAATGACAGAAGACCAAGGGGTGGGGAATGGGGCGCCCATGGGCCAGGCCCAAAGAAGTGGCCCCTTAAGGCCTACTAACCCACTATCCTATTAAACCACTTAATGCGACCTTTGGACTTAGGTAGATGACATTACCTACTTAGGTACTTGACTCAATAAAGAGAAAATTACATAGATAAGACTCAAGAAAAAAAATGAGAAAACTACATGGCTATACTCAGAAAATGATGGCGAACAAAATGGCGAGCAGCAGGACCATGTGAAGGGGTAAGCGATGTCCCCATCATGACCCTTCATGGAGCGTCCGATGCCATCAAATGCCGAGCCTTTGCGACCACCTTGGTCCAAGGCGCCCAAGCGTGGTTCCGGGCCCTCGCCCCCGGATCCATCCGAGTCTTCAAGTAATTCGGGCGAGTATTCAAGGAGAGTTTCACCGGTAGTGGCCCCCCAAGGTCGGTAGCGGGGCTTTTGGCCCTCAAACAGGCACATGGGGAGAAACTTTGGGCCCACATTCTCCAATTAAAATCGGAAGCCCTGAGGATCCCCCGCCTGGACGTCGCCTCGGCCATAACTGCTCTGACCGGGGGCACCCACAACGAGAACCTCCGCCGCGAGCTTGTCCTCCACCCTCCCTCGACCCTTGCTGCGCTAGTGACTCTGGCATTGCGCCACACCGAGTGCGAGGAAGTGCTCAGTGCATGCCGAGACGCAACCGGCTCGGGTCGGGAGGGGGACAAGAAAAGGCACCCGAGCCAAGCTCGGGCCAAGGAAAAAGGGGGAACTGAGACGGGGAACGCAAGGAACCGTCACGGAAGTAGGAGCGGTACACCCCCCTAACCGCTCATGTGTACGAGATTTATGAAGACATCAAAGGCTCGGGCCTCCTCCGCCAACTCGAGCCAATGAAGTCGAAGAACCGCAGTCGCAACAAGCATTGCCTGTTCCCCAGCGACAACGGGCATCATACCGGCGATTGCCATCAGCTCCAGGATGAGATCGAGCGTCTCGTTCGTCTGGGGCACCTCTCCCGATTCGTGGTCGGGCACCAGGAAGACCGAGGCGCCCCAGAGGAGATCGACAACGCCCCCCGAGGGGTCCACAACAACGTCATCGCCGGAGGAGCTGCATCAGGAGGAGACAGTGGCTGAGGAAAGAAGCGTCATGCTGAGCAGGCGAGCCGAGCCATAAAGCCTCCCAGGGCCCCGCCGAGCGAGCCCCAAGTCATAGTCTTCTCCGACCAAGACCTGGAGGGGCTGAGCACCCCGCATGACGACGCCCTAGTGATATCGGCCACAATAAACCATTGTAACGTAGACAGGATTCTGGTTGACAATAGAAGTGCCGCTGATGTATTATCCTATGAATGTTTCCTTAAGATGGGGGAGGTTCCGTCTAAACTCCGCCCGATCCGAACCCCCCTATGCGGGTTCAATGGCCAGGCCACTTATCCCGAGGGAGCCCTAAGCCTGCCGGTACCTCTTGGCAACCCACCCAAAATCGTTACGGTCATGGTGGACTTCATAGTGATCAAAGGTATGATAGCATACAACTCAATCTTTGGCCGAGGAATCCTCAGCCGAACGAAAGCGGTGCCTTCTACCTATCACCAAAAGATGAAGTTCCCCACCAAAAATGGGTTAGGGGAAGTTCGAGGTAACCAGGCAATGGCCAGAAGGTGCTACAATATCTTGGTTGAAGCCACAAGGCGTGACGGGAAGAACAGGGGCCCCTGGGAAGTCGAGGAAAAATCCGTAACCGCCGAGCTTGGAGGTGAATTGCTAGCGGTTTTCCTAAATGACGACCCGACCCTAGGAGTAAAGATCGGAGCCGACCTAACATATGAGGTTCAACAGCAATACAAAGAGTTTCTTTCCGCGTACGTCTGGGTCTTTGCATGGTCTGATGATCAACTCCCCGGGATACCGGAAGAGACGGTGGTGCATAAGCTCAACCTCGACCCAACCGTTAGGCCCGTGCAGCAACGCAGAAGGAAGCATGCACCAGAGAAGCAGGCGATCATCAAGGAGCAGGTCACCAAGGGGCAGAAGACTGGCCTTTTTAGACTGGTCTTGTACCCGACGTGGCTGGCTAACGTCGTGCTGGTGCCGAAAGCTTCAAGAAAGTGGCGGATGTGCGTGGACTTCACCGACTTGAACAAGGCTACTCCAAAGGACTACTATCCCTTGCCGAGCATCGACCAACTGGTTGATTCAACCTTGGGCAATGAGATACTCAGCTTCCTGGATGCCTACTCAGGTTACCACCAGATCAGAATGCACCCCGAAGACATCGAGAAGACCGCCTTTATCACCGACTTCGGCGTACATTGCTACACCCGGATGTCTTTTGGGTTGAAGAATGCTGGAGTCACGTACCAGAGGCTGGTCAACCATATGTTTGAGGGACAACTCGGTCGAAACGTCGAGGCCTATATTGACGACATGCTCGTGAAGACCCCCAAGGCCAAGGACCACTTCGCCGACCTAGCAGAAACTTTCGACACCCTCCTGAAGTACAACATGAAGCTCAACCCCGCCAAGTGCGCCTTCGGAGTAAGGTCTGGGAAATTCTTGGGTTTCTTAGTCACCCAGCGTGGGATCGAGGCCAACCCCGACAAGGTCCAGGCCATCCTGGACATGTGCCCTCCCACCTGCTTCAAAGACGTTCAACGCCTTACCGGGCACATTACTGCGCTCAGCAGATTCCTGTCCCATGCGGCTGAACGATGCCTACCCTTCTTCAAACTGTTGAGGGGGCCCAAAATGGCATCTGCCATATTCGCGTGGGACGAGGAATGCCAAAGAGCATTCACCGAGCTTAAGGAGTTCCTAGCTTCGCTCCCAGTGCTTTCCAAGCCTGTCCCAGGTGAAGCCTTGTATCTCTATCTCTCGGCAACTCCATCCACAGTTAGCTCGGTCCTAGTCAAAAATGACTCGGGAATCGAGAGACCGGTCTACTACACAAGCAAGGTGCTCAACGAGGCTAAGAAAAGGTACCCCACAACCGAGAAACTCGTGCTAGCGTTGGTTACCTCGGCCAAGCGCCTTTGACCCTATTTCTCAAGGGCACTCCATCACCGTGCTGACCGGCGAACCATTGAAGAGAATCCTCGCTCACCCTGAAGCCTCAGGATGCCTCGTCAAGTGGGCCATCATGCTCGGGGCCTACGATATATTGTATCGGTCTCACTCGGCTATCAAAGGCCAGGCGCTCGCCGACTTCATCGCCGAGAGCACCATCTCGACTGAAGAAAGATCTCTGTCCGTGCTTGGGCCGACCTGGGAATTGTTCATCGACAGATCTTCCAATTCAGCCGGAAGCGGTGCCGGCATCGTCCTGAAGGCCCCGAAGGAGCAGAGCTACAGTACGTCCTGAAGTTCAATTTCCAAGCATCCAACAATGCTTCCGAGTATGAGGCCCTCATATCGGGAGCCCGCATGGCCCGACGGTTAGGGGCTTAGCGAGTCAGGATTCACACCGACTCCTAACTGGTCGCTAGCCAGGTCAACAGTAATTATGAAGCTCGGGAGGCACCGATGATCAAATACCTCCAACTGGTCAAGACTATGGCACAACAGTTCGAGAGTTTTGAGGTAGTCCGAATAGCCAAGGAGGAAAATTCCCGAGCGGACGCCCTCTCTCGGCTGGCCTCCTCTCTTGACCCCGAGGGTACTCGATCGGTCCTTCTTGAAGAGCTAGAGCGCCCGAGCATCGATTCAGAGCTCCTAGCTGTTGACTCAGCCTCCCCAAGCGACTGGCATGCCCCCTACCTGTCATGGCTCCAAGACTCCCAGGAGCCTCCCGACCCTCGGGAAGTCCGAAGATTGAAATACCAAGCTCGGTGATTCGTCACTCTGGATGGCGTACTCTACCGGAGATCCTTCTCCGGCCCTCTTTTGAAGTGCCTCGGTACCGACGAAGCCAACCAAGCGATCGAAGAAGTTCACGAAGGTCTGTGTGGAGCGCATTTGGGGGGAAGGTCGCTCGCCAGGATCTTGCTACGGCAAGGTTATTGGTGGCCAACCCTACAGCGTGACTGCTCGGCCTACACACAACGTTGTGACCGCTGCCAACGATTTGACCACTTGGTCCATCAGCCAGCAACGGAGCTTATCACCCTAGCCGAGCCTTATCTTTTCGCTCGCTGGGGAATCGACATCCTCGGGCCATTCCCTACGACCCAGGCCCAGAAGAAGTTCATTATCGTCGCCATCGACTACTTCACTAAGTGGATCGAGGCCGAAGCCACTGCAAGGATCACCGAGATAGTCATCTGAAATTTCATCTGGAAGTCGATCATCTGTCGCTACGGCATCCCCCCGGTGATAATGAGCGATAATGGTAGGCAATTTGATTCTCGGTATTTCTGAGACAGATGCACCGACCTCAATATTTGCAATCACTTCACTTCGGTCGCCCACCCTCAGGCTAACGGGCTGGTCAAAAATGCCAATAAGACTATCTTAAAAGGCATCAAGACTAGGCTCAGCAAAGCCAAGGGAAGCTGGCTCGAGGAATTGCCAAACGTACTTTGGTCGCACAGAACGACTCCCAGAACGGCAACCGATGAAAGCCCCTTTCAGCTGGTGTACGGTACCGAGGCCGTGATCCCGTTGGAGATTGGCAACCCCTCCCTCCGAGTCATCTGCTTCTCGTCTGAGGCAAACGACTAGAAACTGCTCGAAAATCTCGACTTAGCAGATGAAATCCGGGAGATTGCCAGCATCAGAGCAACGGAATACCGACGCCGCCTCACTCGGTACTACAACGCCAAAGTCCGAGACAGACACTTCCAGCCGGGAGACTTCATCCTCAGGAATGCTGAAGCCTCTCGACCACTTGAGGCGGCGGGCAAGTTATCCCCTAACTGGGAAGGCCCCTACCGAGTGGTCGAGACGCTCGGGAAAGGAGCATACCGTCTATCTACGATGGAAGGGGAGCTCATCCCTCGGACCTGGAACGCAACTACATTACGCAAGTTCTACTTCTGAGTACTAAGTATTGCACAAACAACATGAGATAAAACAAAAGGCTCCTTTATTTTTATTCAAACAACCCGTTTGTACATCAGGAAGGCCGAAGCCAATAGACTACATGTCAAAAAAGCAAAAGATCCATCTGGCACCGTCGTATGAGCCCATCGCTCGGCTGACTTGGATGACCATCCTGTGTCCAGCCACTGACTCTGCCTCGTGTAGAAACTGGCTCGGATAAAGAATAGTTGACCCCGTTGGCTCGGGCAGCTCGAGACAAAGGTGACAGAGGGATTAAGAGAGAGAAGGCTACCTTCAAAGTTGAACTTGGAAAAGAAGGGGGAGAGGGAATGCATATGAAAGGATCTTTACCGCCAAACTACCAACTCTTTGGAAGAAAGAGGATGCAGGCACCCTCCAAAGAGTGAAAGAAAGGAGGAGCAGAGAAGAAGAGGGAAAAAGAGGCTGCCAGAAAGAAAAAGAAACCAGCAGAGCTGGGCAAGGAGGCAGGGGAAGGCCCGGAAGGAAGGGAGCATGATTGGGTTCCTCCTCCCCTCCGCGAGGCGAGCAGGATGGGATGGGCGGCAGGAATGTCTGATGCCCCCATCCGTCCTCCAACTCGCCCCCCTGCAAGCACCGCCGGAACTGATAAAGGGAAGATGACGTGCCTCCACACGTTGAACCCTCTACAATCCCATTCGACGACCGTCGAACCCTCTTCAAATCCGAAGCAGCGAGAACTCCATACCCCCCATCGTCGGCAGCCTCATCTTCCGGAGCTTCTTCCATGCTACAGGTGCAACGGCACAATGCTACGTGAAAAAGGAATAAGGAAAGATTGTCCGGGAAAACCCTCAGTGGTGGAGAGGAAGGGACGCCCTTCAGACCTTTTATAGGCGAAGGGAGGCTACTTGTCTTAAATGATTTCCCTCCTCGAAAACACGCCAGAAGGATTTCTCCCTACGAACGGTCACCTCAAACTTCTCATCTTCCGCCCCAGCGGGACACACGAAGCGGCCAGGCATTTAAAGCGTGAGAAAACGAAAATACACCCTGTCAGATGCTCACCCAACCATCAGGCGAGATCCACGCAGAAAATATCAGTCCTTTCCAACCACTGCAGATACGCTGAAGAAGATACGGCAATGTCGATGTGGAACAGATAAGTCTTCATCACAATGCTACTGCCTTATTTATCTCTACACAAAAAAGGAAGTTCTTTCCTCCAAAAAGAGAAAAGGCATACAAAAAGAGGAAGAGAAGCAAATACATCAGGCCTCCGGCCCACCTTGAAGCTTGAAAATAGAGGGCTCGAGCGGTCTGCCCCCGGCATCCTCGGTGACGGCCGACCCTGGCACTGACCCCACCGGTGTGGGAACTATCTCGGTTGCGTGCCCTCCCGAGGCATCCGGAGTTGGCGACTCCTCGAATGATGAGCCCCCCTCGTCATCCTGCGCTGAAGCAGAGGAACTGGAGGATGATAAGTTTGAGTCATAACACTGCCCGGACGGGAAGTCAACTACCCCAGATGCCTGCTCCTCGGCGTAATAGACGGCCTGGTTGTAGCCCTGCTTGAATCCCTTGCGGATGCCCCGGTGAAGCCCTAGCTCGTAGTAGGGGAGGGTAGCCTCCTTGAGGTCGACCCGATAGGCCTATGAGCTCTTGTACTGCTCGAGAGCCTCCGCCCCGGCCGATCCCACCCTACCAGCGAGCTCAGCCTCCCTCCGCTCCGCCTCAGCGGACTTTCGCTCGGCTTCAGCCGTCCGCTCTGCGGCCTCCGCCGCCTGCTTCTCCGCCTCGGTCCGATCAGCCTCGGCCTCCCGCCGAAGATGCTTGGCTTCCTCCGCTCGGTCCACTAGCTCAACACGCTCGGTCTCCCACCGGCCATCCAGCTCAACGCGTGCTAGGCGCTCCTCTTTGAGAAGCCGATTCTTCCTCTCGAGCGATTCACGGGCCTTGGCTAGCTGCTCGGCTAGCGCCCGGGTCTCCACTTGGCTCGACCGTACCAGCTCCCCGATTGAGGAAAGCTCCCGTCGAAGCCTGTCACGCTCCTCGACGAGCCGAGTCAACCCCTTGTCTGACCCACCGAGGGTCCAGGCCAGGTTCGCTTGCTCCCACTCCGACCGAGCGTATGCTTCTGCCAGAACTGCCCCCATCTGGGCTAGGGCCAGGCCGCCCTCCATAACCCCGGTGAGAGCCGTGGACGGGGAGTGCTGCCTACCTCCCCCCCTCACCTTCGCGGATCTACCACGACATACCTGGTGCAGGGGGCCTGAGATACCCAGCCTCTCCAAGGCCGTCGGGACGGAGAACCCCCCATCTCCCGGTGCCCCACCGTATGGCCCGGATCGTGCCCCAGCCTCAGTCGCCCCTCGCGCCCCGGCCAGGTTTTCCTGCGGCCTCTCAACCTGGACCGGCTCGGCACTTGCATCACTACCTGAAGCACCAGCCTCGACCACGATCACAGCATCCCCAACTTCAGCCACGGCCCCCTCCGCTCCGGCCGAGGGGAGAGCCGGGTCGGCCCAGCTGCCAGTTGTAGGAGCATCCTCGGCCCCCTCGATCTCGGCCAAAGGAGGAACCGAGCCCGCTTCGTCACCACCCGCAGGGGCAGCCCCCACCTCCTCGGCCCCCTCTAGCTCGACTGGTGGGAGAGCCCGCCCGGTAGGGTCGGCCCCATCATGCCCGGCGGAGGGGTGAGCCGCGGTAGGTTCACCTATGACTGCGGGTACGACTCTGGCCTTCTTGGTCACCTTTCTGGCCCTCGTAGCGGCCCGGATCATACCTTTCACAGGGTCCTTACGCTTGGGTCCCCCCGGTCTGGAGGATTCACCCTGGGCCACTTCCTTGCCCTTATCTTTGGTCTGGGAGCGACCCACGGGAGCAGCCGGTTCGTCAGTAGCCGAGTCATCTCCAAGCTCGATCACCTCTGCGGCCTCCTTCAGAGGCTCCCGCCTGGTGTCTGCACGAAGAAGAAGACGTGTTCAAGAAAAGAAATATTACCCCCACATCCAAAGGAGAATCTAAGGTGTGGCACCTGAGCCCGACGGATGCATCCGCGTGAGAAGACACCGCTCGATATTCTCCGGTGTCACCAGTTCCTCAGTGGACTGGCGGTGCTTCAGCAAGATGGCTGCATACTTCTCACCGTGAGGGGGGCACTCGTCCTGTCTAGGAGAGATATTAGGGTGGAAATTGGGGATTACCAGGCACCTCTAGGTTTCCTCCACTGAACAAATCCCCACCCAGAAGAATTGGGTCTTCCACCCCTTATGCGAAGAATCCTTCGCCGCCAAAGAGATACAACTCCTATTCTGCCTCGCCTGGATGAAATAGAAGCCCTTCCCAGCCGAAGGATGTGCTTTCAACTCAAAGAAATAGTGGAAGAGGTCCATGGAAGGAGGAACTCCGCACTGGCGGCAGAGAATACAGAAGGCGGAAAGGAGGAGATAAGAGTTGGCTACCAACTGAATGGGCGCCAACCGAAAAAAATCAAGAAGCTGAAGGATGAAAGGTTCGAAAGGAAGGCGGAATCCACCCTTCCATGACAGAAGAAACATACAGATGTGGCCTGTACGAGAATCCAGGCTCGTCTCGTATGGAGTACCAGCGGCAAAACTGAACATGTGGGGCAGGCGATACTGGTGCTCCCGTCTCCTCACATTCGCCTCCCCAGTTCACTACAGTTGGGGACCGGCGCCCTCGCCACAGGCTCGTCCTCCCACTCCTCAACCTCTGGGCGCTGGCCAGCCATGGAGTCAAGCGAAGACTCTGAGGAAAGGTGATCCCGAGACCCTGAAGATTCCGGGGGAGGAGGAAGCTGCCGGACTGCCTCCGCGGTTATCTACGCCAACTCCTCAAATGCCGCTGCAAGCCTCTGCTCCTCCGTCGTGTCCTCACGGCCCATCAAAGAGCCCCAAAAACAAGAACGAAGGAGTGCCAAAACCCTAAAGATGGAGGGAGTCTAGAATGACAAGAAGCACCCAACGCCTATAAACCAACACGGGAGGGGCGCGTTATTCCGACCTCCGAGAAAAGGGGGCCCCTTCAGTTCAAATCCGTTAGGATCATCATTAACACGGGCCGTGGCTTCCTAACACCGCCAGATCTCCACCCACCTGAGCCACGCTGGTCCGAAACCCCAAACAGCTACTCTTCTGAGCTTACTAAAGCTCGGGAGTAGGAGGGGGACAAGTGGAGAGGCGGATTTCTGTAGCCCAATTAAGAGTAGCCAAACTAGGCCCATCAGGACCGAACGAGGCTCAGCTCGTCCAAGTGACAGCCCTCTAGGGCCCACTTCGGTAAAAAGGCCCAATAAAGATCACTCGGGATCGCATCGTTCCTCGGTGGCCCTTAGGCTCGAAAGGCCCGAAAGTCAGAACGGAGGAAGACCCACGCCCGAGCTATCCCTCCATCGGGATAAGGGCGAGCGCTCCGCGCCCACTCCGACCTGACTGCATCGAGCTATGCCTATCACCCAGACAGGGCTGGCACCTCTTATGCTCGGATCGACTGACAAGTGTTTATCCATGCAGCCGTTGAAAGCCCTTTATGAGTAAGAGTTTAGGGGGATAAGGGAGCCACGATCCCTCAAGGCCATGAAGAGCCCACGACGAGGACGTAACGATCCCATGATGAGGACGTAACGATCCCATGATGAGGACGTAACTCCCGCCTGAAACTCCTCAGCTTATGGGACTCATCAGGGGAGCTCGCTATATAAACCAGGAACTCCCTCCGGCGGCAGGTAAGGCACATACAGGCCTAAAACTCCTGAGCAGGAACCACTTCACCATCTTGGTGTTGGGGGATCTCGTGCACCTCTTTCTACCTCCCTCAATACCTTCCACCATTGCTCTACTGACTTAAGCATCGGAGGGATTCCCCCAGGGAACCATCCCTGGGCCTCCTGATTCGTTTCCCTTTCTCTGTAGTTCACTATTCGGTGATCACCCTCCCAGCTCAGGACAAGCGCGAGATCACACCCCTTCAGGACAGGATACCCCGAGGACTAGCCTACAAGGGGCACCATAGCTCCGTGGGTTTAGAGTAAGCGGACAAGGCGACTAATAAGGGGGTGAGGTCCCCGAGGACTGGCCTACAAGGGGTACACGACCCATAGTCAACTCATAATCCAGCAAAGAGATGGCCAATAGGGATGAGAGGCCCCGAGGACTGGCCTGCGAGGGGCATGCAACCCGTGACCACCACAACGTCCCTTGGGACGGTGGGTTTGATATCGGGCCGATCCCTATCAATATTCACCTTATGGCCCACAGGGACATCCATCACTCGCAGATGGGGGCCCTTTGACCAAATGGTGGTTATAGGGTATCAAAGGGGTATGTCCCCCCTCCCCGAATATTGAAGCTACTGTTCTCAGAAACAATGAAACCCAGCGATCATGGATCATGTATGGGATAAGAGTATTAGCAGATTAATGCTCACAGCGGTTAACAGGTCAGCATTGCGAACTATAACAATCAAGATATAGAAACCGCCGCCAGAATCGTTAGCATATAATGGTTAACGGGGAGTATAGAGATGACCCCGTTCACTCTGGACTATGGAGAAGTGCAGAGGGGTGTCGATGGGGTCGACCTCGGAACAGGAACCTGCAGAGATGCACACAGGCGTTGTCGCTCGGTGGCCGCTTCATTGATTTCAAAGAAGGGATTACAGAGGGAGTACAGAGAGAGGATGAACAGATGGTGAGGGTGGAGGAGGATGGGCTCATATCATCACCCCTCCCCCCCCCTCACTTACACGGCGGCAAAAAGGGGAAAATAGAGGAGGAATCTTCGAGAAGCAATCCACGGTACCCACCTAAACTTCACCAGCAAAACCAGAGTATCAGACTCTCCTTCTCCTTCTCCGGCTTCGGAGGGCTTCAAGCGGAGAGTAAGATGGCGGCGAGGGGAACGCTCGGTGAGAACCTTGCTTTTCTCACAAGGAAACCCTCTCTCTCTCGAAGGTGATTGGCTCTCCGGCTCTCTCTCTCTCTCTCTCGAGCAATCGCCAGTAGCACTCCTTAATTCCCCTCTTCTCCTCTCTTTTTTTTTAGTCGAACCCCGTGGCCATATATATAGGAACACTTTGCAAAACTTAATCCGGCACCAGGAATGGCGCGCCGGGGAAGGGCCCTTCACAACCTCTCACGCGCCGAAATAGGAGGCTCTCGAAGCTGTTGTGCCCCTTAGGCAGAAGCATATGCTATTTTATTTTGATGATAGCAACACAGTGAGAGTATCACAGTGAGCCAGTCATTGTGTTTAGCATACATTGCATTTGTTCATTTGTTCACTACTATATGCATTTGTTCATTTGTATGCATCACTCCTTTGGCAAGTCTATACATGGTGCATTCATGCATATAAAGTCTATAAACTCCATTGCATTGTAGCATGCACACACACAAGTCTATACATTGCTGCATTCCAAGTCTGTACATTGCAGCTATGTGTGTGCATTATTTAACATGTTTGTACATTGTTGCTATGGCTGTGCATCGTTTGCATACTGCACACATGACACATAGCAAGTCTGCACATGACACACAAAGTCTGTTTTGCACACATGCACTCAAGTCTACACATCATGCATTTAGGCTTAAGTGTTAAGCACACGAAGTCCGTACAGCAGTTGCCTTCATGCCTAGCAAGTCTGTACAGCGGTTGCCTTCTTGCCTAGAAAGTCTGTACATCGTGTGTTGCTGAATGTCTGCACACTGTCTCACTTAGCGACTCATGCTAAGTTTATACATCCGTTTGCACAACACATAAAGTTTATACATTTATTGCCTGCTCATGCATCACTCCTTTGGCAAGTCCATACATCGTGAAAGTCTATACATTCCTCATTGCCTTGCTTCATGCACTAAGTCTGTACATCGGCAAGTCTGTACATCGGACCAAGCCTTTGTGCATTAGCGTACATCGGCAAGTCTGTACATCGGCAAGTCCATACATTGCCTTGCTTCATGCAGCTGAACTGAGCAAGTCTATACATTCCTCATCTTTACCTACGCTCAGTTCCACCAAGTCTGCACATTCCTTACAGCAAGTCTATACATTCGTTGTACATAGTCCATGAGCAAGTCTATACATTCGTTGTGCATAGTCCATGCATTCACTTCAAGTCTGCACATTCTTCTGTTATGTCCATGCATTATCTTAGCAAGTCTGTACTTTGATTCAAAGTCTGTACATTGAGCGTCTCATGTTGCGTCTCATGCAAAGTCTGTACATTGAGCATCTCAGGTTGCGTCTCATGCAAAGTATGTACATTGAGCGTCTCATGTTGCGTCTCATGCAAAGTCTGTACATCGGGCGTCTCATGCAAAGTCTGTACATCGGACAAGTCAGTGCACTCAAACACTTGCTCGATGCATTGCATTCTGAGCATCTCATGTTGCGTCTCATGCAAATTCTGTACACTATCATGGTTGCTTTGATGACGTAGCAAGTCTGTACACTCAAGAGCACCTGTGTGTTTTGATGACATTTAAAGTCTATACATCACTGCATACACTGCATCGGTGAACTGCATACACTGCATAAAGTCTATACATTGGATATGTCCATGGATTCATTCGTTGTGCATACTTTGTTTCGTTGCAGTCTGTGCATAGCTGCATCATTAAGTCCGTGTATCCATTTCTAGTGTACATACTTGCTTAATGCATTCCGCATTACACACTCAGTTTATGCATTGTGCTCTCATGTTTCAACACTAGGCATTGCAAAGTCTATACATTGCTGTCGCATTGCAAAGTCTACACACTGCATTGCACACTACTAAGTATGTATAGGGTTTTACTATCTTAAACTGATATTCCCTTCGACTGACTGACAGGTACTTATGGTCGAGGAGATTAAGTAGGGCACGTCATCCAAGAATGGATAAAGTGCCAGGATCGTGACACGTGGAATGTAGCCCAGCCAGGATGCTGCCATGTGGTCGAAATTCCTCAGATCTGGAGGAACCTTCTGGGCGAGAAATGTGGAAGACGCACCTTCCTGCTACTGCTATATATATGAAGACTTCTTCATCAGGTGAAGGCGATAAAAAAAAAGCAGAGGAGAGCCTGCACGATCCAGTAAGAAGGAAAAGAGAAGCAGAAGAAGAAAGAGTGTGAAGAGAAAGAGAGAAGAAACAGAAGAGAAAGAAAAAGAAAGAGAGACAGTGAGATCGAGAAAAGAAGATAGCAGTATGAAGATTAGTCTTTACTGGACCGTGGATCAAATCCAGGCCAGTCAGCTCTGTTGAGAGCCACATTGTGTTTCATCGCATACAGCTTTCTGTTGCTGTTTGTTTCCTATTTTCTTGTTTCATCTTTTACCTTTCTTCAAGCTGTTAGTCAGCGGTTGCAGTGGAGGATTCCACTGGACAGGTCAAGCTGTAATTCCTCAGCGGGCGAGACTTGGTCTCGGACAGCAAGCTGTGTTGCTCAGCGGGCAGAGGATGATTCCTCTGGATGGGTTAAGCTGTAGTCCCCAGCGGTTGTAGGCAAGCGGTGATGCCCAGCGGTTCAAGTTGTGAGTCAGCAGTAATCCACACTCAGGTTGAGTGTGGGGTGGATGTAGGTCTGGAGGACCAAACCACCTAAAAATCTCTTGTGTACGGTGTGGTTTGATCTCATTGTGTGTTTGACGCTAGATGAATGCATAGGGGCAATATGGCTTGATTGCACACCGTGTGTTTGACTGTGGTATTGAGTGTCCTTTGATATTGTTATTCCGCAATTGCTCATTGTCCTTCTGAAGAAGGAGAGATTTAATTAGCTCTTCAGGTTATCTAGTTTTTGTCTAGTTAGCAAACTAGATTTTTAATTGGGCGAAATTTTTTTTGGGAGATTCATTCACCCCCCTCTGAATCCACCGCAACGAACCAAACACTTGGTATCAGAGCGGGTGTCTGCACAGAGGGTCCAACGACCTGCAGATCCGATCTTGCTGTATTCTGTGCTTTTTTCACTTCTAGTACATTTCTTGTCAATTGTTCTGTGCGCTGAATCTGTTTGTCATCTGTCCAAATGGCTCGTCCTCCGGTTTATGATGGTTCTAACCTCAATAGTTGGCTAGGAGGCCTATGTGTGTACGTAGACTCCATTTATCCCAAACAATGGAGTCTACTATCTAAAGGCCCACATCAATTACCTCATGATGAGACCAAGTGGTCTAGAGAGGACAGAATAAAGAACCGTGACAATGTCATAATTCGTAATATCTTGAGAGCTACGATTAATATTGATATATATCCTTTTGCTCTCAGGTGCACTTCTGAAAAGGAGATATATGACAGAGTCATTTCTGCTCATAACGAACATGAGGATAGCTGCATGATGGCAAACCAGGGAAATGATGATGAGGAAGCCTCATCCAAGGTAAATTCTGAATCTGAATCCGAAGAAATCTTGATTGATGAATTATGGAATATAAATGAGGAACTTTCTAAAAGATGTGAAAAATTAAAATCTGAGAATAAAAGGTTGAAAAAGAAATGTGATCAGATAAATTTGAAAGCTCCCTGTGAAAATTGTTCAAACTTGAAAGAATCTTTTGATGCATGTTTGATGGATGTTTGCAAACATAAGGAGCTGAATAATTTAATGAAAATTGAAAATGATGAACTTACTGCCAAGATTTCTGAACTAGAAGATAAGCTGAATTCATTAGTAAATGATCAAATCCTAACTAATGAACAGGTTCAGAATGAGCAAATAAGAAAGGAGAATGAAGAGCTGAAGTTTCTAAATACTGAAATGTCTGAGAGACTCTTAATGCTAGAAAAAGGGAAGAGTTCTTTTGAAAATGAGTGTGAGAGAGTAAGTACATTAATAGAAGAGATTGATAGCTGCAAAGCTATTAATGTAATACTCAATGAAAAGATCACAAACTCTGAAATGATCATTTCTTCTCTCAAAAATGAAATCACTGAACTGAACAAATCTCTATATGAGTCTTTTAAGAATATAGAAAATCTGAAGGCTACATCTAAGAAGAAAGTCTCTGATGGAGGCACTAAGCAGGAAGAGAGAAAAAGACTGTACACAACCTTTGTGCGTAGCTCTGAGTTAGCTAGCACTTCAGCTTCTTCTTCAAATATGCTTGCTAATCAAGAGAATAAGAAAATAAAACAGAAAAGGAAAATATTGACAAAGAATGATAACAATCAGCATGCTAAGAAAGTTCAGGCCAACAAATCTATTGTCAAGAATATCAAATGTTTTTACTGTGGAAAGTTTGGCCATGAGATGGCTGATTGTTTTATCATGAAGAAGGATGAATTGAAATCTGATAGAATTCATGCTAGGAATTCTAATATGAAGAAACCCTCTTTTGTTCAAACCAAAAGGCCTCGATGCTTTTATTCTCATAAAGTAGGTCATCTCATGCGTGAATGTAGGCTAAGGGAAATAGATGACCTGTCTGCTGTTGGAATGCATGATAAACTATTCCATGCTAAAAATCATGCATCTCATAAAAAGAAGCTTCAATATTTTCTGATGTGACACGACCTCGGACCTAATGCAAGCAAGCACAATCGCATTCAAAACGGGCCAAATTGGGCCACCGCTCTATCGTCACTCACCCAAGCCCGGGGTGACTTGGCAATGCCAAGGGGAGGATGTGGGGTTGGGCCCTTGCTGGTAGAGGGCCAGCAAGGCCAAGAATGATTCCCAATGGGTATGGGTACCCAAATCAAGGGGGCCGACAAAGTGCCAACGGCAACGGTTGCACTCTTCCCACGGTGATCACTCAAGACAACGGGGCTTGAGGATCGGGCTCTCACTCACATAACCAGCGGAATTAAGAACCAATATTGAAAGACAAGCACTAAGTGGAGTGAAGTTTTGAGCACTTACTCGACCGGTTTGAAGAAACCGGTCCCGGTCGGAGACGAGGGCGAGCGGGGAGGCGAGTGGATCCCCACACGTCGCGGCGGTGTCGCTTGACCTGCCCAAACAAAGTACACCACTACACCTCTCGCAGGAGGGGGAACTTGGGGTGGGGGTTAATGATATTACATCAATACTACCTCCACGCAGGGAGGGGCCTTCAGCCGGCCAAGCGGGGTGGGGAAACCAAAGCAAAGAACGAGGAACAAGGGTGGACGCCGAATCTGCCTGCTGTCTGTGAACCAGGATAGAGGGTCGGTGTTGCTGTTGTAGATCTTTCTCAAGAATTTTGCTGATGGCGACACCAGCGGCGAAATCTTCATAACAGGAAGGGGAATGCCTCAGAATTTTTGTAATTTCTTCTGGAGTCACTGCAGGTCGGGGCAGAAGCTTGAACAGGGCCTCTATTTCTCAGACTAGCAAGGGCAGGTCACCAACAGTAGGATGCAGAGGCTGTCCTGGCCGCTCCCGAACTCCAAATTTGATGCCGTCAGCGCCGTTAGAACCGTGGGTGAGTTCTCTTTGCAAAAAAAGAAATAGGGATGCCATAAGAGAATGGAGACGATCTGTGGAGCCAGAAGAGTGAGGAGGTGTCGATGCAGATTGGGGAAGGCAGAGCCGCGCGATCGTGGAAGAAAATTGGTAACTTCTGTTCCTGGATGCTGAATGGGCTTCTGCTTCTTGATTCTGAAAGTAGATAGGCCGATGAAGAACTTTGAAGAAGTACTTGAGGACTGATTCCATCGGGGCTGGTCGTGACAGAGCTTCTAAGCCGGCTCAGGTCCTCAGCCGAGGCAGAACCGCGCAGCTGTGGGAGAATGGACCTCCTGGACGACTCAGAGATCGGAAGAAGACGAAACCACTTCGGTTGCAAAGGCGACTAGCAGACGCTTCCGACGATGGCTCTTGGGTCTTCAGACTCGTTCGGAGGAGGTCTTGGTGGCCGCTGCAAGTTGCTGGTCTGCTGTAGATCTTCAGTTGAGAGCTGTAGGTTGATGATGATGGGGGGGAATGGGGTATATGGGAGGGGAAATGGGGGTGGATGAGTGTGGGGAAAGCCCGGGCTGTGAGGGGGTCTAGGAGGGGGTGTTCTAAGGTGGGGGAAGGGAAGAATGGGGTCTGGAAGGGGGTCTAACAGGTGGTGGGAGGAGGAGCTACGAATTTGGGAAGGTGGGTGAGAGGAGAAGGTGAGGGGGGGCACAAGTGAGTGGAGGGAAGGGTGGATTTCAAATTTGAAATGGCATTGGAAGTTGTGGGGTTGTGTGGGGAAGGGGTTGATTGTGTTGGAATGGGGAAAGTGGTGTTGGAATGGTGAGGGATCTCCTTGGGACAAGGGGGGTGGAGTAATGGAGGCCATGGGGAAGTGGAGGGCTTTAATGATGGTAGGTGGGGGTTGAGGTGGTTGGGAAGGGAGGAGAGAGAAGAAAATTCGAAATTGGGTGATGAGGAGAGAGAAAGTGGAGTGAAAAAGAGGGATTAAGAGAGGGAAGGGTGGGGAATCTCTCCCCTAGGGTTTCTCACCCAAAAAATGTTGGAATCACTCCACTAAACTAAGCTTTGGACTCTCAAATGGCATTTTTTTCATTGATTGATTCATTACCTCCAAATGAAGGAAATGGGGCCCTATATATAGGAAACCCACATTTTACAATAAGACCCTGACAAAAGACTCATTGACAAATAACCGAAGGGGTAGGGGAGCTCATTAGGCCAAGCCCGAAGAAATGGGCCCAATTAGCACATTACACACTCTAATGACACTCAAACATAGGAAAATAAATGCAAGACCTAGGGACATGAATACAAATTACATCAAATGACTCAAGTAAAATTACAAAGGACTCAAAATTAAATGACTAAACCATGCCGGATGCAACCGGGGCGAGGAGACGAGCTGTGAAGGTGGGCATGGGAGGTGATGTTCCCATCATTTTCATTGTGGCAAATTAGGCCATAGGGCAAAAGATTGCTGACATGTTCAGGGAAAGAAATTTAATTCTGAAATTGTCAAATTCCCTACAAATAGAAATGCTGAAAGAAACAAATCTATTTTTAAAGAAAAATCCATTGCATGTTTCAAATGTGGAAAATCTGGCCACAAGGCTGCAACATGTTGGGTGGCAGAATATCAAAACCAGACTGGTTTTGGTAAACATAATTTTAATTTTGTTAACAAAAAGTTTCATGCATATGCATTTAGAACTTCTGCTCATACGAATGTGCACAAAATAAATTTCAGAACTGCTGCATCATGCCACTACTGTGATCAGATAGGTCATTCAATGAATGATTGCCATGTGATGACCTTCATGCACAGAAATTGGCTACCATACCTGCTAGATATGTCACTGTCATGTCAGGACCCAAGACATCTTGGGTGCCTATTTGTGTAAAATAGTTTGCTAACTTGCAGGTGTGCCTTGGTGGGAGAAATAAAAGGGGTTGAATTAACCAAGGCACTCAAGAATGAAAACCCCATGATTGCACCATTCAGGTCAGTTCCAAAACTCTCATTTTAAATCTCATCATCTGAAATTGTTGATTTGGTTGTTTAATCTATGATGTCTTCTTCTTGTCTAGCTGATTAGTCTGCATTCCAAACTCAGCTACTGAATTTAATTCTGCACAAATCTGATGCTATTCTCTTTGCCAATTTTTGCACTGTGTACATAAGATGCTAGATGCACTGCACAATCATTTTTGTAGTTGATGCATACTTTGCACTGAGTTTGAATGATCCAGTTAATGCATATAGTCAATGCATGTGTCTAATGTCTGCAGATATCATTTGCATGACTATCAAGGAAGTCTTTCAATGCATATAGTACTGTTTTGCACTGCATCTCTTTGCATAACCTTGGTATATTAAATGGTAAGTTACTAAAAGGTAAGAAAATCTGCTTGGAGGTTCTTACTATGTGTGAGATGGTCCTTGAGACCAGGTTCTCCGCCAAGTACCAAGGGTCAAGTCTTCATATAGAGCAGTGTATTGCATATCATTAAATTTGAAAAATCTGAAAAAGGATAAAATGTTCATGACTTGGGTGCATAAACTTGAAATGATTGCATACTTGCTTTATGTACCATTGTTGCATAGTCTGCATTTAATTAGTTGAAAGCATTGCATAGCATAATTGTTGCATCTTGGTGTCAGGGGAGCTGAGAGTTTAGTTCAGTACATTGAATCTTTTTCACTCCTCTTAGTCCCCACTCAATTCATTCATATTCTTTGACATCAGATGCTCTTGGATCTTAATGCATATTGCTATCATTTTCCTATCACTTTCAAGGAACAACAGTATTGCTTCTGGTTTAGTACATTGAGCTGTGGTTACTGCAATTGTCCATTTATAAGAATCACACTTGTAAATTGAAAGGAACCAAATGTTTAACTTTTATAAATTGAAGAGTTAAGTGTCTGCACTTCAGAACTTGAGATAAAAGAAAACCTTTATAGCTCTTAATCTCTGTCTCATGGTTAGAATAGAAAAAGTTTTTTTTAATGCCTGAATGTGTTAAACTGAAAATGTTTTGAAAAGGTGAATAAGAGTGTGTACTATTTTTAAACAATCACTCTAAAAGAAATCAGGGCAGCAATAAATAAGATCATCAATGTAAAGGGCTGAACACAGTGATAGAACAATGGCTGAATTACACTGAGAAACTGTGATCTCCTCCAAAGAAGCAGGAGAATTCATAAGTCATGAAGTGCTTCAGACCACCTCTATTCATAGGGTCAAATCTATAGGGGGAGTCTTCACAAAGTAACTAGGGGTACTGGCCTCTGATCAAGGTGTACCCTTAATGTCAAAGGTGAAAATTGTTCCTTGTAGGTCATGATCTGAAATAGATCTAGTAGTTTATGCCTAGTAACTGGGGGTACCTGCCTCTGATCAAGGTGTACACCTAATGTCAACGGCATAAATGCCACTGGTCTATTCACTTAGCTCAGTTTCTGAAAAATTAAAAAAGTGAAAAATAAACTGCTGTAACCCTTTGAAATCAAAAGTCATTGAGTGAAAATTATTTTTTAATACATATTCAAGTTGCCTTTCTTGAACTTCCATGTTTAATCACAAAGGGTATTGTTTCTGACTTATTTATTAAAACCATGTGCCCTAGATTCATTGCTATAAATGGAGTCCATAACTCTTTTTCAGTGGTCAGCTGCTTTACTCTATGTTTATCACTGTTAAACCTGAATTTTTTTAAAACTGTATATTGCTGATTCTTATGCTTTAACAGTTGTTTATAATCATGCTCACCTTCTGAACCAATGCTTCAGCTGTTGTGTAGTGACCCCTTCTTTATTCATGTTCCTTCCCTCCTACCTTCTCTACCTTTTGATTATCTGTTTCATCCATCCATATTCCTTCTCAACGGGGGAGAAATAATTCAGGGGGAGCTATTCATTCAGGGGGAGTTTGAGCCGTTCTAAGGGAAATCTGCAATGTATTCTGCATGTTGCACTCATGTGTTTCCTTCTTTTTGATTATGTCAAAGGGGGAGAAAATTTGGATGGTGACTCATTGTCACTTTGTTGCCATCATCAAAAAGGGGGAGAATGTTGTGCCCCTTAGGCACAAGCATATGCTATTTTATTTTGATGATAGCAACACAGTGAGAGTATCACAGTGAGCCAGTCATTGTATTTAGCATACATTGCATTTGTTCATTTGTTCACTACTATATGCATTTGTTCATTTGTATGCATCACTCCTTTGGCAAGTCTATACATGGTGCATTCATGCATATAAAGTACATACACTCCATTACATTGTAGCATGCACACACACAATTCTATACATTGCTGCATTCCAAGTCTGTACATTGCAGCTATGTGTGTGCATTATTTACAATGTCTGTACATTGCTGCTATGGCTATGCATCATTTGCATACTGCACACATGACACATAGCAAGTCTGCACATTACACACAAAGTCTGTTTTGCACATATGCACTCAAGTCTACACATCATGCATTCAGGCTTAAGTGTTAAGCACACGGAAGTCTGTACAGCGGTTGCCTTCATGCCTAGCAAGTCTGTACAGCGGTTGCCTTCTTGCCTAGAAAGTCTGTACATCGTGTGTTGCTGAATGTCTGCACACTGTCTCACTTAGTGTCTCATGCTAAGTTTATACATCCGTTTGCACAACACATAAAGTTTATACATTGATTGCCTGCTCATGCATCACTCCTTTGGCAAGTCCATACATCGTGAAAGTCTATACATTCCTCATTGCCTTGCTTCATGCACTAAGTCTGTACATCGGACCAAGCCTTTGTGCATTAGCGTACATCGGCAAGTCTGTACATCGAAAGTCCATACATTGCCTTGCTTCATGCAGCTGAACTGAGCAAGTCTATACATTCCTCATCTTTACCTACGCTCAGTTCCACCAAGTCTGCACATTCCTTACAGCAAGTCTATACATTCGTTGTGCATAGTCCATGAGCAAGTCTATACATTCGTTGTGCATAGTCCATGCATTCACTTCAAGTCTGCACATTCTTCTGTTATGTCCATGCATTATCTTAGCAAGTCTGTACTTTGATTCAAAGTCTGTACATTGAGCGTCTCATGTAAAGTCTGTACATTGAGCGTCTCAGGTTGCGTCTCATGCAAAGTCTGTACATTGAGCGTCTCATGTTGCGTCTCATGCAAAGTCTGTACATCGGGTGTCTCATGCAAAGTCTGTACATCGGGAAAGTCGGTGCACTCAAACACTTGCTCGATTCATTGCATTCTGAGCGTCTCATGTTGCGTCTCATGCAAGGTCTGTACACTGTCATGGTTGCTTTGATGACGTAGCAAGTGTATACACTCATGAGCACCTGTGTGTTTTGATGACATTTAAAGTCTATACATCACTGCATACACTGCATCGGTGAACTACATACACTGCATCAAGTCTATACATTGGATATGTCCATGCATTCATTCGTTGTGCATACTTTGTTTCGTTGCAGTCTGTGCATAGTTGCATCATTAACTGCGTGTATCCATTTCTAGTGTACATACTTGCTTAATGCATTCTGCATTACACACTCAGTTTATGCATTGTGCTCTCATGTTTCAACACTAGGCATTGCAAAGTCTATACATTGCTGTCGCATTGCAAAGTCTACACATTACAAAGTCTACACACTGCATTGCACACTACTAAGTATGTACAGGGTTTTACTGTCTTAAACTGATATTCCCTTCGACTGACTGACATGTACTTATGCTCGAGGAGATTAAGAAGGGCACGTGATCCAAGAATGGATAAAGTGCCAGGATCGTGACACATGGAATGTAGCCCAGCCAGGATGCTGCCATGTGATCGAAATTCCTCAGATCTGGAGGAACCTTCTGGGTGGGAAATGTGGAAGACACACCTTCCTACTACTGCTATATATATGAAGGCTTCTTCATTAGGTGAAGGCAATCGAAAAAAAGCAGAGGAGAGCCTGCACGATCCAGTAAGAAGGAAAAGAGAAGCAGAAGAAGAAAGAGTGTGAAGAGAAAGAGAGAAGAAGCAGAAGAGAAAGAAAAAGAAAGAGAGATAGTGAGATCGAGAAAAGAAGATAGCAGTCTGAAGATTAATCTTTACTGGACCGTGGATCAAATCCAGGCCAGTTAGCTCTGTTGAGAGCCACATTGTGTTTCATCGCATACAGCTTTCTGTTGCTGTTTGTTTCCTATTTTCTTGTTTCATCTTTTACCTTTCTTCAAGCTGTTAGTCAATGGTTGCAGTGGAGGATTCCACTGGACATGTCAAGCTGTAATTCCTCAGCGGGCGAGACTTGGCCTCGGATATCAAGCTGTGTTGCTCAGCGGGCAGAGGAGGATTCCTCTGGACGGGTTAAGCTGTAGTCCCCAGCGGTTGTAGGCAAGCTATGATGCCCAACGGTTCAAGCTGTGAGTCAGCAGTAATCCACACTCAGGTTGAGTGTGGGGTGGATGTAGGTCTGGAGGACCGAACCACCTAAAAATCTCTTGTGTACGGTGTGGTTTGATCTCATTGTGTGTTTGACACTAGATGAATGCATAGGGGCGATATGGCTTGATTGCACACCGTGTGTTTGACTGTGGTATTGAGTGTCCTTTGATATTGTTATTCCGTAATTTCTCATTGTCCTTCTGAAGAAGGAGAGATTTAATTAGCTCTTCAGGTTATCTAGTTTTTGTCTAGTTAGCAAACTAGATTTTTAATTGGGCAAATTTTTTTTTGGGGAGATTAATTCACCCCCCTCTGAATCCACCACATCGAACCAAATAGAAGCTTTTAGGCGCGCCAGTTTTGAGGGCGTCGGGTAAGGGGGGTGTGCAGGTGAAGGGCAGATCGTGTTGACATCTCCCGCTTGCCGTGGGTTAGCTGGTGAGTCCGGGGATGGTTCCAGAAGTCGCCGTGACCGTTCATCTTGCCGTCGTTCTTTGAAACCTTGGCGGGAAGCCTTGTCGAAGCTCTCAGGATGACGTAAGGCCTTTCTCGAAACCTCGAGTATCTTTAATTTGAACATGTGGGTTTTTCGCTGACACGGCTTTCGACGCTATGATTCGTGCTGCTAGCTCGGCCTGGCTTGTGTTCAAAGCTTCTCAGAGGGTGGAATAACACCCGAGATAGTTACGCCTTGACTGGGCGATCATTCGGCCATTAACGGACCCAACTTGGCGAGAAGCCGTACCCACGTCGGGCAATCGGGATCTTCTACCGACAGAGCCTTCGGTCTTCCATTCTAAAGAGCCAAGGGAGTTCTTTCGTCTCAGGAGAGTCTTTCATGAGGTGGCGGGCCACCGGGTAGACCGTTGTCCTTGGCCGGACAACGGGTGTAGGGTATGCGGCATGACGGAGTCGATGCCAGTTCATTGGGTAGGCTTGGTCGCACTGAGGGGGCTATTTATAGACTCCATACTTTTCCTAGGACCAAAGTGACCCTAACAAACCCACAATTGACCAGCCTGTCCCAAGGGGGGGCGCCCCTGGGCCTAGCCCAATGAATTGGGCCCATAAACCTATCTAATCAACATAATGACTGAGAACTTAGGTAATTGACCCTTAAACCTAGGTACCTGACTCAAATAAAGGGAAAATTACATAATTATGATTCAAAGAAAATATAAAAATCACATGACTAGACTCAGAAAAATACGACGAACATAATGGCGTAGGCCGACGAATAATCTGAGCCTCGAAAAAATGTGGAGGGGCAGGGGATGCCCCCATCATACCCCCGGGGTGGGGAAAACTCGACCCCGTCGAGTATGGGTCCACCGGGGAAGTGGCACACCAAATGTAGCTCCGGGCCAGCCATGATCTCCAAACTCAACCCCGCATCCATAGCTGGGGGACGGCGCTTCAGCTTCTCAAGGTGGCACGGGCATACCCTCTTGCCAGCGATGATACCCTGCTTGCCTAGTATTACCTCCGTGTGCTCATGTCGGGCTCTCAGGCTGATATGAGGTGGCACTCCGAGGGTGTCTCTCTGAAAGATAGGCGTAGGCTTGAGGCACTCACTAGGATCCACCACGGTGCCCATATAGGGTGCCGAGTCTGTCATGTAGGAAATGGGGTGAATCCTAAAACCCATTAGTAAGTCCAACCCGTAAGTCGGTTTGCCAAAGCCACTTGAAACTTGGCAAGGTCAAAGTCCTCGTGCCCTCAAGTTGGAGGTGACCCAAAGGTAGAGCCACTCCAATGTCTCCATCGATAAGTTGCCTACTTGGAATTACAAGTGGCACTTGCGAGCCTTTGTCTGCTCTTTGTGAACCTCACCGCTCGTTGCGATTTGCTTACGTGTGTGCTCGTATCATGCATTATGATGCAGTGAGTGGGTGTGAAAGTGGATAGTGTGCAAAGGTGTACCGGGGCAACCATAAATTATCCTATCATGCTTTGATGTCATGTGGACCTTGATGAACATAGGTGGACCGGGGCAGCCACAAGTGGCCCTATCATGCATGGACTTTATAACAATGGTTGGAGGGCCGGGGCATCCGTAGGGGAATCTATTGTGCATGGGTATAGCAAATGCCGGGGGTCCTGGACATCTGTGCATGCTCCTAACATGCTTAAGACCCATGATGAATGAAGGTGGACCATTACATCCGAATATGGACCACTCATGCGTCCTACTTGACATGTGGGTGATATGAATGAATGAACCTAACATAGTGTTCATGCCAAGTGGTGTGGTAAGCCTAGACACTTTGATGTGACACTACCTTGGGGGTGGCAGCCACTCGACCGATGCCCTTGGACCTACAACCGCAAGCATGCAATTTTGATGGCAGACTCACCCACTTTGTGCACAATGGGGCCCATAGGCAACCCGGTGATGGTGGTGAGGGTCCGAGATGGGACCTCGCTGCTCCGAGGGTTGGCTATCCTAAGATTGAACCCCTAAGGGCCCTAGGATGCCCACTCTCGGGGGCGGCCAGCACGCCAAGGGCGTGGGGTAGAGTATCTCTCTCACAACTCACCCACGGTAGCACTCAATTGATGTAAATTTGGGACCGGGCACTCTCTCACCGTCCGACGGAGCTAAGAGGAAATACTAATTAAGCAAGATAAATCAGAAAAGAGAGGGGGGCAGGAGCTCACCTGATAAGCGTGAATACGCCGATCCCGGTCGGAGAAGATGACGAGCGGGGAGGCGCGGGCATGCACCCGAACGCCGCATCGGTGTAGCTTCGGATGGCGACCTGCTAATACATGCACTATGCCCCTTGCAAGGGGGTTGGACGAGGGGTGGGGGAGTATAATTTCAACCAAAATGTACCTCCACACAGGGAGGGGCGCTCAGCCGGCCAGGTGGGGAGGGGAAAAGCCGAGCTAGGAACTAATTGGAAGGCGGTTGCCGGTTCTGTCCGCTATCTGGAACAGGGGATGGGCAGTCGATGTCGGCACTGCTGCAGCCACTCTCAAACTCCGTTTGCTACAAAACCAGCGGCAAAACCTCTTGGGTTGGCCCAGGAGGGCGTCATATTTTTGGGAGGACTTCGGGTTGCCGGCGTTGGTCAGGGCAGGGCCGTGAGCAGGGTCTCTGTTCTCTGGTCCTGTCTACTTCAGCACCACTGCGGCAGGAAGACGAGGTCGCCACGGGTGCTCTTGGGCTCTGATTCAGGTGTGCATGGAGTCGCTGGATTCGTTGTCAAGCCCTCTTCGAAATGAGACCTACAGTGATGGCGGAGGAGGTCAGAGTAGATAGAAACATCCCAAACAGTGATCGGGTGTCTGTTTAGTCCCAGAGTGGACAGAACAGCGCACCTGAGGGAGAAAATTAAGAAATTGCTGCTCTGGATGCCGAACATGGTGCTGCTTCTTGGTAATGGAAGAAGACTTATCGTAGAGCTTTCTCAGCCATGTGGCGTTTGAAGAAGAACAGGAATGTGGCCGTGGGAGCTTCTGGAAGTTGCTTCAGGTTGCTGACTGGATCTATCCTGTGCAGTCAGAGAAGAATGGCTCTCCCTGGCAGTGACGAACTCAGACGGGGACGAGACCACCACCGTTGCAAAGCTGACAAGAAGACAAATCCAACGGTATACGATATGCCTCAAGGAGCTTCATGGTGACATCGTGGGAGCCTCTGCAAGTCGATAAAACACTATGGCCTGTGAGCTGGAACATGCTGGTTGAAGATGATAGGTGGGAAATGGGGTAGATGAGAGGGGAAATGGAGTGGATGGGTGTGGGGGTGACCCCAGGCTGTGAGGGGGTCTGGGAGGGGGAAAACCAAGGTGAGGAAGGGGGAGAATGGGGGTTAGATGGGGGTCTAGCAGGTGGTGGGAGGGAGAGCTGTGAATTTGGTGTTGGGAGGGAAAGGGAGAGGGAGATCTCTCTCCCTTGGGGAGTCTAGGGCATGGGGAGGAGAGAGTGGAGGGAAAATATTCAAATGTCCCTTGGGAGCTGCAGGATTGTGTGGGGAATAGGGTACATTGTGTTGGGGAGAGGGAGTGATGGGGGCATCCCTTGCCCCTCCACTTTTTTTCGAAGCTCAAATGGATCGACGGCATGCGTCATTATGTTCTTCACATTTTTTTGAGTCTATCCATGTAATTTTCATATTTTCTTTGAGTCATAAACTATGTAATTTTCCCTTTATTTGAGTCATGTACCTAGGTTAGTGGGTTATCTACCTAAGTCTATGAGTCATTAGGTTGGTTTGAGTAGCCAAATGCGCCCAAAAGATGGGCCAGGCCCATGGGCACCCCCCACCTGGATAGGCTAGTCATTAGTTAGTTTGTCAAGGTCATTGTAGTCTATGAAATTGTCTGAGCCTATAAATAGGCCCCCACTCCTCTCATATGTAACAACCTTTTATGATCAATTTAAATCAAGTGAGTTTTAGTGTCTTATTGGAGTGGATTCTCCAAATCTCTCTCTCTCTCTCTAAGGGGTGGATTCCCCTCTCTCTTTCTCTCTCTCTCTCTCCAAGAGGAGGGGGTGCCCCTTTCTCTCTCCTCCACATCATCAACCCTTCCTCTCCCCTCATTACTCATCCTCTCAACTACCCAACCCTCATTACTCCACCCCTAGTCCCAAGAGACCCTCCACCAATCCATACTCCACCACCCAACCACCAACTACCCAATCCCCTTCCCTAAACACCCTCTCATCTCCCAAGGGAGAATTCCCCACTTCCCAAGCACCCCTTCCCTTCCCCAACACAACCATTCCCATCCCCAAAGCCCCATTAACCACCCCATTAGTCAATTTTCAAACCTTGGGAGAGAACTCTCCTTCCCTCTCCCCCACCCATCCCAAATTCGCAGCTCCTCCTCCCACCACCTGTTAGACCCCCTTCCAGACCCCATTCTTCCCCTCCCACACCTTGGAACACCCCCTCCTAGACCCCCTCACAGCCAGGGTTCTCCCTACACTCATCCACCCCCATTTCCCCTCCCATATACCCCATTTCGCCCCATCATCTTCAACCTACAGTTCTCAGTTCGCAGGCAGCAGAGGAGCGCCCAGTTGCAGAGGCTGCCACGTCTTCACCTGGAAGCTTCAGAGGGCATACTATATACCGCTGGAATCTTCGTCCAGTCTACTTCGCAACGGCGGTGGTCCCATCCCTTTCTGAGCTTGTGGTCGCACAGGGGAGCCGTTCTTCTCCGACTACGCAAGACAGATCCAATCAGCAACTTGAAGCCACTTCCAGAAGTTCTCACGGTCACATCCCTCCGCTTCTTGAAGCGCCAGTTGGACAAGAGCTTCTACAACAAGTTACCTTCAATATCCAAGAAGCGACGCCTCGATCGACCTCCGGAGTGGCACTTTCTCAATTTTCTCCCTCAGGTGTGCTGCTCTGTCCACTCCGGGATTGAACAGACACCTGTTCACTGATCGGGCTGCTCAGGTCTACTCCAATGACTTCTGACTTTCCCGTGGGTCACGTTTCGAAGGAGACTTGACAACGAATCCGTCGACTCCTTCCCCGCCTAATTCTGAGCTCTGAAGCGTCCATGGAGTCTTCATCTCCTTGCTGTTGTGTTCCTGAAGCAGACAGAGTCAGAGTTCTGCCTTCCTATTCGTGCCTCTGCCCCAACCAGCACCGACTTGCTGAAATTCTAAAAAAAATTGGATGACTTCCTGGGTCTCCTATGAAGATTTTCCAGCTGGTCTCATCACCAACAAAATTTGGGAGCAGCCGCAGCGGCATCATCTTCGACTGCCTGTCCCCTGTTCCAGAGGGTGTGCAGAACCATCGGTGTTCTGTCAATTAGTTCCTAGGTCGGTTCTCCCCTTCCCTAGCTTGGCCGGCTGAAGGCCCCTCCCTGCGTGGAGGTAATTTTGACTGTAATAACTTAACCGCCACGCCGAGATCCCCCCCTTGCAAGGGGTGTAGTTCATGTAATAATTCAAGTCGCAGGTTTGAAGCTTCATCGACGCAACGTGCGGGTGCATACCCTCGCCTCCCCGCTCGCCCCCGTCTCCGGCCGGGGTCGGCGTCTTCACGCCGACTAGGTGAGCATCGGTCCCCCTCTTGGCTGGTTTAAATTCCTTATTAGCATAGTATTATCGTTATTGCTTCGTCGGACGGAGAGTGAGAGCTCGGCCCATAATTGCCAATGATGTGAGTGATCACCGCGGGCGAGTTGTGAGTGTTCCCCTACATCCCACACCCTTGGTGTGCTAGCCGCCCATGAGTTGGGCATCTCTGACCCATTTTGGGTTCTCCTCAAGCTAGCCAACCATTGGAGCATCAAGGTCCCGCCTCAGACCCTCTCCATCATCGCCGAGTCACCTACGGGCACTAGTGTGCGCCACGCGAGTGAGTTCGCTAGAGTAAGTCCGCCGCTCAAAGATACTTGCTTGCAATTGTAGGTCCAAGGGCATTCGGTCTTGTGACTATCACCCCAAGGTGGTGTCACATCAAGTGGTATTAGAGCAAGTTCATAACTTGTCTCTATCAAGTTGGTCCTAGGGCGTGTTTCTGCATTTAGAGTCCTCGGTTGCATCTCTTTTGTCCACTAGCATGGCCACCTCTTACCGACCTTACCCATCGGTCCTCTCTATGAGTCCAAACCCCCAAGGGATGCCTACCACTAATACACATGACCTTCCTGGCCATGTCAACTACCTCATGAAGGCCTTGACCTGTGCTAATGAGTGGCTTGATAACCTATCGGGTCGACTCGACCAACTAGGAGAAAATGGGCCCGCCCCAAGGGCGGATTATAGTAGGGCTCTCCCCCACCTCCCATCTTTGATGGAACTCATCCTATTGACTATTTAGATTGGGAAGTCTCAATGGACCATTACTTCACTTGGTATCCCATGTCCGAGGATGAGAAAGTCCAATGTGCCAAATCACAACTTACCAAACGGGCTCAAACCTATTGGCTACAAATTGTCGGGCTAAGGATAATTAGAAGGGAAGATCCCATAACCACTTGGGGAAACATGAAGGAACAACTTAGGGCTAGATATGTGTCCCCTTCTACTCGGATCACCAAAGCCCAAGGAGCACTTCAACTCCACCATCCCCACCCGGCCAACCCAAGACTCCAATTCCCCAATTCCCCACAATGCAACCAAAACCCAATTCCACAACCCACCTTACCCAAGGCCCTTTGGCCCCCACCTCCACCTCCACCCCTCACTTTACCCCTTCTTAAAAAGGAAAAGGTCCTATGGAGATAGAAGTGAGTGAAATAACCTCCGGTAAGTGCGAGCCGGAATGTTATAGGTGCCACCAATTGGGGCACATCGCCGGACAATGCCCCACGAGGAAGCATCTTCCCATACCCCTAGTGGTTGAAACCTCTCCCACCCCGGCCACCATTACCCCTCCATCGTCCCCCAACAAGGACACTCCTCCCAAGGACAATCTTCCCAAACCCCCTCAACCCACCCATCTTCCACTTCCTACCCCAACCCAACCCCAACCTAGACCTCCACTACTTCCCTTACCAATCCCAACCCAAGCCCATGCTTTTTCACCACCTCGGGTGCACCACACATCGACTATCACCAATTCCCTCGCATTAAACCTACCCACCCCATTATCATTAGAAGTTGAGACCCACACACCCACCCACACGGAAATGGATGCTAGTCCAGATCCGCAACCCACCATAAAGGAAATCCAAGAATCTCCACTTCCACCCACCTCTCCTAGTCCAGATCCTCAAGAGCCACACACCCTCACCGTGAATGAGTCCATACTCCAATGGCTCAAGCAAGGCCCTCCCGTCCCTAGTTCACCCCCACACCTCTCACCCATGGGACATCAATCCCAAATTGTGAACCTCCTCTCCTTTCACACCACGATCCAATCCTACTATGAGGTAGAGGGTTGGGATGATCTCCTCAAGGGTCTAGAGTGGCAATTAGACTTGACTTGTTTGTTGACTCTAGGGGCGGACCGACCCAAGAGCCTTGACCTCATCCACCCATGTACCGGGTCTATGACCTCGGTTTGTACTATTGGTTGCTACACTAGCGACCTCCTTTTCCTTCTCCCCATGGTGCAAGAGCCCATCCCGATCCACTCCCCTACCATTGTGATTCCTAGAACCTTGACCAACCAACCCACCCCATACACCGGCCCAACCATTTCACTAGAAGAGGATGATTCACCACCTTGTGAGGACCTTGAGGACATGGAGTATCTCTCTCTAGGTAACCCTTATCATGATCCCTTTGATCCCTTCCTATGGGAGTCTAGTTCCCCATGTGACCCACTCACCTTACTCACCACTCACCTTACCCTACCCCCACCCACCATGTTGGGCCAAACCCCTCCCTTCCTAGAATCGGGTTACACCATGGGAGCCTTGACCTTAGGCAACATACGCCTTGGGATTGATGAATTGCCCCACTCCATGATGCCCCCCTTCTTAGATCCCTTTGATCCATACGAGTGGAAGCTCAAGGGCCACCCCACACCCATGCACATGGAAGTCATCTCTAGGATAGGAATGCATGTGCCTAGGCATACCGCACCACTTGACATGATTCATAAGTCGGGTCCATTCATTCATATCACCCACATGTCAAGTAGGAAGCATGAGTGGTCCATATTCGGATGTAATGGTCCACCTTCATTCATCATGAGTCTTAAGCATATTAGGAGTATTCATGGATGTCCGGGTCCTCCGGTACTTATCACACCTACGCATGAGAGGGACATTTATGGATGCCCGGTCCTCCCAATTCCATCAAAGTCTCCATGGCATTTCTACATGATTGGTCTAAATATGGTTGTCCTGGCCCCCCTATGCATATCATACATTTCCCACTCACACCGCATCATAGTGCATGGCATATGCATCCAAGCAGGTATCAAGCAACAAGCGGTGAGATTCACAAGAAGCGGGAAAAAACTCATGAGTGCCACTTGGACTTCCAAGTTAGCAACTTGGCGATGATGACTTTGGAGTGGCTCTACCCTAGGGTCACCTCCAATTTGAGGGCACGAGGACTTGGACCTTCCCAAGTTCTGAGTAGCTTTGGCAAACTAGCTTATGGGTTGGACTTTCTAATGGGTTTTGGGATTCACCCCACTTCCCACGTGGCGGATCCGGCACCCTCTAAGGGCACCGCGGTGGATCTTAGTGAGTGCCTTGAGCTTACACCTATCCTTGTGAGAGACACCCTCGGAGTGCCACCACAATTAGCCTGAGAGCCCGACGTGAGCACACGGCGGCAATACTAGGCAAGCAAGATCTCATTGCCAGCATGAGGGTGTGTCCGAGCCACTTTGAAAAGTTGAAGCACCATTCCCCGGCTATGGACGCGGGTTGAGTTCGGAGATCGTGGCTCGCCTGGAGCTACATTGGTGTACCTCTTCCCCGGTGGACCCATACTCGACGGGGTCGAGTTCTCCCCACCCCGGGGGTATGATGGGGGCATCCCTTGCCCCTCCACTTTTTTTCGAAGCTCAAATGGATCGATGGCATGCGTCATTATGTTCTTCACATTTTTCTGAGTCTATCCATGTAACTTTCATATTTTCTTTGAGTCATAAACTATGTAATTTTCCCTTTATTTGAGTCATGTACCTAGGTTAGTGGGTTATCTACCTAAGTCTATGAGTCATTAGGTTGGTTTGAGTAGCCAAATGGGCCCAAAAGATGGGCTTGGCCCATGGGCACCCCCACCTGGATAGGCTAGTCATTAGTTAGTTTGTCAAGGTCATTTTAATCCATGAAATTGTGTGAGCCTATAAATAGGCCCCCACTCCTCTCATATGTAACAACCTTTTATGATCAATTTAAATCAAGTGAGTTTTAGTGTCTTATTGGAGTGGATTCTCCAAATCTCTCTCTCTCTCTCTAAGGGGTGGATTCCCCTCTCTCTTTCTCTCTCTCTCTCCAAGAGGAAGGGGCGCCCCTTTCTCTCTCCTCCCCTCCCTCTCTCTCCTCCACATCATCAACCCTTCCTCTCCCCTCATTACTCATCCTCCCAACTACCCCAACCCTCATTACTCCACCCCTAGTCCCAAGAGACCCTCCACCAATCCATACTCCACCACCCAACCACCAACTACCCAATCCCCTTCCCTAAGCACCCTCTCATCTCCCAAGGGAGAATTCCCCACTTCCCAAGCACCCCTTCCCTTCCCCAACACAACCATTCCCATCCCCAAAGCCCCATTAACCACCCCATTAGTCAATTTTCAAACCTTGGGGAGAGAACTCTCCTTCCCTCTCCCCCACCTATCCCAAATTCGCTGCTCCTCCTCCCACCACCTGTTAGACCCCCTTCCAGACCCCATTCTTCCCCTCCTACACCTTGGAACACCCCCTCCTAGACCCCCTCACAGCCAGGGTTCTCCCCACACTCATCCACCCCCATTTCCCCTCCCATATATCCCATTTTCCCTCATCATCTTCAACCTACAGTTCTCAGTTCGCAGGCAACAGAGGAGCACCCAGTTGTAGAGGCTGCCACGTCTTCACCTGGAAGCTTCAGAGGGCACACCATATACCGGTGGAATCATCGTCCAGTCTACTTTGCAACGGCGGTGGTCCCATCCCTTTCTAAGCTCGTGGTCGCCCAGGGGAGTCGTTCTTCTCCGACTGCACAAGACAGATCCAATCAGCAACCTGAGGCCACTTCCAGAAGTTCTCACGGTACATCCCTCCGCTTCTTGAAGCGCCACTTGGCCGAGAGCTTTTACAACAAGTTACCTTCCATATCCAAGAAGGTAAGCCTCGATCGACCTCCGGAGTGGCACTTTCTCAATTTTCTCCCTTAGGTGTGCTGCTCTGTCCACTCCGGGACTGAACAGACACCTGTTCACTGATCGAGCTGCTCAGGTCTACTCCAACGACTTTTGGCATTCCCGTGGGTCACATTTCAAAGAAGACTCGACAACAAATCCGTCGATTCCAGCCCTGCCTAATTCCGAGCTCTGAAGCGTCCATGGAGTCTTCATCTTCCTGCTGTTGTGTTCCTGAAGCAGACAGAGTCAGAGTTCTGCCTCCCTGTTCGTGCCTCTGCCCGACCAGCACCAACTTGCTAAAATTCTGACAAAATTTGGACGACTTCCTGGGTCTCCTACGAAGATTTTCCAGCTGGTCTCATCACCAACAAAATTCGGGAGCAGCCGCAGCGGCATCATCTACGACTGCCTATCCCGTGTTCCAGAGGGTGGACAGAACCGTCGGCGTTCTATCAATTAGTTCCTAGGTCAGTTCTCCCCTTCCCTAGCTTGGCCGGCTGAAGGCCCCTCCCTGCGTGGAGGTAGTTTTGACTGTAATAACTTAACCCCCACCCCGAGATCCCCCCCCTTGCAAGGGGTGTAGTTCATGTAATAATTCAAGTCGCAGGTTTGAAGCTTCATCGACGCGGCGTGCGGGTGCATACCCTCGCCTCCCCGCTCGCCCCCGTCTCCGGCCGGGGTCGGCGTCTTCACGCCGACTAGGTGAGCCTCGGTCCCCCTCTTGGCTGGTTTAAATTCCTTGCTTAGCATAGTATTATCGTTATTGCTTCGTCGGACGGAGAGTGAGAGCTCGGCCCATAATTGCCATTGATGTGAGTGATCACTGCGGGCGAGTTGTGAGTGTTCCCCTACAACCCAAACCCTTGGTGTGCTAGCCGCCCGTGAGTTGGGCATCTCTGGCCCATTTTGGGTTCTCCCCAAGCTAGCCAACCATTGGAGCATCAAGGTCCCGCCTCGGACCCTCTCCATCATCGCCGAGTCGCCTACGGACACTAGTGTGCGCCACGCGAGTGAGTTCGCTAGAGTAAGTCCGCCGCTCAAAGATACTTGCTTGCAATTGTAGGTCCAAGGGCATTCGGTCTTGTGACTATCACCCCAAGGTGGTGTCACATCAGGGAGATTGTGTTGGGAGAGCAAAGATTCTCCAAGGGAGTGAGGAGATTTGGTGGTAGTTGGGAGAGGGGGTAATTAATGCTCCTAGGGAAGTGAAGGGTCTCTAGATGAGGTGGAGGGTGATGGATGAGGTGGAGGGTGATGTGGAGGGGTGAGGAGAGAGAAAGGGGCACAGGTTTTAGAGAGAGAAAGTAGTGGAGAGAGAAAATAGCTTCCTAGAGAGAGAGGTAAAGAGAGAGAGGGGGGATAGGGGCTTCTCATCCACTCAATTGGCTTCTCACCAAAAGAAGAAGATTTAAGTTGGACACTAAAAAATTCAAATATTCATTCATTTATTAACTTCAAATGGGTAGATGAGGGTCATATTTATAGGGATCCCACAATTTACAATAAGTCCCTGACTTTAGTACTAATGACAAATAACAAAGGGGAAGGGGGGGCGCCCTTGGGCCTAGCCCAATGAATTGGGCCCATTAACTAACTTTAATCATCGTAATTACACATACTTAGGTAAATGACTCATTAACTAAGGTACATGACTCAAATAAAAGGGAATTACAATGATATGACTCAAAAAAAATATGAAAATTACATGACTCCACTCAGAAAAATGTGACGGACACAATGGAACCATGTCGGCGAGCAATCGAGACTGTGAAAAATGTGAAGGGCGAGAGATGCCCCCATCATACCCCTGGGATGCGAAGAACTCGACTCCGTCGAGTATGGGTCCGCCGGGGAAGATGTCCTCCAATGTAGGTCCGGGCGAGCCACGACCTCCGAACTCAACCTCACGTCCTCAGCCGGGGGACGGCTCTTCAGCCTCTTAAGGTAACTCGGGCACACCCTCTTGCAGGCGATAGTACCCTACTTGCCTAGTATTGCCACCGTGTGCACACATCGGACTCTCAGGCTGATATATGGAGGCTCTCCGAAGGTATCACTATCAAAGGTGGGGGTAGGCTCAAGGTGCTCACTGGGTTCCACCGCGGTACCCTTAGTGAAGTCCCGCGATCAATGACACCCAAGAGGGGGGTGAATTGAGTGTTTACAAATTTTAAGGAAACTTTTGGCCTTTTATAAAATATGTGATACAATGCTAGTTTAGGGATTCAAAACTATTAGTACACAGATTGGATTTATCAAACTCAATTGATGATAGTATAGATAATGCAAGATATACGAAGATAAATCCAGAACAACAATAAACACAAACACTCACTTAGAATGGAGGTAGAGGAAATGGATCAAACCACACAATTCAAACCACACTGCACAGTGATTTTTAAGGTGGTTCGGATGCAACGACGGCAATCCTACGTCCACCTCTCACCAAACCCGGTGAGTCTTCACTCGGGGATAAATCCCCAAACGGAGACGACGCTCCAACCACACACGCAGGATGACGCCTGCCCACACACACGGAGACGAAGTCTCCAACACGATCCAACAAGCTGATCAACAAGACACACACACGCTGCGACAAGTGCAGCACTCCACAAACACAAACACTAAGATCTGGATAAATCCACACACACACGCAGATCTAAGAAGACCTACGCACACACGAATCAAGTACAACACACACACATACGACCACGGATCCAACAACGATCCACACACACATGAGTTTGCAGTTTATAAGAAACACAAATATGAAACTATAAAGCACAAAACACAAACATGAATAAACCATAGTTTAGAAAGCTCCTGATTTAGGCTCTCCCTGAGTGTGTGCTCTGGATGTTCGCGTTGATTCCTTCTTCACTTGAATAGCTTGAGACTCAGTTTGAATGGCCTTGTATTTGATGTAGATCTTCTTACATGGAGTACTATTCACGGCTACAGTACCCTTCCTTCTTCCTTGGACAAATCCATGTATCTTCTTGATGCTTGTGAGCTTGTTCTCTTCCTTTGAGACTACTGACTTCAAATGAAGCTAGAGTACCTTCAGATGATGCTTGAATGGCTCCTTCTTCCTTGTAGCATCCTTCTTCTTCTTCCCTTGGATCACCTTGAGTTGATGAAGAGGTGTATGGATGTAGCTTTGAACCTTGATTGCTTCTACACCTTCTTAGAGGTAGATGGCTTCAGAAATACCTTGAATGGGTTGAAGGTAGATGAAGAGCTTGCTGCACGAGGTACTATTCACGGAGCTACAGTACCTCTTCTTCCTCCTTGGACAGCCTCCCCTTTGGATCTCTTGGATTGATAGGGTTTATGGCTTCAATGAGATGTTTTATAGCCCTTGAATGGTCCATGGACAACCCCCAGACCAGATCCACATTTTGTGGGTGATTGGGTGACTTTAGGATTAAAGAAATCATGGAGAATGGCTCTTCTCGAAGTGGAAAATAAAGTCAACATATGTTGGCTCGGGACTAGCAGTCGACCTGTGGAAGCTGGCGGTCGACCGCTACTGAGAAACCTGTAGAAATATGATCCCTGACATTTTCGGTCGACCTGGGGCGGTCGACCGCTGCTGGCGGTCGACCTGGGGCGGTCGACCTACAGCTACAGTAAACTTCAGACTTTTAGGTTTCACCCCCGAACTCCATTGCAACCCATTTAAGTCTGAGGCTTCAAACTCCTTTGATCTTGGGGAATATATGTTGAGTGTTTTGACCTACAAAACCATAGAAAAAAAGATTAGAACCTTGATCAATAATTCATGTGGTAATTGCATGAAGTACATGTATGAAACCCCTTTGGCCATTTGGCAGTTTCAATCAATTAACAAGAGCTTATTGTAAACCGTTTGAGCAAGATATAAGTACCATTATTCTAATTTTCAAGCAAGTTTCTCATGAGTTGTTTCAACATAATGCAAGCTCAAAATGATATGTGAAATATGTATTAGAGTTCAAGAAGTGATTTACATTGAGACCCAATTTCACATATAAGATTGGAACACTTGTTGCTTTGACAAATGCATGTATGGTATGCGTAAAAATCAACCAAACAAGTTTCAAACTATTTGATCAGGATTTGAACAAAAGTGTTCATCAAAGCTCAAGTCCATATGTTCAAACATATAAAGGCTTGAAACCTCTTATAGAACCAAGATATGCAAACCAAGCATTAAGACCATGTAACCGTTGCCATTTGTCATCTCAAACATACATAGATAACAGGAGCATGAGCAATCAACCACAAGTTTAATTATCATCACTTAATTACACATTAAGTTTAGTTATCATCAAAACCATAACTTAACAATCACAACAATCATCAAAACCATAACTCAACAATCTCCCCCTTTTTGATGATGACAAACTTATTGATGATGACAAACTTGATGAGAAATTTATTAGTGATGATACAGCAGAGTGGATACAAAAGAATAGCACATATGTTCTTCTCCCCTTCCCTTGTCACACACAATCATCAATTTTCCCCCCCCTTTGACATAATCAAAAAACGGGATAACGTAAATCTTTCTCCCCCTGTGACATGATCAACAATATCAACAAGCTTATCTCCCTTTGAAACATCAATAGCCTATCTTATCAAATCAGAAGAAGGAATGACAAATCATGGATGAACAAAGCAATATGATTCCAATAAGAAGAAACCAATTGGTGATTATTCTCACAAATCAATATGAAACCATCCAAAGCAAATACAATCAAGCATGTATTGATACCAATTGAAGGTGGTGATTGGCCTCAAGGATATGAACCAGTGGAGGAAGATGTTCACAGGATGAGGTGTTCAGCATGATAGCATACAAGAGCTAGATCCCATGTCAGATTTTCACAACAAACAAGAGCAGGAGGGCATATCAAAAGGATTTTCTTTGATTTTCAAAATTTCTGATTTTTATATTTTAGTTTGAAATGCATGAAATGTAACACATGCAAATGGTGACTCATGAAGTGCACACAATGCAACCAAACAGTTACATATAAACATACATGCAATCTCCCCCGTACATATATAAGAAGGGAATGGGTATAAGAAAGATGCAAGAGAGTCATGCTAACCGGAATACACATGTGTAGCACATGGGAGATTGTGCAATCATATAGGAGATTCATGCAATTGCTAAAGCAGTCAATCAATTTTCTGAATACATATTAAATCAAATTTTCAGTTGTGTAAGTGAGTAACATGAAAAATGATAGTTGCAATATGGATATTCAGATTTTCAGATCAACACAAGGAGACATTTTACAGACTGCACTTTTATTTTGAGAACAACGTATTGGAGGCTACGCTCTACCACAATGAGTTTTCACCATCATTTTTCAACTCAACCAATATCACATGAGAGTCAGAATTTTTCAAGAGTGATCAGGTTCAAATAATTTCTTTTTACACGAGTAGACACATGGAGCTCATGCCAGAATCCCCGGTTACTCAGAATACTGAACCATTTCACCTCATTTTGAATAGAGATACTAGTCAACATTTTTCAGATATGAACCACATCACGTCTCAGGTGACATGTGCCCAATTTACTCAGTGAGACTAAGCATTGCTCTATCTTTCATTTTTATTTTAGATTTTTCAACAAGGATGGGTAGGCAACTTTTTTCTCAACTGTCTCTTCAACATTCATGTATCAAGTTTAACAACTCGAGAGTGTTGAAAAGAAATTCATATATCCTTATCTTTAACACTCATTTTCACATTTTGTGCATGAAGTGTGCGAATTTGATTCAGCATGTATACTGAAAATATCATGAATACACAACAGTGCAACTCCCCCTAAATAGATGCACTTATGAAATATAAACTCTCCCAGAGTGTACGACATGAAACACTCCAATAATGACTCAAATGCAGTATTATTTATCAAGAAGACATAAGGCCATCGAAATGCCAAGGGATGGGTGAATAGCATATAATATCAAACAAGCACACAGAGGGAATGTATGCAACATGCAATGCACATGTGCAACTGATGCCAAACAAATCGATACCAATTGAATGAAGTGAATGCAGCTAATGCATGAGTACTGATGCAATGTAACTTGATCATATAGTAATGAAATGGAACATGCCAAGATAGAATGCAATGTTGTGCAAAACTTCTGATACCAAATGAATGAACTAACTTCAGCTAATGCATGAATTCATTCTAATGCGTGCAACCTATGCCTAGATGAGTATGTGATGCAAGATGCAAATATAGTATAGGAGGGCTTGATCTTCAAACCTAGAGGTAAATTCCACATTGGAGCATTCACATTATATTAATGTGTCAACAATATTTTTCATGACATGGCTTTTATGAAAAAGGGTGCATAAATGCTCAAAATTAAGCAATGCAACCCAATTTTCAGAATTGTTCAAAAACATATTTTTAAGAGCATTTCACAAGTTTTGAAATGAGAATTCATTCAACAGCCAAATGTATGAATCATTCAATCACAAGCATGGTTTCAATTTACATAGCTCAGCTCAAGAATTCATTTACACATCAACCAATCCCAATTTTCAAGATCTGATACTAGGCGGAGATTTTAGTCTGAAGACCCAACTCAACGCATAAGGAATGCTTCCAAGTGGACATAATCTACTTTTTCACAGACGACATTTGATATACCATATACATAATTCAATTCAAGTGTGATCATGCAATTCAAATTGAGAATATTCAATGTGCAACCACTTCATACACATCCTTCAAGATTTTCAATTTGATTCAATCAATTAGGCACATTCATCACAACATGCTGATAAATGACAATTCAAGTTTTTAGAATCAATACCTGCCACTTGAGAGTGTCACCAAGTGACAAAGATGGCCATTGCATGAATTGACAAGGTTGAATTACCTTAGTTCAAGAGACAAGATTGGAAGCCTTCAATCACTAAAATCACCAACCTCACGAGGGTTGATATTTCAGATTTTACTTTCTTACCTTTGCCTTGTGAATCTATTTTCTTCCAAGCCTTCCACCTGTAATCCAAAGAAGAGTGAAATTCAATTTACTCATTGAGATTATTTTAAAATATACTTGCACAATCCCTGCAAAATAATCATATAAAGCATTATTAGTAGTTCTAGAGATGGTATTAATCACATATGCATGAACCACTAAAAAGACTTTACCTGATCTTCTCATGAAAAATGGTTGATCAACTTTACCTATTTAACCTGTTCTCAATAAAAGGATGCGGGCTTTTCATACCATGCCCTGGATACTTACTTTAGCACGTACAAGGACTTTCACCAGCTTGTGCTTAAGTCGATCCTGGAGATTGTTCTACACAAAGTATCCCATCTTCTTGTAGCAAATTGATAGGGTTCTCATCATTTTCATCCTTGCAAGATATTCCTTTCATTGACTCAAGCTTGGCCATGACTAGCCCTGCATCATTTGGATTTTGGGAGTGTAATCTGCATCCAAGGACAAGAGGACTTGAGTTGTCAATTTCGATTCAAATTTATTGACAATGGCATGACAAATTATTTTAACAACCAACATGCCCCAGACAGCTCTAGATGCAATGCATGACTCATGTGTGAACTTAAACATAAAGCCCATATGACGAATCTGATGACTCCCCCTCAATGTGTGCATGAGTGTGATATGCTCAGTAAAAATCTAATGCCATGTGCAGCCTGTGACTGATTGACTTATAGTACCGGGCGAAGAACTTAGATCTGAAGATCACCTCACGCGTAGTGATCGCTTTCAGACAGGCGTAACCTGCCCTTCCACATGTCACCATTTGATATACTATGTAGTCAAGGGTGGTGAAGGTAGGAGGATTGCTATACATTATGACATGAATTCATAATATTCAATTTATGCATGACAGTACGTGAAAGCTTATGCAAACTCAGTATATGTAGTGAGATTTATTGATGGTTTCAAAACTCCACTTCAACAAGATGCTATATGACAAGTGATATAGGCACAAATATGCAAACAACTATGAATGAAATACATGTGCAGACATATGCAAGATTACATGACTATATGACACAAAGTGAGTTAAAACATGATAGAGTCACTACAAAGGTAGGAGGGATATCACCTGATCTTCAAATTCAGTTTTTGATTTTTCTTCCAACCTGACTTATGCCACTTGACCTGTGTGCCTTACCTTCTTGATGAAAACAGATTTCGTACTTTACATTCTCAAGGCACACATGTAAAACAGATTTCTCATTTGCCATTCTTAGGTACCCAAATCCTTTTGGGTCCTTGTGGGTTAGCAGCAACATTTGCACATGGTTTCCACTTTTTGACAGTATTCAAATTATCATTTTTCATCAAAGGACAACCATGCATCAACTCACAATCATGCTTAGTATGCCCAGATTCACCACAATAGAAACAACGCACAGAAGCCATTTTCTCATGTGGTCTTTTAGCATGAACATAAGAATTCTCAAATCCATTTCTCCCAAATGAAACCTTTTTTATATTTTTGAAAACATTCATTTTTTTGCATGCTCTCAAATCATCATTCTTCATAATGAAACAATCATGCATGGCATGTCCAGATTTACCACAGTAAAAATATGAGAGTTTCTTTCTAAGTGGTTGTGTGTGTGTGGCAGAAGTATGTTTAACATGCATGGGTGTACTAGCAGTATTTTTGGATTTTTGATGCAAATTAATTTTCTTTGTGGATCCATGTGTGTGTGCAACATGATTTTCCTTTTTCAGGTTCTCATTTGATGTGCTGGCTATGTTTGAATTGTGCACAAAGGATGTATAAACTTTATTTTCAAACTTCTTTTTGTTCACAGGATTATAGCCCAGCCCCTCTCTTTGAAAGTTTACTTTCATTCCTAGCAATTTGTCCATGTTATTTTGACCATCCACAAATCTAGACAATGAAGCATTAAAGTCAGAGATTTCTTTTTCAAGTGATGAAATGTGCAATTCATAGGAAACAATCACATTTTCACAAGAATTGATTTTTTCATTCAAATGTGTATTGATGGTTTTGTGGTTTTCCACTTCTTGTTCCAACACATGCACCTTTTCACATTCATCAACAAGTAAACTTTTTTCTTTTTCAAAAATAAGTAATCTTTCAGAAATGACATTATTCAACTGTTTCAATCCTTCATTTTCTTTTCTCATGCATGAAATGACTTCTTCATGGTTTTTGATGTCAGTCATAAGAGATTCATTTTCTGTTTTGAATTCCAAGCATTTATTACATGAAGAATTTTCTTTTTGAAGTTTTTCAAGATTTTTCACATTACTTTCAAGTAAGGAGTTCTGAATTAACAAAACACTAATCTCCTTTTCAAGTTTCGAGCATTTATCACAAGAAGCATTCTCAAGAAAAGCATGTTCAGATTTATTTTTCAATTTTTTATTTTCAGACTTAACTTTCTTGTACTTTTCAGCAAGCTCATCATATGCATTCAACAAATCTTCATAGCTAAATTCATCTTCATTATCAGAATCAGAATTTACCTTTGAGCTTGATCCACTTGGCTGATCACTCCTTTGTTCACTCGTCCCTACCACAAGACATTGGTCTCCATCCTCTTCCCGAATTTTGGTTAGGCCATCCAAGATATCATTCGCGGATCTGCAATGGGAAATAAAGGGGAAATAATTAGAATCAACTGCAGCAGTTAGTAACTTTAACACCAAACAATTTTGTTCATGTTTAAGCTTTTGATTTTCAGTCCAGACATTTTTATCCTTAGGCAACTCATAAGGACCATATGAAACAAGCTTCCATAGCTTAGGGTCATATGAGTTGACAAGACTGCACATTCTACCTAACCACAAATCGAAATTACAACCATCAAACACCGGTGGAGAATTCAAAGTATACATAATGGTAGTCATTGATCTGGATCACTCTAGATCGTTAGGTCTATAAAATTAGAGCCTTGGCTCTGATACCAATTGAAGTCCCGCGATCAATGACACCTAAGAGGGGGGTGAATTGGGTGTTTACAAATTTTAAGGAAACTTTTGGCCTTTTATAAAATATGTGATAGAATGCTAGTTTAGGGATTCAAAACTATTAGTACACAGATTGGATTTATCAAACTCAATTGATGATAGTATAGATAATGCAAGATATACGAAGATAAATCCAGAACAACAATAAACACAAACACTCACTTAGAATGGAGGTAGAGGAAATGGATCAAACCACACTGCACAGCGATTTTTAAGGTGGTTCGGATGCAACGACGGCAATCCTACGTCCACCCCTCACCAAACCCGGTGAGGCTTCACTCGGGGATAAATCCCCAAACGGAGACGACGCTCCAACCACACACGCAGGACGACGCCTGCCCACACACACGGGGACACGCCCCAAAACACACACACACACGGAGACGAAGTCTCCAACACGATCCAACAAGCGGATCAACAAGACACACACACGCTGCGACAAGTGCAGCACTCCACAAACACAAACACTAAGATCTGGATAAATCCACACACACGCAGATCTAAGAAGACCTACGCACACACGAATCAAGTATGACACACACACACACGACCACGGATCCAACATCGATCCACACACACACACGAGTTTGCAGTTTATAAGAAACACAAATATGAAACTATAAAGCACAAAACACAAACATGAATAAACCATAGTTTAGAAAGCTCCTGATTTAGGTTCTCCCTGAGTGTGTGCTCTGGATGTTCGCGTTGATTCCTTCTTCACTTGAATAGCTTGAGACTCAGCTTGAATGGCCTTATATTTGATGTAGATCTTCTTACATGGAGTACTATTCACGGCTACAATACCTTTCGTTCTTCCTTGGACAAATCCATGTATCTTCTTGATGCTTGTGAGCTTGTTCTCTTCCTTTAAGACTACTGACTTCAAATGGAGCTAGAGTACCTTCAGATGATGCTTGAATGGCTCCTTCTTCCTTGTAGCATCCTTCTTCTTCTTCCCTTGGATCACCTTGAGTTGATGAAGAGGTGTATGGATGTAGCTTTGAACCTTGATTGCTTCTACACCTTCTTGGAGGTAGATGGCTTCAGAAATACCTTGAATGGGTTGCAGATAGATGAAGAGCTTGCTGCACGAGGTACTGTTCAAGGAGCTACAGTACCTCTTCTTCCTCCTTGGATAGCCTCCCATTTGGATCTCTTGGATTGATAGGGTTTATGGCTCCAATGAGATGTTTTATAGCCCTTGAATGGTCCATGGACAACCCCCAGACCAGATCCACATTTTGTGAGTGATTGGGTGACTTTATGATTAAAGAAATCCATGGAGAATGGCTCTTCTCGAAGTGGAAAACAAAGTCAACATATGTTGGCTCGGGACTGGCGGTCGACCGCTACTGAGAAACATGTAGAAATATGATCCCTGGCATTTTCGGTCGACCTAGGGCGGTCGACCTACAGCTACAGTAAACTTCAGACTTTTAGGTTTCACCCCCGAACTCCATTGCAACCCATTTAAGTCTGAGGCTTCAAACTCCTTTGATCTTGGGGAATATATGTTGAGTGTTTTGACCTACAAAACCATAGAAAAAAGGATTAGAACCTTGATCAATAATTCATGTGGTAATTGCATGAAGTACATGTATGAAACCCCTTTGACCATTTGGCAGTTTCAATCAATTAACAAGAGCTTATTGTAAACCGTTTGAGCAAGATATAAGTACCATTATTCTAATTTTCAAGCAAGTTTCTCATGAGTTGTTTCAACATAATGCAAGCTCAAAAAGATATGTGAAATATGTATTAGAGTTCAAGAAGTGATTTACATTGAGACCCAATTTCACATATAAGATTGGAACACTTGTTGCTTTGACAAATGCATGTATGGTATGCGTAAAAATCAACCAAACAAGTTTCAAACTATTTGATCAAGATTTGAACAAAAGTGTTCATCAAAGCTCAAGTCCATATGTTCAAACATATAAAGGCTTGAAATCTCTTGTAGAACCAAGATATGCAAACCAAGCATTAAGACCATGTAGCCGTTGCCATTTGCCATCTCAAACATACATAGATAACAGGAGCATGAGCAATCAACCACAAGTTTAGTTATCATCACTTAATCACACATTAAGTTTAGTTATCATCAAAACCATAACTAAACAATCACAACAATCATCAAAACCATAACTCAACACTTAGAGGGTGTTAGATCCGCCACGTAGAAAGTGGGGTGTATCCCAAAACCCATTGGTAAGTCCAACCCGTAAGCCGGGTTGCCAAAGCCACTCAGAACTTGACAAGGTCCAAGTCCTCGTGCCCTCAAATTAGAGGTGACCCTTGGGTAGAGCCACTCCAAAGTCATTATCGCCAAGTTGCCAACTTAGTATTCCATGTGGCACTCGCGACCTTTTGCCCGCTTCTTGTGATTCTCACCGCTCGTTGCTTGCTTAAATACTCATGCCATGTACTACGATGTGGTGTGAGGGAGAAATGTATGATATGCAAAGGTGGACCGGGGCAGCCAAATGTAGACCTATCATGCATTGATGTCATAGGTGGATCGGGACAACCATAGGTGGACCGGGACAACCATAGGTGGACCGATTAGGCCTTGATGTCACATGGACCTTGATGAACCTAGGTGGGCCGGGGTAGCCATAGGTGAACCTATCATGCAAAGGGGTGGCAAATGCCGGGGGTCCCGGGCATCCATGAATGCTCTCTTCATGCTTTGACTTCACAATGACTATCTTTGGGGGGCCAGGGCATCTAAACGCGGCTCTATCTTGCATGGACTCCCTATCAAAGGTTGGAGGACCAGGGCATCCAAATGTGGCCTTAAGATGCATGTGTTTCCTAACAATGTTGATTGCCAAACGGGGACCGGGACACCCAGAGATGAGCCTACCATGCAACTCTACCCAAACACTAAGTTCTACCTTCCCGAGCGTAGGTGTAGGAAGGGAGGGGTTGGTGCAACAGATTTGACATGGGGTGAAGGGTAGGACTTGTTGGGGGACTCGGGATGAGGATGGTGGGTTTTGGGGTCCCCAAAGGAAGGGATCAAATGGATCAAAGAAGGATGGGTTCTTGGGGGAGTGGGCCTCTTCCGATACTTGGTGTGTAGATACCCAATCAACAAGCTCTCCTAGGTGTGTTGAGTCTTTGCTAGCTAGCGGAGCCATTACCATGGTGGGTCTATTGATTGGAGAGAAACATAGGGAGGCGTACAACTCATTCCCAAGGAGTGGTGTGGGGTCAAATGGACATATGGGTGTTGGTGTGTGAGGTGTTGGGTGGTTGATTGTATGGTAGGAGGGGAGGGAGTTATGTTGGGGCCATGGCTCCCACCCGGTGTGGTTAAAGGGATCAAAGAAAGTATGACCGGATAAGGTGGCTTCTTCCTTTAGGTTGGCCAAGGTGAGGTGTTCCCCAATGAGTAAGGGGCCTTCTTCCACCATAAGAGTAGATGGGATAATGATTGCCTTAGGATGGTTGGGCTCCTTTCGTGGGCTGTCATTGGCTTGGGATAGGATAGAGATGCCCAATGTGAGAAGGAACATGAGGACCTCACTAGTGCATTGGCCCATGGTGAACATGGGAGTAATAGGGGAAGGTCGGACGGCCACAACTTGGGATGGATGACTCATGGTTTGGTGGTATGGACTTGACCTTGGGATTGGGCCTTTCTTTAGCCACTTGACTAGAGGTTCTCCTATGATCACTAGTCCATTGAAGGGGAGAGTTAATTCTAGGTGGGGTTTATGGTTGGGTGGGAAACTAGGGGTTTGTCTCTCCTTAGTTTGAGTGTGGGTGTCCTTCGGTGGATGGGTAATGTTGAAGCAAACACCCTCGTTCTTTGGGACTTTCATGGCCAAGCTTGTGTCTCTAGCATGGATGATTATGGTAGTAGTTTGGGTTCGTGGAGCTGGAGGGTGTGATGACATGAGGTTAGGGGGGGTTGTTTGAGGGATCATTGGTAGAGTGTGGGGTTTCCGTGGAGGGGTGGAAGTGGCATGCTTGGTGGGGTAAGGGATGGAGGGTGACGGCCACACGCATGGGCCATATTTTTGGTAGAAGGCTGTGGGTGACTTGGCTCGCTCCTTCAACATCCCTATGACAAGCTTATCCCATGCATTCATCTTGGGAAGGGGGTAGTGGAGCGGGGAGGGGTGATCCTTCTAGACTCAATGACGATGCAATGCCCAAGGATAAGACTTAGTAGAGACAAGTCTAAAACTTGCTCTGATACCAATTGATGTGACACTACCTTGGGGGTGGCAGCCACTCGACCGATGCCCTTGGGCCTACAACCCGCAAGCATGCAATTTTGATGGCGGACTCACTCGAGCGGACTCACCCGCTTGGTGCACACTAGGGCCCGTAGGCAACCCGGTGATGGTGGTGAGGGTCCGGGATGGGACCTCGCTGCTCCGAGGGTTGGCTAGCCTAAGATTGAACCCCTAAGTGCCCTGGGATGCCCACTCTCAGGGACGGCCAGCACGCCAAGGGCGTGGGGTATAGTATCTCTCTCACAACTCACCCGCGGTAGCAGTCAATTGATGTAAATTTGGCACCGGGCACTCTCTCACTGTCCGACGGAGCTAAGAGGAAATAATAATTAAGCAATATAAATCAGCAAAGAGAGGGGGGCATGAGCTCACCTGATCAGCATGAATACGCCGATCCCGGTCGGAGATGATGACGAGCGGGGAGGCGTGGGCATGCACTCGCATGTCACGTCGGTGTAGCTTCGGATGGCGACCTACTAATACATGTACTACGCCCCTTGCAAGGGGGTTGGTCGAGGGGTGGGGGAGTATAATTACAACCAAAATGTACCTCCACGTAGGGAGGGGCGCTCAGTCGGCCAGGCGGGGAGGGGAAAAACTGAGCTAGGAACTAATTGGAAGGCGGTTGTCGGTTCTATCCGCTCTCTGGAATAGGGGACAGGCAGTCGATGTCGACGCCACTGCGGCCACTCCCGAACTCCATTTGCTAAGAAACCACCAGAAAAACCTCTTGGATTGGCCCAGGAGGACGTCAGATTTTTGGGAGGATTTCTGGTTGCCGACGTTGGTCGAGGCAGGGCCGTGAGCAGGGTCTCTATTCTCTGGTTCTGTCTGCTTCAGCACCACTGCCACAGGAAGATGAGGTCGCCACGGGTGCTCCTTGGCTCTGATTCGGACGTGGCTAGAGTCGCTGGATTCGTTGTCAAGCCCTCTTAGAAACGAGACCCACAGGGATGCCGGAGGAGGTCAGAGTAGATAGGGACATCCCGAATAGTCATCGGGTGTCTGTTCAGTCCAGAGTTGATAGAACAGCGCACCCGAGGGAGAAAATTGAGAAATTGCTGCTCCGGATGCCGAACGGGGTGCCGCTTCTTGGTAATGGAAGAAGACTTGTCGTAGAAGCTCTCAGGGAAGTAGAGCCTCAAGAAGCATAGGAATGTGGCTGTGGGAGCTTTTGGAAGTTGCTTCAAGTTGCTGACCGGACCTATCTTATGTAGTCGGAGAAGAATGCCTCTCCCTGGCAGTCGAGAACTCAGAAGGGGACGAGACCACCACCGTTGCAAAGCTGACAAGAAGACGAATCCAACGGTATATGATATGCCTCAAGGAGCTTCATGGTGACATCGTGGGAGTCTCTGCAAATCTATGGAACACTGCGGCCTGGGAGCTGGAACAGGCAGGTTGAAGATGATAGGTGCGAAATGGGGTAGATGAGAGGGGAAATGGGGTGGATGGGCGTGGGGGTGACCCCAGGCTGTGAGGGGGTCTGGGAGGGGGCAAACCAAGGTGAGGAAGGGGGAGAATGGTGGCTGGAAGGGGGTCTAGTAGTGCTGGGAGGGAGAGCTGCGAATTTGGTGTTGGAAGGGAAAGGGAGAGGGAGATCTCTCTCCCTTGGGGAGTCTAGGGCATGGGGAGGAGAGAGTGGAGGGACAATATTCAAATGTCCCTTGGGAGCTGCATGATTGTGTGGGGAATATGATGGATTGTGTTGGGGAGAGGGAGATTGTGTTGGGAGAGCCAACATTGCCCTAGGGAGGGAGGAGATTTGGTGGTAGTTGGGAGAGGGGGTAATTAATACTCCTAGGGAAGTGAAGGGTCGCTAGATGATGTGGAGGGTGATGGATGAGGTGGAGGGTGATGTGGAGGGGTGAGGAGAGAGAAAGGGGCACAGGTTTTAGAGAGAGAAAGTGGAGGAGAGAGAAAATGGCTTCCTAGAGAGAGAGGTAAAGAGAGAGAGGGGGGATAGGGGCTTCTCACCCACTCAATTGGCTTTCTCACCAAAAGAAGAAGATTTAAGTTGAACACTAAACAATTCAAATATTCATTCATTCATTAACTTCAAATGGGGAGATGGGGGTCTTATTTATAGGGATCCCACAATTTACAATAAGTCCCTGACTTTAGTACTAATGACAAACAACCAAGGGGAAGGGGGGGCGCCCTTAGGCCTAGCCCAATGAATTGGGCCCATTAACTAACTTTAATCAACCTAATGACACATAACTTAGGTAAATGACTCATTAACCAAGGTACATGACTCAAATAAAAGGGAAATCACAATGATATGACTCAAAAAAAAATGAAAATTACATGACTCGACTCAGAAAAATGTGACGGACACAATGGAACCATGCCGGTGAGCAATCGGGACTGTGAAAAATGTGAAGGGCGAGAGATGCCCCCGTCACACTTGCATGCTTATCCCAAAGGTGACTTCTATGTGCATAGGTGTGGGACAACCTTTGAACTCCCATGTGAAAGGGTTGAAGGGGTCAAAGAAGGTATGTGTCATGGAGTGGGGCACTTCATTATTTTCTAGGTGTATTTCACCCATGGTCATGGTTCCCTTGGTGTGGACCGGGTCTTGGGAGAGGTGGGCTTTGTCCAACATGGTTGGTTGGGGTAGGAAAAGGTTGGTGGTGAGTAAGGTGGGTGGGTATAGGAAGGGATCGAAGGGTCATGGTAAGGGTCACCTAAAGAGAGATGTTGCATCCCTACGGTTTTGATGATGTCTCATACTATAAATCAAATTTGTTTTAACTACAAATCAATTTGTTTTTATACGGTGCATTTCCTTGTTTCTAAGCATGAAGAAGGTCTGTGCTTATAGGATGATACACGTCCATGCATTACATGTCATTCGTCCTTTTGCTTAATGCATATTAAGTCAGTGCAAGTTCTGCATCTCTCACATAAAGTGCTTGCCTCGGTGCAAGTCCCTGTTCATGCACAGGTTCTGCTGTCATACTTTGTCTCTGTGCATTTCTCTAGGTCATGTCCACTAAGGTACGTGCATATCATGTCTCTGCATCTCAACTCTTGGGTCGGTGCAAATTCCTGACCAGAATGCATTGGTTATGCTGGTCATTCCTTCGTCTCAATGCAAATTCATCTCGGTGCAAGTTTTGTCTTGTATTTCTCTTTGCCATCTCGGCGTAGCTCCTGCTTGGACTGCATATCCCGACTCGGTGCATACCATTACCTTCTGAATAACATTAAGTCGGTGCATCTTCTATTGCATTACGATTCTCGGTGCAAGGTTTGATCTGCACCTAGTCGGTGCAACTCTTGGTTAGTCAAAGGCATTGAAACACAATCATGTTCGGTGCATAGTCTACTCTATACAATTCACTGTAAATGTCTGTGTACGTTTCTGCACCATGCACCCCAAGCCTTTTCAAATCCTATAGCAATGAGGTCGGTGCAGTTCCTATTTCAAGCTTATTAGACTCAATGCAAGTCCTGTAGATAGCTAACGTAGATTGGTGCATTTTCTGCTTCATTCCACATCGGTGCTTTTCTTGTCCGTCTTAGTCGATGCTTATTCCTTTAACTCGGTGCAAACTTTTCTCTCTAGCAAAATAAAGTCAGTACAAATTTGTGTTTTGCTATTTCTTGTCCGTGCATATCTGTTGCACGATCAGAGTCTATGGTCTGTGCTAATGACGTCATGCACTTTCTCAAGTCAGTGCACCTCTCGCATTTGCGCACTTCAACTCGGTGCAACCTGTTGTTCACCTTGTTGCAAACTAGTGCAATAATTGATTTGGGAACTCCTACTCAGTGTAGTTTTTGGCTTCTTACTCCTTACACTGATACGAATTGTGCTAAGCGTGTGACAAAATGACTATTTCTTCTCTGACAGTTTGTCTGTGCATTCACCAGGATGACACGTGATCTGAGGAAGATGAAGGTCCAGAACATTCTGACACGTGCCCCAACATTTCAGGCGGGAAACGTGGTATCCACACGCCTAAGTTTCTGGAGCAGACATATATATATATATGTGCTGAGGAAAAAGGGTTCGGAAAATGGATGGAACAGTTGAAAAGAAGAGCACCGTAAGAGCAGTGGATCAAGAGAGAAAACCAGAGACTACCCACTCCATCCAGAGCTGAGAGAAACATTTTTGAGAGAGAGAAGTGATTGTGAATGTGAAGATATGCTTCTACGGAAGCTATATTATTTTTGCTTTTAGAGAAAATTGTCGTTCATCGATCATTTTGTTTTCGAGTTTCCTTTATTTTCATTCCATTCTGTTTCCCTCCATTGTCCTTAGGGGAAGAGAGGTTTGATCCTCTGGTTGTGTGAGTTACTTGGGAGTAACTGCACAGGGTTCCCTTTGCGACGTGCAAAGGAAGGGAGATTGGTTCTCCAGTGTTTTTCTTCTGGTTGATCAGAAGACTGAGGAGGGTGTTCCTCAGGGCAAGCTGTTTGGCAGCGGTTGTTGCAGACTGAGTCTGCTGTGTGCGATTGAATATTGCAAAGAAACCTTACTCTTGTGAGTAAGGGGTGGACGTAGATTGTGGATAGCAATCGAACCACATAAAAAATTCCCTATCTCTCTGTGGCTTTGCTTGTTCACATTATGCTGCTCTCCATCTACTTGTCACATTGCTTCATTATGGGTTGCTTTCTTGATCTCATTCCTTACTCTAGTCATCATTGTTGCCTGTCTTCGAAGTTTTCTTCACTGCAATTTGAGGGGTTGAGAGATCGTGTCTGAGTTTATCAATTTTTGGAGTGAGCTATTCATCCCCCCTTCTATCTCACTTTCCGATGTGCATATCAATTGGTATCAGAGCAGGTTTTCACAATGTGGTCCAATGGCCAGGGTAACTGTTGTGCCCCTGTGGTTTTGATGATTGGTTTTGATGTGAGTTAAGCACGGTGAGTCACCATGTGATATTCAGTCATTTTAGTCATTCCGATGTTCAGTCAGTTTATCAGAGCATAAAGCATTGCATTGCTGTTCAGTCAGTTTATCAGAGCATAAAGCATTACATTGCTGTTCAGTCAGTTTATCAGATCTAAAGCATTGCATTTGATGTTCAGTCATGTTATCTGCTGCATAAAGCATTCATATACATATACATTAGTTGCTTTACTCTGCTTGTGGAAGTCAGTACAGGCTAAACATCCATGCATCATCACACTCAGCATAGTCTGGACATAAGTAGGTAAACCCCCTTTCTAGATGGGTCGACTCCCCAGATAAGTGTAGTCTATACACTGCATGCATTTACATAGTCTACACATTAGCATCACGCATCAAGTATGTACATTGCCTTGTGTAGGCATGACAAGTCCACACACTGCATTGCATACGAGACCTCAAGTCTACACATTGCACAATATGCAAGTCCTCCAAGCCTATATATTGCATAGACTGTAGGCATTAGAAGTGTGTACATTGCATAGCATGGAGGTGGTTTAAGTCTGTACATTGGCCTAGTGTCGCAACACTAAGTCTGCACATCACAAGCATAGCGAGCGTCCAAGTCTAAACACTGCTATGTGTTCCCAAAGTCTATACAATGTCTACTTTACCTACATTAAAGTCTATACATTGTTCACTGTCTCATGCATCGTCTTAGCAAGTCTATACAGCGTTGGCATAGTCGTTGGCATCGTCTCATGCAGCATCTTAGGCATCGTCTCATGCAAGTCTGTACAGCCTGTTGTCGCAGACCAAGTCTGTACACTCCGTGTGCCTCTTTATGTTTCAAAGTTTGTACAGGGTCTGCCCTGCCTCGCCCTTCATACATATCCAAGTCTCTACAGCCAGTGTCTGCGTTGCCTTGCACTTCATCAAGTCTACACATCGTAGCATGCACGCATAGGAAAGTTTATATATTGCTGCATTGCAAGAGATCAAGTCTGCACACTGCATCGGTTGTTCATACATTGCACATCATCAAGTCTGTACACTGGCAGCAGCAATGCTCGAACAACACTAAGTCCATACATTGCACAAGTCTGAACATTGGTATCTTTACCTATGTTCAAGTCTGTACATCCATATGTGATCAAGCCAAAGTCTGTACATCGATATGTTGCTTTGTGCCGAAGGAAGTCTACACATTCCACTGTGTCTGGAATTTGACGCCCACCAAAAGTGGCGTCACTTTTGAAACAAACGCCTAGGAAGAAGGCGTCATTTACGTTGTGCATACTTTGATGCCGTAGCAAGTCTATACACTCGCTATTGTGCATATGCATAGTCTATACATTGTTGAGCTTCACACATATATCTTCTAAGTCTATACATCCATCTGTTGAAGATTGATCATGTCTATACATTTTGTGCATCTAGTTGCTAAGTCTATCCATCCCTTGACTGCATGCCTGAGCATCCCTTGTCGTTGTGCATACTTAGTTAGATGCTAAGTCTATACATTGCTCATGCATCTTTACTTAAAGTCTATACATCCGTTTGCTCCTTTATCATTCATGCATTATAGCAAGTCTGAACATTGTTTTCTCATGCACGAAATCAAAGCCTGTACATGCCTCTGCATTGCATATGTGAAGTCTATACATGCTATAGCTTCGCATTCACAAAGTGTGTACACGCCACTGCATTGCATACACAAAGTCTGAACATTGCCTCATGCATTACCTTCAGCAAAGTCCATACATGGTCAGGCAGCCTGCACAGCAAGTATATACATCCTCTGCCAGCCTGCTCGCAGCAAGTCTAAACATCGACTGGCAGTCTTCAGCAAAGTCTGAACATTGCATCATTGTGCATGCATTGCTTTCATCAAGCCTATACACTACATCATATGCATTCTACAGCATGTGTTATCAAGTCTATACACTCGTCCTCCTTCAGACGACTAACTCTATACATCCATTGTCTTGCCTGCTGAATAAAGTATGTACACTGTCTTCAGCTGATATTGTTCATCGACTGAACTCTTCATTAATCTTGCAGGTGTCTGGGCACGTGATCCGAGGTTGGCACCTGGCACGTGATCCAAGGAGCTGAGATGCTGACACGTGGGATAGTCAATTGGGCGGGAGATGTGGAAGACACACGCCCTGAGCTGCTGCTATATATAGAAGACTTCTTCCTTAGAAGAAGACCGATCGAGTGCTGATAAAAAGAAAGAGTGTCTGCACGATCCAGAAGAAGAAAAAGAGAGCAGCAGAGAGTGATAGAAGAAGAGAGCAGCAGAGAGCAGAAGAAGAAGAAGAAGAAGAAGAAAGAAGAAGAGTGAGCCTGAGCAGAAGAATAGAGAGAGCAGAAGAGAGATTGAGAAAGAGAAAGATAGTGAGAGAGAAAAGGACAGCAGAGAAGAGAAAGAGAGAGCGTGAGTTGAGAAGAAGAAGAAGAGAAGTAGCAGAAGAAGTTCCTACTGGACCGTGGATCAGATCCAGGCCAGTCAGCTCCGTTGAGAGCCACATTGTGCATTTGAGTTTCCAGCTTTCTGTTTGCTATGTTATTTTCATTTCTTGTTTTTCCTTTTGTTACTCTGATTACTTTTGTTCTTCCGATACTCAGTAGTGAGGTTGGGTTCCTCCTGTGGACTCAGGGGAAGGGAGATATGATCTCCAGTTCGCTGGTGACTGTGTGTCATCAGTGGTTCTCTCCTAGTCTGGAGGAAGAGAGGTCTGTGACCTCTGGTTTGCTGGTGACGGGGAGTCAATGGTGGGTTCCCTCCTGGCCTGGAGGAAGAGAGACCTAGTCTCTTGTTCTAAGTGGCTGGGAGTCACTTGGGGTGTCCCTCCGGTTTAGAGGAAGAGGGGAGGTTGTTCCCCTGGTCAAGCTGTTTGGCAGCAGCTGTTGCAGACTGAGTCTGCGGTTTCTAGCTTGTGCTAGTGGAAGCCTCACACCGGTTGGGAGTGAGGGGTGGACGTAGGTCTGTGGACCGAACCACCTAAAAAATTATATGTGCAGTGGTTTGATTGCCTTGCTTTGCTTCCGCTAGATGATTGCTTAGGCGCACTCCATGTGTTTGTTCATGAGTTCAATTGAATTAGTTTTATTATGGGACTGTATCTAGCATCCAGGTTTTAATTTGGGCATTATTGGTAGAGGGATACATTCACCCCCCTCTGTATCCGGGCCTAGCACCCTATCAATTGGTATCAGAGCGAGTGTCTGCATAGAAGGTCCATCGACCTGCAGATCTGATCCTGCAATCTTAGGTGCTATTTTGCTTTTGGTGCATCAATATTCCTGTTGCATTAAATCTGATCTGTTTCCATGGGTGATCCACCAATTTTCAACGGCTCCAATTTTAATGTATGGTTTGTCAGTCTTAAAAATTATGCTATATCAGTTAATCCTGATCCGTGGAAGTTAATTTCACACGGTCCTCATAAATTACCAAAGAAAAAGTCTAAATGGACTGACAGTCACAGATCAATGTATGAAGAGAATCAGATAGCTATGAATCTAATGAAGGCAGCTACTGATAAGGTTTTACATTCCTGCTTTCATGATTGCAGTTCTACTAAAGACATTTTGGATATGCTGAAGCGAGCTCAGAAGAGAAATGAGGACAGCTGCATGATGGCTAACAGAAGCAATCAAAGTGGCAGCCAAAATGAAGAAGAGGATGATGATGAGGTAAATCCCTTTGAGAACTATACTTTAGATGATTGGGAGAATTCATATGCTGAATTATTAGAGTCACATGAGAGGTTAAGAAGTCAGTATAAAAAATTGAAAAAAGGTACTGGGTTAGAAAGTTCAAGTTCTTCTTGTAGAAAATATCTAGAGTTGACACAATCTCATGATGCGTGTTTTTCTGATATTCAAATCCTTAAAGATCAAATTGGGTTATTGAAAATTGAAAAACAAGAACTTGCAAATGAGATTACTGATCATGAAAAGAAATTCAGAAGACTTGAAGACGAGAAGAGTCTAATAGCCGAAAAATATGATGTGAGAACTTCTGTGAACATAAAGCTTCAGAAAGACGTTGAAAATATGCAAAGAGAATCTGAAATTTCAGATAATCCAAAAATATCAAATGATGATCAGACTCTTCTTGATGAGTTAAGTCAAAATGATGCTCTGTCTAAGGAGAATGAAAAGTTAAAACTGTTGAACACTGCTATGTCTGAAAGACTTGTAGCATTAGAAAGAGGAAAGTCTGTTTACATAGAAGAGTCTGATAAACTGAGCAATCTTGAACATGAAATTGAGAAATATAAAACTACTAACAAGGTGCTAAGTGAATATGTGAATTGCAGTGAGCAAGAGATTGCCAGTTACGAGTTACACATTACCTCTCTCGAAAATGAAATTCAAGATTTGAAGAGTTTTCTGTCTAAGTTTGTGAGTGGGCAAGAAAACCTAGACAAGCTACTAGGTGTAAGAGTCAATGTCAGGAAGGAAGGGTTGGGCTACAATAATCTAAATAAAAAGGCTTTTCAGAATAAAGTAATGACATCATTTGTAAATGCTTCAAATGTAGCCACAACATCACATGTCAAACAGCCCATTGTTCAGAAAACAAAAAAATAAGAAAAAAATCCGAAAAAATTGGAAAATAGAAAATAATCAAAAAGGGCTCATCAGTGCATGTTGATCACAGTCCTCACACACACTCACATGCATCTAAATAGAAAATGATCTGTCATTACTGTCATAGATTCGGTCATTTGATGCAAGAGTGTAAATTGATGGAGAAGAATGATATGAGGGCCGGCATAATGAATGCTAGGAAATTTCATGATAAAAATCCTTCATCTCAGAAAAAGAAAACTGAATGTTTGCACTGTGGCAAAATAGGACACAACATTACACAATGCTGGTTTACAAATGGTAAGAAAATATCTTTTTCACATCATGCTAAATTCCCTACAAGCCAACATGGTCTTAATAAGAATAAAGTTGTTGACAATAGAAAATATTCTACATGTTTCAACTGTGGGAAGCCAGGCCATAGAGCTGCTGACTGTTGGGTGGCTTATTTTGTTAAACAGAATTTCAATTCTGTTAACAAAAATTTTCATGCATATGCACATAGAATTTATGCTAATAAGAATGTGCATAAATCAAATCTGAAATCTACTGCATCTTGCTATCATTATAGTAAACATAACTCTCTCTCTGCCAATAAACTTCATGACAACAGTAATTTGCATAAAAAGAACTTGAAATCTGCTGAATCATGCCATTACTGTGGTCAAATAGGTCATTCAATGAATAATTGCTATTTGATGAAATCTGATGACCTTCATGCACAAAAATTGTTGAGAAAACCTGCTAGGAATGTCACTGTTAATTCAGGACCCAAGACCTCTTGGGTACCTACTTGTGTAAAGTGAACATTATTTTGCAGGTGTGCCTTGGGACTGAGGAATAAAGAGGGGTAAATAAGCCAAGGCACTCAAAAGAAAACCCCTTTCTGAATTTTTCAGGTAAACTCTCTGCATTTCCTGTTTTGAAATTCATTGCATATCATGTTTAATGTGTTTCATGCATATTTGTCATCCTTTGCACACTATGAGTATTCATGTCTCTCAATGCTCATATGAATTGTCTGTTTAAATATTGAAATGAGAATAAACTTACAATTTCTGAAAATCTGAACTGCATATGAATGTTGTTTGAAATCTGTATGTTGCAAAGCTCACTGAAAATCTGGATTGCTTATAGGACTGCATGTTGAATTATCATGATTGACCACTATGGTATATTAAATAGTAAGCTAGTAAAAGGCAGGGAAATCTATCTGGAGGTTCTTACTATGTGTGAGATGGTCTTTTAGACCAGGTTCTCCGCTTTGTACCATGGGTCATATTGCTTGATAGGGCAGTCTATATGTGCATGAGTCACAAAGACATATGTTCAGTTTTCATGACAAACATTGCATGTTTTCAGGGGGAGTTAATTGCATGTCTTTGCATGTCTTTGCATACATGTAGTTAATTGTATTGCATTTCATTACATTGAAAATGCCAAAAAGATTGACTGAATGCATATTGTCAGGGGGAGTCAATGCATTGCATGCAGATTGTCAAATGCATACACTTAGGTCAAAATTCATTGCATGTTAATCTTGAAAATCTTGAAGCATGCCTGACCTCTGGATATCTTGCTTGATGTGCATAACCTTTTCCTCATTGATTTTAATTGACAAACCTTGATCATATCAGAAAACATTGAGCTTCAAAAACACTCATTCTTGAAAATCTCTTCTATCAGTCATTCATGAAGATTTCAATGGGACATCTCTTGTTCATAAATCTGAAAACACTTGAACTAGGAATCTTCTATTATACGATTTTATGAATGTTTGAAATAACTCAGCTGGTTTAAGTTTAATGTATTCATTGAAGTTTGACTTTAAATCTCTTAAAAAATATCTGAATCATGTTTTAATAAACTTCAACCAACTGTTTCATGCTGAGTCTTGTAAAAACTTTTGGAATCTGTACTATTGAATTCATGGCTTTATGTGGTTAAGTACATGAAATTTGTATTGTTTTGAAGCAAATGAGCTCTCTGAAATGTCTGAAGGGTAAATAATTGTCAGAGCAATGACTTTGGTCACTGAGAAACCATGTCCAAAGGATTGTGTCATGAGGTGCCATAGTTAACTCTGCTTAAGAATTTTTGTTAAATCTGGCAGAGCAATGGCATGCATACTGAGAAATACATCTCACTCATCAAAGAAATGAGATGAGGTATGTCATGAAGTGTAAATGTTAACTTTGTTGATAAAGCATGACTATTAGTCACACTAAGTGCTTAGGGATATTGGCGTTTGATCAACGTATATCCTCTAGTTACAAAGTGTGCACTGAACTAGAGTGCTCTGGAAATATGTAGAATGAAAATTTGCTGAACAAATTGTAATATTTGAATGTTGATGCAAAAGCTAAATTGCTATAACCCTAGACAAATTCACATGACTTCATAATTGCTTGATTTCAATACTAGTGAATGTAATTCCTAAAGAAGTCAGTAAAATTGATTGTGTAAGAGAAAGGGAGGTTAATCAAGATATAAATATGAGGGCTTGGTTTACTTTTATTAAACTGTGATTTTAGATATAAATATAGAATTTTATTGACAAACTTTGCATACATCATGTTTAAACCATGCTGTTCAATAAAGTTCATTCATAAGCCCTTATAATGGAAGACTTTTAAAAATTCTGTTATTGATTTATGAGATTGGTATCTCCTTGAAAATCTGGCTGAACGTCTTGTGTTTGGAGCTTATTTGTAAATCTGATTATTTGAAACTCTTCTGCTCACTGTCCTTGGTTCATTGACCTGAACTTATCCTTGAATGCCACTGTGGTCTCCCTCTCAACCATATCAATTCGGAGAAATGCAACATATGCATATCAATTGGTATCTATTCAGGGGGAGCTTCCTTGTCATATTGAATCACGTTCATATCAATTGTGACCTAGCATTCATATATTTAGGGGGAGGTATTGTATTTCTTGTTGCATCTGTATCTCTGCATTCATACCTCTCCATGGTTCATCTTGATTATAGCAAGGGGAAGAAATTGAGTGAGTCAAAAATATGCTTTAACTTCTCAAACTATTTTCTTTTTGATGAAGTCAAAGGGGGAGAATAGTTTGAGTCATCAGAATGACTCACATCATCAGAATGACTCACTGTGTTGACAGTGTTGCCATCATCAAAAAGGGGGAGATTGTTGTGCCCCTATGGTTTTGATGATTGGTTTTGATGTGAGTTAAGCACTGTGAGTCACCATGTGATATTCCATCATTTTAGTCATTCCGATGTTCAGTCAGTTTATCAGAGCATAAAGCATTGCATTGCTGTTCAGTCAGTTTATCAGAGCATAAAGCATTGCAGTACTGTTCAGTCAGTTTATCAGATCTAAAGCATTGCATTTGATGTTCAGTCATGTTATCTGCTGCATAAAGCATTCATATACATATACATCAGTTGCTTTACTCTGCTTGTGGAAGTCAGTACAGGCTAAACATCCATGCATCATCACACTCAGCATAGTCTGGACAGAAGTGGGTCGACCCCCTTTTTAGATGGGTCGACTCCCCAGATAAGTGTAGTCTATACACTGCATGCATTTACATAGTCTGCACATTAGCATCACGCAGCAAGTATGTACATCGCCTTGTGTAGGCATGACAAGTCCACACACTGCATTGCATGCGAGACCTCAAGTCTACACATTGCACAGCATGCAAGTCCTCCAAGCCTATACATTGCATAGACTGCAGGCATTAGAAGTGTGTACATTGCATAGCATGCAGGTTGTCTAAGTCTGTACATTGGCCTAGTGTCGCAACACTAAGTCTGTACATCGCAGGCATAGCGAGCGTCCAAGTCTAAACACTGTTGTGTGTTCGCAAAGTCTATACAATGTCTACTTTACCTACGTTAAAGTCTATACATTGTTCACCGTCTCATGCATCGTCTTAGCAAGTCTTTACAGCGTTGGCATAGTCGTTGGCATCGTCTCATGCAGCATCTTAGGCATCGTCTCATGCAAGTCTCTATAGCCTGTTGTCGCAGACCAAGTCTGTACACTCCGTGTGCCTCTTTATGTTTCAAAGTCTGTACAGGGTCTGCCCTGCCTCGCCCTGCATACATATCCATGTCTCTACAGCCAGTGTCTGCGTTGCCTTGCATTTCATCAATTCTACACATCGTAGCATGCACGCATAGTAAAGTCTATACATTGCTGCATTGCAAGAGATCAAGTCTGCACACTGCATCGGTTGTTCATGCATTGCACATCATCAAGTCTATACACTGGCAGCAGCAATGCTCGCACAACACTAAGTCCATACATTGCACAAGTCTGAACATTGGTATCTTTACCTACGTTCAAGTCTGTACATCCATATGTGTATTGTGCATTGATCAAGCCAAAGTCTGTACATCGATATGTTGCTTTGTGCCGAAGGAAGTCTACACATTCCACTGTGTCTGGAATTTGACGCCCACCAAAAGTGGCGTCACTTTTGAAACAAATGCCTAGGAAGAAGGCGTCATTTACGTTGTGCATACTTTGATGCCGTAGCAAGTATATACACTCGCTATTGTGCATATGCATAGTCTATACATTGTTGAGCTTCACACACATATCTTCAAAGTCTATACATCCATCTGTTGAAGATTGATCATGTCTATACATTGTGTGCATCTAGCTGCTAAGTCTATACATCCCTTGACTGCATGCCTGAGCATCCCTTGTCGTTGTGAATACTTAGTTAGATGCTAAGTCTATACATTGCTCATGCATCTTTACTTAAAGTCTATACATCCGTTTGCACCTTTATCATGCATGCATTATAGAATGTCTGAACATTATTTTCTCATGCACGAAATCAAAGCCTGTACATGCCTCTGCATTGCATATGTGAAGTCTATACATGCTATAGCTTCACATTCACAAAGTGTGTACACGCCACTGCATTGCATACACAAAGTCTGAACATTGCCTCATGCATTACCTTCAGCAAAGTCCATACATGGTCAGGCAGCCTGCACAGCAAGTATATACATCCTCTGCCAGCCTGCTCGCAGCAAGTCTAAACATCGACTGGCAGTCTTCAGCAAAGTTTGAACATTGCATCATTGTGCATGCATTGCTTTCATCAAGCCTATACACTGCATCATATGCATTCTACAGCATGTGTTATCAAGTCTATACACTCATCCTCCTTCACACGACTAACTCTATACATCCATTGTCTTGCCTGCTGAATAAAGTCTGTACACTGTCTTCAGCTGATATTTTTCATCGACTGAACTCTTCATTAATCTTGCAGGTGTCTGGGCACGTGATTCGAGGTTGGCACCTGACACGTGATCCAAGGAGCTGAGATGCTGACACATGGCATAGTCAATTGGGCAGGAGATGTGGAAGACACACGCCCTGAGCTGCTGCTATATATAGAAGACTTCTTCCTCAGAAGAAGACCGATCGAGTGCTGATAAAAAGAAAGAGTGTCTGCACGATCCAGAAGAAGAAAAAGAGAGCATCAGAGAGTGATATAAGAAGAGAGCAGCAGAGTGCAGAAGAAGAAGAAGAAAGAAGAAGAGCGAGCCTGAGCATAAGAATAGAGAGAGCAGATGAGAGATCGAGAAAGAGAAAGACAGTGAGAGAGAAAAGGAGAGCAGAGAAGAGAAAGAGAGAGCGTGAGTTGAGAAGAAGAAGAAGAGAAGTAGCAGAAGAAGTTCCTACTGGACCGTGGATCAGATCCAGGGCAGTCAGCTCCGTTGAGAGCCACATTATGCATTTGAGTTTCCAGCTTTCTGTTTGCTGTGTTATTTTCATTTCTTGTTTTTCCTTTTGTTACTCTGATTACTTTTGTTCTTCCGATACTCAGTAGTGAGGTCGGGTTCCTCCTGTGGACTCAGGGGAAGGGAGATCTGATGTCCAGTTCGCTGGTGACTGTGTGTCATCAGTGGTTCCCTCCTGGTCTGGAGGAAGAGAGGTCTGTGACCTCTGGTTTGCTGGTGACGGGGAGTCACTGGTGGGTTCCCTCCTGGTCTGGAGGAAGAGAGACCTAGTCTCTGGTTCCAAGTGGCTAGGAGTCACTTGGGGTGTCCCTCCGGTCTGGAGGAAGAGGGGAGGTTGTTCCCCTGGTCAAGCTGTTTGGCAGCACCTGTTGCAGACTGAGTCTGCGGTTTCTAGCTTGTGCTAATGGAAGCCTCACTCCGGTTGGGAGTGAGGGGTGTACGTAGGTCTGTGGACCGAACCACCTAAAAAATTATCTGTGCAGTGGTTTGATTGCCTTGCTTTGCTTCCGCTAGATGATTGCTTAGGCGCGCTCCATGTGTTTGTTCATGAGTTCAATTGAATTAGTTTTATTCTGGGACTGTGTATAGCATCCAGGTTTTAATTTGGGCATTATTGGTAGAGGGATACATTCACCCCCCTCTGTATCCGGGCCTAGCACCCTATCAGTAACCCCGGATTTAATGCTCCTCGGAGCTACATGGATGAGGGACAATCTATCAGCCGCCCTCCGTTCTTTGATGGTAACAATTACCTTTTCTGGAAAAATAGGATGGAGGTATTCATCAGGGCACAGAGCCACAAGCTGTGGAGGCTGATCACTACAGGGCCATACGATCTGCCACCGAACGAGGACGCGTGGACAGATGATCAAGTCAAGCTCTTGTCACTCGACTGGACGGCCCTGAACATCGTCCAATGTGCAGTACATCTAGACGAATACGCCCGCATCTCAGCTTGCAAGACGGCCAAAAAAATGTGGGATGCGTTGGAGTTAATCTATGAAGGTACACCTCAAGTGAAAGCAACGAAGGTAAATCTCCTCACCTCTGAATATGAGATGTTTAAGATGAAATCAGAGGAGACCATAACTGAGATGTATGCCAGATTGTCACTGATTACGAATAGTCTTAAGGGGTTTGGAAAAGAGATATCTGGGGGAGATATAGTCAGGAAGATACTTGGATATCTAACCTCTACGTGGCACACTAAGGCCATTGTGATAGAAGAGTCTAGGGATCTGTCGATAATGACAATCACCGAACTTATAAGATCCCTAATGACGTATGAAATGAATTTCAAAAGGAATGGTGAAGGAAGCGACAGGAAGGGCAATCAATTGCCCTTAAGGCGTCCCGCAGCAAAGGAAGTAGCAGCAGCGGGAGTAGTAGTTGCGAGTCTGACGGACTGTCAGACCTCGACCAGGAGGAGCAAGCAATGCTCACTCGACAATTCAGGAAATTCTTAAGGATTAAGGGAAATACCTTTAGAAGGAAGAGGTCATACCCCTCTGGTAAAAATTTGATTCCAACAATGATAAGAGTAGAAATGCCAAGAAATTCACATGTTTTCATTGCTGGAAACCTAGACACATGAAAGGGGACTGCCCTGAACTTCAGAAGAAGAGTCCCGACTTTCAAAAGAAGAGCTCGAATGTGTAGAAGAAGAAGCCACAAGCAATGGTCTGCACGTGGAGCGATGAGGAAGATGATCCAGAAGCCAATTCCTCAGAGGAGGATAAAGAAGGAATTTGCCTGATGGCAAATAGCGATGAGGAGGTAACAAACATCTTCAAGAATTTTTCTATTGATGATTGGGAAGACGCCTATGCTGAACTGTTAGACAAGTTCAATTCACTAAGTAAAGAGCATAGGGTTCTGAAGAGAAAATTCAATGCTAATATTGAAGAACAAACTCAAATAAGTGACGAAAATCAGAAATTAAAGGAACAATTAGAAGAAATGACTTCTCTGAAGAAGGAAAATGAAAAGCACAAATTAGAGAACCAAGAAGTTCACACACAGCTCAACGAACTCAAGATAAAATTTGAAGAAAGACTGAATGAAAATAGCGTGGTCACAGAGAAGTATGAAGCTGTTAAGAAAGTGAACACAGAACTTCTAAAAAATTGTGAGTCTATGCAAAGAGAGCTGGAAGACAAACAAAAAGTTTGAGAAAAAATTGTTCAAGGGAAAATAAATCTGGATTCTATACTAGGAATAAGGGTAAATTTCAACAAGGAGGGTTTAGGCTATGACCCAACTAACAAGAGACCCTTTCAGTTCAAGACCACTACCTTCTGCCCAGAGAAGGGAAAAGAAAAGCTGGACACACCATCCAGCTCAAACAGCAATCAAAACACTCAACGTCCAAAGAAAAATTCAACAAACAATGCTGGACGACCATCTAAAATAGGAATGAACTTTGTGAAGAACTTCTCTAAGCCCATTCACCTGAACAGAAGTGGTAGCTGGACTGGGCAAATGTATCAGAATAAAGGCTGGAACTACTATAAAAGAATGGGTCCGAACAGTAGTTACTGGAGAAATAACACTCACCCTCAAAAAATTGTTAATCAACAAGCGCACAGAAGATACCCCAGGGATGAGAAGCCTAATAACTGGAATAGATTTCATTTCTCCACACCAGCTGGACATAATTCTGGTCACAATTTCAATAGACCCGAAATTAAGATGCAAGAGAAAAACAAGTTGAAACAATTTTTGATTCCTAAACACCTGCTTAAAGATTTGAATGGTGTCTTTGGACCCAACTTATCTTGGATTCCAAACCACTTTGCTTGATTTCGTTTGTGTAGGTTTGCCTGGCAGCTGAGAACAACAAATGGTATCTTGATAGTGGCTGCTCCAGACACATGACAGGAGACCGATCCAAGTTTAGCAAGTTAGAAATGAAGGTAGGGGGTCTAGTCAAATTCGGAGGAAAGAACAGAGGTAAGATCATTGGGGTTGGCACAGTTGGTAAGTCCTCCACTAACTCAATTGACAAAGTCTTACTTGTGGAAGGTCTTCAACACAATCTGATTAGCATTAGTCAATTATGTGACAAGGGTCACAGGGTTGTGTTCGACAATAACTCATGCAAAATCTTATAAATTCTGATCTTGTTAAATTTGTAGCAAACAGGACCAATAATGTCTACATGGTAGACTTAGATGTTGAGTCTGAATCTAATCTCTGCTTGTCTGCTAATTTTGAAAGTGATGCTTTTGTTTGGCATAGACATTTAGGCCATGCTAGTTTTTCTACTTTGAATAAATTGATCAAGCATGATATAGTTAGAGGCATGCCTAAAATCAAGTTTAGTTCAATCTCAAAAACCTGTGATGCCTGTGCTCTAGGCAAACAGACCAGAAAGTCCTTCAAACTAAGATATGAGCCATTGTCTTCTAGACCAATGAAACTTCTTCATATGGACCTCTTCGGTCCTACTAGAACTCAGAGTCTTAATGGAAGTAGGTTTGGTTATGTGATCATTGATGACCACTCTAGATTTTCATGGATCTTTTTCTTAGCCAACAAAAATGATGCTTTTCAAAAATTCAAACAATTTTTCAATAAGGTCAAACAAGAAGGAAAACATAAGATTTGTTCAATTCAATCTGACCATGGAGGTGAATTTGAAAACTCCATATTTTCTGACCTTTTTGAAAGTGAAGGGCTAACACACAAGTTTTCTTCTCCCAGAACACCAGAGCAGAATGGAATTGTGGAGAGAAGAAATCGAATCATTGTGGAGATGGCCCGAACCATGCTGATTGAGAGTCAACTACCAAGAAAGTTTTGGGCAGAGGCGGCCAATACAACAACTTATACAATCAACAGGGCCATGGTAAGACCAATTCACAAGAAAACCCCCTATGAGCTATTGAAAGGTAAGAAACCAAACTTTGCTCATTTCATGATTTTTGGTGCTAAATGCTTTATCCATAATAATGACAAGAAAGACTTAGATAAGTTTGAAGCTAAAAGCTATCCTAGAATATTTTTAGGATACTCTGAAGTGTCAAGAGCATATAGAGTCTTTAACATAACTGATCAGAAAGTTGAAGAGTCTCCACATATCATTTTTGGTGAAGCAAAAGATGCTACTAACATTGAAGATGCTGACAGGGATTCCAAGCACGATGGAGAATTCCTAGAAGATAAAGAAGAAGATGAGGTTCAGCCGAATGAAACATCAGATGCTTCCAACCAGGTAGGGCCAGATGAAACAGGTGAGTCTTCAATAAATGTTAGATACCTTAAAGATCACCCAATAGATAACATCCTAGGCAACCTTGAAGATCCTCTTAGAACTAGGTCTCACTTTAGGAATGTTCATAATCAAGACCTAATTGCTTTGGTCTCACAAATTGAACCCAAATCAGTAGAAGAGGCCTTAAGTGACCAATCATGGATTAATGCTATGTGTGAGGAGTTAGGTCAGTTTGAGAGAAATAATGTCTGGGAGCTAGTTCCAAGACCAGAAAATACTAATGTCATAGGAACTAAGTGGGTGTTTAAGAATAAAATGAATGAAGATGGAATCATTTCTAGAAATAAAGCCAGACTAGTAGCCAAGGGCTACTGTCAGGAATTTGAAGTTGACTTCGATGAGTCCTATGCACCTGTTGCTAGGATGGAAGCTATAAGAATATTGTTAGTATTTGCATGCTCCAAGAATATAAAACTCCAACAAATGGATGTGAAGAGTGCATTTTTAAATGGAGTTATCAAAGAAGAAGTGTTTGTTGAACAACCTCCCGGATTTCAGTTCTCTCTACAACCTAACCAAGTTTTCAGGTTAAACAAAACCATGTACAGTCTAAAGCAGGCTCCTTGAGCATGATATGAAAGACTGACATAATTTCTGATCAGCAAGGGCTACCACAGAGATAAGGTGGATCAAACTTTATTTTCCAAGAGTTCAAATAAAGACCTCATCATAGTTCAGGTATATGTAGATGATATTATCTTTGGGTCAACTAGCTCTGAACTATGTAATGAATTTTCTAAATTGATGTCTGCTGAATTTGAAATGAGTTTGGTAGGTGAATTAAAGTATTTTCTTGGCTTGCAGGTACAATAGTTAGAGGATGGATGTTTCATCAACTAGACAAAGTACACATTGAAGATTCTTAAGAGGTTTGACTTGAACAATTTGAAACACATCACGACACCAATGGGTACTGTAGACACCCAATTTTGGCCGATAAATTGAGCATTTTCTTTGTTCTCCTAGTTAATGCCCCAAATTGATCCTTAGTTGGTTGATTTTCTGGGATTTCTCCCCATTCTTGGCCCAACATTTCAATTCCATACCTTGGATCTCGTCTCGAGTTTGGCATTCCTGCGCTATCCGCTCTTATCGCTTTCTTGTTCATAGCGCGTGGTGGATCTAATTGAAGTTATCATTTGAGCAGTTGTTATTGCTTGACGTTTGATCATTGTAGCATCCACTTTGGATGTTATTCTCACTTAACATTGATTAAATGGCTGCCCAAAGGATATTTCTCTCTTTTTTTAAAATCATTTATTGGGCTTTTAGTTATCGCGCTATATCGTCATAGCGCGTTCTTCATGAACACACTATGGGTATATAGCGCGTTATCAGGTAGAACCCAGTCCGACCCGGACTCCCTTCTTTCGACTCATAATCCCTTTTTTGGTAAGTTTCCAATCGTTTTCCTTCCAAAGGAAGGTTTCAAACCCTAATAGGAGTCTTTCCCCCTCATTAATCGGCAGGATTACCTCAATTTGAGCTGTCAAATCATCAGATTGAATTAAACTCCGACCTAGGGTTGCTTCTTGATCTTTCTCCTATAAATTGGACCCTTTGGCCGTCGTTTTAGGGGGATGCCACTCGAGATGTTGATGAGGAGGAGGAAGTTCTTCGTGCCAAGTCAATAAATCCTCGCTCTTCGCACATCCAAGGGAGTATTTAGGGGCCCTTTTCGTGTTATCCCTTTTTCTTCTTTTCCTTTCCCCAATCTACGAATTTTAATCTTTGCATAGCATTGCATATTGATTTCAAAACACTCCTTTTACGAATTACATGCATACACACACACCACACCTATCTTTTGCCCTTCCATAGGGGTTTAAAAACCACCAAACCCCCAGGTAATCGAGCCCCCCGTTTGCATGCTTTTGATTAAGAATAGGGGTAGATTCTACTAAAATCTCGATCTAATGGGCCTTTTGTTTGCTGTTTATGATTGTTTACAGGCACTAGAAGACTAATACGTGGAGCCCTTGCACCTTGGCCGGCCTTGGAGCAAGGAAGGAACGAATCCAAACAAGCCCGCTTCCTGTCTGATATCGCGCTATACGTTCCTAGCACGACCTGAAGAACGCGCTAGGACGATATAGCGCGTTCATCTCCAGGCCTACGGCTGGTTCCTCATGAATTTCTGAGGTACGTAACATGCCCCCATCTTAATATTTTTATTATTTGGCATGTTTCTGGCCTCAGTGGCGATCACGGATCTTATTAATGCATGTTTCACCCCTCTTTTATCATCGACTTTAGCGCTTTTATCTTGCTAAATCATCAATTTTGGGGGGTGTTCATAAATTCATGATCTACAAATTGGCGATCACGATGGGACCCTTTGTTCTACCACGATTGTGCTTCTGTTGCCTGCTTGTCAATACATCAGTGTGTGTGTTTATTTGGTTTTTGGGCTTTTCCCCACTGTCGTTGATCGCGCTATGTGTCCATAGCGGTTTCTTTAGATCGCGCTGGGTACATATAGCGCGTTCATCACCTGAGGGTATTCTCAGGAACACCTTCTGTTGGGGTTCATCTCTGGTGGCATCTTGTATATTTCTTGCTGTGTACTTACATATTCTTGTTTTATTTGTCAGTTCTAGTTTAGATGTTCTTGCATAGCATGGCATTCATCATTGCATTTGGTTTGAGAGACCTCCTCTCTCTACACTAGGATTCCACACACCCTTCTTGGAATTGGAACAACCCTCCATTGAGCATTCCGTCTCTTTGGACCGGAAATTCCTTTTCCAAGACCTCCGTAAGTCCCCGCACCCGTGGATTCCCTCACGGACGTCGGGCAGGTTGTACCTTTGAAGTCCCAGGTTTAATTGGCCTATGCATGGTGAGAGAGTGTTCCTAGTTGGCATCGGAGAAAAACCACATTTGAAACTAGGATCATCACTTGAGTGATCACACCAATTTGCATAAAATCATTAATTCACCAAGGATCAAATAAATAAAAAAACCAACGGTAACCATTCCGACTTGTGTGCTTCTTTGCAAATTGTTTTGTTCGAACTTTGATTGCATAATGGCTTACCTTGATAGACAAAATAACATGTTTAATTTCAATTGTGTTAATGAGGATGCACAACCTAGCACATCCTATACTCCTCAATTTCAACATGTTCATCATATTCCTCACCATATTCTCAAGGGACCACGTCCTCATTCTTATGGTATTGCCCGACCCATGGGCAATGTCCAATCTCATGGCCCCTCGATTCAGTTGCGAGCCACTACTCCTACAGGACCATCTCCTCCCGACGATGAGAAGGTCTCCCAGATCTTACATGCATTAGATCATCTCACCCCTCAACAAATCCAAGCCCTTAAGGCCGTTGTTGAGGGTGCATCTCATTCCTCTCATCCTCCTTCCAATCCTATGCGGGTGGCCCATCACCCACTTCCCTCTTTTATTCACATTCCTACTCGGGTAGCCCATCACCCATCTCCTCATATTCACAGTTCTCCTCGGGTGGTCCAATGCCCGCCTCCTTCTATTCCTCCTCCATCACGGCCCCAAGGCCCATTTATTCCTTGCAACCCGGCCCATCCGGGTCCTTCTTTGGGTCGGCCCATTAATCCCCTTCCACGGCCCTTTTATACGGCCCCTCCTTCAAGGCCCTGCCAACCCTCTGTTACTCAAGTCACACCCCTCCAACGAACTCTTCTCGACAAAGTCACTTTGTTGGAGGAACAATTAAAGAGGGTTATGAGCCCACGGCCCGCTCCTCCTACTCCAGTCAATCCCCTTTATGCGGCTCTAAATGACATTACAAAGATGGAGAAAGATTGGAAGGATAGGAGAGACGACTACGGCGTCGACAGTTCAAGCAAGCAAGAGCCGTCAGATTTCAACGTTCAAGTGGACGCTGTCCATCCTCCACCCATTCACCCCGTTCATTCATATGGCCCTCCGCCTCCGCCTACGCATTCACACTTGCATTCACCACATCATCTGCAATACCATTACATTCCACCACCTACTAATACATCTCCACCATGGCATGCACTTAAACTCGATAATGAAGAACCGGCAATTGAAGAATTCAAGACGACACATGACGACGAAGCTCCTCAAGAAGCACCCCTTCTGAGTTTCCTTCGCTTCCCTCTCCCTCCATTACCACTTGATGAACCCCTTGCTCAGGACGAAGCTACAGTCCACGATCCAACCCCCATTTATGAGACCTCTTGGTGTTACGATGATGGGTCGACATTCCAATCACCCACACCGCCACACCATGAGTCACATTCTATCCCTAACACCGCTCGCCCCATTCGGCATTCTCAACGCACTAAACCTTCTTCGCTCACCCCTCCCGTAACCACACCAATAGTCTCCATCCCATCGGCCTCCACCGAGCCTCCATCACCCTCCAATACGCCGGCTTCCGCCAAGCCTTCCATTATGCCTCCTCTTTGTCCACCACCTCAGCCGTCCACTATGCCTATAACCCCTATTCCACTACTTCACCCTTCACCCTTACCCATGGCTAGTCCTGAGCAAGATCCACCCTTTTTTGCACTCGAGCCAATCCTGACTGCTTCCGAGCAAAGGGAGAAGCTCGATGTGTTTGAACCTTCGTTTTCACTCACCCTTCCTCCAACACCTTCCATTATATCTCCACCATCCATGGAACCTTCCGCCTCCACTTCACACCTCTCTACCACTCAGAATGGGGGGCTTTTATCAAGTACTTGTGCCGAAGATGATCAAGAGTCGGGCAAGAAGGATTTGGCCATGACCACGCTATTCAAGATGCAAGAGTTTGTATGCCGGATGCCGATCCGGGTTGTTGTGTCAAGCATGGTCGAAGAGGCCAAGTTCCCGTCACTGCTCACTTTGATGCCGTGTAAGTTTGTGCCCAAGGAGCGGGCAGGGCGCCCCTTGTTCCAACTTTTGAATCTTGAACCTTTTCTTCCATACGAGGGGCGAATGCCTATTCTATTCAACATTCTTTATATGCCACAATCCTTGGGCAACACGATGCTTCCTATCCCAACTGTTCAACTATCTCACACTATTACTTTTTACTCTCCAAGGGAGTTGTCATTCACTATTGAAGCTTCATCATGGGCTCTTGCTTTATCCATTGGGACAATTGGCTATACACTTTCACTGCCATGCAGGGGCGGTTATCTTGGTGCCAAAGGGCTATCCACTATTCTACCCACCTTCCATTCAACCCCATCCACATTCTTGTCTATCACATTTTTTTCATGGGCCACTCCAAGGGTAAGGAGGGGGATCTCATCCTCTTGCCCTTCATGTTCTTCATATTCTTTGCATCTCATGCATTCTGTTACATCCATGCATTCATCGCATCTGTTGCATTGCATTTGCATACATTTGCACTTCTTCTTTCCCGGGTTTTCGGACCCGTATCTTCCCCGCCATCCGGAACCTCCGGATATTCCGCATTTCCCATCATCTTCATCCTCTTCCAACCCTCTCTCCCTGGGGCATCGCGTCCCCTTTCTTGCTATTTACCTGGAACCTCCAGGTATTTTATCCCTCCTCTTAGGGCATGACGCCCCTTCTGATTCCACTATTCCGGAACCTCCAGATCTTTCTCTTCCCTCCGGGCATCGCGTCCATGGGCAGTTTCCTCCTCCGGAATCTCCGGATCTTTCTCTTTCCCTTGGGCATCACGTCCCATGGTATCTTCCCCCTTCGGAACCTCCAGATTTTCCATCTTGTTCTTTCTATCTTCTTTCGGGGCATCCTGACCCTTCTAATTCCATTCCTCCGGAACCTCCGGACCCTCCATCCTTCCTCCGTTTCATCTTCCTGCTCCTCCGGGATATCACGTCCTTTGTCCTCTTTGCCCTTTTTCATCATCTTTTTGCATATTTCTTCCCAGGGCATTGTGTCCCTCGAGATTCTTCCCCTCCGGAGCCCCCGGATTCCTCCTATCAGGATTCTCCTCCACAACCTCCGGACCCTCCGGATCCACCTCTTTCCATCTATCAATTTCTTCTCCTAATTCCTCCTGATCATGGGTCCGACCCAACTTCTTCCACAACCACTGCCTTGGGCATCTGCCCTTTCTCCCACTGCTTCCGAGGCTTTAGTCCTCACCCCTCCTTCTAATTCTCCTCTTCTTCTGTAGACTGTTCCATGTGATCAGGGTCTCTGGGCCTTAGTGAGGGAGTTCTAGCCCTCGCCTCTCTTCCTTTTCTCCTTATTCGTCTGAGTATGGTCTGAACACCACTCATTCTTGTTAAGCCACTTTCAAATCCTTTGCTTCCATTCCTTTTCTTCGCCAAAAGAGGACTATCCCATGTTGATCAACCTCGCCCCTGGCAGCTGCTTCCATAAAGGTTGCAAGGTAACATATTGGCGTAAGTACGCATTATTATGATATCATTACCTTATTGCTTCACGCATGATTTTCAAAATAAAGTGCTTCTTAACAAGATCAAAAGTGATGTTTTAAACCTTTATCTTTATTAAATCATTGTCAAAAGAGTCTTTAGGCTTACTTTTGCAGCACCTTTGGTTAATAAAAAACCCACGCCGGGAATTCGACATTCTCTCCCCGCTTGTTAAGAGTAACCCTTAGCTGGGCATTTCACACACTTCACAGCGTCCTTAGCCGGCTCCTTTGGTTAAACACCATCCCTACTTTGGCCATGCCATGAGTATATCTGAAAGTCTTTTCTCTTCTTTACTCGGCCGAGTGCAGGGGCAAGAGGTTGACGGATGAGATGACCCACCCAGGGTAATCTCCAATACGAGAGGAGTCTCAAATAGGGGTAGTCTTGACCCAAAATCAATATGAGTTTTCATGATATACATCTCGCCAAAAGGGCTATTATGAAAATCAAGTCAAAATTTCGATAAAAGCAAAATTGTGAATTATGGCATGTCAAGAGTGGCAAAGTCCCCGCAGGGAAAATCCTGGTCGTATGCATGTCAAGGGTCTAAAAATCAAAGGCACAAAGTCCCGGCACAACAGACTACATCTTTGAGGGGAAACACCTTGGAAGGAATTCAAGTCCCGACATCTCCCATCCTGCATAAAGCTTATCCTCAATTATTCTTCTCTTCTCCCTCTAAGACCGAATGTTTCTCGGGTATGGCCTTGGTAGGAGCACCGTTAATCAAGGGCAGTCAGTTATAGGGCGCCACCCTTCAATGCACGCTCGGCTTTGGGTAATTTTAGCAAAAGGGGAAGGAACAAGGACCCCTAGCCAGTAGTTCAAAAACACCCTTTGATGCTGCATTAACAATGTCTAAACCAAAAAGAAAAAAAAACAAAAAAATCAAAAGATAAAAAATAAAAACAAAAAAAAAATTGAATATTTCCTAAGTCAAAATCCAAAAAAAAAATTGAAAATTTTCTAAGCCAAAATTCAAAAAAAAAATTGAATATTTCCTGATCAAAATCCAACAAAAATTGAATATTTCAAAATTCATAATAAAAATTCAAATATTTTTTAAAATCCACATAAAAATTCAAATATTTTCAAAACTCATAAAAATTTGCATATTTCAAAATCCAAAAAAATTACATTATATTGTTCTGATGGTGCTTTTGCAGGAATGACAACTTTGCAAGGACCAAGAGCACGGGATGAGTCCTCTCCATTCATTACCATCTACCTTTTGATTCTTCCCATGTTCACAATTGATCACATCTTCATAATTTGCTCCGCATTACTCCGATTATTCATCTCCAAATCTTTTTTATCAAATCTTGCTGATCACTCCGTCGATGGGCATTATCAGATCTTGATCATTCAACTCCAAATCTTGATTAGCCAAGTTGTCATCCTCATGACAAACGACAAACAATGATGCTATGCTATCTATGCTTTAATGATGCTATCTATGTTATTCATGCCTTTCACGCTGTGCACACTTGAATGCTATTCATGATATGATACATACATGCTATTGATGCTTTGATTCATGCTATGCTTGCTATGCTTAAATGCCTTATTCATTGCTTGTTATCTTTTATATCTTGGCTGATGAATCTTTGAGCACAGGAAGAAGCTCTTGGTCCCACCGACTGGGCATCATCATCCAAGCCCCACGATACTTGCATCTCATTTCTCAGTTCCCCCATGCTCATTGCTATCACCATCCCCCCTGTATGCATTCTACTATATGTTATTATGCTATTAGATTATATCAAGGACCTTGTGGCTTTGGTAAATCTGGAATTTGAGTCCCCCTTCATCAAAAACAATGATGATTCCAGAGGAGTCTTAGTCACACGGATAGGCCGTTGAGCCGTCCAAGACTGGGGACGATGGTTCCCTTTTACAAGCTGGTGTGTGGATAAACGGGCTTCGGCTTAGTATCAGCTCGCGAAATCGGTTTCTTGACCCAGTCTTGGCAGTTTATCAATATTATCCTTGAGTATCTTATATTTTATCCTTTCTTAGCATTTGTTTTAATGATTTGTTTTATTTTAGCCCTGCACGCATCATGTCATTTTTACATCCATGAATGTCCAGTTTTCTTCTCAATTAAGGATTAATAATGCTTTTGTCCTTGAACAAAGAAATTCAATTCCATTCCGAATTTGAAAGATTGCTCCTAGTTGAGCACTGGATCTCGTTGGTCATCGTGACCTTTGCCTGGATTTTGCTTATCCCCTTTCCATCTAGTTTAACTTATCCTCCTTCTTTTGATCCACTCGTTAGCTGTGAACCGCACGATGGCGTCGATGGATCCGCCGGGCTCGCGTCTATTCCACTAATTGAGTGAAATTCGTAGTTGCTACGCGCTGCGGATGCCTCTTTTGTGCAAGAGGTTGATCAGCTCCCTTTTCTTTGTTCCGTGCCTATCCTTCTAGGCAGTAGTCACTGATGCTAGCTTGATCTTGTGGTTAGCTCGGAGTTTTCTGGATTATTCCTATCATTTGTCGGTTGTGATGGGTGTCTCTTTTCTCCTTGATATCCACTTATCAGTCCGCTCCCCTGCATTTTCACTTCATATCCCCGTCACTTCCACTGTGGGTCGTCTCCGTTTTGCCTCCGTTTCACCTCCGTTTCGCTCCCCTGCAAAGCGGATATCAAGGAGGGGCATCTGTAGACACCCAATTTTGGCCGATAAATTGAGCATTTTCTTTGTTCTCCTAGTTAATGCCCCAAATTGATCCTTAGTTGGTTGATTTTCTGGGATTTCTCCCCATTCTTGGCCCAACATTTCAATTCCATACCTTGGATCTCGTCTCGAGTTTGGCATTCCCGCGCTATCCGCTCTTATCGCTTTCTTATTCATAGCGCGTGGTGGATCTAATTGAAGTTATCATTTGAGCAGTTGTTATTGCTTGACGTTTGATCATTGTAGCATCCACTTTGGATGTTATTCTCACTTAACATTTGATTAAATGGCTGCCCAAAGGATATTTCTCTCTTTTTTTTTAAATTATTTATTGGGCTTTTAGTTATCGCGCTATATCGTCATAGCGCGTTCTTCATGAACACGCTATGGGTATATAGCGCGTTATCAGGCAGAACCCAGTCCGACCCGGACTCCCTTCTTTAAACTCAGAGTCCCTTTTTTGGTAAGTTTCCAATCGTTTTCCTTCCAAAGGAAGGTTCCAAACCGTAATAGGAGTCTTTCCCCCTCATTAATCGGCAGGATTACCTCAATTTGAGCCGTCAAATCATCGGATTGAATTGAACTCCGACCTAGGGTTGCTTCTTGATCTTTCTCTATAAATTGGACCCTTTGGCCGTCGTTTTAGGGGGATGCCACTCGAGATGTTGATGAGGAGGAGGAAGTTCTTCGTGCCAAGTCAATAAATCCTCGCTCTTCGCACATCCAAGGGAGTATTTAGGGGCCCTTTTCGTGTTATCCCTTTTTCTTCTTTTCATTTCCCCAATCTACGAATTTTAATCTTTGCATAGCATGGCATATTGATTTCAAAACACTCCTTTTACGAAATACATGCATACACACACACCACACCTATCTTTTGCCCTTCCATAGGGGTTTAAAAACCACCAAACCCCCAGGTAATCGAGCCCCCCGTTTGCATGCTTTTGATTAAGAATAGGGGTAGATTCTACTAAAATCTCGATCTAATGGGCCTTTTGTTTGTTGTTTATGATTGTTTGCAGGCACTAGAAGACTAATACGTGGGGCCCTTGCACCTTGGCCGGTCTTGGAGCAAGGAAGCAACGAATCCAAACAAGCCCGCTTCCTGTCTGATATCGCGCTATACGTTCCTAGCGCGACCTGAAGAACGCGCTAGGACGATATAGCGCGTTCATCTCCAGGCCTACGGCTGGTTCCTCATGAATTTCTGAGGTACGTAACATGCCCCCATCTTAATATTTTTATTATTTGGCATGTTTCTGGCCTCAGTGGCGATCACGGATCTTATTAATGCATGTTTCACCCCTCTTTTATCATCGACTTTAGCGCTTTTATCTTGCTAAATTATCTCGCTAAATACAAAATCATCAATTTTGGGGGGTGTTCATAAATTCATGATCTACAGGTACCAATACCTCATTGGATGCAGATGAGACAGGTAAAGAAGTAGATGCCAAGCTCTATCGAGGTATGATTGGATCTCTACTTTATTTGACAGCTTCAAGACCTAATATACAGTTCAGTGTAGGAATGTGCACAAGGTATCAATCTAGACCCATTGAATTGCATTTAGCTGCAGTGAAAAGAATTTTCAGATATCTATCTGCTACATACACCCTTGGTTTATGGTTTCCTGCATCACACACACTTGATTTAGTTGCATACACAGATGCAGATTATGCCGGGTGTAAACTAGATAGAAAAAATACTAGTGGTCACTGTGAATTTCTAGGTGGGTGTTTAGTATCTTGGGGTTCCAAGAAATAACATTCTGTGGCCCTCTCCACTATAGAGGCTGAGTACGTGGCTGCAGGGAGTTGTGGTACACATGTCATTTGGATTAAACACCAGCTTCAGGACTATCAAGTAGACCTGGGCTGCACACCCATTTACTGTGATAATACCAGTGCCATCAATCTAGCCAAGAATCCTATCTTGCATTCCCACGCCAAACACATAGAAAAAGGCATCATTTCATAAGAGATGAAGTTTCTAAGAACACCGTTGAGCTGATTCATGTAAGCTCTGCTAATCAAATTACTGATATCTTCACCAAGCCACTGGACAATGACAAATTCACCACATTAAGGAGAGAATTAGGCATATTTAAATTATCTTAATTGCAAATCTCCTGATATTGAATTGTTTTATCTTGGCAAGAGTTTGTATGAGAAGCCTTTCTTAACAGTGAGGGGGAGTCCTGAGAGTCTGCTGATTAAATTCCTTTAATGCATCAATTGAGGGGGAGTTGGGCAGTTAGTGAAATTTTGACTGATTCAAAACATTGACCAGATGTGTGTCATTGCTGGTTCTCATGATTGAATGAGTGCGGTTCCCTCTCAGACAGTAGAATCTCACTCATCTCTTAAGTCTATAAGTCTGTGTTACTAAAGTCCTGCTAGAATCTTTCCTCTAGTAGTCCATCAGAGATCTGGATTAAGTGTTTGAAGTATATCTTCCAACATTGTAAATGATTCCGGTTCAGGCTAAAACATGTATGTCTTGACATCTATCCAGAACAACTTGAAATCTAGACTTCAAGATTCATTTCAAAGAAACAGTCCTTATGGTAGTGTCTTCAATCACTTCATCTCCACAATATAAGGGATCAACCAAATAAACATATTGATCATTGAGAAACTGGGAGCTTCATCAATGAAGTGAAGTAATTCCCATGTCATGAGGTGTCATATTAAAAAAAAAGGTGGGGGGGCAGAGCAATCTCTACAAAATAAATTTGTGCTTCTGATCATCACAGAGCAATGGTGACAAGGTGGTGAGTAACTGGGGACTCTGGCCTCTGATCAAAGTGTTTCCTCACGTAAAAAGTCACAGTTACTAACTGTGTTCTCTAAAAAGGAGAGGTAATGAGGTACTCACATTGAGTAACTGGGGATTCAGGCCTCTGATCAAGGTGTCTCCCTAATGTCAAAAGTGTGATTTACCAACTTACTCATTGGTCTTATTGAAAAACTCTATAATATTCCTTGTCTCTGTGTAAATTACTGGAATGCTTGTCCTCAATACCATGAGAACACCTTCTCTGCCTTTGTCTCTTGTCGTCTACTAAGTATTATTGTTTGTTCAGCAATGTCTTGCCATACTTGTTCATCCCTGCTCTACATCATATACCATGTATGTGGATACACTTCCCTCTCATTCTACTTCTCTATTGATTACCAGAGTTCAAGAATCTTCTCTTGAGTTTAGCACCTCACTTATTCTCTTAAGATATGCTCTTGAGTCTTTCTACACTAAGAAGCCACTGTACTTCTCCCTCATGTCTCCAGCAATTTCATATATCTTTCATTTCCTTTTGATGATGTCAAAGGGGGAGTGAGGTCCTCTGTCAATTGGAAAGAGGTCATCTGAGAGGTTTAAAGCATTAGTTCAGGGCATCTATTGCATCTGAGAGTGAAGCATTTTTGGAGAAAGAAGAGATTCAGAAGATGGTGTTTCAGGGAGGAGTCTTCTGGTTTATTAGTATGCTCTTTTTGGTTTGCTCTTGATTATTTTTGATCTCCTTCTTAATGCCCTGACATTGCTTGATTCATAGTGTTGCCATCATCAAAAAGGGGGACATTGTTGCATCCCTACGGTTTTGATGATGTCTCACACTATAAATCAAATTTTTTTTAACTACAAATCGATTTATTTTTATACAGTGCATTTCCTTGTTTCTAAGCATGAAGAAGGTCTGTGCTTATAGCATGATACACGTCCGTGCATTACATGTCATTCGTCCTTTTGCTTAATGCATATTAAGTCAGTGCAAGCTCTGCATCTCTAACATAAAGTGCTTGCCTCGGTGCAAGTCCCTGTTCATGCACAGGTTCTGCTGTCATACTTTGTCTCTGTGCATTTCTCTAGGTCATGTCCACTAAGGTACGTGCATATCATGTCTCTGCATCTCATCTCTTGGGTCGGTGCAAATTCCTGACCAGAATGCATTGGTTATGCTGGTCGTTCCTTCGTCTCAGTGCAAATCCATCTCGGTGCAAGTTTTGTCTTGTATTTCTCTTTGCCATCTCGGTGCAGCTCCTGCTTGGACTGCATATCCCGACTCGGTGCATACCTTTACCTTCTGAATAACATGAAGTCGGGGCATCTTCTATTGCATTACCATTCTCAGTGCAAGGTTTGATCTGTACCTAGTCGGTGGAACTCTTGGTTAGTCAAAGGCATTGAAACACAATCATGTTCGGTGCATAGTCTACTCTATACAATTCACTATAAATGTATGTGCATGTTTTTGCTCTATATACACCAAGCCTATTCAAATCCCTATAGCAACGAGGTCGGTGCAGTTCCTATTTCAGGCTTATTAGACTCAGTGCAAGTCCTGTAAGCAGCTAACGTAGATTGGTGCATTTTCTGCTTCATTCCACATCGGTGCTTTTCTTGCCTGTCTTAGTCAATGCTTATTCCTTTAACTCGGTGCAAACTTTTCTCTCTGGCAAAATAAAGTCAATACAATTTTGTGTTTTGCTATTTCTTGTCCGAGCATATCTGTTGCACGATCAGAGTCTATGGTCTATGCTAATGACATCATGCGCTTTCTCAAGTCAGTGCACCTCTCACTTTTGCTCACTTCAACTCGGTGCAACCTGTTGTTCACCTTGTTGCAAACTAGTGCAACAGTTGATTTGGGAACTCCTACTCAGTGCAGTTTCTGGCTTCTTACTCCTTACACTGATACGAATTGTGCTAAGCGTGTGACAAAATGACTATTTCTTCTCTGACAGTTTATCTGTGCATTCATCAGGATGGCACGTGATCCGAGGAAGATGAAGGTCTAGAACATTCGACACGTGCCCCAACATTTTAGGTGGGAAACGTGGTATCCACACGCCTAAGTTTCTGGAGCAGACTATATATATATATATATATATATATATATATTTATATATTTGTGCTGAGGAAAAAGGGTTCGGAAAATGGATGGAACAGTTGAAAAGAAGAGCACCATAGGAGCAGTGGATCAAGAGAGAAAACCAGAGACTACCCACTCCATCCAGAGCTGAGAGAAAAAATTTTGAGAGAGAGAAGTGATTGTGAATGTGAAGATCTGCTTCTACAGAAGCTATATTATTTTTGCTTTTAGAGAAAATTATCGTTCATCGATCGTTTTTTTTCGAGTTTCCTTTATTTTCATTCCATTCTGTTTCCCTCCATTGTCCTTGGAGGAAGAGAGGTTTGATCCTCTAGTTGTGTGAGTTACTTAGGAGTAACTGCATAGGGTTCCCTTTGCGACGTGTGAAGGAAGGGAGATTGGTTCTCCAGTGTTTTTCTTCTGGTTGATCCGAAGGCTGAGGAGGGTGTTCCTCAAGGCAAGCTATTTGGCAGCAGTTGTTGCAGACTGAGTCTGCTGTGTGTGATTGAATATTGCAAGGAAACCTTACTCTCGTGAGTAAGGGGTGGACGTAGATTGCGGATAGCAATCGAATGACCTAAAAAATTCCATGTCTCTCTGTTGTTTTGCTTGTTCACATTGTGCTGCTCTCCATCTACTTGTCACATTGCTTCATTGTGGGTTGCTTTCTCGATCTCATTCCTTCTTCTAGTCATCATTGTTGCCTATCTTCCAAGTCTTCTTCACTGCAATTTGAGGGGTCTGATTTTATCTATTTTTGGGAGTGAGCTATTCATCCCCCCTTCTATCTCACTTTCCGCTGTGCGTATCAAGAGGAACTCTAGGTCCTCATAGTCCTCACATAGTGGTGAGTCATCCTCCTCTAATGAAATAATTGGGCCGAAGTCTTTGGTGGGATGGTCGACCATGATTGGAGGGCTTGACGTTCTACCCGAGATAAGTAACTCTAATTCATGGATAGCATCGGGCTCATCGGGTGTAGGGAGTAATAGAAGGAGGTCACTCATACAGCAACCAACGGTGCAAACCGAGGTGATAGACCCGACACATAGGTGTACAAGGTCAAGGCTCCTAGGTCGGTCGGCCATTGTGGTCAACATGCCAGTCAACTCCATTTGCCATGCTAGGCCCTTAAGATGATCCCCTAGTGTCTCCACTTGGTAAGATGATTGGATGGTGGTGCGATAGGGGATGAATTGAAGGGCACTATGGGGAGGTGTCGCTCCAAGGAAGGGTGGGCCATGATCGGGTGAGCTGGACTCTCCTTTAACCATCTAGCCAAGGACCGACTTATGATGAGTTCACTCCCAACTAGAGGAGAAGGCATAGCGTGAAGATCGTAATGCGATGATTTGTCCTCGTCTTGGGCATGTGTTTCTTTCAAAGTGGGGGTTGGACCCGAGGTGTTCACCACTATGGGGTCGGGTGTCGGGATTATGGGTTCCTCTACCAAGGAGGTGAGAAGGTCCTTTGTGGGTGGGGTGATGATGATCGGCGCATGGTGCGCTCGGGGTGGTGGGTAAAGGGAGGCTTGGGTTAGGATAGGGAGAGGAAGTAGTGGAGGCCTAAGACATGGTAGAGTTGGGGTAGGGAGTGGGAGATGGGTTGGGTAAGGAGGATTGGGTTGGTTGGTTTTAGGAGGTGTGTCCCTTTTAGGGGACGATGGAGGGGTAGTGGTGGAATCAAGAGGGTTTGTGGGGTATGGATTTGGTGAGGGGTTTTGGTCTGGGGAGTGGTGGCCGTCATGGGCCTTGGTGGAGGGGTGGACACGGGGTCCCCTTGGGTTTGAATGGTGAGGGTTGCGTGAGTGACTTTGGGTTGGGGAGCGGTGGCCCTCATGGGGGGAACCGAGTCAATTAGGGGTCTCTTGCCCTTGGGATCGACCGGTTGTGGAGGGGTATGGGAAGTGGGAGTGCTCCTCGGGCTGTGATTCTCCGAGTGAGAAGTGTAGGTTTTCTTAAGTTCGATCTTCATCTCTTCCCAAGTGCTAATCGGGGCTTCCCCGTGGATCCTCCTTAAACCCTCCACAATTAACCAATGATTTTTAGCTCGTTTGGAGAGGTGCACCTTGGCTAACCTCATTCTCCTTCCTTCGTTCAAGGGGCACCTTTTAAAGAATTGATCCATGGAAACCTCCCAATCTAGATAAAGGCCTGGGCTGTAGGATCCATCAAAGGTAGGGGTTTTGGCTTTCAAGAGTCCCAAAAAGAGGGTTTCTAGATTTTCCCAAATGTCACTCTCATTCTCTCTTGGTGCTCAGCCATTTCCCTCAAGTCGGTCGAGTCAGAACGTGATGTCTTCAAGCTGATCAAGGACATTACGTAGGGCTTCTATGACGGAGGTGTTACCGCCCACTTTGTTGGCAGCGGAGCTTCCATGAGGATTTGGGCCTCTAGGGAAAGGTGATGGGGATGGGTATGACGGGTGTGAAGTGGCCATGATGATCGGGGGAATAAATGCAATGGCCCTAGGACAAGACTTAGTAGAGATAAGTCTAGAACTTGCTCTGATACTAATTTGATGTGACACCACTTATGGACCTAAATTGTAAGCAAGCAACTTGAGCAGCGGACTCACTCTAGCGAACATGTTCGCGTAGCACACACTAGTGCCCGTAGGCAACTCGACGATGATGGAGAGGGTCAGAGGTGGGACCTTGATGCTACAACAGTTGGCTAGCTTGGGGAGGACCCCAAATGGGCCAGGGATGCCCAATTCACGGGCGTCCAGCACACCAAGGGCGTGGGATGTAGGGGATCGCTCACAACTCGCCCGTGGTGATCACTCACGTCAATAACAATTTTGGGCCGAGCTCTCACTCTCCGTCCGATGAAGCAATAGAGATAATACAATGCTAAGCAATGAATTGAAACCAGCCAAGAGGGGAACCGAGGCTCACCTAGTCGGTTGGAAGACGCCGACTCCGGCCGGAGACAGGGGCGAGCCGGGAAGCGTGGGCTTACCCGCACGCTGAGCCGATGAAGCTTCAAACCTACGAATTATCAATTTACAATCACTACGCCCTTTGCAAGGGGGTTGGACTAGGGGTGGGGAAGTTTTTTACAACCAAAATATACATCCACTCTTGGAGGGGCGATCAGCCGGCCAGGCGGGGAGGGGAAAAACTAGCTTAGAGGATTAAGACAAGAAGCTCGCCGAATCTATCCACTCTCAGGAATAGGGGATAGACTGTTATTGTCGGCACCCCTACGGACTCTCCCAAACTCTGTTGTCGACAAAATTAGTTGGAGAATCTTCGTAGTTGTCCCAGGAGGACGCCCAATTTTTGGGGGAATTTCTGGATGACAGCGTTGGATGGGGCAGGGTCGTGAACAGGGCCTCTGTTCTCTTATTCTGACTACTACGGTACCACTATAGCAGGAAGATGAGGTCACCACGGGCGCTCCTGAGCTCTGATGCAAGCGGGGATGGAGTCGCTGGTTTCGTTGTCAAGCCCTCTTAGAACGGAGACCTGTGGGGGGGCCGGAGGAGGTCGGAGTAGACAGATAGATCCTGAACAGTGATATGGTGTCTGTTCAGTCCCAGAGGGAAAAGAACAGCGCACTCGGGGGAGAAAAAAGAGAACTCTTGGCTCCTGATGCCGAATGGGGTGCCGCTTCTTGATTCTGGAAGTATACTTGTCGTTGAAGAACTCAGCCAAGCTCTGCCTCCAGATCTTCAAGGGGTTGGCCATGGGAGGCTCTGTAAGCAGCTTCAGGTTGCCAGTCTAGAGGAAGACGCGCAATATGGGGAGATCGGCTCTCCCGGGCAGCCACGAGCTCAAGTTGGGATGAGACCACCGCTGTTGCGAAGAAGACAAGGAGACGCTTCCAACGGTATATGGTACGCCCTCTGAAACTTCTTGGTGATGTCGTGGCAGCCTCAGAAAGTAGCTGGTAATCTGCTACCTGCGAACTAGGAATAGGATGAAGGTGTAGGGTTGTGTGTATGAGGGTGGGATGGCCAAGGGAAACAAGGGGGGAATGGGGAGGGCGACCAGGGTAGGAAGGGGGTGTTGGGGAGGGGTGTGGGGCAGCCAGAAAGGGAGGGAGATTCAAATTTGGGCCTTGGGTGAAGCCCCTTCAGCCTTGGGGATGTGGAGAGGTGCTTGGGGAAAGGAAGAAGGTAGTTGGTGGTTGGAGGGTGGAGCAAGGATTGGAGGAGGTTCTCTTGGGGCTGGGGTGGAGTAAAGAGGGAGGTGTTGGGAGTTGGAGTAGCTTTAATGGAAGGGGGAGGAGAGAGAAAGTAGGTGGGAGGGTGACGAGAGAGAGAAGGGGGGAGGGATGTGGAGAGTCTCACTCCAAGGGAAGAAAATTCTCACAAGGGGTTTCTTTCTATTCAAATATTCATCAAAGGTTACAAATGAGAGAGGGGAGGGGGCTATTTATAGACTCCATACTTTTCCTAGGACCAAAGTGACCCTGACAAACCCACAATTGACCAGCTTGTCCCAAGGGGGGGGGCGCCCTTGGTCCTAGCCCAATGAATTAGGCCCATAAACCTATCTAATCAACACAATGACTGAGAACTTACATAATTGACCCTTAAACCTGGGTACCTGACTCAAATAAAGGGAAGATTACATAATTATGACTCAAAGAAAATATAAAAATTATATGACTAGATTCAGAAATATACGACGAACACAATGGCGCAGGCCGACAAACAATCCAAGCCTCGGAAAAATGTGGAGGGGCAAGGGATGCCCCCATCAGAAGTGCTTGTTCCGAATGAGTTATTAGGCTTATCTTTAGTGGGCCCGAGGGGTACCACTTCAAGGAGCTGGGCCTCGTTGGGTCGGGTGAGACCTCGTTTGGCCTCTCCGTATGGGCTGTTAGATTTCCCCTCTCCAGAGTGCATTAGGCCCAAGCCTTCCTTCTCTTGGTATTGGCCTAGGGGCACCCAAGGCCCATCTAAGATTCCAAGGAGGGAAAATGGAGCCCATAGATTTCAAATCTCAAATGTGTTCAAATTCAAACTCTAAGGAGAGAAATAGGGCCCATAAATTTTAAATCTGAAATGGGTTCAAATTCAAACTCCAAGGAGGGAAAATGGAGCCCATAGATTTTAAATTTCAAATGGGTTCAAATTCTAACCCCAAGGAGGGAAGATGGAACCCAAAATTTATATATTGTCATGTATTCCCCCCTTGAGAGATTTTTTTTTAATGAATGAATGAATTGAAGAAGAAAATTGTGAAATCTTTGAGAGTGGTTGCTCCCTCCCTCTTCCTCTCCCTCTTGGGTGCGATGCCCTAGCTCACCTTCTTGCAGGTTCTCGCTGCTCCAACTGCTGGGAGGTGACCTCTCCTACCTCTCCTCAAGTCTACAGTTCAGGTACCATGGATGTGCTGCGAGCTTGGAGGAGAAGACCCCTGTTGTCCTGCGCCCCATCCCTGGCTGTCTGTCTGCAGATTTGAGCCCTAAAGATCACATTGGCACACCCTTCTCCCGTCCTCAAATCCAAACCACGTCTTCATAGCTTCTCTCCCTCTCCCGATCTTTCACGTCTCCTGAAAAGCCCATGCCCTAACTCATCTTGTGGCAAAAGTTGCCTTTGTAAGCCCTTTCTCTGTGCAGGCTGCCTCTATGCAAAACTACAGGAAACCAGAACCCTGAAGATCAGGTTGGGACGCCATCTTCCTGACCTCCAATCACTTCGACCTCTTCTTCACGTTTCTTCCTCTACCTGTCCCCCACTGCCCCTCAAACTCCTACGCCAAAACTCGCTCTGTCTGAAAACTTCCATTTAGAGCCCTTTTAGTCGCGCAGACTGCTCCTGTGCAGTCCTGCCACGACAGTGCCAAAACCTCTCCAAAGAAACGACCCGCAAAACATCTTTGAATGCCCTAAAATTTTGAACACTGCTTATGCACATCCAAAACCTTCGCACATAATTTTCTTGCAAGTTTTAGATCCCCTTTTCCCTGCCTACCCCTTCCACCCTTCAACCCCTCAGTTTTGACTGCACTGGACTGCAGAACTGAGCCCTGACTATATTCCCCTCCCACGCCCAGAACCTCCACTGCATGCCACCTCGCCACTGCCACCAAATCACCCCACGACCCTCACCTGTCTACCAGAGAAAACCCCGCCCCATTCGCCACCTGGAAGCCCTAGTTCCAGCCCGATCTTCGACGCACGGTCCTGCTGCCTGAGGACAGACCAGAACGCGTAGGGTCTACTACGAAACTTGCCACGACGTCCTTGGTACTCAGTTGCAGTCGCCACTTCACCGGCATCCCTGGGACATCCCCAACAGAGTCCACGCCAAATTTCGTGACCAATGTACGAGCAGACAGTGGCGTACTGGGCTCATCTCCCTGCTGCTTCCCAGCACTGTGCAGATTGGCTAGCAGTCTGCCCGCTCGATCGAGGTCGCGCCAGAGCTTCCCTCCCGCGCCGACGGCGTCCAGCGTCTTCCTGAGCGGTCGACGTCCCTTGCTGCCCGCCTCTTGGGACCGTTGCACTATCATTGGCGCTAGGGACCCGCCTTCCTTACTACTGGACTCAGGCCGGTTCGTGGGCGCAGAGCAGTCCGCAGCCGTACGTGGACGACGAGCTTCATCGACCCGATACCCGTCACCCCGCTTCGCACAATCCTCAGACTTCACTGTGTAGCCTTTTACTTCCCTACGAGGAGTGGGCATTGTTGGATTGTATCTTTTGACCTTTGTACCGGGGATCATGTGACTTGGCTGAGCTTCTTCCCCACGCCCTGAGCGTGGAGGTACGCGACTGTTTTCTTTGCTTGGTCAGCTTGCTCTTTTAGTATTTTCTCTTAAGGCCGCTGCTTGTGTGCGTAGTAGGTTCCTAGCCAGTCCTTATTTTTTTATTCACTACCGCGGTGAGTGAGTGTGACCATCCCGTGACTCGTCCGAGTCATGAGTGTGGAGTCGACCACCCTAGACTCGTCGGTTTCTCAACCATGCAGATTAGCGCGCTTCCCTCTCCTGGGATGCCTGTGAGCTATAGTTTCTTGTTGATTGGCGCAATTTTCCTTCTTGAGAACCTTAGGTGTCAAGTCTACGCCCTTTGAACTGTTGCGTTGTTGCTGGTCGTCGTGTCCCCTTAGTCTCAAACTCACATAGTCTTAGCTTGCATAGCATCCCACATCAATTTTGGTATCAGAGCTTTGGGAACCAATTTGTTCTATCAAATTGGGGTCCTAGGTAATTTGAGTCCTTAGGTTGTCTAGGGTGCAAATAAGGCATTAGGTTTGTCTAAGTTACATTTGAGTCATTAGGTTTGTTTTAGGTGCACTTGAGTCCATATTCTACCCTTTGCATTACCATTTTAGGTTCGTGTCTAGTTAGAGTTTTAGCCCCTCCCTTGTCCTTTAGAGTCTTGCATGCCCACTCGGCGTGGTACCGATTACCAACACCCGGTCCCGATGGCTGACCCTAGGAATCCTGCCCCTAGTGACTTTTCCCTTCAGGAGATGATGCAGGCTCTCATGAACCAGATCGATCAGTCCGATAAGAGCTTTAGAGATCATGCTGCATTCATGGAGGGCTAGATAGAGGCCATGGAGGACCGGATGGAGGCTTCCGACCGGACCATTCAAGGTCTGGTTGGACGGCCCAACCAAGGTAGAGCTCCGCGTGAGGATGTCCTCGGGCAAGCCCAAGGCCCACTTGACCCTGCTCCTTGGCCTGCACACCCTAGGGCCGACGACCGGAGACCACGTGTTCAAGAGTTTGAGGATTTCGGGTCGATAATGAGTTTGAGGGGTATGGCCATGCCCGGCCTGGCAACCGGCCCAATAGGGACGACGAGGATGATCGTCTCCTTAGGTTCGTGCGCGCGGATCCACCCACTTTTGATGGGTCCTTCGACCCTAAGGTTTATGTTGATTGGGAGGCGGGTATAGACCGCTACTTTGAGTGGTACGAGATGATGGACCACCGGAGAGTCCGATTTTCCAAGATGAAGTTGCTTGGAGAGGCACAAACTTATTGGAGGAACTTGGAGAGCCTGTTGATGCAGCGACATCAACCCCAGGTTGAGACATGGGATGACATGAAGGTAAAGCTCAGGCTAAAATACCTTCCTGCCACATACCGTTAGAGGCTTATTGATAGGTGGCAGAGTCTCAGCCAAGGGGATCGGACTGTGACGGAGTACATCGTCGATTTTGATGAGTATTACTTGCGATGTGGGGTCACGGAGGAGAGTGCTATGACCATCTCTCGCTTCCATCGGGGTCTGCGGCCACACTACCAGTATGAGTTATTTCGCCGCCATGCCACTACCCTGGAGGAGGCTTATGAGGTCGCACTCGAGTTAGAGCAGTTTGAGTCCGAGTTTGCTCCGATCCAGCGCCCGGGACCCACATATCCTCGGGGGTTGGACCCTCGTGCTATGACTGGACCTTACCCTCGAGGACTCGTGGCATGTCCACAGGAACCCGCTCGTCAGGACTTCACTGCCCCTAGACCTCATCCTCCCCCTCCGAGGGACTCCCCCCCCTCGACCACAGGCTCCAGCCCCGGCCCCTCAGCCTCAGCAGCCCACCATTCCTACCCGACCCCAGCTTCCACCACCCCCGGCCCGTCGTGATGACAAGGGAAAGGGGCCAATGACTGGTGGAGCACCTCAGGGCACTAGGTCCTGTCATGAGTGTTATAGGTGTGGAGGAGTTGGTCATTATGCTGTTAGTTGTCCTACCCGATCTTCTTTGGTCATCGGGGATTCTTCGACCGGTGAGCTCGCACATGGGATCATATCCGTCAGTTACGAGGTTAACCAGGAGCTCACAGGGGAGTTCTTTGATGAGCTGATTGAGGGCGAGTAGCTAGATGTCCAAGGCACCCAGTGCCAGGATGATGCTCAGCTGGGTGTTGTCAGGTGTATCTTGACCCAGCCGTTGGTGAGTGATGACTGGCGTCGCACCACCATTTTTCATACCTTTTGTAGGCTGGGCGGGAAAGCCTGCAAGGTGATCATAGATAGCGGGAGTTGTATTAACGCTATCTCCACGGGTACTGTGACAGGCTTAGGGTTGACCCCCGTGGACCACCCCTCCCCTTATCGCGTGTCATGGGTAGATTCCACCTCTATTCCAGTCAGGCTGCAATGTCTTGTGCCATTGCAGTTCCATACCTACCAGGATGGGATCTGGTGTGATGTGTTGCCTATGGAGGAATCAGTATTATCCCTGGAAGGCCCTGGTTAGTTGATCGGGATGCTACCCTCTATGGCCGGTCAAACACATGCACATTCGACCATAATGGCCAACAGATTACCCTTCACCCGTCCCAGCCGAGGAGTCCATCCATCTGGAGTACCACTGAGCCTAGTACCCCGACTCTTGTTGTTCCAGGGCCCAGTACCCCATCGCCGGCTCAAGCTACGACCTTACCTCCGGATGTCCCGGCCCCGAGTGTTCCTTCGACTAGGAGGTTGATACTAGTTAGCTCCCGGGAGTTGGATTAGAGGGGACCCTATTTTTGCCATCGTAGTCCAAGAGGTGGTTAGAGAGTCGGAGAGTGATCTCACATCTGATGCTGCTGATGTCCTTCGGGAGTTTGCTGATGTATTTCCCGATGAAATACCCGAGGGTCTTCCACCCATGCGGGACATTCAGCATGCTATTGACATGATTCCGGGGTCGTCATTGCCCAACTTGCCACATTATAGGATGAGACCCGCTGATCACGCTGAGCTTCAACGTCAGGTCGAGGAGTTGATGACGAGGGGATCTCTCCGTGAGAGCATGAGTCCATGTGCCGTCCCTGCATTGCTTGCTCCTAAGAAGGACGGTACTTGGAGAATGTGTGTCGATAGCCGTGCAATCAATAAGATCACGGTGAAGTATAGGTTTCCCATTCCCCGCTTAGATGACATGCTTCATATGATGGCGGGAGCCACTATGTTTTCTAAGATCGATCTGAAGAGTGGCTATCACTAGGTGCGGATTAGGCCCGGAGATGAGTGGAAGACGGTCTTTAAGACCAAAGATGATCTTTATGAGTGGCTGGTCATGCCCTTTGGGTTGACCAATACTCCCAGCACCTTTATGCGCCTGATGACCTAGGTCCTTCGACCTTTGATTGGGGTCTTTGTGGTAGTTTATTTCGATGACATTCTCATCTATAGCCGCACCCGGTAGGCCCACTTAGACCATCTACGGCAGCTCTATTTTATCTTGTAGAGAGAGAGAGTCTTTATGTCAACCCTACGAAATTTGCTTTCATGACTAGTCAGGTCACTTTCTTAGGGTTCATTGTGACTAGCGAGGGAGTCTCCGCCGACCCAGAGAAGGTCAGGGATATAGTGGAGTGGCCCGAGCCTCATACTCTTCATGATGTCTGTAGCTTTCACGGACTGGCAACCTTCTATTACTATTTTATTCGAGGCTTTACTTCCATCATGGCCCCTATCACTGATTGCATCCGAAAGGGGACATTTGGATTGACGAAGGCCGCCTCGGCTGCATTTGCGCTCCTCAAGGAGCGCATGACTCAGGCACCTATTCTTAGACTTGTTGATTTCACGAAGGTGTTTGAGGTCTCTTGCGATGCTTTCGGGGTTGGTATTGGTGGTGTTCTGAGCCAGGAGACCCACCCCATTGCTTATTTTAGTGAGAAATTGAGCTATGCTACACTGCGTTACTCCACGTATGACAAGGAGTTTTACGCGGTTGTGCAGGCCCTTTGGCATTGGAGACATTACTTGTTGCACCAAGAGTTTGTTTTGTTTTCTGATCATGAGGCGCTCAAGTATCTCCATGCCCAGAAGAAGCTCAATTCTTGTCACAGTCGTTGGGTGGAGTTTCTCCAGGATTATACCTTTGTGCTGAAGCACAAGGCCGGTGCAGAGAATCGGGTGGCCGACGCTCTGAGTCGTCGTGCTTATCTTTTGTCCACCATGAGTGTAGAGGTGGTTGGGATGGATAGGATGAAGGAGGCCTATGCGGATTGTCCAGACTTTGGTCCGATTTATACCACCTTCAGGTAGGACCATCCCGAGAGCATCCTGATTACGCCTTGCAAGACGGTTACCTTTTTTGGGGGAGTCGCTTGTGTATTCCGCGGACTTTAGTTCATGACTTCCTCACTTGGGAGATGCATGCGGGAGGTCTAGCCGGCCACTTCGGTCGGACCAAGACCATAGAGGCCGTTGAGCATCAATTTTATTGGCCTAGCTTGAAACGCGATGTTGCTCGCATTGTAGCCCAGTGTCGCACTTGCATTGTGGCCAAGATGACGAAGCAAGTTTCTGGCCCCTATACTCTCTTCCTATGCCCGATTGGCCATGGTAGGATATTAGTATGGATTTTATTTTGGGGTTGCCACGGACCACCTGCAGACATGATTCCATCTTTGTGGTGGTTGATAGATTTTCCAAGATGGCCCTCTTCATTCCTTGCTTTAAGACTTCAGATGCCTCTAGGGTTGCTTGTTTATTCTTCTCTAGTGTAGTGAGCCGATTCGGACTTCCTAAGTCCATTGTGTCAGATCGAGATATGTGGTTCACTAGCTACTTTTGGAAGACCCTTTGGCATTTGTTGGGCACTCAGCTCAAGTTCTCCACAGCCTACCATCCCCAGACTGACGGGCAGACCAAGGTGGTTAATAGAAGTTTGGGGAATCTCTTGAGATGTTTGGTTAGGGAACGCGAGAGGGACTGGAATATGGCATTGCCACTTGTCGAGTTTGCATATAATGACTCAGTCAATAGGTCCACATGCATGAGTCCTTTTGAGGTTGTCACAGGATATAGACCTAGGAAGCCAATGGATCTAGTTCCCTTGACAATGCATGCTAGAGTGTCGCAGTCTTCATAGTCGTTTGCCGAGCATGTTAGGGGTTTGCATGCTGATATTCGTCACCATATAGAGACCAGCAACACGTGATATAAAGAGTTGGCTGACGCTCATAGACACCCCCGTGAGTTCCAGGAGGGAGATTATGTCATGATTCGGATCAGACCGGAACAGTTTCCCTCTGGAGCCGTGAAGAAACTACATGCTCGTGGTGCTGGCTGATAAGTGTCCATTTCTTATGACAATTCATTGCATGTACACCATTTTATGTGCATATAATTAGGTAATTATGCATATTTCATAATTAACCTCAACTCCGCATTTAAATTGGAGCTTTCACGTAAATTGATTAATTCGATTGTCTTATTTAATAATGAATTAAAGTTGAGGGCCATGAGCATTAATTCTCCATTGCATAAACATGAGCATTTGAGATTTATGTGCATATTGTGGTAATTTTTATGGACTAAAGTGCAATTATGTGTGTGTAGGACACCGAAGGCAATTACAAAAGAAGCCGGGGGCAAAAGGGTCATCACCATTTTTGACCAAGTCAAATAAAGAATTCAAATTATTCAAGTTGGAGGGAAAGGAAAGTTCAAAATTTTGAATTCAAAGTTTGAAAAGGAGGAATCCAAACTTTAAGTTTGGAAAGGAGGAAAAGGACATTCAAAGTTTGAAATAAAGGAGAGACATGATGAGCCTTGGGAAATGGGGTGCCTAAAGTCCAAGAAAGGGGGTGCCCACCTACTTTTTCTCTTCCCCATGCATCATATTCCACTTAAATCTTAGCCATTCATCTCCTTTTGATACAATCTCCACCCTCCATCTACCTAACTTTCCCTATAAATAGCCCATGGCAAGGAGGAGAAAGGGAGTCTTTTCTTTGAGCAATCTTTCACTCTCCCTCTTTCTCTCCCAACCTTAGGCCTCCGGTTTCTCCCATGTAAGTTCGTTTTCTCCTTTTGTGATCTTCATAAAAGTTCTTCATTTTTAAGTTCTCTACAACTTCTTCTTCTTGCTCATCTTCTAATTCCTTCTGGTTTTCAAGATATATCATATTTTTCACTGTGCTGTCATGTTCATCTGCGACCCAGTATTTTTCTCTGTTCTTCCCCTTATTTCTCCCTCTTCTAGTCATTTTCTGCTCTAGCTTTCTTCATGAAAGTTCTTTGTTTTTAAGTTTTCTACAACTTCTTCTTCTTTCTCATCTTCTAATTCCTTCTGGTTTTGAAGATATTGCTAGTTTTGTAACTTTCTGTCCTGTGTTTTTACTGTTCATCCGAGGTGCTAGCTTCGGTTATGTCTCCATTTTGAAGCCCTTATTCTTTTCTTTTCTCTCTGAGTTCTTCATTAAAGTTTTTCCTCTCTTCCCCCTCTTCAACTTCTTCTTCTTGGGCATCCCCTAATTCCTCTTGGGTCCAAAGTATTCACCCTCCAAAGACTACTTCAACGACAAAGGCGACTTCCTCCCGGCGTAGACAACATCTTCCACAAGGTTGTTCGTGATCCAAGGCCAAGAGAGGACGGCGCTATCATCACCATTGCTGCTACCAGCTCCAAACTCCAAACTCTAGGCTTTTCTTGTGTTATTACTTTTGTGATATTTCACTTCATTGTAATCTCATTATGTCATTAGTATAAACTTGTTTCACATTTCATGTACTCTTTCTTTTAAGTTAATGAAAGGAGTTGTTCTCTTGATCTAGTTCTTGCTCTTCTTCCCTCTCTATCTCTTTCTTCTATATCTTCTTTCCACTTCATGCAATTATTTTCTATAGCATAAGCGCATAGTCATGGTGTTTTCAATTAAGTGTTTGGTTTGTTCATCATTTCACTATTTTCTTTAAGCAAATCTAAATCACAAGTGTTTTTCAAAGGACTCTTAAGTTTTTAACTCAAAATCTCTTCTTCCCTGTGGATTCGACCCTTCTCGCCACCTTATTACATCTTACTTTCATCTAGTGCGAGTTGGAATTTTTAAGATCGATAGGCGTGTTTTAAACGATGAACTTTCGCGTTATCAATTTTTGGCACCGTTGCCGGGGAAGAATGATGATTTTTGATTTAAGAACTTTGTTTTCCTTGTGTATATAGTGTACTAATAAAGCTCTCTTCTCTTTTTTTTACAGGTTAAAAAAAATCAGAAAAAAAGAGAGGTAAGTTTGTATTTCTTTCTTTCATTTTTTTTGTCATTTCATTACAAAAAAAAAAAGGAACGAGGGAACGCTTTTCAAGTAAGTATCCAAACTTTTCCTCTTTCATGTCAATTTCATTTCTCTACATTTCATATCTTGTGGTTATATAGGTTCATTAAATATAAACAAAAAAAAGCATCACTTGAACTTCAATAAAAATGTTCATTGCAAGAGTAAAACCCACACTTCCATGTTTTAGGTCATGCATCATTTAGGATAGAATTTATTTTTCCTTGTTGTTTAATTATTGTTAATTGCATTATTGAAGATTACGGGAGGCAAGGTGAGTACTCTAATTTTTTTCAAAAGCATGCTCATGCATTTTCATGCTTGCATAGAACCCCTTGTTTGAACTTGGTTTGTTGCATATCATTTCTAAAATATTCTAAGGGCAACAACCATAAATAAGATAAGGTGGGGATTTCATCACCCTTCCTTAGCCCACAAACCATAATTCCCTTGCATCTTTGCATCACCTAGACCTTAAATAAAATTCAGTAGACATTGGCCCTAGGTTCACACTGTGGTTCTTGTGTTATTTGGGCTTACCCTCTTGTGAAAATCGGTGCCTAAGGCAAGACGGTTGGACGGCAAACGCCTTAAGCGGGCTAGTGGTTTGGCATAATTAGGTCCCTACGAAAGTAGGGGGAACCTCCCACTTCCCCACCCCTTACCTGGCCGGTGGAAACATTGAGGGTGAACTCAAGTTGCACTTTATCCATTTTGTGAAATCCAATTTGTAGGTCTAAGTCACATCTAGGGCATTAAGTAATTTGTGTGATAACTTGTTTGTGTTTGCATAAAAAAATAAAAACAAAAACAAAAAAAAACATCTCATCTTCTCTCTCTTCGTCTTAGTTTGTATCAACATCAAAAAAAAAGATAAATTTTTTTTTGAAAACAAAACAAAACAAAACAAAAATCATCATAAAAAAATCACTTTCATCTCACTTCGTCCTAGTTCATGCAAGGTAGAAGATCTCAACATCCAAACCTACTAGGACCCATTCAAGAAATTGAGAGTCTTGTATCCAGGGAACGATCTCCAACAAGATCTCATGGCCGAAAATCAAGGACCTCATCACCAAAATCTAATGGCCGAAAATCCCGAGCCTCCAAAGCAAATGAAGGACTATTTCTTGCCCAATCAATACCAACCGTCCTTCTATGTCCAAGCACCTCAGAACCAGGCGGTTCATTATGAAATCAAGTCTAGTACCATCCAAATGTTGTCATCTTTCTATGGAAATCCCAATGAAGACCCTTACAAACATCTTGATGAGTTCCTTCAGATCTGCTCAACTGTTAAAATTCAGAATTTCTCTGATGATGCTCTTAGGCTAACTCTCTTCCCATTCTCTCTCAAGGATAAGGCCAAATATTGGTTAGGAGCCGTGGGTAGGATCATTGATACATGGGCAGAAATGCAAAAGGAATTTTTGAAGAAGTTCTATCCCATAGGGCGAACCAACACAATGAGAAGAGCCATAACTGGATTTACCCAAAATACTGGAGAACATATACATGAGGCTTGGGATAGGTTGAAAGATCTATTAAGAAAATGTCCTCATCACGGCCTGTCAAGATGGCAAATTGTTCAAGCATTTTATGAGGGGCTAACGGAGAATTATAGACAGATGGTGGATGCATCATGTGGGGGAGCATTCATGAGTAAGAGTGAGGATGAAGCGTATGATCTATTTGAAATGTTGAGTGAAAACTCCATCAGTCACACCTCACTTTCATCATATGAACGAATGATCGGACCAAACAAGAGGGCCGGGCTTTACGAAGTCAAGAATCAAGGGGAGTTTGAGAATAAGATGGACATCAATGCCATAACCCAGAAATTGAATAAAATGGATTTGCTGGCCCAAAAGATAGAGAAGGTTGATATGGTAGCTCAGAAGCTAGACCAGTTATTGGCTATGAATAGGCAGGAACCTTCTTCATCTTCTGCTCCTCAACCTCAACAATTCTCAACTCCCAGTCAAGAAGAAATTTGTGCTTTGTGTTCTAGTCCTAACCATTCTGTGAGTGAGTGTCCCACAGCAGCCCAACTTCCCCATTTATCCAAGAACAAATCTTTGCTGCTCAAGGTGTCTCCAAGCCGCATATGACCCTTACTCAAACACCTACAATCCAGGCTGGAGAAATCACCCAAATTTTTCTTGGAAATCCAATCAAAACCCATCCACCCAACCTCATCCCTCACACCATTCAAATCAAAAAAAATCTTTTCCAATGCCAAGTCAATCTAATCCAAATCACTCTTATTCATCTCCTTTTCTCCATCAACAATTCCATCAACCTCTTTTCTATCAAGCTCAGGCCCCATATCCTCAAGCCCAATTTTCTCAGGGCCAATTTCAGCAATTTCCTTCACATCATTCCCATCAGCCACATTATCAGCCACCTCCTACTCAGCCCACTTTTGATGATAAGTTTGAACAACTCCAACAACTTATTCTTACCCAAGCACAATCTATTTCTAAGTTGGAAAATCAGATAGGACAACTTGCTGCTAATAACATGAGAAGAGAGGTAGGCCAGCTCCCTAGCCAACCGGTGGCCAACCCCCGCAATCAACAAGCTCCAGGCTTCCCTCCAAGAGCTCTTATTCTTCCTCAACACAATCAGCCAAACCAACCTCAGCTGCCCCCTCCTATAGGTCCTCAGTTCGAGAATGCCAAAGCCATCTCTACCCTTAGGAGCGGGAAAATTCTTAATGATCCTTATCAGGCTAAGGATGTCGGAAGTAGTTCGGGCCAAGATGCCACGAGGAGAGTGATAGTGAAGATGAGGAGCCGGCAATTATGCAAGAAAAGAAGAGGCAAGAGGGGGGAGAAAATAAGCTGGACAAAGGGAAAGCAAAGGTTGATGAAGGACCCCAAGAATATGTTCCTAAGGTCCCATTCCCTGATGCATTGAAGCCTAAAGCTCAAAAGAGAAAGCCGGTCCAACAAGAAGAACTAGTGGAATTGTTTAAACAGGTGAACATCAATATTCCACTATTGGATGCGATCAAACATGTGCCGGTGTATGCAAAATTTTTGAAAGAGCTATGTACACCAAAAAGGGAACCAAAGGCAGTAACACAAAAGGTCCGCTTGTCTGAAGATGTCAGCGCAGTTGTTATGAATCATTTACCTAAAAAGTTGAAGGACCCCGGAGCTCCACTGATTTCTTGTGATATAGGTGGAATTACATTTGATAGAGCATTGCTGGACCTTGGAGCCAGTGTGAACTTGTTACCCACCTTTATATATGAGCAGTTTGATCTAGGGGAGTTGAAACCTACATCTATAATCCTTCAACTGGCAGATCGATCTGTAAAGACTCCGAGGGGACTATTGGAAGATGTGATTGTGAAGGTGCATGAATGTTATTTCCCGGTGGACTTTCTTATTCTGGATATGGCCTCGTCCCAGGAATTAAAGCACACACCTATCATTTTGGGACGTCCGTTTCTTGCTACGGCCAAGGCCAATATAAATTGTGCCACGGGGATGATGGATATTTCCTTTGGAGGAGAGAAGGTTTCTCTGAATGTGTTCAAAGCATCTCAATATCCAGACCATGAGGAGGAATGTAATGTCATTGATGTTTTTGAAGAACTAATTGAAGAAAGTCTAGAGTTAATGAGGAATGTCTAGAAGAGGGTAGCATGCTCCAGGATTCTCCACTCTCTAGTGCACCCCACTCTAGAGTAGAGCCACTCCCTCCACTTCAAGTTGAACCTATTCTTCCATCTTTGATCAGCCGCCCAGTCTAGAATTGAAGGCTCTACCAGATCCTTTGAAGTATGCTTATCTAGGTCCTAACCAAACTCTGCCCGTAATCATTGCTTCCAACCTCACTGCTACTCAGGAATCCCAACTCCTAGATATCCTTCAGGAGCACAAGAGGGCGATAGGTTGGTCTGTGGCCGATTTGAAGGGTATCAGTCCGGATGTGTGTATGCATTACATTTACTTGGAGGACAATGCCAAGCCGAGCAGAGAGATGCAGCGTCGGCTGAATCCAAGTATGAAAGAGGTGGTGAAGAAAGAAGTGGTCAAATGGTTGGATGCCGGGATCATATATCCCATTTCTGATAGCAAGTGGGTCAGCCCAACTCAAGTTGTTCCCAAAAAGTCAGGGCTGACAGTTGTAACAAATGAGAAAGGAGAAGAAGTTCCTACACGATTACCAACAGGGTGGAGAATTTGCATTGATTATAGAAAGTTAAATTCAGTTACAAAGAAAGATCATTTTCCACTACCATTCATAGATCAGATTTTGGAGAGACTGGCAGGGCAGAAGTATTATTGCTTTCTGGATGGCTATTCCGGGTATAACCAGGTTGCTATTTACCCGAAGATCAAGAGAAGACAACGTTCACATGCCCTTATGGCACATTTTCTTTTAGAAGAATGCCATTTGGGCTGTGTAACGCCCCTGCCACATTCCAGCGGTGTATGATGTCCATTTTCTCTGAAATGGTGGGAGAATGCTTGGAAGTTTTTATGGATGACTTTTCAGTGTTTGGTGATTCGTTTGAAGATTGTTTGGGAAACTTAACTCGGGTATTGAAAAGGTGCATTGAGTCGAATCTAGTGTTGAGCTGGGAGAAGAGCCACTTCATGGTAAGAGAAGGGATCGTTTTAGGCCATGTAGTTTCAGAGAGGGGAATAGAAGTTGACAAGGCCAAGGTAGATTTGATTTCTAATCTTCCTCCCCCTTCTTCGGTTAAACAGATCTGTTCCTTTCTTGGCCATGCAGGATTCTACCGTAGATTCATTCAAAACTTCTCCACCATTGCTCGACCACTTACACAATTGCTTGCCAAGGACACTCCCTTTCATCTTGATGAGTCCTGTCTAGAGGCGTTCAATTCTTTGAAAGCAGCCCTCACACAAGCTCCTATTCTCCAATCTCCTGATTGGTCGCTCCCTTTTGAGATCATGTGTGACGCCTCAGACTATGCTGTAGGAGCTGTCCTAGGTCAAAGAGTTGAGAAGAAGCCTGTGGTGATATATTATGCGAGCCGCACCCTCGCTGATGCCCAAATGAACTACACCACCACGGAAAAGGAATTGCTAGCTGTTGTGTTTGCCCTCGAAAAGTTTCGATCATATCTATTAGGGGCGAAAGTCATTGTTTATTCTGATCACTCAGCATTAAAATTTTTGATGTCTAAGAAGGAAGCCAAACCCCGTCTCATACGGTGGATTTTATTACTACAAGAGTTTGATTTGGAAATAAGAGATAAGAAGGGGTTGGAAAATGTTGTAGCTGATCACTTGTCAAGGATTGTAATTCCCGAAAGTGCCCCTATGTCTGATTCCTTCCCTGATGAGCAAATTCTTTCCATCTCTCACACAATAACCCCTTGGTTCGCTCATATAGTCAACTACCTGGCAGTAGGCCAGATTCCCGAAGGGTGGTCTAGACAGGAGAAGGATCGATTCTTTTCCCAGGTAAGGCACTATTTTTGGGATGACCCAGAGCTATTTCATATGGGTCCAGATCAAATAATAAGAAGATGTGTCTCCGAGGAGGAGCAACAATCTGTTTTGAACTTCTGTCATAATCTTGCTTGTGGGGGACACTTTTCAGGAAAGAAAACATCGGTGAAAGTGTTGCAGAGCGGATTCTATTGGCCCACATTATTCAAAGACGCTTATGAATTTTCCAAAACATGTTTAAGGTGCCAAGCAGTGGGAAACAATTCAAAAAGAGATATGATGCCGCTCAGTCCCATTCTGGTAGTAGAAATTTTTGATGTTTGGGGAATAGACTTTATGGGACCATTTCCACCTTCATTTGGCAACGAATACATTTTGGTGGCAGTAGACTATGTTTCAAAATGGATTGAAGCTGTTGCTACTAGGACAAATGATCATAAAGTTGTGATGAAGTTTGTGAAGAAACACATCTTTTCTAGATTTGGTTGTCCTAGAGCTATCATTAGTGATGGGGGCTCTCACTTTATTCATCTTCAATTCCGAGCTCTACTTCGCAAATATGGCATCACTCACAAGCTCGCTACACCCTACCATCCCCAAACCAGTGGCCAGGTAGAAGTGTCAAACAGGGAGATAAAAACCATTTTGCATAAGACAGTTCGGCCAGATAGAAAAGACTGGTCTGAGAGACTAGATGATGCACTCTGGGCCTACAGAACTGCATTTAAGACTCCCATTGGCATGTCACCTTATCGCCTTATTTTTGGAAAAGCCTGCCACTTGCCAGTAGAACTTGAACATAGAGCATATTGGGCCATCAAACAGGTCAACTTTGATCTCATTCAAGCCGGGGCCCAAAGAGCTCTACAACTCAATGAATTGGAGGAACTAAGAAATGAAGCCTATGAGAATTCAAAAATCTATAAAGCCAAAATGAAAGCCTTCCATGATAAGCATATTCAAAGGAAAACTTTTCAACCAAATCAGAAAGTATGGCTTTTTAACTCTAAGCTACGCTTGTTCCCTGGAAAGCTCAAGTCCAGATGGGACGGACCGTTTGTAGTGGTCAAAGCTTTTGACCACGGTGCCGTCAAAATTTTGAATCCTAAAAATGGTCAAATTTTCACTGTCAACGGTCAAAGATTGAAATCTTATGTGGAAAATGATCAGTTGCAAAAAGAATCCATTGTTCTAAGTGGTCTAGAATAAAATCTTCATGAGCTCTCATGCGTCTGGCTGAAGACGGAAAACTTAGCGCTTCTGGGAGGCAACCCATAGTTTTTGTTGTTTTGACGTTTTTGTTTGAGTGTAGTCAGGTAAAGGCCAAGGAGAGGAAGTCATCGCCGTCTATAACATTGATGGAGGTTTCATCCCGCATATCCGGTTGTCTCTTTCCCACTCAGAAGTATTTATTGATACATTGTTCTTTTGCTTTCAATTCTACATGCCATTGAGGACAATGTCATTCAAGTTGGGGGGGAGAGAAATTTTCATGATGCGTATAGTACAACCTGATAGGAGTTATGTCTTGCATAAAGATGTAAACCCCATTTTGAGTTTCATGATTCATGCTTAAATTAAAAGTAATTTTTGAATAGAAAAGGCTAGGGAGAAGGATGATGGAAAATTTAGTCAATCTAGCCATGGAAAACTGATATAAGAATCCCTTTAAAGTTCATGTGCACTAAAAAAAAAAATTTACATTACACACTAATGAAACAAGCAAGACAAACCCTCTGCTATTTTAGGTATATTTTCTGATATTCTGCACTTCTTAAGAGATCTTTATACATAGCTTTCTGCCAAATTATCTATCAAATAAGTGCAATGGCACTATGAAAAAAAAAGGAAAAAAAAAGAAAAAACACCATGAAAAATGCCCCTAATCTTAGTAACCGGGCCTACTTCACCTAAGACGTGTTGAGGTTCGCGTAAAACGGAAAAGGGAACCCTGATCTGTGAAACTGGGCCTGCTTCTCCTAAGGCAAGAGTCGAGGTTCACGTTGAGCAGTGAAGGGTAGTGCAGCATCATGTGTGGTATAAAAGATCCCAAAGGGATAAAATAATAAGGCAGACAAAAGCGAATATACTTAATGCTCTGATCTAAGAGGTGCAGAGTTGAAAGACATTTGCTTGGATAAACGAATGGGGGATGCAATTGTCTAAGCTGTGGATTTGGTAGTTACACATGCACAAGTGCTATTGAGCTTTAATTTGAATTCTTAATCATGTACAAGTAAGTTCCTACATAAGGCTAGTGTGCATTAATGATTCTGGATTCCTAATCTTTAGTTGATTCTATGAAGGGATAACTGGATATGAGAGCATGAATTTTGTAAACTCTTGTTAGTCCTAAAATTCAATTTATTGGTATTGCTAAGGGACTAGCAATGAGTAAGTTGGGGGATGTGATAAGTGTCCATTTCTTATGACAATTCATTGCATGTACACCATTTTATGTGCATATAATTAGGTAATTATGCATATTTCATAATTAACCTCAACTCCGCATTTAAATTGGAGCTTTCACGTAAATTGATTAATTCGATTGTCTTATTTAATAATGAATTAAAGTTGAGGGCCATGAGCATTAATTCTCCATTGCATAAACATGAGCATTTGAGATTTATGTGCATATTGTGGTAATTTTTATGGACTAAAGTGCAATTATGTGTGTAGGACACCGAAGGCAATTACAAAAGAAGCCGGGGGCAAAAGGGTCATCACCATTTTTGACCAAGTCAAATAAAGAATCAAATTATTCAAGTTGGAGGGAAAGGAAAGTTCAAAATTTTGAATTTAAAGTTTGAAAAGGAGGAATCTAAACTTTAAGTTTGGAAAGGAGGAAAAGGACATTCAAAGTTTGAAATAAAGGAGAGACATGATGAGCCTTGGGAAATGGGGTGCCTAAAGTCCAAGAAAGGGGGTGCCCACCTACTTTTTCTCTTCCCCATACATCATATTCCACTTAAATCTTAGCCATTCATCTCCTTTTGATACAATCTCCACCCTCCATCTACCTAACTTTCCCTATAAATAGCCCATGGCAAGGAGGAGAAAGGGAGTCTTTTCTTTGAGCAATCTTTCACTCTCCCTCTTTCTCTCCCAACCTTAGGCCTCCGGTTTCTCCCATGTAAGTTCGTTTTCTCCTTTTGTGTTCTTCATAAAAATTCTTCATTTTTAAGTTCTCTACAACTTCTTCTTCTTGCTCATCTTCTAATTCCTTCTGGTTTTCAAGATATATCGTGTTTTTCACTGTGCTGTCCTGTTCATCTGCGACCCAGTATTTTTCTCTGTTCTTCCCCTTATTTCTCCCTCTTCTAGTCATTTTCTGCTCTAGCTTTCTTCATGAAAGTTCTTTGTTTTTAAGTTTTCTACAACTTCTTCTTCTTTCTCATCTTCTAATTCCTTCTGGTTTTGAAGATATTGCTAGTTTTGCAACTTTCTGTCCTGTGTTTTTACTGTTCATCCGAGGTGCTAGTTTCGGTTATGTCTCCATTTTGAAGCCCTTATTCTCTTCTTTTCTCTCTGAGTTCTTCATTAAAGTTTTCCTCTTTTCCCCCTCTTCAACTTCTTCTTCTTGGGCATCCCCTAATTCCTCTTGGGTCCAAAGTATTCACCCTCCAAAGACTACTTCAACGACGAAGGCGACTTCCTCCCGACGTAGATAACATCTTCCACAAGGTTGTTCGTGATCCAAGGCCAAGAGAGGACGGCGATATCATCACCATTGCTGCTACCAGCTCCAAACTCCAAACTCTAGGCTTTTCTTGTGTTATTACTTTTGTGATATTTCACTTCATTGTAATCTCATTATGTCATTAGTATAAACTTGTTTCACATTTCATGTACTCTTTCTTTTAAGTTAATGAAAGGAGTTGTTCTCTTGATCTAGTTCTTGCTCTTCTTCCCTCTCTATCTCTTTCTTCTATATCTTCTTTCCACTTCATGCAATTATTTTCTATAGCATAAACGCATAGTCATGGTGTTTTCAATTAAGTGTTTGGTTTGTTCATCATTTCACTATTTTCTTTAAGCAAATCTAAATCACAAGTGTTTTTCAAAGGACTTTCAAGTTTTTAACTCAAAATCTCTTCTTCCCTGTGGATTCGACCCTTCTCGCCACCTTATTACATCTTACTTTCATCTAGTGCGAGTTGGAATTTTTAAGATCGATACGCGTGTTTTAAACGACGAACTTTCATGTTATCACTGGCCACTTTAGAATTTTGAGGCGAGTCGGATCCAATGCATATGTTGTAGACTTGCCAAACGACTATGGTATCAGTTCCACATTCAATGTCTCAGACTTAGTCGCATATAGGGACCCGACAGTGATCCCTAGTGAGTTGTTCGGGCCTTCTCCACCACTTGTGAGCAAGCCCTCCCCCAAGAGTCCACTTCCAGCCCTGTCACCTCAGCAGCGTGAGCGGATAGAGTCTATACTTGATGAGCAGGTGACTACCACTAGGAGTGGCGCGTATCACCGCTACTTGGTGCGTTGGAGGGGACGGCCCACGTCCGATGATGCATGGATCACCCAGGCAGAGCTGGAGAGGTTAGATCCAGACTTGCTAGAGTGGTACCAGAGTGACAGAGACCCTTACTCGACAAGGTCGAGTTCTTCCCACCCGGGGAGAATTGGTGAGGATACACGAGCTATTGATTGACATTACAGGACACGTAGTGCTGCTCGAGCTATGCCGACATCATTGTGGCTTGGAGACAGCTTCGAGTCCCAGTTATAAGGTAGGATTTCATCATTATTTTTATTTTGGATTCCTTTTTGTAGGCCATTTCAAGGCCATTTGATTAATGGGTCATTAAGAGTCTAGGTTGGGGGAATTGGGTCATTTTGAGTGCATTAGGGCAAAGCCTTCCTTCTCTTGGTAATGGGCTAGGGGCACCCAATGCCCATCTAGGATTCCAAGGAGGAAAAATGGAGCCCATAGATTTCAAATCTCAAATGGGTTCAAATTCAAACTCCAAGGAGGGAAAATGGAGCCCATAGATTTCAAATTTCAAATGGGTTCAAATTCAAACTCCAAGGAGGGAAGGTGGAACCCAAACTTTATATATTATCATGTATTCCCCCCTTGAGGGATTTTTTTTTAATGAATGAATGAATTGAAGAAGAAAGTTGTGAAAGCTTTGAGAGTGGCTGCTCCCTCCCCTCTCCCTCCCTCTTCCTCTCCCTCTTGGGTGTGATGCCCTAGCTCTCCTTCTTGCAGGTTATCACTACTCCAACTACTGGGAGGCAACCTCCCCTACCTCTCCTCAAGTCTGGAGTTTAGGGACCATGGATGTGCTGCGAGCTTGGAGGAGAAGACCCCTACTGTCCAGCGTCCCATCCCTGGTTGTCTGTCTACAGATTTAAGCCCGGACGATCAGGTTGGCAAGCCCTTCTCCCGTCCTCAAATCCCATCAACTTCTTCATAGCTTCTCTCCCTCTCCCTATCCCCCATGTCTCTTTAAAATCTCATTCCCTAACTCATCTTATGGCAAACGTTGCCTTTGTAAGCCCTTTCTCTACGCAGGCTGCCTCTGTGCAGACTTGCAAGAAACCAGAACCCTGAAGATCAGGTTGGGATGCCCTCTTCCTGACCTATAATCACTTCAACCTCTTCTTCACTTTTCTTCCACTACCTGTCCCCCACCTCCCCTCAAAATCCCGCACCAAAACTCGCTATGTGAGAAAACTTCCATTTAGAGCACTTTTAGTTGCGCAGACTGCTCCTGTGCAGTCCTACTGTGATAGTGTCAAAACCTCTCCAAAGGGACGACCCCCAAACCATCTTTGAATGCCCTGAAATTTTGAACACTGCTTATACACATCCAAAACCTTCCCACATTATTTTCTTGTAATTTTTAGAGCCCTTTTTCCTGCCTACCCCGTCCACCCTTCAACCCCTCAGTTCTGACTGCACTGGACTGCAGAACTGAGCCCTGACTATTTTCCCCTCCCATGCTCAGAACCTCCACTGCACGCCACCCCACCACTGCTACCCAATCACTCTACGACCCTCACTTGTCCACCAGAGAAAACCCCGCCCCATTTGCCACCTGGAAGCCCTGATTCCAGCCAGATATTTGGCACACGGTCCTGCTGCCTGAGGACAGACCAGAACGCGTAGGGTCTGCTACTAAACTTGCCACGATATCCTTGGTATTCAATCGTAGTTGCCACTTGACCGGCGTCCCTAGGACATCCCCAACAGCGTCCACGCCATATTTCGTGACCAACTGATGAGCAGAAGGTGGCGTACCGGGCTTGTCTTCATGCTGCTTCCCAGCATTGTGCAGATTGGCCAGCAGTCTGCCCGCCCGATCGAGGTCGCGCCGGAGCTTCCCTCCCGCGCCAACGGCGTCCAGCGTCATCCCGAGCGGTCGACGTCCCTTGCTGCCCGCCTCCAGGGACCGTTGCTCCATCCTTGGCACCAGGGACTCGCCTTCCTTACTACTGGACTCAGGTCAGTTCGTGGGGGCTGCGCAGTCCGCAGTCGTACATGGACGACGAGCTTCATCGACCCGGTACCCGTCACCCCGCTTCGCACAATCCTCAGACTTTGCTGTGTAGCCTTTTACCTACCTGCGAGGAGTGGGCATTGTTGGATTGTATCTTTTGACCTTTGTACCGGGGATCGTGTGACTTGGCCGGGCTTCTTCCCCATGCCCCAAGCGTGGAGGTACGCGACCGTTTTCCTTGCTTGGTTAGCTTGCTCTTTTAGTATTTTCTCTTGAGGCCACTACTTGTGTGCATAGTAGGTTCCTAGCCAGTCCTTATTTTTTTATTCACTACCACAGTGAGTGAGTGTGACCGTCCTGTGACTCATCCGAGTCACCAGTGTGGAGTCGACCACCCTAGACTCGTCGGTTTCTCAACCGTGTAGATTAGCGCGCTTCCCTCTCCTTGGACGCCTGTGAGCTATAGTTTCTTGTTGATTGGCGCAATTTTCCTTCTTGAGAACCTTAGGTGTCGAGTCTACGCCTTTCGAACGGTTGCATTGTTGCTGGTCGTAGTGTCCTCTTAGTCTCATACTCACATAGAGTCTTAGCTTGCATAGCGTCCCACATCACTTCACAATCCCCACTTTCGTTCTTGTTTTTGATGACGTCAAAGGGGGAGAGAACAGAAAGATTTAGAATACTTATAGTTGAGAACAGAAAGAGTGAACAGGAGAAAAGAATGTGGAATGTGGGAGAGAAAAAGAAAGGGGGAGAGAAAATAGAGAAAATGTGTGTGGTTTGGGGAGTGAGAGTAACTTGCATGGTAATTTAGGTTTAAGGAGGAGTAGTAGAGTTGGATGGTTTAGAATTAGAAATGTTTGTCCATCAGTCCATCTCTAGCATCTCCATCATTTCTCTATCATTTCTATCTTCTCAGAAAAATAAATATTTTCATTTAATAAAACATTTCATGATGTATTTCCATCATCAAAAAGGGGGAGAATGTTGAATTCTTGGTTTTGATGATGTCAATATAATATGTATTCTTGGTACTGACACTGACCTTATTGTTGCAGAAGATCTAAATTAGAATAAATCCAAGAAAATAATCTTAAAGAACTTGGAGCATCTGAAATGATGAGGCAAAGATAGAGATGTCACATCGACACATCTACCAGATACCTCGATGTAGCCGTAAACCCTCAAGCAAATTTGGAATGTTGCATCGACGTAACAAGGGAAATACCTCGATGCAGTCAACATTACCGAAGCAACTTCAGCATGATGCATCGACACAACCAACAAATATAGAGCAGATGCATTGACGCATCAAGCAGATGTCTCGGTGCCCTCACAACTTCAGAAGAGAGTTACAGAGCTGCGTTGCTGAAATCAAAGGGATGTCCTGACACATCAAGAGTCCACATGAAGGACTCTCAATTCAGAATATGGAGTCCGTCAGATAGGTTGATACACCCAACAGATGCATCAACGCAATAATATGCTACACAAAGATTCAAGCACGATGCTGAAGCCTCTTGCCCCGACACACAAAGAAGAACAACTGCCAGAGTACATATGAAGTCTACGCGTCAGGACGATGCACTAACGCATCAAGACAGGTTGTGTACCTTCAAAAGGAACTGCGTCAACGCATCAGGGTGATGCACTGAAGCACCAGTCAAGGTTCATGTCTAAGGCAGCAACGTTGAAGCATCATGATCATGCATCAACGCATCAAGCCACAAGCCATGTCTAAGGTCAAAGCCAAGATCCAATGCTCCGACATCTCTGTTTTCAACACATAATGTTTGTACTCCATGCCTCGACCTATCTAACATGAGCCTTATTCCACATCATATGGAAGGATTATTTTCTGACAAATTCAGAGTGATTAAAGTCTCATTCGACCTGTTAAAGGTTCAACATGATATATGGAGCTTTAACAAAGGGAAATTAAGGAAAACTTGAGCCGCAAAGAAGAATCTACCTCAGGCACGTGGTCACTCTATAAAGGAACACATGATGATCGTACTGAGAAAGAATTGGCACGAAAACTCTCAGCACACGTGGTTGTCCTCTGGAAATTCTGATTGCTATCAGAATATTCTTTATCCACGTGGACGAATCAACTTTTGGTTGCTGATCTGGATCGCGGAGAGAAAGATGACGACACTCTGTTCTATAAATTTGAGCACTTTCATTTAGAAGAAAGGGGCAGGAAGAATTGCAGAGAGAACACCACTATCTGAGAATCCTTCTGAGAGAAAGAAAAAGAGAGAATTCCACAGAGAGATGGAGAGAAGCTCGTCCAGCCGATTTCATCGCGAAATTGCTTCGATCTGAAGCTACATTGCCTTCGTCTCTATTTCGATCGAAGTGTTTAAATATGAGTTTCCATTTTTCTATTTTGTTCTTCTGATTCAGTTCTGTGATTTTGTTTTTGTAGTTTTTTTTATTATTTTTTGTTTTTGTAGTTCCCTCTGAGTAACATCAGAGGAAGGGGAGTCTAACTCCGTGTCCGCTCTGTAGGTTCAGAGGAAGAGAGGTCCGTGTAGGTGATCCGCTCTGATAACAGGTGTTAGGATTGGAGCGTGCACGGCTGAGATCCAGAGGGGGGGAGAATGGATCCCAGTGAGAACTTTTACTGAATTAAAAACTGTAAACTACTCTTACTGATCTAAAGAGAAACCAACACTTTCTCGCAGAATGAATTCTATACAAAACTTAATCTCAAACACTCAGTATGCAAATGATTTCAGCAATTGTCACTTGAATGAAGAGAATTACCAACAACCAAGTATGAGACGGAGGTTCAATCTAGGATCTCCTCACGCAGGGGATGACATTCCAGACAGGCCTAACCTATCTTTCCTGCCATGCCTTTTAATATACTTTATGGTTGAAGGCATTCACAGCTCATTCAAGAGAAAATAAAATCAAAGTCAAATGCTAACTATGAGCGGCCCCGAAGCATACTTCTAGACGGGTCTATAAACAAGCAATCGCACAAGGGACACAAGAGTTTTAGGTGGTTCGGTCTCAACCTTGAGACCTACGTCCACCCCACACTCAAACCTTAGTGTGGCTTCTGTTAATACACAGCTTAATCGCTAATCCACAGCTTTGGGGACGAATCCCTACAACCACTGAGCAATACAGCTTGCTATCCGCTGAGCCGCACAGCTTGCTATCCGCTGAGCACCACAGCTTGCTATCCAAGGAATTGCTCCTTGCCGCTGAGCATCACAGCTTGCTCCGCTGGCTAACAGCTTGAAAAATAGTGATAAAAGAAAAATACAAACGACTGAAATCAAACAGATGAAACATGAAAACCAATGTTGCTCAAATGAGCAGACGATTCTAGATCTGATCTAGAAATCATATCTTCACCAGCAGCCAATTCTCTGATTTCTTCTCTCTCAATCGATGCCCTATTTTTCCTCTCACATACTCTTCTGTAGCGAACTCTTTTTCTCTCATAGCACTCTAACCTTCTCCTGTCTTCTTATCTGCTACTCTTCAATTTCCTTCTTCTCTGCACACCCTTTAATGATCTTGATCTCTAACATTTTGTCTTCTCAGAGATCCCCCTTTATATATCAGCGAACTAGATCATGTGGACCCCGCACGGTTTCAGTCCGGCGCATGGAGGGAGGATTCTGGCCAGTAGCTTTTCCAGAAAAGTAACATGATAAGGTCCACGTGTCATATCTTGAGGACAAGGTGAATCCGCATGGCGAGTTGTTTTGGTGGATGGACAACCTTGGATCACGTGCCAGTTATCTCAACTTTAGGGCCACGTGATAACTTTGCTCTCTGCCCTTCAAATGTTTAATCGAGTTTAAGTCTTCTCAACCTAAGTACCTATCAACAAAATATAAAGCGTTTCATCAAACACCGTATTATCATAATTGCTTAGACAAATGCAGACTTAGCCAATATCAAAACAGCCAGACACTCAGATCAGAAGCGTATAAGATGATGTATATGCTTTGATGCAAACATACAATGCATTGACCTATGTAAGACACATGTAGACCTTATATGCATGAAGATGATGGATGAAGACAAGAATTAATGAAGATGCATCGACCTTGCTGAACCACAGATAGTCCTGTCGAGCCAAATCATGTAAGGTTGCACAGACTAGTTAAGGCGATGGCTAGAGCTTAAGCATCGACCTGATGCCTTAAGCAAGTATGAAAGCTTAGACTAGAATCCAGAGAATAATAAAGGTGCACCGACCTATTAGACATACACTCTACATGTGCATCGACCTTATGAAGCATATTATAGAATGTGCATCGACCTTGTGAAACATGTTGTAATACATGCATCGACCTGATGTACATTATACTTGCATGAGCGTCGGCTTTCTAGAATGAATGTAAGGATGTGCATCGACCTTGCTTTACACAAGGTGTAATGTGCATCAACCTTGCTGAGCATAAGGTTCACTAGTGCATCGACCCGATACACTGCTAGTGTAAACTTGCACCGACCTGTGTAACTACATGCGAGTATATGCATCGACTGCAAGCACAAACATGCATCGACCTTACAGACTTCACACTAAAATATGCATCGACCTTATGTTCAACGTGGTACAAAGATGCATCAACCTGACAGACTTCAAACTAAAATATGCATCGACCTTATCTTTTGACACTTAGACAAATAAAGGAATTGTATAACATGAATGATCAAGATGCCTTAACAAGTCATGCCATTCTGACTTATGGACGATGATAACTCAGTTAAGCATTATTAAGCAGTTTTGCCACAACATGATTCATAGTTGGGACATCATCAAAACCAGGGTTCCAACAATCTCCCCCTTTTTGATGATGACAACTATGAGTCATGTAATTATTGGCATAAGACAGAAATGATTCAATCATTCAACCATTGAAACAATCATTCATCCATTGTAGATGAAAATTTCCATTCATTTAACACAGAAGTTTTCAAAACAGGTTTTCATTTCATACATCATACTAGGGAAAACTACAGCACAAAAAGAAATGCACTACAACCAAAAATTAAAGTGCGCAACTAAAGTGCTACGTGCATACATAACTAACATGCAGACTTAAATTCTGTGTACAATAAGAAAGAAGGGTTGTTGTCTGTTTGAAACTTCATAATAGATCTTGACTCTTCTCTCCCCCTTTGTCATCATCAAAAACCATCAGAAGTAAGCTGTTTTTCTCCCCCTGACTTGGTGAACTTCTCATGATCTTCTCTCCCAAATTCATCATACATCAGCTGCAGAGGTTCCACCTCTTTGTCTTGGTCTTCTAGTGGGTGTCCTGCTAGAACTTCCACGTTCTCTCAAGGGTATAGCTTCTGGAATATTCGGTGGAATTCTATCAACTTTAGTGCCCAAGGCTGCAAACTTTGCAGTGAACTTCTGATCCACTTGGTGAACTTGTGCTTTGAGCTCTTTAACAGTACCAGTCAAATCAACAAACCAGTTCTGGAGCATGCTGCACATGTTATCAACTTGGCATGTTTGCTGTTGATGGATCTCTACCATGGAGGTTGAAGTACTTGTAGCTTGTGCAGTGACAACTTCTTGAAAATTACTAGATAGATTTTGCACTTCTTCTTGGACTGTGTCAAGCTTAGCATATATGTTTCCCAGCTGAATGATACTGCCATGGACTTCATCTGACATATTGTTTATCCTTTGGGATAGTGTTTGCAATTCTTGGTAAATGATGTTCAATTCTTCTCTAATTCTTTGTTGTTCTCTCCTAATGTCAAAAGCATGAACAAGTGTTTGTGTTACTTTCATATGAGTTTCAGCCGGATTCACTTTTAGATTGTTCATTATAGAACCAACTTTTTCACAAGCATGTAGCAAAGAATTCAAAAATCCATGCAGTCGTTCATCTGATCTATACTTGTCTCTCATAAACTTTTCCCATTGGCTATTGACTGTCTGTTCAACATGCACCATTCTAGCATCTATCCTTTCTACTGCCTGATTTAATTGCATAAAAGATGCATTCATAATTCTAAACTGACTCATCAGAAGATTTACCAGTGAAGGATGAACATCGGAAGTATTTTGAGCTGAACTTGGTCCTGCTGATGTGGATGCATGGAACTTTGGTGGAATTGGTGGTTCCTCAGGAGATAGAGGTGGCTGAATGCCAAATGCCATCATAGGTCCATGATAGGGTCCATAATATGTGGCAAGACCTAGATAAATGTCTTGTGGCACTTCAGCCTCTTCTTCCAGCCCTTGTTGCTCCTGGTGCTGCACAACATGTGGCTGCTCTTGGAGTTCTTCTTGCAACTGCTCGTCTATCAATACAAGTTGAACTTGCTCTTCTTGTTGTGGCTGTTCTTATTCCATCCCTTCTTCTTCGTTTATATCATCTGATTGCAACTCAGACTGCCCATCTACCTGTATCTCTACCTAATGCAAATATGGTTGTTCAGCTTGCAGTTCTGGTTGCAATTCAAGTTGCTACTGCTGCTGCTCTATCTGTTCTACTAGCTGATCAATTTGTTGATCTAGCTGTTGCATTGCTTCCATTTCTAGTTGTATCTCTTGTTGTTCTATTAATTGATTTTGCTACTCAGCTAACTGTGGCTGATGCTCTTCCAGACCTTGTGCAGCCTGCTGCTACTGTTCTACTTGTTTTATATTTTTTTGCTGCTACTGCTGTTCAGACTCTGGTTGTATTTCTTGTTCTTCTTCCTGCTCTTGTTGCTGCTTCTCTTTCTCTTGCAATTGCTCCTACTACAGCTCATATCTCCTTTGCATGTGACTTTGGATTCTTGCAGCATATGGCTTGAGTTTCATGAATTTTGTAATGAAATCCATGTTATACACATTCACTTTAGGAATTTTTTGAATTTTTCATCCTCTGAAAGAACTTTCATTTTCTTGAAGATTGCAGTCAAGTGGGCTGCATAAGGCAAATGCCTTCTGGATTCCTTACATGTCCTAATAATTTGGATCATCATTTCAGGCAGACAAACTTTGATTTTCTTAAACATGCAGTAGAAGATAAAGCTCTGAGATTCTGTCAACCTCCCTCAACCTCCACCTTGTGGAGTTATGATTGTGATGTGACACCACCTTGGGGGTGATAGTCACAAGACCGATGCACCTTGGACTTTAACAAGCAAGCACAATTCGCAATAGTAACAGACCGAAATCGGCGGCCACTCACCCACACTCACCCAAAACCCGGGGTAACTCGGCGATCCCAAGTGGAGGATGTGAGGACTGGGCCCTTGCTTGTAGAGGGCCAGCAAGGCCAAGGTTTTTTCCCCAGGGATACGGAAGCCCAATTCAATGGAGCCGACGTTGTGCCGAGGGCACGGGTTACACACTTTCCCACGGTGGTCACTCGAAGTAATGGAGCTTGTGGGACCGAGCACTCACTCTCATGGGCCAGCGGAGGTATGAGCTAATATTGAAAGGACAAGCACTAAGGGAAGGAAAGGTTAGAACACTTACTCGATCGGTTTGAAGAAACTGGTCCCACTCGGAGACGTGGGAGAGCGGGGAAGCGTGGGTTCTCCACATGCTGCACTGGTCTAGCTTGAACCTATTTTAAAGATTTACAACACTACTCCCCTTGCAAGGGGGTGGAACAAGGGGAGGTGGAGTCACACATACATCCAAACACTACCTCCCACAGGGAGGGGCTGTAAGCTGGCCAGGCGGGGAGGGGAGAATCAAACTAGGAACTATTTGGATGAAAATTGTCGGTTCTGTCTGCCGTCTGGAATAGGGGACATGCGGTCGAAGTCGGCACCGCTGCGGCCTCTCCCGAACCCCGTTGTCAACGAAACCAGTAGGAGAACCTTCGTAGTTGAAACAGGAGGACGTCCAATTTTTAGGGGAATTTCTAGTTGCTGGTGTTGGACGGGGCAGGGCCGTGAGTAGGGCCTCTGTTCTCTGAATCTGACTGCTACGGTACCACTACAGCAAGAAGACGAGGTCACCAAGGGCGCTCCTGAGCTCTGATTCAGGCGGGGCCAGAGTCCCTGCATTTGTTGACGAGCCCTCTTCAAACGGAGACCTGCGGGAGTAGACAGATAGATCCCAAACAGTGAAAGGGTGTCTGTTCAGTCCCAGAGGCAACAGAACGGCGCACCCGGGGGAGAAAAAATGAGAACTCTTAGCTCCGGATGTCGAACGAGGGTCCGCTTCTTGTTCCTGGAAGTAGACTCGTCGTAGAATATCTCAGCAAAGCCCCGCCTCTAGAGCATTAGGTGGTCAGCCGTGGGAGTCTCTGTAATCAGCTTCAGGTTGACAGTCAGGGAGTCGAAGCGCAGTTTGGAGAGAATGGCTCCTCCGGGCAGCCACGAGCTCAGAATGGGACGAGACCACCGCCGTTGCGAGGAGAACAAGGAGATGCTTCCGACGGTACCACTTGTGCTTCCAGGGATTCTAGGATGAAGTCATGGCCGGCTCTGCAAGACACTGGTTCTCTACAAGTCCTGAGCTGTGAACAGTCTTGCCGGATGTAGCTTCCAAGAGCACCAAAGGTGGGGGGGAAATGATGCTAAATGGTGAAGGGAGGTGGAGGGGTGACCAGAGGGGGATGTATGGGAGGTGTGGAGGAGGCTAGAGCAAGGTGGAGGTCCTGGGAAGGGGTGGGATGCAGGATAGAGAGGGGGCTGGTTCTAGGTACAAGTTGAGGAGAGAATGAGTGGTGGTTGTTCTAGAGAGGGATGGGGAGGGAGATGGGGGGAGACCAGGTTAAGGGCTTGGGGGAGGGGAGGGTGAGAGAGGAGGGAAATATTCAAACTTCCCTTGGGAGCTGCAAGATTGTGTGGGGACTAGGATGGATTCTGTTGGGGAGAGGGAGATTGTGTTGGGAAGGTCAAGATCCTCCTAGGGAGGGAGTAGATTTGGTGGGAAGTGGTGGAGGGGCATTGATAGCACCTAGGGAAGGGAAGGAGTGGTTGGGTGGCAGATTTGGTGGCATGTTTTAGGGCTGATGTGGAGGGTGAGGTGGAGGAGAGAGAGAGGGGGCGGCCTAGAGAGAGGGGAGGGGAAGAGAGAGAAGGGGTTCGCCCCCTTTGGAGAGAGAAGGGAGGGAGGAGAGGGTTTCTCACCCTAACCCTAGGTTTCACACCTTGAACACTCAAAATTTGTGAGGATTCAAAATATGAAAATTCTCATTAGCTCTCCCAAATGGGGTTGGGGTCCTATTTATAGGGACCCAACCTTTTACATGACCAAACTACCCGTGGCTTTACATGTAATGAAAAAAGCTGTCCAATTAAGCCAACCAAGGGGTAATGACTCAAACATAGAGAAATAAACCAAAGACCTAGGGATTAATGACTCGAACATAAGGAAAATACATCAAATGACTCAAATAGAAAGCTTAAAATGGATAATTGGGCCCACATGGAGTGATGCCCGAGCTCAAACAACTCTGGGGTGTGAGGACGACCCGAGCCAGAGGGAGTCGTGGGTGATGCCTCCATCAAATCTCCTAGGCTGTGAAGAGCTCGACTCCATTGAGTAGGGGTCCATCCTGTTGTGATACTGCTCGAGAAGGTCGAGATCCAACTGCTGGAGGTCTTCCCGACTCACCCACGAATCCTCCGAAGGAGGCCTACCCTTCCACCTGACGAGATAGCGATCGTATACCTTCCTCCCGGTAGTAGTGACATGTTCATCCAATATTTGCTCAACTCGCTCACGCTGGGCTCTCTTGGCTGGTGGACTCTTCTCACGGGTGGGTGCTCTCTCAATGAGGGGAATGGGCTCAATATCTCACTGGGTACCACTGCGGGGCCCTTATATGGCACTAGGTCGGCCACATTGAATTTGGGGCTCACTCCATACTCCTCGTGGAGATCTAACTCATTGGCATTAGTGCCAATGCGTCTCAGAACCTGGAAGGGACCAGCCCCACGAGGCCTCAATTTTGAGATGGATCCTAGGGAGAGCCTCTCCGTTCTCACCATCACAAAGTCACCCACATGGAATTCTTGGTGATGTCGATAAGAGTCGGCCTGCCTTTTATAAGTCTCATTCTTCATGCTAATGTGCTTGCGGATTTCTTCATGCAATTCTCTAATGTGTTGGGCAAATGACTCAGCTGAAATAGACACTCTAGCATGTTGGGTAAGGGGAATGAGATCTGAAGGTTTCCTTGGCTTGTACCCATGCACAGGTTCAAACGGACTCATCCCTATGGACTTATTGACAGAGTTGTTATAAGCAAATTCAGCCTAAGGTAGAATGAGATCCCAATTCCCTAGACGATCCTCAACAAGACACCTAAGGAGGTTCCCTAGACTCCGATTGACAACTTCGATTGGGCCATCAGTTTGAGGGTGGTAGGCTGTGGAGAATTTGGGGAGAGTACCCATCAAGTGCCAAAGGGTCTTCCAAAAGTAGCTGGTGAACTTGACATCCCTATCGAAGACTATGGTTTTGGGTAACCCGTGAAGGCAAACAACCTCATCAAAGAACAACCTGGCCACTCAGGAAGCATCTGATGTTTTGGAGCATGGTAAGAAATGGGCCATCTTAGAAAATCTGTCAACTACCACAAAGATCGAGTCATGTTTCCTTTGGGTCCGTGGTAGGCCTAACACGAAGTCCATGCTTAAGTCTTGCCATGGGCGGTCGGGGATGGGGAGAGGGGTGTAAAGGCCGGTGTTTTACTTCATTTGTTTGGCCGAAGCACATGTGCGGCATTGACTCATAATTTTGGCTACGTCTCTCTTGAGACTTGGCCAATAAAATTGACCCTCAACTAGAGCAATGGTTTTGTGAATCCCAAAATGACCAGCTAGTCCCCCTACATGTAATTCCCAGACCAAGAAATCACAGAGTAAGGTCCGTGGTATGCAAAGCTTTGGGCCTTTGAAGAGGAACCCATCCTCTAAGATAAAACCCTCATGTTCTCGGCTAGACGGGGTGGTCAAGGTGGTATATATGTGCCCAAAGTCAGGGCAGCCAGGGTACTCATCTTTGAGTCTCTTAAACCCGGTAACCTCCACATGGATAGTGGACAACAAAGAGATCCTCCTACTGAGTGCATCCGCTGCGCGGTTCTCACTTCCAACCATGTGTTTGATTACAAAGGTATAGGATTGGATGTACTCAACCCAACGGGCATGTCGAGCATTCAACTTTTACAGGGAGTTGAGGTATTTTAGGGCCTCATGGTCGGAAAAGATGACAAATTCTTTGGGTAACAAGTAGTGCCTCCAATGTCGGAGGGACTGAACCACAACATAGAACTCCTTGTCATAAGTGGAGTATCTTATCCTACCATCACATAGCTTCTCACTGAAGAAGGCCATGGGGTGCCCTTCTTGACTAAGGATCCCGCCTATTCCTATCCCGGATACATCACATGTGACTTCGAAGACTTTGGAGAAATCGGGTAGGCATAGGACCGGGGCTTAGGTCATCCTCTCCTTAAGCTCTTGGAAGGCTTTGGAGGCTGGTTTGGTCCACACAAAGGTCCCCTTTTTGAGACGATCAGTGATGGGGGCGGTGATGGTGCTGAACCCCTGGATAAACCTTCTATATAATGTGGCCAACCCGTGGAAGCTTCGGACCTCATAGAGGGTCTGGGGTTCCGGCCAATCAAGGATAGCTTGGACCTTCTCGGGGTCCATGGAGATGCCTTTGGTAGATACTACAAATCCTAGGAAGGTAATGGACTTGGTCATGAAATGACACTTCCCTGGGTTGGCAAATAGACTCTCATGCCGAAGGACGATGCAAACTTGCCTAATATGGTCAAGGTGGGCCTCTTGGGACTGACTATAGATGAGGATGTCATCAAAATAGACCACTAGAAAGACCCCAATGTAAGGCCTAAGGACCTCTGTCATAAGACGCATGAAAGTACTTGGGGCATTTGAGAGCCCAAAAGGCATGACTAACCATTCATAGAGGCCATCTTTGGTTTTGAAGGCCATTTTCCACTCATCTCCGTGCCTAATTCTAACTTGGTGATAACCACTCTTAAGATCGATTTTAGAGAAAATAATGGCCCAAGCTAGCATGTCAAGCATGTCATCAAGCCTAGGGATGGGGAACCTATACTTGACGGTGATTTTATTAATGGCCTGACTATCCACACACATCCACCATGATCCATCCTTCTTGGGAGTGAGAAGGGCCGGGACGGCACATGGACTTTTGCTAATGCGGATGAAGCCCTTCCTAATGAGTTCCTCTATTTGCCTCCAAAGTTCAGCATGTTCCGTGGATTGAGGCAATAATGAGGAAGGTTTAGAAGGGTGGCTCTCGAAACTAGGTCAATTGCGTGTTGCACATCACGTATGGGAGGGAGTTGGTCCGGGAGTTCCTCCGGGAACACATAATGAAACTCCTCTAGGAGATGCCGAAATTTTATGGGATGGGGGTTGGAGGGGGTGGGCTCTCCTAAACAAATGACTACCGCACATAGAGGTGTCCCTTGAGCTATTTCCTCCTCAAGCTCTCTTTTGGTGATGAGATGAAGACCCTTGGTCATTCCCAAAGTCCTATCTTGGTTGGGGTTTTGGGAGAGAGGTTGGGTTGGTGGGGTGGAGTTCCCCATGACTTGAGATGTGGTGGAGTGTTGACCTTGAGGCGGTGGGCTTTTCTTAGGCAAAGGACGTGGTGAGGAGGGATTAAGACGAATGCTCTTTCCCTCATGCTCAAAGGTGCATGTGTTGGTCCTATCCAAAATAGTGGCATCCACATCATAAAGCCAAGGTCTCCCTAGTAAGATGCTACCTACTTCCATGGGGATAACATCACACCATATTTGGCCATGGTAGGAAGAGAAGGTGAGGGGCACAAGGTAGCGAGTGTTGACCGGGATGGAATTATTGTTGATCCAAGAGACCCGGTATGGGCTAGGGTGGGGAGTGTTAGTAAGCCCAAGGAGCTTCACGGTGTCGGGAGACACGGCATTGACACAACTCCCATTATCTAAGATCACTTTTCTCACATGGCCCCCTATCTTAACAAAGGTGTGGAAGATTGAAGTTCGTCGCCAGTCCTCCTCTTGGGGTTTGGTGAGGGTGTATCTAATCACTCCTAGATGGGAGTCGGTAGATGGAATGGTGTAGTCTAGACCCGACTCATGGTATTGGGCCTCATACTCTTCTTCCCAATCTAGTGAGGCTTCATGGACCTCAACCACACTCTCAAGTTCCCCTTGGGGTGGGGGAGCTTCTTCCTCAATAAGTAAACTAGACAATCCTTTAGATGGGCATTGCCCCGCAAAGTGGCCAAACCCTTGGCACCTATAGCATTGTTGACGGCCACTACCCAGGGTGTTCCCTCCTACACTGGGACCCTTGGAATTCTCTTCCCTCCATGGAGGAAGATGGCTAGGGGCAGTCTTGGTTGGAGTGATGGTGGGAGGGAGATTATAGGGCCACAATGGGGCACTTCCACTTGGACTAGGGGCCTTCATGAGGGGGGCCAGGTTGGTTCGGGGTCCCATGTCTTTGGGATCGGGCGATCGGGGAGGAGCAAGCCTAGGGATCCTAGAGAATCTCTCAGCATCCCTAGCTATTTTGTAGGCTTACTCAAGATTGTCAACATCTCTCATGAAAAGTTCTCTCTTGATGTGGTTTTGGAGCCTATTTCTAAAGCGGGACAAGATAACGGCCGGGTCCTCATGAACTCCACACTTCAAAAGATAGGAGTCAAATTTCTCAATGTATTCAACCACGGTCTTCCCTTCTTGGGTGAAGCTTTGCCATTCATCTAAGAGCATTTGGTGGTAGGATAGGCGTAGATACTTGTTTCTAAGTTGGTTCTTCATGCCTTGCCACGTGTCAATAGGCTCTTCTCGCCTAATCCTCCTTAATCCCTCTTGGTTTAGCCAATAAGTTTTGGCTAATTTGGTGAGGTGCATTTTGGCCAATCTCACTCTCCTTTGGTTGGACATAGGGTACCATTCAAAGTATTGGTCCATGGCGGTCTCTGATTTTATGTAGACACTTGGTTCATGGGAACCGTCAAAGTTTGGGGCTTCTACCTTGATCATCCTTAAGAGAGGGTCATCCGGGTCGTCCCGTGGACGCCTTTCATTATGTTGATGGTGGCGAGGCCTCTCATAGTCATGGTAGGGGTCAGCATTCAAGTCCTCCCTATCAATTTCAGCATGTGGAGGGTGGGCTCTTGGACCAATGTTCCTTGGGCGGGGATCATTTTCTTCAAGTCGAGCAAGTCGAGTAAAAAGGGCCTCTAGTCGGTCAAGAATGGTGGCAAGGGCAGCATCCACCCGGTTCATATGGCCTTGGGGTTCCTCCCTAGGGGCATCTTGGTTGATTTGGGGATTGGGATCCATGGGCTGAACCGAAGAAGATGGATTGGGTCGATATACGGTTCCACTACGGGTGGACATGCAAGGGAGGGGAATGACTTGATGGATGGACGACTCAATGCAATGGTCCTAGGACTTAGACTTAGTAGAGACAAGTCTAAACTTGCTCTAATACTAATTGATGTGACACCACCTTGGGGGTGATAGTCACAAGACCGATGCACCTTAGACTTTAACAATCAAGCACAATTCACAATAGTAACGGATCGAAATTGGCAGCCACTCACCCGACACTCACCCAAAACCTGGGGTAACTCGGCGATGCCAAGTGGAGGATGTGAGGGCTGGGCCCCTGCTGGTAGAGGGCCAGCAAGGCCAAGGTTTTTTTCCCAAGGGTATGGAGGCCAAATTTAATGGAGCCGACGTTGTGCCGAGGGCACGGGTTACACACTTTCCCACGGCGATCACTCGAAGCAATGGAGCTTGTGGGACCGAGCACTCACTCTCACGGGCCAGCGGAGCTATGAGCTAATATTGAAAGGACAAGCACAAAGGGAAGCAAAGGTTAGAACACTTACTCGACCGATTTAAAAAAACCGATCCCGCTTGGAGACGTGGGCGAGCGGGGAAGCGTGGGTTCCCCACACGCTACGCCGGTGTAGCTTGAACCTATTTTAAAGATTTACAACACTACTCCCCATGCAAGGGGGTGGAACAAGGGGAGGGGGAGTCACACATACATCCAAACACTACCTCCCACAGGGAGGGGCTGTAAGCCGGCCAGGCGGGGAGGGGAGAATCGAACTAGGAACTAATTGAATGAAAATTATCGGTTCTGTCTGCCCTCTGGAACGTGGGACAGGTGGTCGAAGTCGGCGCTGCTGCGGCCTCTCCCGAACCCCGTTGTCGACGAAACCAGTTGGAGAACCTAAGTAGTTGACCCAAGAGGACGTCCAATTTTTGAGGGAATTTCTAGTTGCTAGTGTTGGACGGGGCAGGGTCGTGAGCAGGGCCTCTGTTCTCTGAATCTGACTGCTACGGTACCACTACAGCAAGAAGACGAGGTCAGCAAGGGCACTCCTGAGCTCTGATTCGGGCGGGGCCAGAGTCGCTGTGTTCGTTGTCAAGCCCTCTTCAAACGGAGACCTGTGGAGGCACTAGAGGGGGTCGGAGCAGAGAGATAGATCCCGAATAGTGAAAGGGTGTCTATTCAGTCCCAGAGGGAACAGAACGGCGCACCCGGGGGAGAAAAAATGAGAACTCTTAGCTCCGGATGTCGAACGGGATTCCGCTTCTTATTCCTAGAAGTAGACTCGTCGTAGAAGATCTTAGCCAAGCCCCACCTCCAGAGCTTCAGGTGGTCGGCCGTGGGAGTCTCTGCAGGCAGCTTCAGGTTGACAGTCAGGGAGAAGAAGTGTAGTTTGGGGAGAACGGCTCCTCCGGGCAGCCACGAGCTCAGAATGGGACGAGACCACCGCCGTTAAGAAGAGAACAGGGTGACGCTTCTGACGGTACCACTTGTGCTTCCATGGATGCCGGGATGAAGATGTGGCCGGCTCTGCAAGACGCTGGTTCTCTACAGGTCCTGAGCTGTGAACAGTCTTGCCGGATGTAGCTTCCAAGAGCACCAAAGGTGGGGGGGAAATGATGCTAAATGGTGAAGGGAGGTGGAGGGGTAACCAGAGGGGGATGTGTGGGAGGTGTGGAGGAGGCTAGAGCAAGGTGGAGGTGCTGGGAAGGGGTGGGACGCAAGAGAGAGAGGGGGCTGGTTCTGGGTACAAGGTGAGGAGACAATGAGTGGTGGTTGTTCTAGAGAGGGATGGGGAGGGAGATGGGGGGCGACCAGGTTAAGGGCTTGGGGGAGGGGAGGGTGAGAGAGGAGGGAAATATTCAAACTTCCCTGGAGAGCTGCAAGATTGTGTGGGGACTAGGTTGGATTGTGTTGGGGAGAGTGAAATTTTGTTGGGAAGGTCAAGATCCTCCTAGGGAGGGAGTAGATTTGGTGGGAAGTGGTGGAGGGGCATTGATAGCACCTAGGGAAGGGAAGGGGTGGTTGGGTGGTAGATTTGGTGGCAGGTTTTAGGGCTGATGTGGAGGGTGAGGTGGAGGAGAGAGAGAGGGGGCGGCCTAGAGAGAGGGGAGGGGAAGAGAGAGAAGGGGTTCGCCCCCTTTGGAGAGAGAAGGGAGGGAGGAGAGGGTTTCTCACCCTAACCCTAGGTTTCACACCTTGAACACTCAAAATTTGTGGGGATTCAAAATATGCAAATTCTCATTAGCTCTCCCAAATGCTGTTGGGGTCCTATTTATAGGGACCCAACCTTTTACATGACCAAACTACCCGTGGCTTTACATGTAATGACAAAAGCTGTCCAATTAAGCCAACCAAGGAGTAATAACTCAAACATAGGGAAATAAACCAAAGACCTAGGGATTAATGACTCAAACATAGGGAAAATACATCAACCGACTCAAATAGAAAGCTCAAAATGGATAATTGGGCCCACATGGAGTGAAGCCCGAGCTCAAACAACTCTGGGGTGTGAGGACTACCCGAGCCAGAGGGAGTCATGGGTGATGCCTCCATTAGATTGTAGTAAACATGTGATGCAATAGTCTTTTTAAAGGTGAAAATCTATTTGCATTTAAATTCGTCAACTTGGTTTGTTTGTGGTCATTCTGATTACTAGGCTTATCTGTGAGGATGGAGTAAGCTTCAAACTCACTATACTCAAAGTCTTCCTGAACTACACCATCTTCAGGAATCCTCAAAACCTTGTGAAGAAAATGCCTAGTTATCTCAATTTTGATTCCTTTAACATGTGACCATATCTTAGATAGGTCTGAATCAAATTTTAAATTCTTGTAGAACTCTGTGACCAGCCTAGGGTAGTAATATCTATGTTTACCCATGAATTTCTTCCAACCTTGGAATTTGATCAAACTTAATAACTCAAGATATTCTTTTTTTTTTTTCTAAAAGCCTTACCTAGTGATGAATGAGAGAGTGCATACTCCATCGTTCATCACCTAGGAGGTGAATTTTATTAGAAGATCAAATATTACAATTACATCATACGAATACTGGGCATACCCAGTTTGTCCAAACGAGCAATTCCCTTTATAGTTGTAGGGAGCTCATCAAAAGAAAAAAAGGAATTACATTTGGATGAGCAAGCTAAGGAAGCTAGAGAATCAGCAACTTTGTTTCCTTCCCTGTAGACATGGGCAATAGAGTCCTTCTTAGATAGATGAGTCCAAATTTCTCTAGCGTAAGAAAGAATGTAATTGTAATTCTCAGGATATTCATTAAGCATATTCTGATCATGAAAGTCTACATACTGAGGGAATATGATCTTAGCAGACTTAATCTCAAACACTGCTTGCATAGATGAAGTCTCAGAATCTTTTTCATCTTCAACCAATCTGCGAGTTTCCTCTGCGACAGAAGTCCGGCGCTGCTTTGCTGGTGCCTCGAACATCTTCTCTTTACCTATAGCAGACTTCTCTCCAAGCAACCCAGAAACGGTGCCCTTGTCATGTACATGATTTGATCTTCTTTCCTTGCGAGGTATTGTAGACGTTGAAAAATGACAATGATGATCATACGACACTCACGTCTACGCACTCGAGAGTAAGCCGAAGATGAAAATGCTGAATAAACCTCATGCCTCGCCCGATCAGGATGAGAACTCGCTTGGTTGTCCGCTACCCGTTAAGGAAGCCCCCCAGGCCAAAGATACGGCTACAACTCTCCGACCGGTCATGCCGAGAGCATAATCAGAGAAAAGTTGGGAACTCTGGCACAGTCTCAGCATGCACCGAAAGTCACGCAAAGTCTGGGACCAAGCCCCAAAGGCTGCGAACGGAATATTGCGGAGGCCATACATTGCAGCTAGAACATTCCGGGAATGCCAACATTCGAATAAATGGTTGCGACTTTGAAAAGAATCCATTTGATGCTTAAAACGGCGCGGAAGGGCCTTAAACCGGCGCGATCTAAACCGGCGCGCCCCTTCAACATCCTAATCCGGCACGCTCTAAACCGGCGTGCCCCTTCAACATCCTAATCCGACGCCCCTAAAATCGGCGCGCCCCATTTCCCATTTGCCCTTGCTGTTGCCTTAATACAGCGCGCTACCTTTGCTTGGCATACCCGGTGCGCCCCTTGCAAAGCTCTAATCCGGCGCGCCCCCCGCCGCGCCGTGTTAACCTAAGGCCCCGTCATGCCATTTTTTAAGCTTTGTTCTTCAAACACTTTATTAATCCAGCGCGGCCCTTTGAAGGTTATTAATCTGGCGCAGTCACTATTCCCCTGTGCCGGTTTAACCCCATTCCACCCATCTCTGGCACGATGCTCTATTTTGTTTAAATGCGGTGCGTAGAGAGCATTCAATGTTCTGAAGCTGTGCCTCCATCTCCACTCGACAGCGCATTAACATGATCGGTGAAGTCATGTCTTCGAACGAAGATCTCCCGGCAAACCCGCAACCATGACGTCCTCGGACGAACGACAGTGTACGGCACGAATCGTCGGATGCCAGCGACATGCCAATCTTGTTCTTCTGCCAGAGGAATGAAGTGGCGGGAGTTTCTTCCATTCGAGCAAAGAAAAGGCAACCCATTATATATACTCTGCATGTTCGACAGAGCAACGCGCTGGCTTCCCCCCCCCCCCCGGCTGGCGATCAAGGAAAAAAAAGGGGGGCGCTTGGTTGTGTGCAGTGAAGAGAAGAAGAAAAATAGAGAAAGAGCTCTGTCCACCCACACCGGTAAGGTGAAGAAAAGAAAGAGAGAGTGTGTGAGAGAGGGAAGGTGAGTCCGGAGGGGGGAGGAGCTTGTGCTCCATCCCCTCTTCCCCACTGGTGCATCTCCTTCATCCCCCTCCGATGTATTTCCCCTTTCCTTCGGGATGGGCTTCCCTGTGTCTAAACCTTCCCCGTTTGTGTGGATGAATAAAAGAGAATAGTTTTCTTTTTGCAAGCCTAATCTTCCTCGTGTAACATCCGCTTCCTTTCTTCACTCTCCGATCATCCCGGGCCTTTGAGGTCTGCCTCTCTGTGGCATGACCCTCAAAGGAGCCCTCCGACGGATGAACAATCATGACCCTCTGGTGGCAAACAATCACCCGTGAGTCGTGGTCGCTCTTGTAGGCTGGCCCCCGAGCTCTCCACACTCACACTTGGGCTATCGGACCGCCGTGAGGCCACTCCAAATTTTGAGAGTCTACCTCGGAGCAATCCGATTGGTGACTTTCCTTTACGTCTGGCAAGTCCCGGTCCAGGGGAGGTGCTGCCGGATTTTTGCCAGGGCCAAGAACACCAAGAACAATGAACAAACGCATCATAAAATCAGCTTCGGGTGAAAGAAAAAACAAGAAACATAGTAAACGCTTTGAAACAAACTCTCGGGAGAGGCTAATCTGGCGTGGTTACTATTCCACCGTGCCGGTTTAACCCTCCTCTCAAGAATCCCATCTCCCTCTTTGAACCTTAAATCGGCGTGCACCATCAACATCTTAACCCGGCGTAGCCTTAACAGGCATGCCCATTTCCATTTGCTCATGTGTACATCCTAATCCGACGTGGCCTTAACCGGCGTGCCCTCCTCATTGAACCCAAATCCGGTGTGCTCCTCCTTACTACCTTCCCTGGCACGCCCATTTGCAACTTCTATTACGGCGTTGCCAAATCCGGCGTGGCCTCCATTGGCATCCTAATCCGGTGTGGCCTTAACCGGCGCGCCCTCCTCATTGAACCCAAATCTGGCGCGCTCCTCCTTAGTACCTTCCCCGGCGCGCCCCTTTGCAACTTCCATTACGGCGTTGCCAAATCCAGCGTGCCCACCATTGGCATCCTAATCCGGTGCGACCCATGTACTTGCAACCATACATCCGGCGCGCCTCCAAAAGAAAAGGAAGAGAACTAGTAAAAATAAAGAAAGATCCAAAGCAAAAATAATAATAAAAGATCAATGCTAATAAAAGAATAAAAGGAACTCTATTGCCCGAGCTTCAATTAAAATTTTGTTTCAGGGGCACTGCCCTCTTGACCCCCGCGACCTGACCGCACAGGTCGATCCGTGTGCGAGGGCGCACGATGGTGAGCTCGAGCTCTACACTTAACAATTCACTCCCCCGGACTAGGTGCAAAGAGAAAATCAATGATGCCTTGTGGTATCGGACGTGGACCTCGGAACCCCCGACATGGTCATGATCCGAACACATCTCAGGCCAATAGCTCGTTAACTCGACCCGCTTCTACCGGGATTCAATCCTCCACCTGGATTAAACTTGCCATACCTACGGCAGATATTCGTATGGCTTTATCATCGTCTTCGATGCTTCAAATGCGGACTCTCGTCCGAACAATGAATGGTCCGTTAGTAACCGACATATATACCGGGATCCAATACCGTACCCACATGAAACTTGCTGTACCTACGGCAGACATCCGTATGTCTTTGTCGTTGTCTTCGATGCTTCAAATATGGACTCTCGTCCGAATAATGAATGGTCCGTTAGTGACCGACATATATACCGGGATCTAATCCCGCACTTGCATTAAACATGCCACACTCAGGGCAGACATTTGTACAGTTTGTCACAGTCTTTTACGCTACAAACACGGACCTTTGTCCGAACATAAAGTGGTCCATGAGTGATCGACAAAATCTGAATGGAACGAGAAGGCTCTCGTCATCCCTGGACCCTTTGCATGGGAATATCAATAAGGCCTCTGTGGGCCATGCTTAGACCTCAGGTCCGCCCTGATCATGGTCATTGCCTGACCCATATCCTCGGCCTATAGCTCACTCCCTTTGAATGCATACTGGTTCTGGGATCTAATCCCGGGACATCCTCCCGTTGCCCCTTGGCACCGGAAATACTGACTATGCCACGTGAGCCTGGCTTCGACCGCGGGGGGCCCACCGCAGCATGGTCGCAGCTTGATCTTGCACTGAGCCAACAAACTTATCAGTTTCTGACCGCTCTAACCGGGGTTTAACTGAACGTTTCCCGTCTCTTTGAACAATAAATTTGTCATATCCCGACGTACATATGTTCTGGTCTTCCCGCGACGATTACGCTATTCTCAAGTCGGACGTTCGTCCGAACATTAAATGGTCAACACATGACCGACATGAGCTCAGATGCTTTCTTCACACCCTCGTGCGAGGACTTCAGCGTTTCTTAATAAGTTTTTTATGCAATTAATTTCTTGGTCATGAGGCCCCTTTTCCTGGCGATTAATCAAGGGTGTTCCCCTCTCCGAGGGGATGTAAATGATGCCGTGACCTTTATGGCATGGCGGGTTTTGGTCCCGACACGAATCACACAATCGTCTGATTAGTCAGATCGAGCGCACAATAAATCGTCACTTTGTGACTGGCACGCCCATGGACTTAATAAATGAATAAACCCACCGAATAAATCGACTTAAAGAACAAACAAATGAGCGTGTCGAAAAGTGCGTCCACAGGTATTCCAGCTTCGCTCCTTGATTCAACAGCCCCTGGGTGCTGCTCCTTGGAGATCTTTCACTTCCCTTTACTCTTTGTGACCGATGACGACATGATTGATACAGACGACAAGGACAGGCGGCATAGATATAGGAAGTGAAAAGAAGGTGAAGAGCAGGGATGGAGAAGGAAAGTTTCCACAAGGAGTGAGAGAGCACAGACGACTCAGCTGCATCGGTGCAAAGGGTTTTAGAGAAGAAGAGACCTCGACCTTGATGCGTTATACTTCGACGATGAGGCAGACACTTGATATAGGGTGGAGTAAAAAAAATGAATCAACTTTACCAATTTCAAGAATAATTACCAAATTACTCTTCACTTTAAGGTAATATGCCCTTCCTTACATTTAAATGGTTTTCTGCTTATGAAGATTATATCTTGATGCAATATAGTTCTAAAATTATTCCTTCAAATGTAGAGACAATGGAGATAACCAAACCTTAACCATGTACTATGCCCAGTCAGAAAACCATCAATCTTACTTGTCATTTTCATTAGACAAAAGTGGTATAGAAATCTATCTTATATTGAAAATAACCAATTTTAAGTTTCTGAAAATGACACAGAGTCAACCATATTTTCCTTTTCCTTTTTCTTCATTTGTTTGAGCATTCAAGTATGACTACACCTTTTTCCTCAAGGAGACACTTTTATCAGACACCTGAATCCCTAGGTACTCAATGCAATCAACCGTTATGCTTCAAGTTATGAACAGAGATAGCACCTTTTATCATGACATGACCTCTGAATTTCATTGATACAGAAAGTTAGTTTCTCCAAAAGATATGCCATTGCTCTACCTTTTTCTTATTTTTGTACAATGGCGTATTTCCTGGCCTTATATCAGATTTCACTTTAAAACATCTTAAGAACAATATAAGTACATGATTTTCTACCAGGATGTCTTATTACTTATAATTTTCAGATTTCGGGAGTTCAATTGGACAGTTCCATTTTTAGAATGTTTTAAGACCATTGTAAGTACATTCACGGATAATCTTGAACAATTTGGATTAGATTTAATTTTCATAGATAGAAAATCACAATTTTTGTAAAGTCAAGCAACTTCTTTTAAATCTGGGTGGTCTAGTAATTGTATCTATTGATTAGTAAAGATAACAGATTTCATGACTTACTCCCCTAAAAGAATACATGGACATTTAAGAAGTGGGAAAGACTTATCATAGACAACACAGATGAGACAAACAAGGATGGAGAATTCAATGAGGGTAAAGATAGGTAAGAGGAGTAAAGTAGAAGGCCACAGAGAAGCAAAAGGAAAGATTAAGATCAGATTTGCAGACAAGCATAAGCACATCCTTAATAGCCTCTCATCAGAGATCAACCTTCAACATAGAGCACACCACCTAACAGCAGACAACTTGTTCCAGGTGTAGTAAGGTCGGTGTTTCCTTCATATACATCAACCTTCCAGCATAGTGAGGTTGGTGTTCCTTTCTTATGCTACAACCAGCTAGCATGGTAAGGTCGGTGCACCTATCATACGCATCGACCTATTAGCATTGCAAGGTCAGAGCATCTTCCGTATGCATCGACCTGTTAGCTTATCAGGACAAATGTTTCAGCTAATCATCAATGAGCATTGACTCCGCTAGACAAAGGTTCAACCTTATAAAATTTCATCCAGCAGCTACTGCAGGAACACTTATTCTGACAACTGAAGTAGACTAATATCTCTGACAATATTAACTCAGATTCTTCCACATATTTACACCTAGTCACAGACCAAAAGGGATATCAAGCTCCCCCTCACACTGTGCAGTGATTCCAATCAAACAGCAGTCTTTTCTCATTGTACACAGATATGCAACTATGAAATGTAAAGTGCAAATTTATCACTATATGCAAATTTGACACTTGATACTTGACGGAGGGCTAGCCTCTACGCATGATGTGGGTTTCCAGACAAAAATGATCTGCCCTTCTCCCAACGTACCATTTATAAACCAAAGGGTCATGCAAGATTATGCTTCTAATATGAACACGAATGACTATTCAATATGTAAAATCTCATTTACGGCATGTTTGGTATCGGGATACCGCGGGGATAAGCGGGGATATCCTCTTTTCAACCCCATCCTTCATTTGGTATGGCAAAAATTGACGAGAATATACGAGATTAAGTAGAATGAGGATAACCCCAAATACGGGGTTAATACGGGGATAACTCATTCCTACAAAAAGGTGGAATGAGTTATCCCTCATCTCTAACCCCATTCTCTCTCCCTCTCTTATCACCGCCCTCTCTCTCTCCTCCCTCCCTCTACATCTGACATAAAAATAATGTAATTAGTAATAATTATTATAAAAATCTTATTATTATTGATGATTATTAAAAAAAATTATTAAAATAATAATATATCATTAGTAATATATAATTATTATTAATATATAATTATTATTAATATATCATAATTAATATATCATAATATATTATTATTATTATATCATTATTAATATTAATACATCATTATTATTAAAAATATTATTAAAATAATAATATATCATAATTAATATATCATAATATGTTATTATTAATATATCATTATTAATATTAATTTATCATTATTAATATATCATAATATCTCAATATTAATATACCATTATTATTATAAATATTATTAAAATAATAATATCTCAATATTAATATATCATTTTTATTAATATATCATAATATATATATTATTATTAATATAGCATTATTATTATTATTATATCATAATATCTCAATATTAATATATCATTATTATTAATTATTATTAAAAATATTATTAAAATAATCATATATCATTATTAATATATCATTTTAATTAATATATCATAATATAGTATTATTAATATATCATCATTAATATTAATATATCATTATTAATCCTAATATTAATATATCATTATTAATATATCATAATATCTCAATATTAATATATCATAATTATTAATTATTATTAAAAAATTATTAAAATAATAATATATCATTATTAATATATCATTTATATTAATATATCATAATATATTATTATTAGTGTATCATTATTAATATTAATATATCATTATTAATATATCATAATATGTCATTATTATTAATTGTTATTAAAAATATTATTACTATTGATGATGATTTGATAAAATTATTAATTTATCAATACTAATAATCAAGAGTAAAATTGATAAACACATTAACAAATCCTATAATATTGTTAATTAATCATCAATCAAAAGAAAATAATTTTAAAATAATAATATCATTGTCATTAATTATTATTAGAAACTGAAAAATACCTTAAATACTAATTTTATTTATGTTAATCATAACTAATCAAAAAAATTAAATTGTTAATATTTTAAAATAATAATATCATTGTCATTAATTATTATTAGAAACTTAAAAATACCTTAAATACTAATTTTAAGGATGCTACTCATAAATAATCAAAAAAATTAATTTGGTAATGTTTTTATTATTAGAAATCAAGATCATCAAATATAATTAATTAAGTTTATCCTTAATCATAATCATAATTGTTATTATTAATTAAATATAACTTGAAGATTTGAAAAAAAATTAAGTCATCTTAATTCCAACCAAATGAAGAATAACATTGTCTTTTAACCTAGAATAAGAAGGGTAAAATAGTCTATTTTTACCACTTATTCTCGTTCCTATCGCTATTTTTTACCAAACAAATAATAGGAATACTAACATACTTATCCTCTCGCATACCAAACGCATATGAGAATAAGAATAGAAATAAATTAACCCAGAATGACTTACACCTATTCCCACAACAACTTATCCCGATACCAAACATAACCTTAGAATAGCATGTGGCAGATTATCAAAACCATAACAATCATGACAAGATAGCATCAAATATCATCAATGAACTCAATCTAACCAGACATGCAATATTCCAAAGAGAGTTATTCAAGCAACAGTGTAAAGAAAATAAGAATGGGGTTTGACTGACCTTCATGTGCCTTGATTTTTTTAACCCCTTTTTTATTATTATTTTCTGCCAAGGCACACATGCAACCAAAGATTTATTTCGAATATCTAGGAGCCCAAGACTTCTTGGGTCCTGTCAAATGAGTTACACCTCTAACAGGTGTACTCCAAGAATTCCAAGCATTCAAATGATCAGACTTCATCCAATAGCTTTCAAACATTTTATGTCTAGGTTTTCCACAATATTTGCATATTGGATGTCTATGAATTGGAGCAAAATTATTCCTAACATGAATATTTCTAAATGCAGGCAAATGAACATGTTCAGAATGAAATCTTTTCTTCTTAGCAAACCAGCACTGTGATGCAACATGCCCAGATTTTCCATAATTGAAACACTCAATATTCTGAACTACATGTTTTTTAGCATGAGTATGATTTGCATGACTATCTTTAGCATGAAGTTTGCCAAACATCTGATCATCTTGTTTCATTAAATTACAGTCATGCATGTGGTGACCCTTTCCACCACAATAGAAACATGAAGTTCCAATTTTATTTCTGTTTGCATCTATGTATGAACCATCATTGTTCTTAACATGCAAATTAGTACTGCTACCAGAAAAGTTTCTGAACTTTTTCTGCAAGTTCTTATCGGCATTCTTAAAACCATTCATTTTCTTTGATGCATTCATGTCATCAGATTTCATAACATGGCAGTCATACATTACATGCCCTGCCCTACCACAGTAATGACATGAGACTTTCTTTTTATATGCAAATGTGTTTGTGACAGATTCATGAACATGATGCACTGTGATAGTAGGAGTCTTTTTCAATTTTTTTAGATTATCAACCTTTTACTATTCTTCTGATATTTTTAGATTTTTATTTTGTTTTTCTGACTTCTGAGCAGTAAATTGAAAAACAGATGAGCTAGAGGTTTTAGGTTGTTCAGAACTGCTCACAAATGAGGTTATTGATGTGTGGGAATGGCAGATCGAGAGCGGGGGTGAATAGATCAGCCCCCTTTTTCACAAATAAGCATAGCAGAAAGTACATGATGCTAATACACAGGAAGATCCGAAAGGATGGAATCAATGAATATAACATTGACGGCCTAAGCATGCATCTACCGCAGGACAAACGCACATGCAAGCCACACTAGACAAGATTTTTAAGGTGGTTCAGACTCAACTTTGAGTCCTACGTCCACCCCTCACTCAACCGAGTGAGGCTTCCTAAGTGCAGCCGCACTATTGACACACAGCTTACGGGCTTTACAAGTCATTACTGACACACAGCTTACGGGCTTCACAAAGCCAACCCACAGACCAGAACTGCCTTCTGTCTATCTTCCTACAGCACCCTGTAGGGACCGAACCAAGTATCAAATGGAGTGTTCAAATAAAGGAAAGATAACCCAAATAAAAAACCCAGACAGGATGTAAGACTCTTGAGGATAGAACAAAAGGCCCTGTTTGGAATCTGGATGGCGATCCTCGCTTCTTCCAGATGGAGTGCTTTCTAGAAGGGCAGGTTCTCCTTCAAAGGAAGTCGAAGCTTCTTCTTCTTCTTCTCGCAGGATGAAGAGAGAAGATGAAGACGTCTATCTTCAGATGCTTCAAGGCTGGAGCTTGGCCTTCGCGACAGGCTTCACGTCGCAAGGCTTCTTCTTCCAGCTACGGGCTTCACTCGAGCTCTCGAGCTTCTTTTCTCTTTTCTTCTGCTACGTGTTCGTAGCTCTCTTAACAGCTTGTCTTTTCTCGCAGCTGATCCTCCTTTCTTATATGCTAAACCCTTATCCTCATTCCTTGTGCGCTCGATGCCTTTCACTCTTCAAGCTTTTCTTTTCATATTTGAACAAGCCCACCTTTTTCTTTGAACTCCATGTGCCATATCCTTTTTGCAGAGTATGTCTCCCAGCTGATATACTTGTGGGGTAGATCTTCTTTTCTGCAACGTACAAGGTTGGTAGCCCCTGATTTGGTAATAAGTAATCTGGGCCATCCATCTTCATCAGAGAGGACTGAAAGCCAGACCAGGGTGACCTCTAATTGGTTCAGAAGTGATAAGGTTCAGTGGGTTCTTATTGGTGGCCCATACTGCTTCATGCAGTACACAACTGTTCCCATTAGCTGGCCAACATATCCTTGTCAAGTAAAAGACTATCTCCTCAAGGTATGACCCCTTTTCGGATGAAGACCCTTCTAGGTGATTTGCCATTGGTCCACTTGGAAAGTGTGAATCTTTTTTGTCAACTAGTCTTCCTGAACTTGTACTATCGAAGAAGGAGGCACCCTTTAAGTAAAATAGGGCGTCCATAAGGATGAAGAGGTAGAAGCCTAGTGACCTTTGATTGGTCCACCCGACACTCAGAAATTCTTATGTGGAACTCTCTAGAAGAGCGTGCCACTTCATCTTGGATCACGTGCCATTCTATCGTTGGAGACAAATATCTAAATGGGTTAGTCTTTAAGTTTAACCAATTACTGAGATTTGGATCTCCAAACTATTTGATGAAATGCCTATTCTGAGTGCATCGACCTTCTATGACTTAGACAAAGATGTGCACTGACCTTGCTGGACTCAAGTGCAAATGTGCATCGACCTTAGTTTGTGCTAAGGAAAGGTGCACCAACCTTTGTGGCGTTAAAACCAGACGTTGCACAGACCTTGTCTTCATATGTGCACAGACGTGACGGTGTTGAAAGAAAATGTGCAGCGACCTGATGTTGCTAGAAGGCAAACGTGCATCGACCTTGATTTTACATATGTATGGACATTCTGCAACTTATACAGACCTTGTCTTGCCAAAAGGTAAACATGCACAGACCTTGGAGCTCGTGTGTGCACAGACCTTCCTTCAGAGTATGCTCAGACCTTGATAGTTGGCGACAGACATTGCACAGACCTTATCTTGCCAGAAGGTAAACATGCACAGACCTTGAAGTGTTGAAGGAAAATGTGCAACGACCTTCACTTGTGCTGGCATGATATGCATTGACCTTGATTCAAAAAGTGCACAGACTTTAAAATGCAAAGAGCATATGTGCATCGACCTTAGCTGCGTACTGACAGAAGTAGCGTCGACCTTAGTTGTGTGCTTAGCTGCATGCTGACAGAAGTAGCGTCAACCTTAGTTCTTCTGAGATAGAGGTAGCATCGACCTTACTTGCATGCTAGCTGAGTAGCATCGACCTTAGTGTTGAGAACAGTGACATGCTCAAACCTTGGTCTTCAGGCTAGCAAGAGGTGCATCGACTTTTGTTGACCTACGTTGACTTTTGAAGACATGAAATTCAAGAATCAAGACGTATGAAACTCAAAGAGCAAAAAACGTATGAAACTTAAGGTTCACTAACATGTTAAATTCATGGATCAACAACACATTTGAAATGCCATTTTCAACAGTATGATCAACAATGTGTATGACTCATAGTTTAAGTATCATTAAAGCACATTTAGAGTATTAAAGCACAGAGGCACAACATTCTCCCCCTTTTTGATGATGGCAACACTATGAGTCATGATGATCAAAAATGATTTAAAAGAAATGGCATTCAGAGATTCAGAGACATGAAAAACTCATATGTCACAGAATCATGAGAACACATAAGAACACAAGAGCACACATGATCATGAGTCATCTCTTTTCATGAATTTCTTGGCATGAGATAGCTTGAGATCAGACAGAGCTTGAATCATTTGACATGGCATGATATACTAATACTCTCCCCCATTAACAACATCAAAAAATAATGGGGATGGAAGCTTGAAGCTTGAAGGCAAATGAATGGTTGTCAGAGAAAGATTATCAGAAAAGTCAATCTAAAACATTATTCATTAAATAAGCGTGTAGTTTTCAGAATCTTCTGTAATAAGAACTTCCATGATTGATCTTTATTATTTGCTTGGTTTAAGAGAAATAAATGTAGAGTTTGAACCGATCTGCAGTCAGATGTAATAGAAATAAACCAAGTCTACATAACCATATCCAACTTTAGCTCCTTTTATCTTACTCAATTAAAATCAGTGACTTCCCTAGGAGTTACCATTGATAAGTATTGAAGATAAACAAGATGAACATATCTGAGCTTACTGCAAGATAATAGCATTATGTCTGACCTTTGGTCATGTTCACACTTTTGTTTTTGGCTCATCATATTTTTGTTTGAACAATTAAGTTTTAGTCCACACCATTTTGCGTAAGGATGGACATTGATTAGACGTCCGCACCCCTAGTTACTAAGTGAGACCAACTATACTGTCTCATTTTGAACAAAGATACCAACAGCACTTCATGACATAGGTTGGTCCCCATTTCTTTGATGAAGGACCCAATTTCTCGGTGCGTATAGCCATTGCTCTGCCATGAGCATTGATAAAATAATTGACATGTGTTGTCCGTTAGAAAATTTCAGACTATGCTATGTTTAAGGACAATACATAATCAAGGTTGCTCAACCAAGGTTGCCAATGACCTTAAATTTTCAGATTATGTGAGATTGTATAAGGACACATCATTTTGTAGAAAGCGGTTGAGGTCTATTAAACCTGAATATAAGTTGATTTAAGGAGTTATCTCCCAAACTCTTAAAATGTATTTAACTTAAACAAGCAAAATTATTCAAGTTCAATCAGAGAGCCTACTTGTTAGAAGATTCCTAAAAATAATTTGCTCAATTGTAATGAATAAATGAGTAGATTGGCAATGTTCTGAATTATAGGCAGTTGAAAGATGTGGCAATTTGCAGTAGTTCAACTGAGCAAAAGCATAAGGTCATTTCAAGAGTTGATAAGATGAAAAGTAGGCAACATGCAGAGAATTTTCGGGTGACCGAAAGCTGAAAGTTTTGAAACACATGTGCAATTTCAAGTTTGACATATTCCCCCCCTGACAGTATACATGACAATAAGTCTTTTTGGAGGAATGATATGCAATGGACTGAGAGAGATTTGGATTTACTCCCCCTATTTGCATGCTATGCATGATTAACTCTGAATGTAGCATATATGGAGGGAGTTAAATGAATTTTGCACATGATTGTGTAGACTGCTCTACATGATGCCTTGACCCTTGGTACCTGGCGGAGAACAGAGGTCGTAAGACCATCTCACGCATAGTGAGTGCTTTCAGGCAAACATAACCTGCCTTTCTACAACTCAGTATTTTATATACCATGGTCAAACAAAAACTACCCAACCAACCAATTACCAATTGAATGCTTTATGAACATGCAATAGACTAGTTAGAGTAAGATGCAATATGAACAATGATCACTCAGATTATTCAGATAAAAAATAATCAAAACTTCCCTAGAATTTATTTGTCATCTAGATATCATCATTTCAGCAGACTATTTCAGAAAATAGGTACTTTTAGTCATTATGCTGGGAACACAGTTAGAGAGTTAAACAACCAATTCAAACCTGATTTGATTGAGGTCTACATAGACCTAATTACCTTCTTAGAGTTGAAAACCTGTCTGTGCATAATGGCTTGGTAATGATGTCTGCAACCTGATTTTCTGATTAGACAAAATGTAGATCAAAGTTTTTCTTGAAAACTTCATCTCTAATAAAGTGATGCCTTATATCTATGTGCTTGGTCCTAGAGTGTAGGACTGGATTTTTGACATGACTTATAGCACTAGTGTTATCACATAGAATAGGGACACATCCAAGATCTACTAAGTAGTCTTGGAGTTGATGTTTAATCCACAACACTTGGGTGCCACATCTCCATGCAGCAACATATTCTGCCTCTACAGTAGAGAGTGCAATCGAGTGTTGTTTCTTGGAAGCCCAAGAGACTAAACATCTGTCCAAAAATTGGCAATAGCCTCTAGTGCTCTTGCGATCCAGTTTGCAACCTCCATAGTCAGCATCTGAATAGGCAATGAGAGAAAATTTACAAGATGCTGGAAACCATAATCCCAAGTCTTAAGTGCTAGCAAGGTATTTAAAGATACGCTTGACAGCAGTCAAGTGAGATTCTCTCGGACTAGCTTGAAATCTAACACAAAGATAAACACTAAATTGGATGTTAGGTCTAGATGCAGTTAAATAGAGTAATGAACCAATCATACCTCTATAGTGCATTGCATCCACCAATCTTCCTTTCTCATTTGCATCCAGTGATGTAGTTGTTCCCATAGGAGTTGCAATAGTTTTACAATTTGTCATATCAAATCTTTTCAGCAGCTCCTTTACATATTTGGCTTGATTTATAAAACATCCTTCATCACTTTGGCAGATCTGCAAGCCAAGGAAAAATTGAAGCTCACCCATTAGGCTCATCTCAAACTCACTAGTCATAAGATCAGTAAAATCCTCACACATTTTGGGCTTTGTAGAGCCAAACACAATATCATCAACATAAATTTGAACTACCAAGATGTCCTTACCTTGTCTTTTTGTGAAGAGTGTTTGGTCTACTCTACCTCTAATGTAACCTTTTTCAGTGAGGAATGAGCTTAGCCTATCATACCAAGCTCGAGGTGCTTGCTTCAGACCATAGAGAGCCCTGTCCAGCTTGAACTCATAGTATTCATAATAAGAACACTCAAAACCGAGAGGTTGTTCAACATAAACCTCTTCTTTATTAAGCCATTTTAAAAGGCACTTTTTACATCCATTTGTTGTAATTTTATTTTATGAGCACAAGCAAAAGCAAGTAAAATTCTAATTGCTTCTAATCGATCCATAGGGGCAAAACATTCTTCAAAATCAATTCCAAATTCTTGAGCATATCCCTGAGCCACTAATCTAGCTTTATTTCTTATTATTGTTCCATCTTCACTTAGCTTGTTCCTAAAAACCCATTTAGTACCTATGACAGTTTTTGATGAGGGTCTAGGAACTAGATGCCACACACTATTTCTTTGAAACTGGTTTAGTTCATCTTGCATGGAATTTATCAAGTTTTCATCTTTCAAAGCTTCTTCAATGTTCTTTGGTTCAATTTGGGAGACACGAGCAAGTTGTTCTAATTCATCAACAATTCTGAAATGCGACCTAGTTCTAGGTGGATCATTTAGGCTACCTATGATATTTTCTAGAGGATGATCTTTAAGCACTCTAATATCAATAGGATTATTACCCGCACCTGTTGCAATGACCCTTGAATTGTTTGGATCTGTCACATCTTCATTTGCTTTTGTCTCCACCTGTGAAGGGTCATCCTTTTCCTTGGAGTCTAGGAACTCCTCCTCATCATCATTTTTCCTGTTACATTTGTCATCATGAGTTTCATCAAATGTAACATGGGGTGACTCTTCCACAGTTAAACTTTTGAGATTATAGACCCTATAAGCCCTGGGTCTATCAGAATATCCAAGAAATATCCCTTCTTCACTCTTGGGCTCAAGCTTGTCTAAATCTCGTTTGTCATTGTTATGAATAAAACACTTTGAACCAAATACTTTCATGTGAGAGAGGGATGGCTTCTTACCTTTGAACAGCCCATAGGGAGTCATTTTGGTGAATGGCCTTACCATTGAGTGGTTGATAATATAACAAGCAGTGTTCACTGCTTCTGCCCAAAACCTCCTTGGAAGTTACTTTTCAGCAAGCATGGTCCTGGCCATTTCTATGAGAGTTCTGTTTCTTCTCTCAACCACCCCATTTTGTTCAGGGGTTCTTGGTGATGAAAACCTATGATTTATTCTTTCAGTCTTGCAAAGATTTTAAAAATTAGCATTATCGAATTCACCACCATGGTCTGAAAGTATGTTGGAAATTTTAAACTTACCATCTTGCTTCACCTTCATGTAAAGTGCCTGAAACTAATCAAAAGCATCATTTTTATGCACAAGAGGAAACACCCATGTGAACCTAGAGAAATCATCTACTACAATATATCCATATTTCCTTCCACTTATGCTAGCAGTCCTTGTTGGTCCGAACAAGTCCATATGGATTAGTTCAAGCGGTTTGGATGAGAACTTTTCAGTTCTACTAGAGAATCATTTCCTAGTCTATTTTCCTAAGGTGCATGACTCACAGATTTTGATATTTTTCTTAAACTTAAGCTCAGGCAGTCCTTTCACCATAGAGTGTTTCAAGAGTTTGTATAAAATATTATATCTAGCATGTCCTAGTCTACGATGCCACAAACATGCAATTTCAGATTGAGTTGCAGCAAGACAAAGATTTAAGTGGGCTAGATCATCTAAGTCAATTATGTATACATTGTTGACTCTTTTTCCTAAAAATTTTGTTTCTTCAGATTTTGGTTTGAAAATTTTGCACTTAAAAGAGTCAAACACTACTCTATGTCCTTTATCACACAATTAACTTATACTCAAAAGATTGTATTCCAACCCTTCAACTAACAAACCATTTTCAATAGAATTGGACGGATTTTTGCCAACTTTACCTGAACCAATGATTTTACATTTATTGTTCCGTATAAAGGTTACATGCCCAGCTTCTTTCTCCACTAAGAGACATAATTTTGTTCTGTCTCCAGTCATGTGTCTTGAGCAGCCACTATCAACATACCATTTGTTGTGCACGGCTGCAAGACACTCCTGCACAGGGAATCAAGTAACAATGTTTGGAACCCAAGGACAATTGGGTCCCAATAAACCTTTCATTTCAGCAAAGCAAGATAAAACGGATTTAGGAAACCACATTTTCTTTACAATTTTTATTTTCTTGCTTGATGGAGAGTTTCTGTTTTCTGTTTTCATTTTTTTGTTTAGTTCAGGAACCCTGTTACCCTTTGGTTTTTGATGGAAGTTGGAGAAGGGTTGTTTCTGGCTTCTATAGTTTGTCCTAGGCTGATAGAAGTTCTGGTGGTTTAAAGGGTAATTGATGGGGCATCCCTCGTCCTTCCCATTTTTCCACAGCTCCGATTGTTCAACGGCATGGTTTCATTGTCCTGTCACATTTTTCTGAGTCGAGTCATGTACTTTTCTTATTTTATTTGAGTCATATTATTGTAATTTTCCTTTTATTTGAGTCATGTACCTAGGTTAATGAGTCATTTACCTAAAATGTTTGTCATTAGGTTGATTAGGCTAGCTAATGGGCCCAATCCATTGGGATAGGCCCATGGGCGCCCCCTACCCCTTGATTATTTGTCATTGTGTCTAGAGTCAGGGACTTTTTGTAAAATATGGGTTGCTTATATATAGGACCCCCATCTCCCCATTTAAAGTTAATCAATCAATGAATGAAATCTGAGAATTTAGTCCAACCTTTCTTGTGGTGAGAAGCCATTAGAGTGGAGTGAGAAGCTCCCCTCCCCCCCCTCTCTCTCTCTCTCTCTCTCTCCAAGAGGAGGAGGGCGCCCCCCTCTCTCTCTCCTCCCCTCCCTCTCTCTCCTCCACATCATCAACCCTCTCTCTCCCCCTCATTATTCATCCTCCCAACTACCCCCAACCCTCATTACTCCACCCCTAGTCCCAAGAGACCCTCCACCAATCCATACTCCACCACCCAACCACCAACTACCCAATCCCCTTCCCTAAGCACCCTCTCATCTCCCAAGGGAGAATTCCCCACTCCCCAAGCACCCCTTCCCTTCCCCAACACAACCCCTCCCATCCCCAAGATAAAAAAAATTAATCCCACCCTTAATCCCATTTCCAAATATCCTTTCCCTCTCACCCACCATCGCAAATTCACAGATCCTCTCTCACCCACTGTAAACACCTCATTCCAGCCCCCATTCTCCCCTTCCCAAACCTTGGAACACCCCCTCCTAGACCCCCTCGCACCTAGAGGTTGCCCCGACACACATCCACCTCATTTCCCCTCCCATATACCCCATTTCCCCCCATCATCTTCAATCTGTAGTTCTCAGTTCGGAGGAAGCAGAGAAGCTGCAGATTGCAGAGGATGTCCCATCGTCTCCTCGAAAAACCTGGTGGAAAGTTCTATATTTCTGGAAAGATCGTCAAGTCAGCTTCGCAACCGTGGTGGTCTCGTCCCTGTCCGAGTTCATAGCTGCTCGGAGGAGCCATCTTCGTCGGACTGCACTTCTTCCTCCTGACAGTCAACCTGAAGCAACGTTCAGAGACTGCCACGGCCATCCTCTTGAGGATCTGGAGGCGGGACTTGGCTTGGAGCTTCTACAACAAGTCTACTTCGAGGAACAAGAAGCGGAACCCCGTTCGGCATCCGGAGCTAAGATTTATCAATTTTATCCTCCAGGTGCGCAGTTCTGTCTCCTCTAAAATAGAATCGACCCCTGTCCACTATTCGAGCTCTCCCCATATTCTTCGACATCGTCTGGCATTCCCGTTCATTTTTTTTTCAAAGAGGACTCAACAATGGTTCCAACGACTCCGACCACGCCTGATTCCGAGCTTTGGAGCACCCGTAGTGTCTTCGTCTTCCAGCTGCAGTGGTGCTGCAACAGTCAGAACCATAACTCAGGGTACCTGTTCGCGCCTCTGTGCCGACCAGCACAGTCAACGAGAAAATTCCATAAAATTTGGACGTCTTCCAGGGTCACCTACGAAGATTCTCCAGCTGGTCTCATCGCCAAAAAAATTCGGGAGTGGCTTCAGCGGCATCAACTTCAACTGTCTGTCCCTAGATCCTGAGAACGGGCAGAGTCGGTAACCTCCATCGTTTACCTTCTATTTTAGTCTTTCCCCTCCCCGCCTGGCCGGCTGAGCGCCCCTCCCTGCGTGGAGGTATATTTTGGTTGTAATCCAATTCCCCACCCCTAGTCCAACTCCCGTGCAAGGGGCGTAGTGCATGTAATTTGATTTAATCAGGTGGAAGCTTCATCGGCGCGGCGTGCGGGTGCATACCCACAGCCTCCCCGCTCGCCATCGTCTCCGGCCGGGATCGGCGCCTTCACGCTGATCAGGTGAGCTTCTGGCCCCCCTCCCTTTGCTGGTTAATTTTGCTTAATTAGTACTACTTCTTAACTCCGTCGGACGGTGAGTGAGTGCCCGTTCCGAATTTGCTTATATCTGAGTGGCTACCGTGGGTGAGTTGTGAGAGTGACCCTTCAACCCATGCCTTCGGCGTGCTGATCGCCCATGAATTTGGGAAACCCCTGGCCCTTAGGGGTCCTCCCTAAGCCAGCCATATCCTTGGAAACCTTCGGTCCAACCTCGGACCCTCACCCCATTACCGGTCCACCTACGGACCCGAGTGTGCCAAACGCGAGTGAGTCCGCTTCTGTGACATTGCCAACTCGTTGCGTTGCTTGCAATTTAGGTCCTAGTTTGTGTCACATCAATTGGTATCAGAGCAAGTCATTGACTTGTCTCTACAAGTCAAGTCCTAGGGCACACTTGCATTGGAGTCATCATCAGTCCGACCCTTGCATTTATCTCCCCGATCATCATGGCCACCTCCTACTTAACCTACTCGCCACCCATGGACTACATTCTAGATGACGATATTACCTTTGACAGATCACGTTCTAGTGATTATGTTAGGTGGGAGGCTACCATGGAAAGATACTTTGAAAATACTTGGGTATATGGACCCGCGAGAGTCCGCAAGGCCAAGGGACTATTTTGGGGTCAAGCCAAGAGTAAGTGGGAACATATAGAGGGATTAAGAAGGGTTAGGAGGCAAGAGCCCATTTCTTCATGGGATGATATGAAGGAGGAGCTTAGAAAGATCTACGCTCCCTGACATTCCCCTTCCTATCCGAGGAGCACTATCACTCCTCTATCTCCACTCGGCCAACTTGAGACCACCTTTAGGCCTCCTCCCCCACCACTCCCAACCAATTCCCTCTCAACCATCACCACTACACTTCGCCACCAAATCCTATCCCTTAAGAGGCAACTAATCCAAGCATCCACCTCCCCACCTAACCCCATGAGGATCCCCACACCCCAACCAAAACCCCCTTCTACAAACCTCACTATCCAAACCCAATTGGCCTACACTTCCACCCCTCCACAAGAGACCGATCCCAAGGGGAAGAGACCCCTAACCGACCCAGTTTCCCCAATAAGGACCACCACTCACCCCATTCTCACCATTCAAACCCACGTGGACCCCGTGTCCACCCCTCCACTTAGGCCCACGACGGCAACCATCCCCCAACCCACAATTCCTCACAAAACCAATACTCCACAAGCCCCCTTGGTCCCCACCACTACCCCTCCATCTTTCCCTATAAGGGACACTCCCCCCAAGACCGACCAACCCAAGGCACCCCAACCAACCCATCTCCCACTCCCTCCCCCAAAACTCCCATGTCCTAGGCCTCCACTACTTCCCTTACCAATCCCAACCCGAGTCCAACCTTGCCCACCACCCCGGGTGCGCCATGCACCAACCATCATCACCCTGCCACCAAAAGACCCTCTCACCTCCTTGGAGGAGGAACCCATACCCAACCCCATAGTGGTGAACACTCCGGACCCTATCCCCACCACGGAGACCACCCATGTCCAAGTGGAAGAAGAAACCTCACATGGTGGCCTTCACCTTACACAACCCTCTCTAGATGGCGCCGAGCTCTTCTTAGGAGAACCCCTTATTAGTTGGCTAAAGGAGAGCCCAATAAGAGAGATCACAGCCCACGATTTCCCTCCCATGAAGCAAAACCTTCCCATAGTGCCCTTCTTCTCCTATCATACCACCATCCAATCATCTTACAAAGTGGAAATCTTAGGGGACCTTCTCAAGGGCTTAGCATGGCAATTATAGTTGACCAGCATATTGACCCCATTGGTCGAACAACCTAGGAGCCTTAACCTCCTACACCTATGCATCGGGTCGATCACCTCGGTATACACTATGGGTTGCTACACTAGTGACCTCCTTCTATTCCTCCCCACACCTGATGAGCCCAACCTTCTCCTCAATTTGGAGCTTCTTATATCGGGTAGAAAGCCAAACCCTCCCCTCATGTCCGACCCACCCATCAAGAACTTCTGCCCAATTGTTTCATTAGAGGAGGATGACCCACCACCATTTGGGGATCTTGAGGACATGGAGCTCCTCCCCCATGGTAATCCATTTTATGATCCCTATGATCCATTCCAATGGGAGTCAAGGAACCCGTGTGACCCAACCACCTTATCCACCACTCACCTTTCCCTACCCCAACCTACCATGTTTGATCCAATCCACTCCATCCTAGACTCGGGTTACACCATGGGAACCATGACTATGGGCGATATACACCTAGGGATCGAGGAAATGCCCCACTTTATGATATCCACCTTCTTAGACCCCTTTGACCCATTCCAATGGAAGTTCAAAAGCCCACACATAGGAAACATCTTTGGCACAAAAATGTATGAGTCTTGGCTTACAAAACTACTTGGCATGATTTATAAGTCAGGTACATTCATTCATCTCACCCACATGTCAAGTAGAAAATATGAGTGGTCTATATTCGGATGTAATGGTCGACCTTCATTCATCATGGGTTATAAGCATGTCAAAGGCATCTACGGATGTCCGGGTCCCCCAATATTTACCACCACTATGTATGACAGATTCACCTACGGGTGCCCCGGCCCTCCTAGGTCCATCAAGGTTTACATAGCCGCATTGCATGATAGGTCCACTTATGGTTGCCCCGGTCCCCCTTTGCATATCACACACTTCCCACCCACACCGCACCATAGCTCTTGGCATACTCATTCAAGCAAACATCTAGCAACGGGCGGTGAGGTTCATAATGAGCGGGTAAAAACTCACGAGTGCCACTTTGGATTCTTAGTAGGCAACCTTACGATGGTGGCTTTGGAATGGCTCTACCTTAGGGTCACCTCCAAATCGAGGGCACGACGACTTGGACCTTCCATGTTCCGAGTGGCTTTGGCAACCTGGCTTACGGGTTGGATTTATCGATGGGATTTTGGGATATACCCCACTTTTCACATGGCGGATCTAGCACCCTCTAAGGGCACCGCGGTGGATCCCAGTGAGCACCTTGAGCCTACCCCCACCTTTGTGAGTGACACCCTCGGAGAGCCTCCTCATATCAGCTTGAGAGTCCGACGTGTGCACACGGAGGCAATACTAGACAAGCAGGGTACCATCGCCAACAAGAGGGTGTGCCCGAGCCACCTTGAGAGGATGAAGAGCAGTCCCCCGGCTAAGGACGCGAGATTGAGTTTGGAGGTTGTGGCTCGCCCGGAGCTGCATTGGAGGACCTCTTCCCCGGTGGACCCATACTCGACGAGTCGAGTTCTTCGCACCCCGGGGGTATGATGGGGGAATCTCTCGTCCTTCCCATTTTTCCACAGCTCCGATTGTTCAACGGCATGGTTCCATTGTGTCCGTCACATTTTTCTGAGTCGAGTCATGTAATTTTCTTATTTTATTTGAGTCATATCATTATAATTTTCCTTTTATTTGAGTCATGTACCTAGGTTAATGAGTCATTTACCTAAAATGTTTGTCATTAGGTTGATTAGGCTAGCTAATGGGCCCAATCCATTGGGATAGGCCCATGGGCGCCCCCTACCCCTTGGTTATTTGTCATTGTGTCTAGAGTCAGGGGCTTTTTCTAAAATGTGGGTTACCTATATATAGGACCCCCATCTCCCCATTTGAAGTTAATCAATCAATGAATGAAATCTGAGAATTTAGTCCAACCTAATTGTTCTTGTGGTGAGAAGCCATTAGAGTGGAGTGAGAAGCTCCCCCTCCCCTATCTCTCTCCTCTCTCTCTCTCTCACTCTCTCTCTCCAAGAAGAGGAGGACGCCCCCCTCTCTCTCTCCTCCCCTCCCTCTCTCTCCTCCACATCATCAACCCTCTCTCCCCCCCTCATTATTCATCCTCCCAACTACCCCCAACCCTCATTACTCCACCCCTAGTCCCAAGAGACCCTCCACCAATCCATACTCCACCACCCAACCACCAACTACCCAATCCCCTTCCCTAAGCACCCTCTCATCTCCCAAGGGAGAATTCCCCACTCCCCAAGCACCCCTTCCCTTCCCTAACACAACCCCTCCCATCCCCAAGACAAAAAAAAATAATCCCACCCTTAAACCCATTTCCAAATATCCTTTCCCTCTCACCCACCATCCCAAATTCGCAGCTCCTCTCTCACCCACTGTAAACACCTCATTCCAGCCCCCATTCTCCCATTCCCAAACCTTGGAACACCCCCTCACACCAAGAGGTTGCCCCCACACACGTCCACCTCATTTCCCCTCCCATATACCCTATTTCCCCCCATCATCTTCAATCTGTAGTTCTCAGTTTGGAGGAAGCAGAGAAGCTGCGGATTGCAGAGGCTGTCCCATCGTCTCCTCGACAAACATGGTAGCAAGTTCTATATTGCTAGAAAGATCGTCAAGTTAGCTTCGCAACCGTGGTGGTCTCGTCCCTGTCCGAGTTTGTAGCTGCCCGGAGGAGCCATCTTCGCCGGACTGCACTTCTCCTCCTGACAGTCAACCTGAAGCAACGTTCAGAGACTGCCACGGCCATCCTCTTGAGGATCTGGAGGCGGGATTTGGCTGGTAACTTCTACAACAAGCCTACTTCGAGGAACAAGAAGCGGAACCTCGTTCGGCATCTGGAGCTAAGATTTATCAATTTTATCCTCCAGGTACGCAGTTCTGTCTCCTCTGGAATAGAACCGACCCTTGTCCACTATTCAAGCTCTCCTCGTCTTCTCCGACATCCTCTGGCATCCCCGTTGATCTCGTTTCGAAGAGGACTCAACAATGGTTCCAACGACTCCAACCACTCCTGATTCTGAGCTCTGGAGCACCCGTAATGTCTTCGTCTTCCAGCTGCAGTGGTGCAACGACAGTCAGAACCAGAACTCAGGGTACCTGTTCGCGCCTCTGCCCCGACCAGCACAGTCAACGAGAAAATTCCACAAAATTTGGACGTCTTCCAGGGTCACCTACGAAGATTCTCCAGCTGGTCACATCACCAACAAAATTCGGGAGTGGCTTCAGCGGCATCAACTTCAACTGTCTGTCCCTGGATCCTGAGAACGGGCAAAGTCGGTAACCTCCATCGTTTAGCTTCTATTTTAGTATTTTTCCCCTCCCCGCCTGACCGGCTGAGTGCCCCTCCCTGCGTGGAGGTATATTTTGGTTGTAATCTAATTCCCCACCCCTAGTCCAACCCCCGTGCAAGGGGCGTAGTGCATGTAATTTGATTTAATCAGATGGAAGCTTCATCGGCGCGGCATGCGGGTGCATACCCACGCCTCCCCGCTCGCCATCATCTCCGGCCGGGATCGGCGTCTTCATGCTGATCAGGTGAGCTTCTGGCCCCCCCTCCCTTTGCTGGTTAATCTTGCTTAATTAGTATTGCTTCTTAACTCCGTCGGACGGTGAGTGAGTGCCTGTTCCGAATTTGCTTATATTTGAGTGGCTACCGCGGGTGAGTTGTAAGAGTGACCCTTCAACCCATGCCTTCGGTGTGCTGACCGCCCGTGAATTTGGGCAACCCCTGGCCCTTAGAGGTCCTCCCCAAGCCAGCCATATCCTTGCAAACCTCCGGTCCAACCTCGGACCCTCACCCCATTACCGGTCCACCTACGGACCCGAGTGTGCCAAACGCGAGTGAGTCCGCTTGTGTGACATTGCCAAGTCATTGCGTTACTTGCAATTTAGGTCCTAGTTTGTGTCACATCAGTAATAGGTTGGGTCAGGTCTATAAGTATAGGGACTATTTGTGTATGACTGCACCGACCTATAGTAGGGCCAACTGTATGACTACATAGACCTATGGTAGTTTGTGTGATGATGCATGAATGGATTTCTACCTTTCTAACTATATGAAGACCAGGGATACCTTGACCCTTGCTGTGGATGATATGGACCTGAACTCCCTTTTAGACCACCTTTACCTTTGGTGTAGATTGGCTTGGTTTTGGATTTCTGGTTATTCGACTGGGATTTCTGAGGAGCCCTTAAGGGAATTTCAAGATTTTTCTTTATGGGTTCTCCCACCTTTTCTTTTTCTTTTATTTTGAGCAGGTTTGGTGTTTGAACTTGAGCCACCTGCTGAAGACAAAAAAGTGATAGTTTTTAAGCCAATCTTCTTTTTGTTTGTGGGATTGAAACCCAAGCCTTCCTTGTTGAAATTCATTTTTGTACCTAGAAATGCATCTAGGTTTTCCCTGCCATCTACAAATTTCTCCAAAGAACTTTGTTTATCTTTCAGCTCCTTTTGAAGCTTTTCAGCATCTTCAAGCAATTTAGAGTTGACTTGTTTTACAGCCTCATATTTTTCATTGCACAGTTTTCTTTCTTTTTCATAACTTTGCATTTGTATTTTCAGCTCATCAATTTCATCCCTCAAACTTTCATTTTCAACTTCCAGATTTCTCATTTTATTGCTACCTTATTCCATGCCCTCAATCATTTTATTCAAATCTTCAATTTCAGATTCTAGTGAAACAGTTTTATCATCTATGCTATGATCATGCACAATTTGATTAACTTTTTTTTTCAAGGCCTTATTTTCCTTTTTGTACATGTCATATTTTTCCATAAGCTGAATATAGGCTTCTTCCCAATCTGCAATTGAAAAATGCTCAAAAGGGGAATGTACCTCAAATTCATCATCCCCATTTGCCATGAGGCAAATGTCTTCTGTTTCATCCTCTGAGGAGCTTGTTCCATCTTCCTCTTCTTCCTCATCACTCCATGTACTTACCATGGCTTTGTTCTTCTTCTTCTTCCCTTTCAATTTCTTGGAGGCTTTCTTTACTCTTTCAGGACAGTCAGCTTGGATATGCCCTGGTTTGTTGCAAGAATAGCACACAACTCCGTCAGATTTGTTTACATTCCCAAGTTTAGATTTGTAAACTTTCTTTACCTGAGGCCTCCATGTCCTGAAGCCTTTACCTTCATTTTTCAAAAAACTTCTGAACTTACGAGTGAGTAAGGCCACTTCATCTTCATCTTGGTCACTTCAGGAGGTCTCACCTTCCTCGGAAGTAGCTTGAGTGCTTGGTCCAGTTTTTAGAGCTAGAGACTTTTCTTACTTACCTCAACTTCCCATTCTTCAAGTTTATGTCATAGGTCATAAGGGACCCTAAGAGTTCGTCCACCTTGGTTGTTGAGAGGTCTTTTCACTCTTCTACAACAGTTGCCTTCGTGTGCCAGGCTGGAGTTAGTGACCTTAAAATTTTTCTTACAAGCTCTTATTCTGAATATGTCTTTCCTAAACCAGTCAGACTGTTAGTGAGCTGAGATAGACGAGTGTACATATCTGAAATAGATTCTTCGGGCTTCATCCTAAACATCTCATATTCTGTAATGAGTAGGTTGGCCTTTGTCTTACGTACCTGAGCCGTGCCTTCATAGATTACCTCTAATCTGTCCCACATCTCTTTGGCTGTTGTACATGTAGACACTCTTGAGAACTCTACTGGATGTAGAGAGCATTGCATTAAATGCTTGGCGGCCCAGTTGCGTGTAGACCTTCTTATCTGCTCCTGAGACCAAAGCTCTTCGTCCTCAGGTAGCTCGTAGGCACCTTTGCTCACCACCTTCAACATTTCATATGTGCCTGAATGAACACCTGCATGCGATTTTTCTAGTAAGGGTAATTAGTACCTGTGAAGAAGGGTGGCCTGTTAACAAAATGACCCTCAGACAGTTGACCCCTTGATGCCATTCCACCATTTCTCACAAGGTCGTTGGACCCTTGCATGAGAGACCCGCTCTGATACCACATGATGTGTGGGAATGTCGGATCTAGAGGGGGGGTGAATAGATCAGCCCCCTTTTTCACAAATAAGCACAGCGGAAAGTACAGGATGTTAATACACAGGAAGATCCACAAGGATGGAATTAATGAATGTAACGTTGATGGCCTAAGCATGCATCTATCGCAGATCAAACGCATAGGCAAGCCACACTAGACAAGATTTTTAAGGTGGTTCAGACTCAACTCTGAGTCCTACGTCTACCCCTCACTCAACCGAGTGAGGCTTCCTAAGTGCAACCGCACTGCTGACACACAACTTACGGGCTTCACAAGCCACTGCTGACACACAGCTTATGAGCTTCACAAAGCCAACCCATAGACCAGAACTGCCTTCTGTATGTCTTCCTACAGCTCCCTGTAGGGACCAAACCAAGTATCAAATGGAGTGTTCAAATAAAGGAAAGATAACCCAAATAAAAAACCAAGATATGATGTAAGACTCTTGAGGATAGAACAACAGCCATGTCTAGAATCTAGATGGCGATCCTCGCTTCTTCCAGATGGAGTGCTTCCAAGAAGGGCAGGTTCTCCTTCAAAGGAAGTCGAAGCATCTTCTTCTTCTTCTCGCAGGATGAAGAGAGAAGATAAAGATGTCTATCTTCAGATGCTTCAAGGCTGGAGCTGGGTCTTCACGATAGGCTTCACGTCACAAGGCTTCTTCTTCCGGCTGTGGGCTTCACTCGAGCTCTCCAGCTTCATTTCTCTTTTCTTCTGCTACGTGTTCGTAGCTCTCTCAGCAGCTTGTCTTTTCTCGCAACTGATCCTCCTTCCTTATATGCTAAACCCTTATCTCATTCCCTTGTGCGCTCGATGCCTTTCACTCTTCAAGCTTTTCTTTCCATCTTTGAACAAGCCCACCTTTTTCCTTGAACTCTATGTGCCATATCCTTTTTTCAGAGTATGTCTCCCAGCTGATATACTTATGGGGTAGATATTCTTTTCTTCTTGTCTGCAACATACAAGGTTGGTAGCCCCTGATTTGGTAATAGGTAATCTGGGCCATCCATCTTCATCGGAGAGGACCGAAAGCCAGACCAGGGTGACCTCTGATTGGTTCAGAAGTGATAAGGTTCAGTGGGTTCTCATTGGCTGCCCAGACTGCTTCATGTGGTACACAGTAGTTCCCATTAGCTGGCCAACATATCCTCGTCAAGTACAAGACTATCTCCTCAAGGTATGACCCCTTTTCGGATGGAGACCCTTCTAGGTGATTTGCCATTGGTCCACCTGGAAAGTGTGAATCTTTTCTGTCAACCAGTATTCCAGAACTTGGATTATAGAAGAAGGAGGCACCCTTTAAGTAAAACATGGCCTCCGTAAGGATGAAGAGGCAGAAGCCTAGTGACCTTTGATTGGTCCACCGGGCACTCAGAAATTCTTCTATGGAACTCTCGAGAAGAGCGTGCCACTTCATCTTGGATCACGTGCCATTCTATCGCTTGAGACAGATATCCAAATGGGTTAGTCTTTAAGTTTTACCAATTACTGAGATTTGGATTTCCAAACTATTTGATGAAATGCCTGTTCTGAGTGCATCGACCTTCTATGACTTAGACAAAGATGTGCACTGACCTTGCTGGATGCAAGTGCAATTGTGCATCGACCTTAGTTTGTGCTAGGGAAAGGTGCACCGACCTTTGTGGCGTTAAAACCAGACGTTGCACAGACCTTGTCTTCATATGTGCACCGACTTGACGGTGTTGAAAGAAAATATGCACCGACCTGATGTTGCTAGAAGGCAAACGTGCATCGACCTTGATTTTACATGTGCACGACCTTCTACAACTTGCACAGACCTTGTCTTGCCAGAAAGTTAACATGCACAGACCTTGGAGCTCGTGTGTGCACAGACTGATGGGAATCAACTCCGAGCATGTACATTTTATTTTTGTATTTGTGTCCTTTTATTTATTTTTATATCCTGGGAGAAGTAGATTCACAAATGTAAGACTTCATGAGCCTATTTGTTCTTCCTTATGATTGTGTGGGTTTATGTGCAAAATGCCATTAGGACCTGCAAGGGGGCCCCCACTCCTTCCCCATTGGTCCACCTCATCCATGTGGGGCTGGTCAAAGGCCAAGGTGGCATCTAGAAGGTTGGACTAGTCAATTAGACACATGGGGGACAAATGGGTTAAATTGTCAAGGGTAGGCCACCTACCCTTACCCCTTGGTCAAGGGGGCCCCCCCTTTTTTATCCATTTTAATTTTTGAAAAATTAGTCCATTAGAACTAATTAGTTCTATACCTTGTATACCCCTCCCAACCCTAGATCTGAGGGTATTAATGGTCATTTTTCATTTATTATATAAGGCATGTATTTCCATTTTTCATGAATTAATGAGAAGAAAATTTGTTGAATGAGCATTGCAGCTAGTGCGCCCCTCCCCTCTCCCCTCATGGTTCCTCCTTCTCCCCTCTGCATTTCAGGGTTGAGAACCCCTTTTACCTGAGCCCCTCTATCTCTGATCTCATCTCTGGTGCCGCCGCCGCCGCCGCCGTTCGTGCCGCCATCGAGCCGCCGCGAAGCCGCCTCCGAAGTTCTGTCCAATGTTCTATTTGGCTGGATAGAGTATCACTCCGGGATTTGTAACTCCCAACTCTGACATCATCTGGAGTTGATATTTTTAGGGTTGGTTCCTACTTTGATGCCCAACCTCCATTAAAAAAATAACTTTCTTTAGACTTCTTTTTACATTTTTTCATTTTCAGTGTCTTTCTGTCTTCCAGATCTGTCCCTTTTCAGATCTGTGTAGCAGAAGCTTAGTTCATCCCCCTTTCGAACCCATTTTTGATTTTTTTTAGAATCCCCAATTTTATTGGAGGTTCTGTCCACCATCCCCATCCTTCAAAATTTAATTCGAATTTCAAAAGCCATCTACCTATTTTTAGAAATTGTGTCTTTTCCCCAACTTCAGTTTGTTTCTGCTATCCAGATCTGACCCCGAGTCAGTATAAAATCCACAAAAAATTGAAACTTCACCAACACTTTCATAAGATATATCCCTGCTTTCCTATCTTCGGCCCCTACAACTTTCATGAAGGGCTCAAAGGCCGAATCGAAGGTCTACATCATGGTCAACGCCAACTCTCAGGAAATCTTAGTTCTGCCCTGAGTTTTCAGATCCTGTGAGTCAGCTGCTTGAAAATTTGACAAAGGCCATCAACGGGAAACTCAAATTTCTTTCTATAGCCATAGATCGAAGGATTCCAAGTCAGCTTTCCATCGGTATGTCTTGTGTTTCGATCCGACATCGGGAGTGGCCGCAGCAGTAGATCTCGCCGGGTTGCGCGCTGTAAAACAGAACTGCAAATCTGTGGCCAGCAACTCCGGCGAGTGGAGATCGAAGCCGCCCGGCCTCCGGCCGGCGAACCAGCACACCTCCATCCCAGGGAGCGCCCCTCCAGGTGTCCCCACCACACTGGTACCACCTTGGGCCCACACGGCCCCTCGGACCAGCACGTGAGTCCCACGGTCGTGAGTACATGTGCAATCGAAGCAACACAAGAAGCGGCCCGTCAACCCGAAACCGCTACTTCTGGGTCCCGCTGTGTCGCCCTTTACCTCCCTGCGTGGAGTGGGTAGTAATTTGTCTTGCTGTAATTGTTGTGTATTTATTGTTCCGGGAGTACGAGATCGGCCGGGAAGTCATCCCCACGCCAGGCGCGTGGAGGTATCATGTTCGCTCCTTACTCGGCACTTTGCTTAGTTCGTATATGCTTTATATGCCGCTGCTAGAGAGCATGATAGGGTAACTTAGCTCGCTATTTATTGATATTCACTGTTGCTGCAAGAGAGAGCGAGACCGTCCCGTTACCCGATCCGGGCACAAGAGAGAGTCGACCACCTTAGCTCACTGCCGGTTTCTCAACCGTGCACATCCGACGCTTCCCTTGCTAAGGGACGATCGCGAGTTTGCATAGAGTCCAAGGATCGCATTCCAATTGGAGTCGAGTCCTGTGTCCGTCTCGTATTAGTTTCGTATCAGAGCCAGGTTTGAGTCTAGGGTAGTCTTTGTGTCTAAAATAAAAAAAAGTGTCATTTACGTCTAGTCATCGTCTAAGTCGGTCTAGGTTACATTTCATCCCAATAACCCGGTATGTCAAAAGGTGTTGTCCAGATGTTAGGCTACGCCTATCGGGAAGGCCGCACACTTGCGCGAGTGATCTTTAGATCGTTTAACTCCGCCACGTACCGAGTCTTGGTTAAGTCTAGGTGCATCACTTGTTTGCATTGGTCTGTGTCTCCTAGTCCTTGTGTCCTTTGCATGCCCACTCGGCGAGGTACCCAGTACCATCGCCCTACACCTATGGCCAACCCACAGGATATCATCTCGAGAGACCTTCAGTCCTTGCGCGAGGTGATCATGACCCTTGTAGACCGGATGGACCAAACCGAGGCAACCTTTAAGAGCTTCTCAGACTGCATAGATGGTCGTTTTAATGCCATGGAGGAAAGGATGGAGTCATCCGATAGATCCGTCCAAGGTCTGGTCGGACGGTTGGATAAGATGTCGCACGAAGACCCTCCTATAGTGGCCCAAGGCCCACTCACACCCGCTCAAGCGGCTGCCCAAGGCCAAGCCATTCCCATAGCCCAGGTCCAGCCCATCCGTGTGGCCCAGGACCCGCCCGCACATGCTCCTCAGCCACCATGGGCTCCTCCACCCGCCCCTCCTCGGGTCCCCGAACTACCGCGCCGTGACCTTGGTCTCGAGGACTATGGGTCGGATAACGCCTATGAGGGGTATGGTCAACGCCGTCATGGCCTCCCACCACAGAGAGATGAGGAGGATGATAGGGTCCTTAAGACCGTGCGAGCGGATCCTCCCATTTTTTACGGGTCTTTAGATCCGAAAGTCTATTTAGATTGGGAGTTCGGCATGGACCGATACTTCGATTGGTACGACATGTCGGAACGTCGAAGGATCCGAGTTGCTACCATGAAGCTCATGGGATAGGCACAAACCTATTGGAAGAATGTAGAGAGCCTGTTATTTCAGCAACTAGAGCCCCCGATTGACACATGGGGCGAAATGAAGCTTAAGCTTCGGCAAAAGTACCTTCCTCCCACGTACCGTCAGCGACTCATCGATAGGTGACAAAGTCTTAGTCAGGGAGATCGATCCGTCTCCGAATACATTGCAGAATTTGATGAGTACTTTCTACGATGTGGTGTCACGGAGGAGAGTACCATGCCCATTTCCCGCTTTCGACGTGGTTTGCGGCCCCACTATCAGTATAAGCTTTTCCGCCGCAATGCCAAGACGTTGGAAGAAGCATATCAAGTTGCTCTCGAGTTGGAGCAATTTGAGGGAGAGTTCGAGCCTAGCCATCAGTCAGGTCCCACCCCACTTCGTAGCACCGAGCCCCACCACTCTTTAGGCCCACCTCAGCGGGCCTCCATGGCTCAATCTCAGGATCCCACCCGTCAGGAGCATTTCGCTCCACAGCCTCGCCCTCCCCCACCCCGTGATCTACCTCCATCCCAACCCCTGACACCCATTGCTCGCCCTCAGGCACCCCCACCCCCACCCCTATTGCCCACGGCACCTACAGTTCCGCCCCTGTTGCCTACACCCCTTGTTCGTCGGGAGGATAAGGGTATGGGCCCTCTCATCGGAGAGAGTAGTAGGTCCCGTCTACAGTGTTTCCATTGTCATGGGTTTGGCCACTTTGCCAACCAATGTCCCACTAATACCATACTAGCCCTAGGGGTTGGAGAACCCTTGCCATCTGGGCTTGTGCCCGTCAGTTACGAGGCCAATCATGAACTCATTGATGAGTACGAAGCTCAGGAGGAGCTTACCGGTGCTCAAGATGCGGCCGCTTAGTGGGATTGATGTCACCACCACCTTAAGTCTAGGGTCATGCATGAGTCAGTATTGTTTCTTCTTTGTGAGGTTTGTTTGTGTGGTTTGTTAGAAGTCTGCATGTGTCTTGTACAAGCTCGTCGATGTTAGTCTCTTATGAGTGAGAGGCGAGTGGACTCGCTCGAGGAGTGTGGGATCGGTTATACATCTATACCCGGATCTAGTCACATATAGGGACCCAGCGGTGATTCATAGTGAGTCTTCGAGCCGCCTCCTCCCATTTGAGAGTGCCCCACCCGGGGTGTCCACCTCTAGCCTCGTTCCCACAGTAGCTTGTGCATATCGAGTATATACAGAATGAGCAGGTGACGGTCAAGTGGAGTGGAGCGTACCCGCGTTACTTGGCACTGTGACGAAACTGCCAGAGTGACTCGAGCAGCCGTACCCCTACTCGACGGGGTCGAGTTCTTCCCACCCGGGGAGAATTGATGAGAATCAACTCCGAGCATGTACATTTTATTTTTGTATTTATGTCCTTTTATTTATTTTTATATCCTGGGGGAAATAGATTCACAAATGTAAGGCTTCATGAGCCTATTTGTTCTTCCTTAGGATTGTGTGGGTTTATGTGCAAAATGCCAGTAGGAACTGTAAGGGGGCCCCCACTCCTTCCCCATTGGTCCACCTCATCCATGTGGGGCTGGTCAAAGGCCAAGGTGGCATATAGAAGGTTGGACTAGTCAATTAGACACATGGGGGGATAAATGGGTTAAATTGTCAAGGGTAGGCCACCTACCCTTACCTCTTGGTCAAGGGGGCGCCCCCCCTTTTTTTATCCATTTTAATTTTTAAAAATTTAGTCCATTAGAACTAATTAGTTCTATACCTTGTATACCCCTCCCAACCCTAGATCTGAGGGCATTAGTGATCATTTTCCATTTATTATATAAGGCATGTATTTCCATTTTTCATTAATTAATGAAGAAGATAATTTGTTGAATGCATTGGAGCTGGTGCGCCCCTCCCCTCTCTCCGTCTTGTTCCTTCCTCTTCCTTTAAGATTTCAGAGTGGAAATGATGGGGGCATCCCTCGCCCCTCCACTTTTTTTTGAGGCTCGGATTGCTCATCAGCGTGCGCCATTGTGTTCGTCATAATTTTATGAGTCTAGTCATGTAATTTTTATATTTTATTTGAGTCATCATCATGTAATTTTCCCTTTATTTGAGTCATGTACCTAGGTTAGTAGGTTATCTACCAAAGTCTTGTGTCATTATGTTGGTTTGTTAGGCTATTGGGCCCAACTAGTGGGCTAGGCCCAGGGGCGCCCCTCCCTTGGAGTGCTTGGTCAATAGTTGTTTAGTCAGGGTCATTTTCGTCCTAGGAAAAGTCCAATGCCTATAAATAGGCCCCCACTCCTCTCATATGTAAGAACTTTTTCCATGAATATTGAAATCCAGAATTCCAAATCCCACTAGACCTCTCTCTCATTATCTCTCTCTCTATAGGGGTGGATTCCCCTCTCTCTCTTTCTATCTCTTCTCTCTCTCTCTCTCTCCACCCAAAGGGGGGCTGCGCCCTACCCTCTCTCTCCTCCCCTTCCCAACCACCCCTCTCCCACCTACCCCATTAAAGGCCTCTCCCCTTCCCCATAGCCCTCTTTACTCCACCCCCTAGTCCCAAGAGAGCTCCACCCAATCCCCACTCCACCCTCCAACCCCCAACCCCCAACTACCCATTTCCCTTCCCCAAGCATCACTCCACCTTCCCAAGACACCTCTTCCCATCCCCAAGATCACCATTGATCACCCCCCATCAAAGAAAATTCAAACTCACATTCCCTCCACCCACTTGTGCCTTCCTCACCTTCCTCCTCTCCCTTCAAGCCCAAATTCGTAGCTCCTCTCTCACCCACTGAAAACACCCCATTCCAGACCCCATTCTCCCTCTCCCACACCTTAGAACACCCCCTCCCAGGCCCCCTCACAACTAGGGGTCACTCCCACACCTATTCACCCCATTTCCGCTTCAATTTACCCCATTTCTCCCACCACCTTCCACCTACAGTTCGTAGGTTGCAGGTAGCAGAAGTCTAGCGAATTGCAGAAGGTGTCACGTCATCATCCTGAGGCTTCTGAAGGCGCTTCATATATCGTCGAAATTCTCTTCGAGTCAGCTTTCCAACGGCGGTGGTTGCGTCATCGTCCGAACACCGAGCTGCCTGGGAGAGCCATTCTCCCCCGACTACGCGAAGCTACCCTGACAGGAGACCAGAGCCGGAGTGGAAGCTCATCTGTGACGTTCTTGTTGGGAATCTGATCAAGAGTTCTTCAAAAAAAGTCTTCTACTTCGAGTCTTCTACCATACCCAAGAAGCAGAGTTCATTTTGGAGACCGGAGCTGAAAGTTATCAATTTTCTCCCCCGAGCGCGCGTTTCTGCTTCCACTCTATCTGCACCGACCCTCCATCAGTGTTCAGAGGCTACCAGACTACTCCGACATCATTTGGCATCCCCGTCAATTCGTCTTCGAAGAAGACCTATCAACGGTTCCAACGGCTCTGACGGCACCTGATTCCGAGCTCGGGGACGTTCGTGGCACCCTCTGCTTCCTGCTGTTGGGAACCTGCAGCTGTCCGAACAGAGGATCTGCTACCCTGTTCAAGCTCCTACCCCGACCAGCAGCGGTACCAGAAGAAATCAAGAAAATTCTGGTGTCTTGCCGGTCCAGCTAAGAAAAGTTTCCCACTGGTTTTGTCTTCAGAAAAAATCTGGAGTGGCCACAGTGTCAAGAGAACCGACTGTCTATCCAAAAGCGCAGAGAATGGTCAGAATCGGCTTCGGCAACCTTTTCTTATTTCTAGCTTGATTTTCCCCCTTTCGCTTGGCCGGCTGAAGGCCCCTCCCTGCGTGGAGGTAGTTTTGGTTGTATCAACTTAACCCCCACCCCGAGATCCCCCCCTTGCAAGGGGTGTAGTTCACGTATTAATTCAGGTCGCAGGTTTGAAGCTCCGTCGACGCGGCGTGCGGGTGCATACCCACGCCTCCCCGCTTGCTGTTAGGGTGCTAGGCCCGGATACAGAGGGGGGGTGAATGTATCCCTCTATGATAATGGCCAAATAAAAACTTAGATGCTAGAGATAGACACAGAATAGAACCAATTCGATTCAACTCAAATACAAACACTTGGAGCGCGCCTATTCAAGCATCTAGCGGAAGCAAAGCAAACAATCAGATCACTGCACAAGAGATTTGTAGGTTGTTCGGTCCTCCAGACCTACATCCACCCCTCACTCCCAACCGGAGTGAGGCTTCACTAGCAAACGCTAGAACCAAGCAGACTCAGTCTGCAAACAGTTGCTGCCACACAGCTTGACCAGGGGAACAGCCTCCCCTCTTCCTCCCAACCGGAGGGACACCCAAGTGACTCCCAGCCACTTGGAAACTAGAGGTCGCAGACCTCTCTTCCTCCAGACCAGGAGGGACCCGACCTCAGTCCAGAGGATCGGAAGTACAAAGGTAATCAGAAAATAATAAACGAAAATAACACAGCAATCAGAAGGCTGTAAAGATGAAAATACAGATGTGGCTCTCAACGGAGCTGACTGGCCTGGATCTGATCCACGGTCCAGTAGGAACTAGTCTTCAGATGAAGCTTCTTCTTCCTCTTCTCTTCTCTCTCACTTTCTTATTCTCTTAACCCTCACGAGCTCTCTAACTCTATCTTACTCTTCTTCTCCTTCTGCTCTTCTTCTCTTTCTTTTCTTCTTCTTTCGCAGGCTCTCTCTCTATCTCTTCTCTTCTCTGGATCGAATCCTCTCTACTGCACTCAGACTGGATGTATAGACTTTGCTCTTTTTCTTTTGATCTTCGATCCACCTTCTTTAGTGGAAGAAGGCTCATATATATAGCAGCAGCAGCAGTAGCTCCTGGGCGCGTGGCTTCCACGTTTTCCCGCCCAAGGAATTCGCCAGAACCGAGGCAGCTTCATCCACGTGTCAGCATCTGCATACTTCGTCCTCCTGGGATCACGAGCCAGGTCATCAATCTCGGTAAGAATCCCTGTCAGAGATAGCATCGGATAAGTCATCAGTTTAAGTCCAAACACCCTGTACAGACTCTGTGAATGCAAAGCATTGTATAGACTTTGAAATCAATCTAGCAAGTGTATAGACTTGATGATGCAGCGAGCATGCAATGTACAGACTCTACGTTGCAGGCAGACAGCAATGTACAAACTCTCCAATGTATGGACTTCAAATATGTGAAGCTATGCGATGTGCATACTTTGAAGAACAGCAAGTGAGTTAGTGTGTACAATGAGAGAGTGTATAGACTTGAAGACTTTAGCAGATAAAGCAAAAGCAATGTATATACTTGTGAGGACGAATGCATTAACAGAACGGGAGAGTGTGTAGACTTAGGCCTTCTGTTCAAGACAAAGACCAATGTACAGACTACATGCTGTATAGACTTGATGTTGATCAAAAGACTTTTGGACATCAGCCCAAGGCGTCAACGCTTCCAACGTGCAGCGTCGCCTCAGCTCCTCAAACGAGATGCTCACGCCCTTGGCAACTGGCCAATGCGTCAACGCATCCAGTGTCAGCGTCGACGCAGTGAACAAGGCAGGTGATGAACAATGCATGCACTAGCTTTACTAATGTGTAGACTTCATGAGATGCAATGCAAACTCTGTACAGACTTTACTCAATGTATGGACTTCACATAAGAAGCCAACGGCTGTACAGACTTAGTCAACCTTCAACTCACTGCGATGTACAGACCCTGAGGGACAACAGCCAATGTATGGACTTGCTCAGCTCAAGGCCAGTGTATGGACTTGATGAGACACTCATGAGTGTGTAGACTTAGAGTGAAGCATATAGTGTAACACTGCAACAGACTGTATAGACTTTGGTAAAAGCATGAGACGTACCCTAAGACGATGAAGTCTGTATAGACTTTACTGTGAATGGATGCTCAGTGAGACGCAAGTTGAGACGATGCAGTGTACAAACTTCATGTAATGCATGCAGACGTTGAACAATAGAATGTGCAGACTTTGCCATGAGACGCTGAACAAGACACTCCAATGAATAGACTTGCTGGATGCACTGTAGACAATGTATAGACCTTGAAGGCTAACAAGCGTCCACAGTGTATAGACTTGGGCTGTACAGACTTTGACTCAAATGTGCATATGAGACGCTGAATGAGACAATTCACTGTATAGACTTAGCCTAAGACAATGCATGAGACGGACGATGTATAAAATTGTGTTACTGTAGCAATGTATATACTTAATGAAAAGACGATGTACCTACTTGGAGTTGATGCATGCTGTGCAATGTATATACTTTGAAATCATGCAGGCTGATGTGCAGACTTCAGTTGAAACAATGTAGCTACAGTGCAATGTACATACTTCATGCAATGCAAAGCAGACCAAAGTACAGACTTCCTAAATGCTTCAAGACCATGCACATCAAATGTCTAGACTTCACGAGGTGAACGGCTGTACATACTTCCTATGTGAAGACAGCCGCTGTACAGACTTTGTTGAAGTGTGAAGGAGTTGAATGTATAGGCTTCGCGATGTGAAGACTTTGTCAAAGATAGCAGGCCGATGTACAGACTTGAGCGAGTCAAGGTCTGTATAGACTTGAAGATCATTCAACGACCAATGTTTAGACTTTCCAATGGAAAAGCTGTACAGACTTGAAACAATGGAGGACAGTGAGTGTATAGACTTTGAAGTGCAACGTAGGTAAAACTTCCAATGTTCAGACTTCAAAGATGAACGTAGGTAAAGAACCCAATGTGCAGACTCTATAAATGCATATGAATGCTTTATGCAGCAGATTGAACCATCTGAATTTCAAATGCAATGACTCACAATGTAAGCAGATAAACTGACTGAACATATGAAAGACTGAATGAACATTTGAAAGACAGACTGAATATAAGAATGACTGAATAAAAACATGGTGACTCACAGTGATTAACTCACATTAAAACCAATCATCACAAACCCCTAAAGCCAATCATCAAAACCACAAGCCACAGGGGCCAGGGGCACAACAATCTCCCCCTTTTTGATGATGGCAACAATACACAGTGAGTCATTCTGATGATGTAATACATTCTTATGAAAGTCATTCTGATGACTCAAACTATTCTTCCCCTTTGACTTCATCAAAAAGAAAATAGTTTGAGAAGTGAAAGTAAAACAGCATGCAATGATTGAATAAAAATCTCCCCCTTTGGCAAAAATCTCCCCCTTTGATACCAAGATGCAAGAGCTCCCCCTAAAAATATGAATGCAAGAACACAATGCTCCCCCTTTAAGAGTTTTTATGCAGCATGATGCATAGAACATGGAAGCTCCCCCTCAATAAGTGGAATCTTATGAGATGGATAACAAGGAGAGGTTCAGGTCAATGAATCAATGATATTGATCAGAAGAGTTTCAAGTAGCAGATTTTCAAAGAAGCTCCAATCTCAATAACTTCAGTCAGATTTTCAGAGAGATAGCAATCTCATAAATCCAAAACATAAGTTTTCAAAGTCTTCTATTATAAGGGCTTATGAATGAGCTTTATTGAACAGCATGGTTTAAACTTGATGTATGCAGAGTTTATCAATAAAATTCTGTATTGATATCTAAAACCATGGTTTAATAAAGATGAACCAAGCCCTCATATTTATCTTGATAAAACTCCCTTTCTCTTACACAATCAAATTTATGGACTTCTTTCGGAATTACATGCATGAGTATTGAAATCAAGCAATTATGAAGTCATATGATTTTGTCTAGGGTTGAAGCAATTTGATTTTAGCATCAATATTCAGATATTTTGATTTGTTCAACAATTTTCTTGCTACAAATTTTACGAGCACTCTAGTTCAGTGCACACATTGTAACTAGAGGATATACCTTGATTAGAGGCCAATATCCCTAAGCCCTTAGTGTGACTAACTGTCATGCTTTATGTGAACAGAGTTAGCATTTACACATCATGACACACTACAAATCATTTTTTAATGAGTGAGTTGTATTTCTCAGTGTGCATGCCATTGCTCTGCCTGATTTTCAATGAATTTTATGCAGAGTTAACTAAGGCACCTCATGACACAGTCCTTTGGACTTGTGTTTCTGAGTGACCAATGTCATTGCTCTGACAGATATAACCCTTTAGACATTTCAGAGACATTCATTTGCTTCAAATCAATAATAGTTTCATGTACTTAACCAATTAAAGTCATGTATTCAAAAGTGCAGATTTCAGAAATTTTTCACAAGACACAGCATGAAACAAATGGTTAAGGTTTATTAAACATGGTTCAGATATTTTTAAGAGATTTTAAAGTCAAACTCCATGAACATTAAACTTAAACCACATGAGTTATTTCAGACATTCATAAAACTGTATAATAGAAGATTTCTAGTTCAAAATTTTCAGATTTATGATCGAGATAGCCCATTGAAATCTTCATGAAGGATTGATGGAATTCTGAACCCAAATGATACCAATTGATAGGAGGAATACCAATTGTTAATAGAGATTGTGAAGCTCAAAGTTTTCAGAATATGATTAAGGTTTGTCAACAAAATCAGTAAGAGAGGATATGCAATGAGTTCTGACACATGTATGCATTTGACAACCTATATGCAATGCATTGACTCCCCCTCACAATATGCTTCAAACTCTCTTTTTGGCATTTTCAATATAAGGAAATGCAATGCACTATATGTATGCAGGGACATGCAAAGACTCACATTGAATGCTATGCAAGGATATGCAACTAACTCCCCCTGAAAACATGCAATGTTTGCACTGAAAACTGAACATATGATACCAAATGATTCATGCACATTCAGACTGTCCTATCTAGCAAAATGACCCATGGTACTAGGCGGAGCTCTTGGTCTAATAGACCACCTCACACATAGTAAGAACCTCCAGACAGACCTCCCTACCTTTTGGTACCTTACCATTTATATACCATTGAGGTCATGCATAATTATTCAACATGCAGTCCTATATGCAATTCAGAATTTCAGTGAGCTATTGCAACACACAAGTTTCAAGTCACACTCATAAGCAGTTCAGATTTTTCAGAAAATTTGAAATGCAATTTGATTTCAGAGTTTATGCATAACACAATTATCAAGCAATTGCAATTAGCCTATGTATGCATCAGATACAGACAACCCTTTTTAATCTGATATTTGCACAGAACTCTCAGCAAATGCATGATCAGAAAATAATGCACATGGCAAATGATGAATGAAAATGCAAAAATAGATTTAACTTGCTATGCATTAAAACTAAAAGCAAGAGGAGCAGGAAGTTTACCTGAAAAGTTCAGTATGGGGTTTTCTTCTTGAGTGCCTTGGATCATTACCCCTTTTTATTCCAGTCCCAAGGCACACCTGCATAGCAATGTCATTTTGCACAAACAGGTGCCCAAGAAGTCTTGGGTCCTGACAAAATAGTATTACTCCTAGCAGGTTTTCTCAGCACATTTCTAGGAGCAGTTTTCAGATCAGATTTATGCACATTCTTGTTAGCATGAATTCTATGTGCATAAGCATGAGATTTCTTGTTAACAGAATAAACATTCTGTTTGCCAAAACCAGTTTGGTTTTGATATCCTGCCAGCCAACAGGTTGCAGCCCTGTGACCTGGCTTCCCACAGTTATAACATGAAAGTTTTACAAATTGTCTTACAGGGAATTTAGCATGTTTGAGATTCATATTTCTACCCTGAATATGCCAACAGTCCTTGACTGTATGGCCATACTTTCCACATTTGAAGCACTCATTGTGCTTGCCTCTAAAAACATTACTTCCAAAAATATTTCCATTTGCAGGGAGTTTAACAGTTTTAGAATTGAATTGTCTACCCTGAGCATGCCAACAGTGGGCTGAAATGTGGCCCATCTTGCCACAGTGAAAGCAAGAATTAGAACTTTTCTTACCAGCATTCAGCCAGCATTCAAATCTCTTATGACCTAATTTTCCACAATTAAAGCATGTCATATGCTGGTTTATTGGAACAGACTTGTTCTTGTTAAGAGCATGATCGTTTGCATGAAATTTATTCTTATCACTAACAAACCAGCATTGTGAAATTTTGTGTCCTAGTTTACCACAATGAAAACACTCAATTCTCCTTTTCTGAGATGAAGGATTTTTATCATGATATCTCCTAGCATTCTTATCATCCTTCTCCATCAACTTACACTCATGCATCAGATGACCAGCTTTATGACAGTAATGACAAATAATCTTCTTTTTAGATGCATGTGAGTGTGTGTGAGGACTGTGATCAGCAAACACTGATGAACCCTTTTCATTTATTTTCTGATTTACAGTCCTTTTCTAATTTTTATCCTCTTTTCCTGTTTTCTTAGCCTTGTACTGAATTGAAGATGTAGTAGAAGGCTTTTCCTGTTCAGAAGATTTAACAAAAATAGTTTTCAAGTTGGATCCATCAACCTTTTTCAATTTTTCAGTTTGTTTCTGATTCTTCTGAACATTTGGTTGTTTATTTTCTGAGGTGGTGGCTACATCTGATGCTTTGATAAAAGATGTCGTCAGCTTGTTTTTAAAATCCTTTTTATTGACATTGTTGTAGCCTAACCCTCCCCTTTGAGTATTGACCTTAACTCCTAACAACCTGTCCAGATTTTCTTGTCCACTTATAAACTTTGACAGAGAGTTCTTTAAGTCTTGGATTTCATTTTCTAAAGAGGTGATTTGTAACTCATAACTGGCAATCTCTTGCTCACTGCAATTCATAGCTTCATTCAAAACTTTGTTAGCAGTTTTATATTTCTCAATTTCATTTTCCAGATTGCTCAGTTTATCAGAATCTTCAAAGCAAACACTTTTACCTCTTTCTAAAGCTAGAAGTCTCTCAGACATAGTGGAGTTCAGCATTTTCAATTTCTCATTTTCTTGCTTAAGTTTGTCATTCTGAACTAATTCATTTATTAGAAGCTGATCTTCTGAATTAGTTTCAAGTTTTCTTCCAGCCTTGAATTCCTTCAAATCTTTTTCCTTCTTTTCAATGTTTTTCTGTAATTCCACATTCACAGATTTGATGGCTTCAAGTTTTTCAGCAAGCAAGTTTTTCTCCTGCTCAAGTTTCTCAAATTTTTTATCATTTTTATTAGCAGATATTCTCAGAGAATCATTTTCAGATTTCAGCTTGTTTAAATCTGAGTTCACACTTTCAAAGTTTTTCAGCAATTTTTCATACTGGTCATGATAGTCAACAAGAGTCTGATTATCATTATCTGAGTCGAATTTTTCTTTGAGTTCAGATATCATATTTATATGATTTTGATTTTCAATTTTCAATAATGAGGCTTGTTTCTTCAATATTTGAAAATCAGACATACATGCATCATGAATATTTTTCAATTCAACACAATTTCTACAAGGAGAGCTTGAACTATCTAAACCAGTACCCTTCTTCAATTTTTTATACTGTTTTCTTAACAGTTCATGAGATTCAAATAATTCAGCATATGCATTCTCCCAATCTTCTAGAGAAAAATTCTCGAAGAGATTTACCTCATCATCATCATCTTCTTCAGTTTGATTGCTGCCTTGATCGTTGCCACTTTGATTTCTTCTATTGGCCATCATGCAGCTTGTTTGATTTCCTTTCCCGGCTCTCTTCATCATCTCTAACATATCCCTTGCAGATCTGCAATCAAGGAAACATGAGTGAAAGGCTTTGTCAGTGGCTGATTTCATCAGATTTATAGCTGTCTGATTCTCCTCATACATTGATTCGTGACTATCAGTCCATTTGGACCTTTTCATTGGTAATTCATGAGGACCATGTGAAATCACTTTCCACAGGTCTGGATCAACAGAATTAACATAACTACGTAAAGCACTGTGCCACTAGTTGAAATCAGAACCACTAAAGACGGGTGGACAAGCCATTGAAACAGATAGCAGATAGATTCAATGCAACAAGAATATTGATGCACTAAAACAAATTAGCACCTAAGACTGCAAGATCGATCTGCAGGTCGCTGGACCTTGAATGCAGAAACCTGCTCTGATACCAACTGTTAGGGTGCTAGGCCCGGATACAGAGGGGGGGTGAATGTATCCCTCTATGATAATGGCCAAATAAAAACTTGGATGCTAGAGATAGACACAGAATAGAACCAATTCGATTCAACTCAAATACAAACACTTGGAGCGCGCCTATTCAAGCATCTAGCGGAAGCAAAGCAAACAATCAGATCACTGCACAAGAGATTTTTAGGTGGTTCGGTCCTCCAGACCTACATCCACCCCTCACTCCCAACCGGAGTGAGGCTTCACTAGCAAACGCTAGAACCAAGCAGACTCAGTCTGCAAACAGTTGCTGCCACACAACTTGACCAGGGGAACAGCCTCCCCTCTTCCTCCCAACCGGAGGGACACCCAAGTGACTCCCAGCCACTTGGAAACTAGAGGTCGTAGACCTCTCTTCCTCCAGACCAGGAGGGACCCGACCTCAGTCCAGAGGATCGGAAGTACAAAGGTAATCAAAAAACAAAGGAAAACAATAAACGAAAATAACACAGCAATCAGAAGGCTGTAAAGATGAAAACACAGATGTGGCTCTCAACGGAGCTGACTGGCCTGGATCTGATCCACGGTCCAGTAGGAACTAGTCTTCAGATGAAGCTTCTTCTTCCTCTTCTCTTCTCTCTCACTTTCTTATTCTCTTAACCCTCACGAGCTCTCTAACTCTCTCTTACTCTTCTTCTCCTTCTGCTCTTCTTCTCTTTCTTTTCTTCTTCTTTCGCAGGCTCTCTCTCTATCTCTTCTCTTCTCTGGATCGAATCCTCTCTACTGCACTCAGACTGGATGTATAGACTTTGCTCTTTTTCTTTTGATCTTCGATCCACCTTCTTTAGTGGAAGAAGGCTCATATATATAGCAGCAGCAGCAACAGCTCCTGGGCGTGTGGCTTCCACGTTTTCCCGCCCAAGGAATTTGCCAGAATCGAGGCAGCTTCATCCACATGTCAGCATCTGCATACTTCATCCTCCTGGGATCACGAGCCAGGTCATCAATCTCTGTAAGAATCCCTGTCAGAGATAGCATCGGATAAGTCATCAGTTTAAGTCCAAACACCCTGTACAGACTCTGTGAATGCAAAGCATTGTATAGACTTTGAAATCAATCTAGCAAGTGTATAGACTTGATGATGCAGCGAGCATGCAATGTACAAACTCTACGTTGCAGGCAGACAGCAATGTACAAACTCTCCAATGTATGGACTTCAAATATGTGAAGCTATGCGATGTGCATACTTTGAAGAACAGTAAGTGAGTTAGTGTGTACAATGAGAGAGTGTATAGACTTGAAGACTTTAGCAGATAAAGTAAAAGCAATGTATATACTTGTGAGGACGAATGCATTAACAGAACGGGAGAGTGTGTAGACTTAGGCCTTCTGTTCAAGACAAAGACCAATGTACAGACTACATGCTGTACAGACTTGATGTTGATCAAAAGACTTTTGGACATCAGCCCAAGGCGTCAACGCTTCCAACGTGCAGCGTCGCCTCAGCTCCTCAAACGAGATGCTCACTCCCTTGGCAACTGGCCAATGCGTCAACGCATCCAGTGTCAGCGTCGACGCAGTGAACAAGGCAGGTGATGAACAATGCATGCACTAGCTTTACTAATGTGTAGACTTCATGAGATGCAATGCAAACTCTGTACAGACTTTACTCAATGTATGGACTTCACATAAGAAGCCAACGGCTGTACAGACTTAGTCAACCTTCAACTCACTGCGATGTACAGACCCTGAGGGACAACAGCCAATGTATGGACTTGCTCAGCTCAAGGCCAGTGTATGGACTTGATGAGACACTCATGAGTGTGTAGACTTAGAGTGAAGCATATAGTGTAACACTGCAACAGACTGTATAGACTTTGGTAAAAGCATGAGACGTACCCTAAGACGATGAAGTCTGTATAGACTTTACTGTGAATGGATGCTCAGTGAGACGCAAGTTGAGACGATGCAGTGTACAAACTTCATGTAATGCATGCAGACGTTGAACAATAGAATGTGCAGACTTTGCCATGAGACGCTGAACAAGACACTCCAATGAATAGACTTGCTGGATGCACTGTAGACAATGTATAGACCTTGAAGGCTAACAAGCGTCCACAGTGTACAGACTTGGGCTGTACAGACTTTGACTCAAATGTGCATATGAGACGCTGAATGAGACAATTCACTGTATAGACTTAGCCTAAGACAATGCATGAGACGGACGATGTATAAACTTGCGTTACTGTAGCAATGTATATACTTCATGAACAGACGATGTACCTACTTGGAGTTGATGCATGCTGTGCAATGTACATACTTTGAAATCATGCAGGCTGATGTGCAGACTTCAGTTGAAACAATGTAGCTACAGTGCAATGTACATACTTCATGCAATGCAAAGCAGACCAAAGTACAGACTTCCTAAATGCTTCAAGACCATGCACATCAAATGTCTAGACTTCACGAGGTGAACGGCTGTACATACTTCCTATGTGAAGACAGCCGCTGTACAGACTTTGTTGAAGTGTGAAGGAGTTGAATGTATAGGCTTCGCGATGTGAAGACTTTGTCAAAGATAGCAGGCCGATGTACAGACTTGAGCGAGTCAAGGTCTGTATAGACTTGAAGATCATTCAACGACCAATGTATAGACTTTCCAATGGAAAGGCTGTACAGACTTGAAACAATGGAGGACAGTGAGTGTATAGACTTTAAAGTGCAACGTAGGTAAAACTACCAATGTTCAGACTTCAAAGATGAACGTAGGTAAAGAACCCAATGTGCAGACTCTATAAATGCATATGAATGCTTTATGCAGCAGATTGAACAATCTGAATTTCAAATGCAATGACTCACAATGTAAGCAGATAAACTGACTGAACATATGAAAGACTGAATGAACATTTGAAAGACAGACTGAATATAAGAATGACTGAATAAAGAATGACTGAATAAAAACATGGTGACTCACAGTGATTAACTCACATTAAAATCAATCATCACAAACCCCTAAAGCCAATCATCAAAACCACAAGCCACAGGGGCCAGGGGCACAACACTCGCCCCCGTCTCCGGCCGGAGTCGGCGTCTTCACGCCGGCTAGGTGAGCCTCGGTCCCTCTCTTGGTTGGTTTCAATTCATTGCTAGCATAGTATTATCGCCATTGTTTCGTCGGACGGTGAATGAGAGCTCGGTCCTAAATTGCTAGTGCCGTGAGTGACCACCGCGGGCGAGTTGTGAGTGAACCATTACATCCCACACCCTTGGTGTGCTGGCTGCCCATGATTTGGGCATCCCAAGCCCATTTGGGTTCTCCCCAAGCTAGCCAACCTTTGGAGCCTCAAGGTCCCGTCTCGGAGCCTCTCCATCATCGTCGAGTTGCATTCGGGCACTAATGTGCGCCAAGCGAGTGAGCTCGCTAGTGTGAGTCCGCTGCCCAACTTGAATGCTTGCAAAGTAGGTCCAAGGGTGGTGTCTCATCAAGTGGTATCAGAGAAAGTTCACAACTTGTCTCTATCAAGTTGGTCCTAGGGCGCGCATATGTATTTAGAGTCTTCCAGTGCATCGCTCTTGTCCACTAGTATGGCCACCTCATACCGACCTTACCAATCGGCCCTCTCCATAAGTCCAAACCACCAAGGGATGTCTACCACTAACACACATGACCTCCCTGGCCATGTCAACTACCTCATGAAGGCCTTGACCTATGCCAATGAGCGGCTTGATAACATATCGGGTCGACTCAACCAACTTGGAGAAAATGGGCCCGCCCCAAGTACGGACAATGGAAGGACATGTCCCCCACCTCCAACTTTTGATGGAACTCATCTTAATGACTATTTAGATTGGGAGGCATCAATGGACCATTACTTTGGGAGGAATCCCATGTCCGAGGATAGGAAGGTTCGATGTGCCAAAATGCAACTAACCAAAAGGGCTCAAACTCATTGGTTGAAAATTGACGGCTTAAGGATAATTAGAAGGGAAGATCCCATCATCACTTGGGAAAACATGAAGGAACACCTTAGGACTAGATATGTGTCCCCTTCCTATTCGGATCACCAAAGCCTAAGGAACCCTTCAATTCCTTCACCCCCTAAAAAGGACACACCTCCCAAAACCAATCAAACCAAGCCTCCACACCCACCCCGCCTTCCTCTTCCAACCCCAATCTTACCCCAACCTAGGCCACCACTACTCCCAACCCCACTCCAAGTCCGACCTCATTCACCACCCCGGATGCACCATGCCCCGATCATCATCACCCCACCCACAAAGTACCTACCCACCTCCTTGGTAGAGGAACCCATAATCCTAACACCCGACCCCATAGTGGTGAACACCCCGGATCCAACCCCCACTTTGAAAGAAACACATGCCCAAGATGAGGACAAAGCTTTGCATTACGATCTTAACTCTATGCCCTCTCCTCTAGTAGGGAGTGAACTCATCATAAGTGGGTCCTTGGCTAGATGGTTAAAAGAGGGCCCAGCTCACCCGATCATGGCCTACCCATCCTTGGAGCAACACCTCCCCATAGTGCCCTTCAACTCCTATCGCACCACCATCCAATCATCTTATCAAGTGGAGACACTAGGGGACCTTCTCAAGGGCTTAGCATGGCAATTAGAGTTGACTGGCATGTTGACCCCCATGACCGAACAACCTAGGAGCCTTAACCTCCTACACCTATGTGTTGGCTCTATCATCTCAATGTGCACCATTGGTTGCTACACAAGTGACCTTCTATTATTCCTCTCCACACCCGATGAGCCCGACCTTCTCCTCAAATTGGAGCTTCATATCTCGGGTAGAAAGCCAAGCCCTCCCCTCATGGTCGATCTACCTCTCAAGAGCTTCGGCCAAATTACTTCATTAGAGGAGGATGACCCACCTTGTATGGACCTTGTGGACATAGAGTTCCTTCTTCTAGGAAGCCCAATCCATGACCCCTTTGATCCCTTCCAATGGGAGCCTAGTTACCCATGTGACCCACCCACCTTACCCACAACCCACCTTTCTCTACCCCAACCAACCATGTTGGACCAAAACCACCACTTCCAAGACTCGGGCCCCACAAAAGGAACCATCGCCATAAACAACATATGCCTAGGAAACAAGGAAGAGCTCCTCGCCATAATGCCCACCTTCTTAGATCCCTTTGATCCATACGAGTGGAAGCTCAAGGGCCACCCCACCCCCATGCACATGGAAGTCATCTCTAGGATAGGAGTATATAAGTCTTGGCACAACACACCACTTGGCATGATTAGAAAATCGGGTCCATTCATTCACACCACCCACATGTCAAGTAGGAAGCATGAGTGGCCCCTATTTGGGTGTAACGGTCTTCCCCAATTAACCATTGGTCTTATGTATGCTAGAAACCTACATGGGTATCCGGGTCCTCCAACATTCATCACACTCACTCATAAGAGGGACACCTATGGATGCCCCGGTCCTCCCAAATCATTCAAAGTCTTCATAACATCAATGCATGATAGGTCTATATGTGGTTGCCCTAGACCACCTTTGCATACCATACATTGTCCACTCACACCGCATCATAGTGCATGGCATTTGCATCCAAGCAAGTATCAAGCAACAAGCGGTGAGATTCACAACAAGCGGGCAAAAACTCATGGGCGCCACTTGGAATTCCAAGTTGGTAACTTGACGATGATGACTTTGGAGTGGCTCTACCCTAGGGTCACCTTCAATTTGAGGGCACGAGGACTTGGACCTTGCCAAGTTCTGAGTGATTTTGGCAACCCGACTTGCGGGTTGGACTTACCGATGGGTTTTGGGATTCACCCCATTTCTCATGTGGCAGATCCGGCACTCTCTAAGGGCACCGCGGTGGATCCTAGTGAGTGCCTTGAGTTTACACCTATCCTTGCGAGAGACACCCTCGGAGTGCCACCACAAATTAGCTTGAGAGCCCGACGTGAGCACACGACGGCAATACTAGGCAAGCAAGATCCCATCGCCAGCATGAGGGTGTGTCCGAGCTACATTGACGAGCTGAAGCGCCCTTCTCCAGCTATGAGCAAAGATTGAATTTGGAGATCGTGGTTCGCCCGGAGCTACATTTTGGTGTACTACTTCCCCGGTGGACCCATACTCGACGGGGTCGAGTTTTCCTCACCCCGGGGGTATGATAGGGGCATCCCTCGCCCCTCCACTTTTTTTTGAGGCTCGGATTGCTCATCAGCGTGCGCCATTGTGTTTGTCATAATTTTATGAGTCTAGTCATGTAATTTTTATATTTTATTTGAGTCATCATCATGTAATTTTCCCTTTATTTGAGTCATGTACCTAGGTTAGTAGGTTATCTACCAAAGTCTTGTGTCATTATGTTGGTTTGTTAGGCTATTGGGCCCAACTAGTGGGCTAGGCCCAGGGGCGCCCCTCCCTTGGAGTGCTTGGTCAATAGTTGTTTAGTCAGGGTCATTTTCATCCTAGGAAAAGTCCAATGCCTATAAATAGGCCCCCACTCCTCACATATGTATGAACTTTTTGCATGAATATTGAAATCCAGAATTCCAAATCCCACTAGACCTCTCTCTCATTATCTCTCTCTCTATAGGGGTGGATTCCCCTCTCTCTCTTTCTATCTCTTCTCTCTTTCTCTCTCCACCCAAAGGGGGGGCTGCCCTTCCCAACCACCCCTCTCCCACCTACCCCATTAAAGGCCTCTCCCCTTCCCCATAGCCCTCTTTACTCCACCCCCTAGTCCCAAGAGAGCTCCACCCAATCCCCACTCCACCCTCCAACCCCCAACTACCCATTTCCCTTCCCCAAGCATCACTCCACCTTCCCAAGACACCTCTTCCCATCCCCAAGATCACCATTGATCACCCCCCATCAAAGAAAATTCAAACTCACATTCCCTCCACCCACTTGTGCCTCCCTCACCTTCCTCCTCTCCCTTCAAGCCCAAATTCGTAGCTCCTCTCTCACCCACTGAAAACACCCCATTCTAGACCCTATTCTCCCTCTCCCACACCTTAGAACACCCCCTCCTAGGCCCCCTCACAACTAGGGGTCACTCCCACACCTATTCACCCCATTTCCGCTTCCATTTACCCCATTTCTCCCACCACCTTCCACCTACAGTTCGCAGGTTGCAGGTGGCAGTAGTCCAGCGACTTGCAGAAGGTGTCACGTCGTCATCCTGAGGCTTCTGATGGCACTTCATATATCGTCGGAATCATCTTCGAGTCAGCTTTCCAACGGCGGTGGTTGCGTCATCGTCCGAACACCGAGCTGCCCGGGAGAGCCATTCTCCCCCGACTACGCGAAGCTGCCCTGACAGGAGACCAGAGCCGGAGTGGAAGCTCGTCTGCGATGTTCTTGTTGGGAATCGGATCAAGAGTTCTTCATAAAAAGTATTCTACCTCAAGTCTTATACCATCCCCAAGAAGCAGAGTTCATTTTGGAGACCGGAGCTGAAAGTTATCAATTTTCTCCCCCGAGCGCACGTTTCTGCTTCCACTCTATCTGCACCGACCCTCCATCAGTGTTCAGAGGCTACCAGACTACTCCGACATCATTTGGTATCCCCGTCAGTTCGGCTTCGAAGAAGACCCGTCAACGATTCCAACGGCTTTGACGGCACCTGATTCTGAGCTCGGGAGCGTTCGTGGCACACTCTGCTTCCTGCTGTAGGGAACCTGCAGCTATCCGAACAGAGGATCTGCTACCCTGTTCAAGCCCCTACCCCGACCAGCAGCGGTACCAGAAGAAATCAAGAAAATTCTGGTGTCTTCCCGGTCCAGCTACGAAGAGTTTCCCACTGGTTTTGTCTTCAGAAAAAATCCGGAGTGGCCGTAGTGTCAAGAGAACCGACTGTCTATCCAGAAGCGTAGAGAATGGTCAGAATCGGCTTCGGTAACCTTTTCTTGTTTCTAGCTTGATTTTCCCCCTTTCGCTTGGCCGGCTGAAGGCCCCTCCCTGCGTGGAGGTAGTTTTGGCTGTATCAACTTAACCCCCACCCCGAGATCCCCCCCTTGCAAGGGGTGTAGGTCATGTATTAATTCAGGTCGCAGGTTTGAAGCTCCGTCGACGCGGCGTGCGGGTGCATACCCACGCCTCCCCGCTCGCCCCTGTCTCCGGCCGGAGTCGGCGTCTTCACGCCGGCTAGGTGAGCCTCGGTCCCTCTCTTGGCTGGTTTCAATTCATTGCTAGCATAGTATTATCGCCATTGTTTCGTCGGATGGTGAATGAGAGCTCGGTCCTAAATTGCTAGTGCCGTGAGTGACCACCGCGGGCGAATTGTGAGTGAACCATTACATCCCACACCCTTGGTGTGCTGGCCGCCCATGATTTGGGCATCCCAGGCCCATTTGGGGTTCTCCCCAAGCTAGCCAACCTTTGGAGCCTCAAGGTCCCGTCTCGGACCCTCTCCATCATCGCCGAGTTGCCTTTGGGCACTAATGTGCTCCAAGTGAGTGAGCTCGCTAGTGTGAGTACGCTTCCCAACTTGAGTGCTTGCAAAATAGGTCCAAGGGTGGTGTCACATCAGGAAACCCCTTCTATCTCAGTCCCTCTATCTCTAGATTCATCTCTGGTGCCGCCGCCGCCGTTCGTGCCGCCATCGAGCCGCCGCGAAGCCACCTCCAAAGTTCTGTCCAAGGTTTCGTTTGGCTGGATAGAGTCACACTCCAGAAATTTTAACACCCAACTCCGACATCATCTGGAGTTGAGATTTTCAGAGTTGGTTCCCCTCTTGATTGCTAACCTCCATTAAAAAAATCATGACCTTTAGACTTCGTTTTACATTTTTCCATTTTCGTGTCTTTCTATCTTTCAGATCTGTCCCTTTTCAGATCTTTGTAGCAGAAACTTAGTTCGTCCCCCTTTCGACCCCTTTTTTGATTTTTGTTGGAATCCCCAACTTTATTGGAGGTTCTGTCCACCATCCCCATTCTCCACAAATTTTGTTCGAATTTCAAAAGCCCTCTACCTATTTTTAGAAATTGTGTCTTTTCCACAACTTCAGTTCTGTTTCTGCTGTCCAGATCCGACCCCGAGTCAGTATAAACTTTACGAAAAATAGAAACTTCCACCAAACTTTTCATAGGATATATCCCCGTTTTCCTCTCTTCGGCCCCTACAACTTTCATGAAGGGCTCAAAGGCCGAATCGAAGGTCTACATCATGGTCAACGCCAACTCTCAGGAAAACTTGGTTCTGCCCTGAGTTTTCAGATCCTGTGAGTCAGCAGCTTGAAAATTTGACAAAGACCATCAACGGGAAACTCAAATTTCTTTCTCCAGCCATAGATCTAAGGATTTCAAGTCAGCTTTCTATCGGTACCTCTTGTGCGTCGATCCGACGTCGGGAGTGGCCGCAGTAGCAGATCTTGCCGGGTCGCGCGCTGCAAAACAAAACTGCAAATCCGTGGCCAGCAACTCCGACGAGTGGAGATCGGAGCTGCTCTGCCTCCGGCCGGCGAACCAGCACACCGCCGTCCCAGGGAGCGCCCCTCCAGACGTCCCCACCACAGTGGTGCCACCCCGGGCCCACACAGCCCCTCGGACCAGCACGTGGGGCCCACGGTCGTGAGTACGTGTGCAGTCGAAGCAACACAAGAAGCGGCCCGTCAACCCGAAACCGCTACTCCCAGGCCCCGCTGTGTCGCCCTTTATCTCCCTATGTGGAGTGGGCAGTAATTTGTCTTGTTGTAATTGTTGTGTATTTATTATTCCGGGAGTACGAGATCGGCCGTGAAGTCGTCCCCACGCCAGGCGCATGGCGGTATCGTGTTCGCTCCTTACTCGGCACTTTGCTTAGTTCGTATATGCTTTATATGCCGCTGCTAGAGAGCATGATAGGGTAACTTAGCTCGCTATTTATTGATATTCACTGCTGCTGCGAGAGAGAGCGAGGCCGTCCCGTGATCCGATCCGAGCACAAGAGAGAGCCGACCACCCTAGCTCACTGCCAGTTTCTCAACCGTTCACATCCGATGCTTCCCTCGCTAAGGGACGATCGCGAGTTTACATAGAGTCCAAGGATCGCATTCCAATTGGAGTTGAGTCCTGTGTCCGTCCCGCATCACAGACTTCTTTCAGAGTATGCTCAGACCTTGATAGTTGGCGGCAGACATTGCACAGACCTTGATTTCATTTGTGCTCAGACCTTATCTTGCCAGAAGGTAAACATGCACAGACCTTGAAGTGTTGAAGGAAAATGTGCACCGACCTTCACTTGCGCTGGCATGATATGCATCGACCTTGATTCAAAAAGTGCAGAGACTTTCTAATGCAAAGAGCATATGTGCATCGACCTTAGCTGCGTGCTGACAGAAGTAGCGTCAACCTTAGTTCTTCTGAGACTGAGGTAGCATCGACCTTACTTGCATGCTAGCTAAAGTAGCATCGACCTTAGTCTTGAGAACAGTGAAATGCTCAGACCTTGGTCTTCATGCTAGCAAGAGGTGCATCGACCTTTGTTGACCTGCGTTGACTTTTGAAGACATATGAAACTCAGGAATCAAGACGTATGAAACTCAAAGAGCAAAAAACATATGAAACTTAAGGTTCACTAACATGTTAAATTCATGGATCAGTAACACATTTGAAATGTCATTTTCAACAGTATGATCAACAATATGGATGACTCATAGTTTAAGCATCATTAAAACACATTTAAAGTATTAAAGCACAGAGGCACAACAGTTATCAATGTATTTTCAAACTTTTTCTTATTTACTGGATTATAACATAATCCTTCTTTCTTTCCCTTCAACAAATTTAGACATAGAATCATTTAAATCAGCCACTTGAGTTTCCAAAGATGTTATTGTCAATTCTAAATTAACTATCTCATCCTCACACTCAATTGTTTTGATTCTTTGACTTTCATTTTCTTATTGTAGAGTTGACAATTTTTCAGACTCATTGATGGCAGTTGATTTCCCTTTTTCAAAAGTTATTAATTTTTCTGACATAATAGTATTTAGAACCATCAGCTTCTTGTTTTGATCTTTCAGATTTTTATTTTCTTCCACTAAATCATTTTTGACCATTGAACTCAGTTTTTCATTCAAATCTTCCTCAATCTTTTCAAGTTCTTTCTTCTTGTCTAGTAACTCCTCGTCTCTTTCCTTATTGAAGTAATCAATTCTTCTAGCCATTTAATTTCAGATTGAAAACTTGCATTCAAATCTTTCAAAGACAAACTACATGATGAGCTATCACATGAAGTATTGGGCATGTTTTGTTTAACTTCCTTTTTCAACTTCTTATTTTCAGATTTTATTTTCTTGTGTTTTTCATACAATTCAACATACATATCTCTTAGATCATCAAAAGTCATTTCATCAATATCAGATTCAGAGTTTACCTGATCCTCTCTTCCATTACTCGAAGTGCTGCTGTCATCCATAGAACTTTTCTAGTTCTCATGAAATTCAATCACTAAATCTCAAATCTCCTTCGCAGTCCTACAGGTAGAGATAGAGGAAATGACATTAGTATCTATTGCATTCTTTAAATTATTCATAACTTTTATATTCTCAAAATTCTTTTGTTTGTCCTTTTGGGACCAAGTACTCTCCTCTTGAGACAAAACATGTAGACCATGTTCAATAAGATTCCACAGTTTTGGATTCATAGAGTTTATAAAACCGGACAAGTTCCCTAACCATTTATTGAAATTCGAACCATCGTATATCACGGGAGAGTTCATTTTGACAGATAATCAGAAACAATCAAAGCATATACAGCAGGATCTGATCTGTAGATCATTGGATCCGTTAACACAGAACCCCGCTCTGATACCAATTGATAGAATAGGTGATCCGCTCTGATAACATGTGTTAGGATTGGAGCATGCACGGCTGAGATCCAGAGGGGGTGTCACGCCCCGAGCCTTTATTACAGCGGAGGACTCGCTCGAGGAATGCAAACAGCCGGCATGGTAAGCCTCTTGCAAGCAAGAACGATCAGAGCGTAAGGCAATCACACATAAGAATGCAATCGCATGATAATTACTCAAACTCCAACTTTATTTCATTAATAATCAAGTATTCAAGTACAATAACCCTTTCATCCATTTTCCATTCCACTAGACTCAAGAAACAAGAAATTACATAAACTCAATCTAAACATTGTAGACTCCCTAAGTCTTCACTCTCAATTTGATATGACTTTCATACGCTCTCGGACCCGCTATTTGTATAACTCAAATCCGAATTCGTATCACTTCCATCTCCTGAAAAAGATTGGAAATAGGTAATGAGCACACTTGCCCAGTAGGTATCTTTGCATCAACATGATTAGCAATGCTTAAGTAATTAGTATTTTAGCTCTAAAGAATAAGGTAAAATCATGCGAAATGCGATCAATCATGTGAATAACCAAAGCAACAAGATAATAGGATGAGCAAGTATGAATTAGCATGAATGTCACAAGAACATGATATGGCCTTTCATGAACAAGAATATAACGAGAATGTACTAGCAATACCACGTAATCATCATCCAAACATCTTTTACTTATGAGCAAGTATTTGGTGAATTTCCGTAGAATATCAAGCAATCAAGCAAGAAAGTCATGTCGTGCCGTGGATTTTCACTTATTTATAAAGAAAGTACTCGCAGCGCAATGCGACGCCAGTAGGCTCATATCTCATGGTTTATAATAGTATGTTTCTGACAATCAGCCGAGAGACTAGCATAGAGCCCTTGAACACAATCAGTGCTCGATCACATCTTCAAGTATAAATCAAGCTATTTCCACGCGTGTAACAATAAAGTATGGCCAAGAATGTAATAAGTTCAATAAGCTCATGATAATAATAATCAATGAATGAACGCTTCAATTTAGAATATGAGAGATCAAGAATGACTTATATTATGTTATGCTCATGGAAATAATTCGGCAGCATAACGATACATTTCTTAACTTTCTTAATTTAAATTAAGTTTCTTTGGACAATATGACAAGTCCTAGATCATCAATAGTCTATCTAGGAACTTTGGAATATCAACCCTTGGGTCAAACCTTGGGTTAATGTACTCAAGAACTATGACGGTCTTATACTGGGCCGTTACAATGGTCTGAATCCCGAAACAAGAAATTGGACTCAGTACAATGTGACGGTCATTTATTGGGCAGTTAGACGAGCCTAACGGTCCAACATTGATCCGTTACATCTCCAAAAATTAAAAACCATCGTTAGTATTTTCTAATGATTGGGCTTTCATAGTACAACCAACTCGGCGTCCTAGTGGGAATCCCAGGCTCGCGGAGAATTACGGAGGCCTTAAAACAAGATTTCCTAATCCATTGGAAGGAATATCCAATAGAGAGGTCCTCATGTTCAAGATAATGTTCCTATAGTGCAAAGTGTGAACTAATGGCCATATACCGGAATATATGCCATGTACTTAAGAAAAATGACTCTATAGATAGAAAAGACTGTGAAACGGTGTAAAACCATGATAAAACTCCGTCAATACATCATTTGAAATCATAAATTAAATACAAACTATAAAGTTTTAGCCAATGAAATTAACATAACTCAAAAAAACTTAAAATGCTTGTAATCACGCAATTCCTATCATGAATCAATAAATAAATTCAAAGTCATGATATCAGGTCAAAACTTAGATAACTAGGCTTATCTAAAAGTAGACTTGACTAATTTCCATTCCGTCTCGATTTGACAGAAAACAGTGTTCTAACGGTCTAGCATAGGCGCGTTACAGTCCGTGTGACGGTTTGTCGAGGGGCCGTTACAGAATTGTAACGCTCCTGCTACGGTGCGTTAGAGACAACATATTAATTTAAATACAACAGAGAGTGTGACGGCTTATCATAAGGCCGTTACAGTCATGTGACGGTCCTATCCTCATCCGTCAGAGCTTCTGCTGACAGTAAAGATAAGAAACTATGTCCATGCAATAATAATCATAATCATGAACTAGTCTAGTCATGATAAACGAAGTAAAGGCCATGTATATCCATAGGTCGCAGTGAATGAACAAGATGATATCTTTTATCTTTGATTAGGCTAAAGGTATGCATGTATGCATGAACTTACTAAAACATGAAATTCACAATCTATAATGCATGAAATCAAGTCAAATCAGAGGGCTTTTATCCCTAACGAGATCTGTTTGCTGTTCATGAGATGACCTACCTGTAGTTCTCTTCAAGTATACTTCCAATTTGGGTCTTCAAGTCACGCCCTAGTTCTCTTCTTCTTGTAGTTTTTCAGCAACTTCACGTTGCCCTAACTCTCTAATCCCTTGACCTAAAGAGGTGAAATTTTGAGGTTTAGGAAGATGATATTATTGGGAACAAAAAGTTCTAAAGCATCTAATTCTAATTACCTCGTTTAGGCACTCTAATTTCTTGATCTTCAGCGCCCTGTTGTATAGTTTCCTGAGTTGATGTGATGGAACCAGCAACTTGGGAAGGTCCTAACTCCTTATGTAGTTGGTCTCCTAGCAAGAAATTTTGAGAGCTATTAGTCTAAAGTATTATAAACAAAAAGTTCCAAAGAACTTACCCGAAATTCTATCTCCTTACCTTGATTCTTCACGAGCAAAAAGTAAGGGTCGCTCAGTTCAGAACTGGGTCCTATTTATAAGGATTTGGTTAGGGTTTGAGGATTAGATCGATTCTAGAGTTTGGCCAAAACATGATCCCTAAGAGTCCTTAGCAATCTTACACATCCTTCTAATTAGGTCTCTAGTAGATAGGATCCCAAAGTTCCAATCTTTTTGTAAGTTCTTCAACTTACGGAATCAGTAGGGTGTAACGGTCGTGTATAGGTGCGTTACGTACATGTGGAGGTCGCACGATAGACCGTTACATTCAACATGTGCAAAGTTTCAATTTAATAAAACTCTTTTATTCGTTTTATCTATATAATTATCTATAAAAATAGTATTTATCCGTAAAATTCGTGAATAGGCTAAATAGCCTTCTAGAATATGGGCCAAACATAATGTGCTTGGTCCATAAACCTTTTGGGTCTTAATTGAATAGGCTAGGCTAATTATTTAACACCATTGGGCATTATAACCCATTTATTAGTTCAATAATCCATTTTATTAATCTATTTAGCCCTTATAAATTCCTAATAAATTCTAGAAATTACCAGAAATTATTTATATAAATTCTGGGGCACTACACCCTCCTCTACTTAAAAGAATTTGGTCCCGAAATTCAATACATGGATTGAGAGTGTACTTACAGTTGAATAGTTCCGGGAATTTTTTTCGCATGGCTTCTTCCGTTTCCTATGTTGCTTCATATGGCCATGTTTTCTTCCATTGTATCTTGACTATAGGAATAACTTTATTCCTTAGTTGACGTACTTCTCGTTCCAGAATCTTTAGTGGTGTTTGCTCGTACGTCATATCCTTCTGAATCTTTAAGTTATCATAGGTGATAACATGGTCAGGATCATATACATAATTTTTTAGCATAGAGACGTGGAATACGTCATGAACTCCTGCTAATTGTGGAGGTAAAGATAGTCCATAAGCCACTTCACCGACCCTTTCAAGAAGTTCAAATGGGCCAATGAATCTTGGAGTTAGCTTTCCTTTAATGCCAAATCTTCGAATACCACAACCCGGAGAAACCTTTAGATACACATGATCTCCAACCTGAAACTCCAAGTCGCACCTTCGATTATCAGCATAAGATTTTTGCCTATCTTGTGCATCTTCATTCTTTCTTGAATGAGCTTAATTTTCTCTGTAGAATCTCTTATAATGTCAGGGCCTAGAAATTGTTTTTCCCCTGTTTCGTTCCAACATATTGGTGATCGACAGCTTTTTCCATATAAAGCTTCAAAAGGTGACATCTGTATGCTGGCCTGATAACTGTTGTTATATGCAAATTCTACCAGAGGCAAGTGATCATGCCAACTTCCACCAAAGTCAATAGCACAAGCCCTGACCATATCTTCTACCACTTGATTTGTTCTTTCAGTCTGACCATCAGTTTGTGGGTGAAATGATGTACTAAAATTCAATCTAGTCCTTAATGTGAATCGGGGATCTCTATCAGATATAATAGTGATAGGGACACCATGTAATTTGATAATTTCTTTTATGTATAATGCTGCTAGAATATCCACAGACCATCGACTTTTTATTTGTATGAAATGTGCAGACTTTGTCAATCGGTCTATGATTACCGATATACCATCGTGTCCTCCTCTGGTCTTAGGTAAACCCATGATGAAATCCATCCCTATACTCTCCCATTTCCATTCGAGAATATTTAAGGGATGCAATTTACCTGCGGGTCTAAAATGCTCTACTTTTACTTGTTGGCAGGTGAGACAACGGGACACGAAATCAGCTATTTCTCTCTTCATATTGGGCCACCAGAAATTTATTTTAAGATCATGATACATCTTTGTACCACCTGGGTGAATGGTGTATTTGAATTATGTGCTTCTTCTAAGATCAATTTCTTCGTATCCTCGCGATCCGGTACACATGCTCGGCCCTTGAATAGCAATCTTCCGTCATTGGAAACAGAGAAATCCGGTCTTTGTTCAATATTGGCTTTAATCTCTAGTAGTACATGATCATCATTTTGCAGCTTGGCTAGATCCTCTATCAATGTAGGTTGAGCTCGGATATTGGCTATGAAATAATCTTCTCCCTTCATGTCAATATCTAAGTTCAACTGAGCAAATTGAGGAATAAGGTTAGTCATACTAATCATAAGACTTGATAGCATACCCATTGATTTTCGGCTGAGTGCATCTGGTATAGCGTTAGCCTTGTCAGGATGATATTGACTAGTAAAATCAAAATCTTTAAGATATTCTAACCATCTCCTCTGCCTCATATTAAGCACTTTTTGAGAAAATAAATATTTCAAGCTCTTGTGGTCCGAATAGACCGTGAACTTCTCTCCATAGAGATAATGACGCCAAATTTTCAAGGCGAAGATAACAGCTGCTAGTTCTAAATCATGCACGGGATAATTTTCCTCGTGACGTTTCAATTGTCTTGAGGAATAACAGATTACCTTTCCATCTTACATGAGAACGCACCCAAGGCCAATGCCAGATGCATCCGTATATACTTCGAATCCACCACCTTCTATCGGTAGTGCTAAAATAGGCGATGTAGTAAGATGATTCTTAAGCGTTTGAAAACTCTTTTCACATTCCTTTGACCAGACAAAAGGATTTTCTTTTCTTGTGAGTGGTGAGGACACCAGAGCACGAGTACGGCCTGACTCCGTGAGCCGTCGGTATCGGACCCGCAGCACGACTCGGTCGACATCGACATCATTGTGGTTGGGCGACAGTATGGAGTCCCTCCCAGAGTGTTGATACTTTCTTTATGTTTAGTGTATTGGTGTGTATTTATTTGAGTATTTATGAGTGTAATGGGTCAAGGTTGTAAAATGGGTTACACTTCATATAAGGAGCCCAATTTCTAAATTGGGCCTCCAAACTTTTAGGAGCCCCATGGGGCCTCACTCTCTCTTGTGGGCTTCTACACATGTGGGCCCAAAAGGCTGATCCAAGGCCCAAGATGGGCTTCTAGAAGACTTGGACTATTAGACCAAGGAGACAAAGGTAGAGGATACCTCCTTCCTTGTCCCCCATGCTTGTCTCCCACCTACCCTTGACCAATGTTAGTGGGTGTCCTTTGGAGTTAGTGGATGTCCTTGGGTCTAGATCTAGGGTTTTCATATTTATAGTCTCTTATTGTATTTTGTGTGGAACTAATGAAAAATTCAAGAGAATTATGCTTGGTGTGCACCCCCCCTCTTTCTTCTAGTGTTCTTGGTGTTCTTCATCTCCTTCCCCCCCTCTTCTCCAGATCTAGATCTAAATCTCCCCTATCTCTCAAATATCTTCCCTTTCTCTTCTCCCTCTACCTATTGTGAATGTCCACTGCCGTCGCCGCCGCCGTTCGTGCCGCCATCAAGCTGCCACCACCACTTCTCTGAGTTGCTGTCCTGGATTCCGGCCTGTAAATCTGAAGCTTGAAGAGGACGCCATAACTCTAGATCCGACCGTTGGATCGAGCTGAGGTTTTGAGGGTTCGTTTCCCCATGTCTCCTACATTCCCACTTTAAATTTCACGCCGATCAGAGTTTGTTTTCCTTCTGTCCCAGTCAGTAGTTTATTCCCCTCACAGTCTGCCTGTGAGTAGGCCAGCGAGATAGTCTGTGGTAGGCGATTTTTCCAACCCCCAAAACTTGATCAGAATCCTACAAAAAAACTATGTGTGTCACCGTGTCCCTCCCCTCTACCCACCATAAAAATCTCAGGTCCTACTTCTTCATTTGGTCCACGGTCAAAGCCCATAAATAGGCTGGTTCTAGTCTGCCCTATGGATTTTGAGTTTTGGGATAGAACCATCACTCAGTTTTCAGAGCTGTTCATTTCCATTCAGACCGTTGGATGTTCTGAAACTCGAGTATGTTTAATTTCTTTGAGTGCTCTTCGCAACGGCGTGAACCTCGTCTCGATCTGACGTCGTGGCTGGGCGTACCGGCCGATCTCGTCGGAGCGCGCAGATCTGACCAGAAGCAGAGCTGCGGGACAGCCTTGGGAAATAATTCTTGAGAAAAATCGCCGGCCCCCACTCCGGTGATCGCCGCTCCCGGGGACCCCCCCGAGACATTCCAGGAGTGCCCCCGCCAGTCGCTGCACCCCGGAGCCGCCCTGGACGTCTCCGTCCCAGCCGTGGGTCCCACGTGTTGTCCTGCGGGCCCTAGTGAACCGTGTTGAACCCACCGACCGCGCCCGTCCGAGCGGCATCAATTGCTGCCCGTCAACCCTTGAACGGCGCTCCCGGGCCGCTGTTGTGGCCTTTTACCTCCTTACGTTGAGTGGGCCGTGATTTGAATGCTGTAATTAATTTAATTATTGTACCGGGAGTTCTGGATCTCGACCGGGAAGTCTTCCCCACGCCCCGAGCATGGAGGTACACTCGCCACCCCCCGTTTTGTCGTATTAGCTTAGCTAGTATGCGTTCTAGATACCGCTACATGTGAGTAGGAAATGCTATTAGCTTGCTATATATTAACCACCGATGTGAGTTGTGAGTGCGAGACCCGTCCCGCGACTCGTTCCGAGCGCGAGAGTGAGCCGACCACCCGAGACTCAAAGCCGGTTACTCAACCGTGCAGATCGTCGCGCTTCCCTCGATGGGGACGACCGTGAGTTAGCGCTTCTTCTTCGAGGCATATCGCCTCTTTTGGAGCTCTTTAGGTGCTGCATTGTATCATTGTTGCTGGTCACGTCGCCCAACTAGTCGCGTCATCCTATAGAGTCCAAGGTCGCAACCCAATCCGAGTCGAGTCTCATAGTCGTCCCGCATCAAATTAGTATCAGAGCCGGTTTGAGTCTAGGGTAGTCATTATTTTCAAAAGAAAAAAAAAGGTGTTTTAAATTGCATTACACCCCAATACTCTAGTATATCAAAAGACGTTACTGAAGGTTAGGTTACGCCTATCTGGAAGGTAGCTCCTCGCGTCGAGTCGGATCTTCGGATTACTGCCTCCGCCACGTACTGGAGACTGGGTTAAGTCTAGGGTCCCCGACTTGCATCGGTCCATCCATATAGGTCTAGTGAGTCACCCTTAGCTCTCTTTACGTCTTATTGCATGCCCACCCGTGGAGGTGCCCAGTACCATCGCCCTGACACTATGGGTGAACACCGAGGTGCCAACCCGGGAGGCTGCTCCCTGGAGGACATGATAGCTCTACTCATGGAGCGCATGGATAGGTCCGAGCAAACTCTTAGGGAGCATACCGAGCGTATGGAGAGCCGACTCAAAGCCATGGAGGACCGCTCCGAGGCTTCTGACCGATCTATCCAAGGTCTGGTTGGAAGGTTAGAGAGTGTGGAGAGAACCCCTCGCTGAGACCTACCCGGCATTCTCCCGGCCCCTCAGGCACATGCTGCCCAGCCCGTGGCTGCTGCCCAGCTCGCACCACCTCGGGCTGAGGAGCAACGGCAACGTGCCCCCCATTTTGAGGACTACGAGTCCGAAAACGATTACGAGGGAAATGGCCGGCGCCGGCATGGTCACCGACCACACAGGGATGATGAGGACGAACGGATCCTCAGGACCGTCCGTGCAGACCCTCCCACGTTTGATGGGTCCAAACCTTTGAAACCCAAGATCTATCTTGATTGGGAGGCCAGCATGGACCGGTACTTTGAGTGGTTCGAGATGACGGATCACCGGAGGCTCAGGTATATCAAGATGAAGTTGTTAGGGAAAGCACAGACTTACTGGAGCAATGTAGAGAGTTTGCTCTTTCAGCATCATGAGCCTCAGGTAGGTTCTTGGGATGAGATGAAGGACAAGCTTAGGTGTAAGTACCTTCCTGTCACGTACCGTCAGTGACTTATTGATAGATGGCAGAGTTTGATGAGTACTTTTTGCAATGTGGCATTATGGAGGAGAGCACCATGCCTGTATTGCGCTTCCATCGTGGTTTGCGGCCCCACTACCAATATGAATTATTTCATCGCAATGTTACCACCTTGGAGGACGCATACCAGGTTGCTCTAGAGTTGGAGCAGTTCGAGGCGGAGTTCGCTCCCGTCCAGCGCCCGGGGTTCACTTATCAGCGTGGGACCGACCCTCGTACCACACCTACCTCTTATAACCGGTTTCCGGTGGCCCGTCCCCCGGAACCCCCTCGGCAGGACCCCACTGCTCCTAGGCTCCGTACTTTCCCTCCGAGGGACCCTCCCCCTCGCCCGTAGGCACCCATCCCTGCCCCTCGGCCTTATCAGCCCGCCGTACCAGCTCGGCCTCTTCTTCCTACACCCCCAGTCCATCGAGAGGACAAGGGTAAGGGGCCAATGATTGGTGGAACATCTCAGGGCAATGGGACACGAGACCGTTGCTACACTTGTGGTGGAGTTGGCCACTTTGCCAGCAAGTGTCCCACCCGGGAGCACTTGTTATTGCCGACACACCGGCCCGTGACCCCACGCCTGAGTTGGTGCCAGTCTGCTACGAGTCGGACCAAGAATTGGTTGAGGAATTCTTTGACGAGTTATTGGAGGGCGAGCAGGTTGACGTCCCTGGTACCTCGTATCAGGATGACGTACATTTGGGTGTAGTCAGGTGCATCCTTACCAAGCCTCAGGTGAGCGACGATTGGCGTCGCACCACCATATTCCACACATTTTGTAGGCTGGAAGGGAAAGTTTGCAAGGGGATTATAGATAGCGGGAGTTGCATCAACGCTATCTCCACAGGCACCGTCAAGCGCCTTGGTTTGATGCCCGTGGATCACCCTGCACCTTACAGAGTTTCTTGGGTGGATTCCACTTCCATCCCGGTCGGACTACGGTGTCTGGTGCCGCTGCAGTTCCAGGCGTACCATGATGCGATCTGGTGTGATGTACTACCTATGGAGGGGGGTAGTATCATCCTTGGTAGGCCTTGGCTCTTTGACTGAGATGCCACCGTTCATGGTAGGTCGAACACTTGCACCTTCGACCATGATGGCCATAGGATTACCCTCCACCCAGTCCAGCCGAAGGACCCATCTATTCGCGGACCAGCTGGCCCCAGCACTACGACCACTTCTGGTCAGGGGAGGGGGTCCTCGGCACAGGCATCCACCTCTTCGACTACTCCTAACAGAGTGGACCCTCCACCCAGGAGGTTGATGATGATCAGTCCGAGAGAGATGGAGCAGGAGGTGACCGGGGGTAACCCCATTCTAGCTGTCGTCATCAGGGGCGTTGAGGATATTGCCCCTAGGTCCGAGGATGAGCATCCCCCGGAGATAGCTATAATATTGCGGGAATTCTCCGATGTATTTCCCGAAGACCTCCCGGGAGGCCTTCCACCCATGAGGGATATCCAGCATGAGATCGACCTCGTCTCGGGCTCATCCTTGCCCAACCTTCCCCACTATAGGATGAGTCCCACGGACCATGCCGAGCTACAGCGGCAGGTCGAGGAGTTGATGAGTCGGGGATCTCTTCGGACAGCAAGAGCCCTTGCGCTGTTCCCGCATTATTGGCCCCGAAGAAGGATGGCACATGGAGGATGTGCATTGATAGCCATGCAATCAACAAGATCACGGTGAAGTATCATTTTCCCATTCCCCGACTGGATGATCTGCTTGATATGATTACGGGAGCCACTATCTTCTCAAAGATAGACCTTCGTAGTGGCTATCACCAGGTGCGTAGTGGCTATCACCAGGTGCGGATCAGGCCTGCGGATGAATGGAAGATGGCATTCAAGACCAAGGATGGTCTTTATGAGTGGTTGGTTATGCCCTTTGGGCTTTCCAATGCCCCTAGCACCTTCATGCGGTTGATGACCCAGGTCTTACGCCCTATGATAGGGGTCTTCTTGGTCGTCTACTTTGATGACATTCTTATCTACAGTCGCACTAGGGAGGATCACTTAGACCATCTTAGGCAGGTATGCATTGTGTTGAGGCGTGAGACTTTATACGCCAACCCGAAGAAATGTGCTTTCATGTCTGATCATATCACTTTCCTCGGGTTTATTGTGTCGAGAGATGGAGTCTCCGCTGATCCAGAGAAGATTAGGGCCATCCAGGAGTGGCCCGAGCCCCGCACACTCCACGATGTTCAAAGTTTCCATGGCTTAGCGACGTTCTACTGTCACTTCATTCGTGGTTTCAGTTCTCTCACTGTCCCAATCACTGATTGCATAAAGAAGGGGGCATTTTTATGGACCAAAGCTGCGGCCACGACATTCCAGGACATCAAGGAACGTATGACCCAGGCACCTGTCCTTGCACTTCTTAATTTTTCTAAAGTGTTTGAGGTCACATGTGACGCTTATGGGGTAGGCATTGGTGGAGTGTTGAGTCAGGAGTCCCACCCCATCGCATTCTTTAGCGAGAAGCATAATGATGCCAAACTGCGCTATTCCACTTATGATAAAGAATTTTATGCAGTCATCCAGGCATTGAGGTATTGGAGGCATTATCTTTTACACCAGGAGTTTGTCCTCTTTTCTGATCATGAGGCCTTACGATTCCTCCATACCCAGAAAAAGCTGAACGCTCGTCACAGTCGTTGGGTGGAATATCTTCAAGAGTACACCTTTGTGCTTAAACACAAGGCAGGGGCGGAGAACAAGGTGGCCGACACACTGAGTCGTCGGGTGATGATGTTGACCACCATGAGCATGGAGGTGGTAGGGCTAGAGAGGCTGAAGGATGCTTATGTTGACTGTCCGGACTTTGGTCCGATCTATGCCGTCCTTCAGGCTGGTCCCTCACGCGATTATAGCGAGTTTGTGCTACAGGAGGGTCACCTATTCCGGGGTGACAAGTTGTGCATCCCACGGACTTCTGTTCGTGACTTTCTTACGTGAGAGATGCACGCAGGAGGTCTTGCTGGCCACTTTGGTCGGAACAAGACCATAGAGGCAGTTGAGCATCGATTCTATTGGCCTAGCCTAAAGAGGGATGTTGCTCGTATTGTGGCCCAGTGCCGCACTTGTGCTATGGCCAAACAAAGGAAGCAAAGTACTGGCCTCTATACTCCCCTTCCCATCCCGGATAGTCCATGGCAGGACATTAGCATGGACTTTGTGTTAGGATTGCCCCGCACCCTCCGAAAGTATGGCTCGATCTTTGTGGTTGTCGACCGGTTCTCCAAGATGGCATTATTCATCCCATGCTCTAAAACTTCGGATGCCTCTAGAGTTGCCTGTCTATTTTTTTCACATTGTGTCTCCAGGTTCGGACTCCCATGCACTATAGTGTCCGATAGGGATGTGCGCTTCACTAGCTATTTCTGGAAGACCCTATGACACATGATGGGCACCCAATTGAAATTCTCCACTGCATATCACCCCCAGACCGATGGTCAGACTAGGTTGTCAATAGGAGTTTGGGGGATCTTCTTAGGTGTCTTCTCCGAGATCGAGTCAGGGATTGGGATTTGGTCTTACCCTTGGCCGAGTTCGCCTATAACGATTCGGTCAATATGTCTACAGGTATGAGCCCCTTCGAGATTGTCACTGGCCGTAGACCTAGGAGACCCATAGACCTAGTCCCATCTCCCATCCAGTCCCGTGTGTCTGAGTCAGCCGAGTCTTTTGCTAGCCATATTAGACAGTTGCATAAATATATTCGTCGTCACATTGAGTCCAGCAATGCACGATACAAAGAATTGGCTGACGCCCATAGGCACCACCGTGAGTTTCAGGGGGCGATTCTGTCATGATCAGGGTCAGACCTGAACGGTTTCCCTCAGGAGCCGTGAAGAAGTTGCATGCTCGCGGTGCCGGTCCCTTTCGGGTAGTGAGGCGAGTCGGATCGAACGCATATGTTGTGGACTTGTCAGAGGATTACGGGATCAGCTCGACTTTCAACGTCTCGGATCTCGTCGCTTATAAGGACCTAGCGGTGATACCCAGTGAGCCCTTTGAGCCATCTCCACCCTTTTGAGTGACACCACCCTAGAGTGTCCACCTCCAGCTTTGTTACCTCAGCAGCGAGAGCAGATAGAATTTATACTAGATGAGTAGGTGACGACTACTCGAGGCGGAGTGTACCAGCGCTACTTGGTGCGTTGGAGGGGACGGCCTGCGTCCGATGACACATGGATCACCCGGGCAGAGCTACAGAGGATAGATCCAGATCTGCTAGATCGGTACCAGAGCGACCCGGACCCTTACTCGACGGGGTCGAGCTTCTCCCACCCGGGGAGAATTGGTGAGGACACCAGAGCACGAGTACGGCCCGACTCAGTGAGCCGTCGGTACCGGACCCGCAGCACGACTCGGTCGACATCGACATCATTGTGGTTGGGCGACAGTATGGAGTCCCTCCCTGAGTGTTGAAACTTTCTTTATGTTTAGTGTATTGGTGTGTATTTATTTGAGTATTTATGAGTGTAATGGGTCAAGGCTGTAAAATAGGTTACACTGCATGTAAGGAGCCCAATTTCTAAATTGGGCCTCCAAACTTTTAGGAGCCCCATTGGACCTCTCTCTCCCTTGTGGGCTTCTACACATGTGGGCCCAAAAGGCTGATCCAAGGCCCAAGATGGGCTTCTAGAAGACTTGGACTATTAGACCAAGGAGACAAAGGTAGAGGATGCCCCCTCCTTGTCCCCCATGCTTGTCTCCCACCTACCCTTGACCAATGTTAGTGGGTGTCCTTTGGAGTTAGAGGATGTCCTTTGGAGTTAGTGGATGTCCTTGGGTCTAGATCTAGGGTTTTCATATTTATAGTCTCTTGTTGTATTTTGTGTGGAACTAATGAAAAATTCAAGAGAATTATGCTTGGTGTGCACCCCCCCTCTTTCTTCTAGTGTTCTTGGTGTTCTTCATCTCCTTCCCCCTCTCTTCTCCAGATCTAGATCTAAATCTCCCCTATCTCTCAAATCTCTTCCCTTCTCTTCTCCCTCTACCTATTGTGAATGTCCACTGCCGCCGCCGCCGTTCGTGCCGCCATCAAGCTGCCACCACCACTTCTCCGAGTTGTTGTCCTGGATTCCGGCCTGTAAATCTGAAGCTTGACGAGGAGGCCATAACTCTAGATCCGACCGTTGGATCGAGCCGAGGTTTTGAGGGTTGGTTTCCCCATGTCTCCTACATTCCCAGTTTAAATTGCACGCCGATCAGAGTTCGTTTACCCTCCGTCCCAGTCATTAGTTCGTTCCCTTCACTATCTTCCTGTGAGCAGGCCAGCGAGATAGTCTGTGGTAGGCAATTTTTCCAACCCCCCAAACTTGATCATAATCATACAAAAAAACTATGTGTGTCATTGTGTCCCTCCCCTCTACCCACCATAAAAATCTCAGGTCCTACTTCCTTCATTTGATCCACGGTCAAAGCCCATAAACAGGGTAGTTCTAGTCTACCCTGTGGATTCTGAGTTTTGGGATAGAACCATCACTTAGTTTGCAGAGCCATTCATTTCCATTCAGACCGTTGGATGGTTCTGAAACTCCAGTATGTTTAATATCTTCGAGTGCTCTTCGCAACGGCGCTAACCGCGTCTCAATCTGATGTCGTGGTTGGGCGTACCGGCCGATCTTGTCGGAGCGCGCAAATCTGACTAGAAGTAGAGCTGCGGGACAACCTTGGGAAATAATTCCCAAGAAAAATCGCCGGCCCCCACTCCGGTGATCGCCGCTCCCGAGGACCCCCCCGGGACATTCTAGGAGTGCCCCCGCCAGTCGCTGCACCCCGGAGCCGCCCCGGACGTCTCCGTCCCAGCCGTGGGTCCCACGTGTTGTCCTGCGGGCCCGAGTGAACCGTGATGAACCGACCGACCGTGCCCGTCCGAGCGCCATCAATTGCTGCCTGTCAACCCTTGAACGGCGCTCCCGGACCACTGTTGTGGCCTTTTACCTCCCTACGTGGAGTGGGCCATGATTTGAATGCTGTAATTAATTTAATTATTGTACCGGGAGTTTCGGATCTCAGCCGGGAAGTCTTCCCCACGCCCCGAGCATGGAGGTACACTCGCCACCCCCCCCCTTTTGTCATATTTGCTTAGCTAGTATGCGTTCTAGATGCCGCTGCATGTGAGTAGGATATATTATTAGCTTGCTATATATTAACCACCGCTGTGAGTTGTGAGTGCGAGACCCGTCCCGCGACTCGTTCTGAGCACGAGAGTGAGCCGACCACCCGAGACTCAAAGCCGGTTACTCAACCGTGTAGATCGTCGCGCTTCCCTCGATGGGAATGACCGTGAGTTAGCGCTTCTTGTTCGAGGCATATCGCCTCTTCTGGAGCTCTTTAGGTGCCACATTGTATCATTGTTACTGGTCGCGTCACCCAACTAGTCGCGTCGTCCTATAGAGTCCAAGGTCGCAACCCAATCCGAGTCGAGTCTCATAGTCGTCCCGCATCAGTGATTTAGTTAAAGGAACTGCAATATTTGAGAAGTCCTTAATGAACCTCCTATAATAACTAGCTAGACCCAGAAAGCTTCTTACTTCTGATATAGTCGTTGGCCGGCTCTAATTTCTGACAGCTTCCACTTTCGAAGGATCCACACCGATACCTTCCTTGGAAATAATGTGGCCTAGGAATGAAACTTCTTTGAGCCAGAATTCACATTTGTTAAGCTTGGCATAAAATTTATGTTCCCTAAGTGTTTGCAAAGCTATTCTCAGATGTTCTTCATGTTCCTCTTTTATCTTAGAATATATCAAGATGTCATTAATGAAGACGACGATGAATTGGTCCAGATATTGTTGAAAAACACTGTTCATAAGTTGCATAAATGCTGCTGGGCATTAGTTAACCTGAACGGCATTACCACGAATTCATAGTGGCCATAACGACTCCAAAAAGCCGATTTATAGATGTCTTCTTCTTTAATTCTAAGCTGATGATAACCTGATCTGAGGTATATCTTGGAGAAATACTCTGCTACCGAAAGTTGATCGAAGAGCTCATCAATACGCGGCAACAGATACTTGTTTTTGATTGTAAGTTGATTCAGTCGCCGGTAGTCGATGCATAGCCTGAGAGAGCCATCCTTCTTCTTGACAAAAAGAACTGGCGCACCCCAAGGGGATGTGCTAGGTCTAATAAAACCCTTGTCTAGTAGTCCTTGTAACTGCCTCTTTAGTTCCTTGAGTTCTGTGGGGGACATCCTGTAAGGGGCTATAGAAACAGGTGCTGCTCCTGGAATGAGTTCAATAGTGAAGTTCACTTCCCTTTCGGGCGGTAAACTGGGTAATTCAGAAGGAAACACGTCTGAGAACTCATTTACAATGGGAATGTCCGCTAGGATAATCTCCTTGGATTCGGTAACAATGACAGAAGCAAGAAAAACTTCACATCCTTGCGAGATGAGTTTGCAAGCATGAAGAGAAGATATGATAGTGGGGTGTTTCTTGTACTTGACGTCGAGGAAAGAAAATCTTGGAAGACCGGGTTTTCGAAAGGATATAATCCTATTTCGGCAGTTGATATAAGCATCATGATCTACAAGCCAATCTATCCCTAAAATGGCATCATAACCTTTTATGTCAAGACATACTAGGTTTGCGGGGAGACTGTGACCTTCTACTATTACCTCACTATCAGGATAATATTCGGTAAGCTTAGTTCCAGATCCTAAGCGTGTGGTAATAGCAAGATCTGAAGGTAGAGGAACTGATGCAATTGGTAATGTTTTTGCAAAAGTTGATGGGGACACACCTCCCATGCCCACATTCACGGCTCGTCTCCTCGCCCCGGTTGCATCCGGCATGATCTAGTTATTTATTTTGAGTCCTATGTAAATTTTTCAAGTCATATCATTGTATTTTCTCTTTTATTTGAGTCATGTCCCTAGGTCTTTTGTTTATTTCCCTAAGTTTGAGTGTCATTAGGTTGATTAGTTTGTTATTGGGCCCAATTCATTGGGCTAGGCCCAAGGGCGCCCCCTTCCCCTTGATTATTTGTCATTGTTGCATGAGTCAGGGACTTTTTGTAAAATGTGGGTTGCATATATATAAGACCCCATTCCCCCATTTTGAATTAATGAATGAATGAATATTTGAATTTTCTAGTGTCCAACTTAAATCTTCTTCTTTTGGTGAGAAGCCAATTGAGTGGGTGAGAAGCCCCTATCCCCCCCTCTCTCTCTACCTCTCTCTCTAAGAAGTCATTTTCTCTCTCCTCCACTTTCTCTCTCTAAAACCTACACCCATTTCTCTCTCCTCCCCTCCCAACCACCTTTCTCTCTCTTCCCCCCCTCCAATAACTCATCCCCAACTCCCCACCACCCCACCTTAACTCCACCCCAGCCCCAAGGGAGATTCCACCACTCCCCACTCCACCCTCCAACAACCAACTATCCACTCTCCTTCCCCAACCACCCTCTCATCTCCCAAGGGAGAATTCCCACTCCCCAAGCCCCCCTTTACCTTCCCCACACACCCCTTCTCATCCCCAAGACCAGAAATTAATCCCACCCTTAAACCCATTTTCAAATACCCTTTCCCTCTCTCCCTTCCAACCAAATTCGCACCTCTTCTCTCACCCACTGCAAACACCACCTTCCAGACCCCATTCTCCCCCTCTCACACCTTGGAACACCCCCTCCCAGACCCCCTCACAGTCAGGGGTTGCCCCCATACCCATCCACCCCATTTCCCATCCCTTCTACCCCATTCCCCCACCACCTTTCACCACCTACAATTCTCAGGTCGTAGGTAGTAGAGAACAGAAGATTGCATAGGCGACCACGGCTTCCTCCGGACGTTCTTCAAGGCTCAATAGGCACCGTTGGAAGCGTCTCCCAGTCTTCTTCACAACAGCGGTGGTCGCATCACATTCTGAGTTCGGGGCCGTCCTGAGCAGTCGTTCTTCCCCGACTGCATACTTCCTCCCTGAAGAGCAACCTGAAGCTGACTCCTGAAGCTACCACGACCCCTCTCTTGAAGATCTGGAGGCGAGGCTTGGCCGGTAGCTTCTTCGACAAGTCTACTTCCAGAATCAAGAAGTGGAGCTCTGTTTTACGCCCGGAATCAAGAGTTCTCATTTTCTTCCTCCGGGTGTGCGGTTCTGCTTCCTGACAGTCTGCTCCGACCCCCCCTCATTGTTCGAGCTCTACCAGTCTACTCTGATAATGTTTGGCATCCCTGTTGGTCTCTCTTCGAACAGGACTCACCGACGGTTCCAACAACTCTAGTGGTGCCTGATTCTGAGCTCAGGAGCGCTTGTGGCAACCTCTTCTTCCTGCTGTTGTGAACCTGAAGCAGTCAGAACTAAAGACCTGCCACCCTGTTCGAGCTTCTCTCTTGACCAGCACATGTGACCAGAGAAATCAAAAAAATTCAGGCGTCATCCCGATCCAGCTACGAAGAAATTCCAACTAGTTTCGTCATCAACAAAAATCAGGAGTGGTCACAGCGTCAAGGTATCCAACTGTCTGTCCTGAAGCGCCGAAAGAGGACAGAATCGCCATCGGCTCCCTTGTTACCTTCTAGCTCGGTTTCGCCCCTCCCCGCTTGGCCGGCTGAAGGCCCCTCCATCTGTGGAGGTAGTTTTAGATGTATTAACAATTTGTCCTCACCCCAAGAACCCCCTCCTGCGAGAGGAGTAGTGTTGTAACACTTTAAACAGGTCAAGCTTCTCCGGCGCGGCGTGTGGGGAACCCTCGCCTCCCCGCTCGCCCTCGTCTCCAAGCGGGACCAGTTTCTTCAAACCGGTCGAGTAAGTGCTCCAACCTAGCTCTAATTTTGTGCTTGTTCTTTCAATATTAGTTCATAGTTTCGTTGGCCGTGAGAGTGAGAGCTCGATCCTTAAGCTCCATTTCTTCAAGCGATCACCGTGGGGAGAGGAGTGTACCCGTGCCCTTGGCACCACGTCGGCTCCCTTGAATTGGGCAGCCATACCCTTGGGGGAACATTTCCTTGGCCTTGCTGGCCCCCTACCAGCAAGGGCCCAGCCCTCACATCTCCACTTGGCATTGCCAAGTTACCCTAGGTCTAGGTGAGCATCGGGTGAGCGGTCACCGTTATCAGTCCGTTTTGAATGCCAATTGTGCTTGCTTGGTAAGTCCTAGGTTGTGTCACATCAATTGATATCAAAGTAAGTTTTAGACTTGTCTCTACGAGTCTAGTCCATGGGCACGCTTGCATTAGAGTCCTCGACGGACCGTCTCATGTATTGTCCACCTCCCCTTGACATTGAGTCTACGGACCAAAAGGCCCCACTTCCCATCATATCCCAAGCATACCTACCTAATGGGAGCCCCACAGAAATTGACTTCATTGACATGGTAGAGGATAATTGGGTATCCCCTGATATCATAGCCACCCTCTCCACGACTGGACAAATTGTGCACAACGGAGACCAAGTCTTCATTGAATTCCATTAATGGTTCGGGAAGACCAAATACTTTGATGGAGCATGGTGTCAAATTGGTACTTTAGAGGGCCCTTCCCTAATCTTAGGGAAACAATGGCTTGCTGAATGGAATGCCACCTTCGACCCATTGCGTCGGACTTGCCTAGTTCATCCCACACATCTCCCGGGAGCCTATAGTTTCAACAACCTTGTGTTCCCTCGCCCACCGGAGCCCCGTCCCTGGCTACCATGCCCTCTCAACCCACTTCAAAGAATGAACGAGGCCATGAGTGAACATGAGGTGACCATGGCCCACAAGACCAAATCCTCGGGATTGAACACCAACCCAAAGCCTTTCCCCACCTTTAAAGAAATCCATACTCACATCAATAAGGAGGAAAGACATCAACTCATCCCCATCCAAATAAACCCATACCCCCCAAGCCCCTCAATCTCACCCAAAAGGTGGTGACCATGGGAGAACTCATCATCAAATGGCTCAAGCAAAAACCTATCCCTCATGCCTTGTACTTACAAACCTCAACCATGGAGCACCATTTCCAATTAGTACCCATTAACCCCTATCGCACCACATTCCAATCCTACTTAGAGGTAGAGACTTGGGAAGATCTTCTTAAGGGCTTAGAGTGGCAACTTGAGCTGACTAGCGTGTTGGCCCTCGCAATCGATCAACCTAAGAGCCTTGACTTCCGTCACCTATGTGTTGGGTCCATCACCTCGATTTGCACCATTAGTTGCTACACTAGCGACCTTCTTATATTCCTTCTCACACCCGATGAGCCCGACTCCATTCTTAAATTGGAGTTCCTTATATCGGAAAGAAAGCCAAATCATTCCCTTATGGCCGACCCACTCACCAAAGACTTCGGCCCACTTATTTCACTAAAGGTGGATGATCCACCACCATTTGAGGACCTTGAGAACATAGAACTCCTCTCCCTTGGTAACCTTTTCCATGACCCCTTCCTATGGGAGCCTAGATCCCTATGTGATCCACCACCCTTACTCACCACCCACCTTTTCCTACCCCAATCCACCATGAGTGACCCAACCGCCTTATCCACCACCCACTTTTCCCTACCACAACCCATCGTGATTGACCCAATCCACCCCATCCTAGACCCGGGTTACACTATGGGAGCCATGACTTTGGGCAATATACACCTAGGGATCGAGGAAGTGCCCCACTTCATGATATCCATCTTCCTAGACCCCTTTGACCCATTCCAATGCAAGTCCAAAAGCCCACACATAGGGGACATCTTTGGCACAAGAGTGCATTAGTCTTGGCATACAACATCACTTGGCATGATTCATAAGTCGGGTCCACTCGTTCATATCACCCACACGTCAAGTAGGATGCATGATTGGTCCATATTCGGGTGTAATGGTCCTCCTTCACTCATCATGGGTCGTAGGCATGATAGGAGTATTCATGAGTGTCCGGGCCCCCCGGTATTTATCACCCCCATACATGACCGGGTCACCTATGGATGCCCCAGTCCTCCCCATTCTATCAAAGTCTTCTTGGCATCAAAGCATGATTGGTCTACTTTTGGGTACCCAGGTCCACCCATCACCCCTAGAGTGTCTACATTCACAAAACTGCATGAAGACCTTCGCAAGCACATCAACAAGGAAAATGAGATTTATAAAAGGCAGGCTGACTCCCATCGATGTCACCAAGAATTCCACGCGGGTAACTTTGTGATGATGAGGATGGAGAGGCTCTCCCCGAGAGTCATCTCCAAATTGAGGCCTCGTAGGGCTGGCCCCTTCCAGGTTTTGAGGTGCATCGGCACTAGTGCCTATGAGTTAGATCTTTCCGAGGAGTATGAAGTGAGCCCCACATTCAACGTGGCCGACGTAGTCCCATATAAGGGTCCCACGGTGGTACCCAGTGAGGATATTGAGCCCACATCCCTCATTGAGAGAGCACCCACCCGTGAGAAGAGTCCACTAGCCAAGAGAGCCCAGCGTGAGCAAATTGAACAAATATTGGATGAACAGGTCACTACCACCAGGAGCAAGGTGACTGAGCACTATCTCGTCGGGTGGATGGATCGGTCTCCTTTGGAAGACTTGCGGGCGGTATCGCTTCTACACCGCCCGAGGAGGGAAGGACTCTTACTCGACGGAGTCGAGTTCTCCGCACCCCGGGAGTATGATGGGAACATCACCTCCCATGCCCACATTCACGGCTCGTCTCCTCGCCCCGGTTGCATCCGGCATGATCTAGTTATTTATTTTGAGTCCTATGTAATTTTTTCAAGTCATATCATTGTATTTTCCCTTTTATTTGAGTCATGTCCCTAGGTCTTTTGTTTATTTCCCTAAATTTGAGTATCATTAGGTTGATTAGTTTGTTATTGGGCCCAATTCATTGGGCTAGGCCCAAGGGCGCCCCCTACCCCTTGGTTATTTGTCATTGTTGCATGAGTCAGAGACTTTTTGTAAAATGTGGGTTGCCTATATATAGGACCTCATTCCCCCCATTTTGAATTAATGAATGAATGAATATTTGAATTTTCTAGTGTCCAACTTAAATCTTCTTCTTTGGGTGAGAAACCAATTGAGTGGGTGAGAAGCCCCTACCCCCCTCTCTCTCTACCTCTCTCTCTAAGAAGTCATTTTCTCTCTCTAAAACATGCGCCCCTTTCTCTCTCCTCCCCTCCCAACCACCTTTCTCTCTCTTCCCCCCCTCCAATAACTCATCCCCAACTCCCCACCACCCCACCTTAACGCCACCCCAGCCCCAAGGGAGATTCCACCACTCCACCCTCCAACCACCAACCACCCACTCCCCTTCCCCAAGCACCCGCTCATCTCCTGAGGGAGAATTCCCACTCCCCAAGCCCCCCTTTACCTTCCCCACACACCCCTTCCCATCCCCAAGACCAGAAATTAATCCCACCCTTAAACCCATTTTCAAATACCCTTTCCCTCTCTCCCTTCCAACCAAATTCGTAGCTCTTCTCTCACCCACTGCAAACACAACCTTCCAGACCCCATTCTCCCCCTCCCACACCTTGGAACACCCCCTCCCAGACCCCCTCACAGCCAGGGGTTGCCCCCATACCCATCCACCCCATTTCCCATCCCTTCTACCCCATTCCCCCACCACCTTTCACCACCTACAATTCTCAGGTCGCAAGTAGTAGAGAACAGCAGCTTGCAGAGGCGACCATGGCTTCCTCCGGAAGTTCTTCAAGGCTCAAGAGGGACCGTTGGAAGCGTCTCCCATTCGACTTCGCAACGGCGGTGGTCGCATCACATTCTGAGTTCGGGGCCGTCCTGAGCAGTCGTTCTTCCCCGACTGCGCACTTCCTCCCTGAAGAGCAACCTGAAGCTGACTCCTGAAGCTATCACGACCACTCTCTTGAAGATCTGGAGGCGAGGGTTGTCCGGGAGCTTCTTCGACAAGTCTACTTCCAGAATCAAGAAGCGGAGCTCTGTTTTGCGCCCGGAATCAAGAGTTCTCATTTTCTTCTTCCGGGTGTGCGGTTCTGCTTCCTAACAGTCTGCTCCGACCCCCCCCCCATTGTTCGAGCTCTAGCAGTCTACTCCGACAACGTTTGGCATTCCCGTTGGTCTCGCTTCGAAGAGGACTCACCGAAGGCTCCAAAGACTCCGGAGGTGCCTGATTCTGAGCTCTGGAGCGCTTGTGGCAACATCTTCTTCCTGCTGTTGTGAACCTGAAGCAGTCAGAACTGAAGACCTGCCACCATGTTCGAGCTTCTGCCCTGACCAGCACCTGTGACCAGAGAAATCAAAAAAATTCAGGCGTCATCCCGATCCAGCTACAAAGAAATTCCAACTGGTTTCGTCATCAACAAAAATCGGGAGTGGTCGCAGCGTCAGGGTATCCAATTGTCTATCCTAAAGGGCCGAAAGTGGACAGAATCAGCATCGGCTCCCTTGTTAGCTTCTAGCTCGGTTTCGCCCCTCCCCGCTTGGCCGACTGAAGGCCCCTCCTTGTGTGGAGGTAGTTTTGGATGTATTAACAATTTGTCCCCACCCCAAGAACCCCCTCCTGCGAGAGGTGTAGTGTTGTAACACTTTAAACAGGTCAAGCTTCACCGGCGCGGCGTGTGGGGAACCCTCGCCTCCCCGCTCGCCTTCGTCTCCGAGCGGGGCCGGTTTCTTCAAACCGGTCGAGTAAGTGCTCCAACCTAGCTCTAATTTTGTGCTTGTTCTTTCAATATTAGTTCATAGTTCCGCTGGCCGTGAGAGTGAGAGCTCGATCCTTAAGCTCCATTGCTTCAAGCGATCACCGTGGGGAGAGGAGTGTACCCGTGCCCTTGGCACCACGTCAGCTCCCTTGAATTGGGTAGCCATACCCTTGGGAGAACATTTCCTTGGCCTTGCTGGCCCTCTACCAGCAAGGGCACAGTCCTCACATCCTCCACTTGGTATTGCCAAGTTACCCTGGGTCTAGGTGAGCATCGGGTGAGCGGTCACCGTTATCGGTCCATTTTGAATGCCAATTATGCCTGCTTGGTAAGTCCTAGGTTGTGTCACATCAAAAGTAGTGGAGATAAAAGAATGAGAGGCACCAGTATCAAATAGCATAAATGCAGGACGGAGCAAATTTGAAGAGTACCTTCCATAAGCCGACCATCCCTGAGTGCTTCCTCTTCTTCTAAAACGGCATTGAGGTGAGCCTGCCTCTTGCGTCCACCACCAGATGGCTGGTCTTTCATAAGGGGGCAATCCGACATGCGATGCTCCCTACTTCCACAGCGTAAATAAGCACCAAGACGCTTCTAGCACTCTTCAGACGAGTGGCCAAACATTTCACAGAAAGTGCAAGTCGTGGTGACTTGCTCCTCCTCCTTAATCTTCTTATTCTTATGAGAACTTCCACCGTTCCCGCTCCTGGATCGCTTCTTACTGTCACGGCTTTTGTGAGGCTCTGTGATACTGAACCTTTCTTTCTTATAACGCCGATCAGATCGTCGGCTGGACTCTTCTCCTTTCCCCTTCAATTTCTCGACCTTTTCTAAGGTCCTTTCACATAAATATGCCCGTTGAACCATCTCCGCATAAGTACAGATATTCTGGGTCCCGAGCTGCTGAATAAAATCGGGCCGTAACCTGTCCATAAACCGATTAGCCTTCAATAGATCGGTACTGATTAGATGCGGTGCATAAGGTGCTAGCCTTGAGAATTACAATTCATATTCTGCCACTGTCATCATTCCTTGTCGAAGAGAGGCAAACTTCATAGCCTTTCTTTCTTTCACATGCTCAGAAAAGTACTTAGCATGGAACAAGGTGAGAAAACCATCCCACGTATGAGGTGCATCGGCCGGAGGTGCCGGAACCGACTTCCACCATGTACTGGCATCCTTGTTGACTTGGAAAGTTGCAAGACGCACCTTCTCTTGATCGGTGCATTGGATTACGTCAAATATACGGTTCATCTCATCAATCCAGTTCTCTACTTCATCCGAATTAGAAGAACCATAGAAACACGGAGGGTTTAAACTCCAGAAATTGCGATGTATGTCACCAGCTCTTGCCCCTGCGCCAGCTTGCGCCATGGTTTGTAATGCCTGACTAAGGCCGACAACTGTTTGTTGCACGCCATTCTAATCTACGCGATGAGCCATGATAATAATAAGGTACCTGAGAGAAATATAACAACTTGTTATTTCTCGTGAATTCAAAAGAAAATAAATCTTAAAGCTAATTAACTATCTTATCCCGGGCTCTACCCAATTCTCACTTGGGTATGGGAAATTTCTTCCTTAGTTCATAGGTAGGGGTCCTTAAACCTTGGACTTATCCTATGACATGATTCTTCTCCATAAGTCCTGAGACTTAGGCTCTGATACCAACTTAACTATCACGCCCCGAGCCTGTATTACAGCAGAAGACTCAATCGAGGAACGTGAACAGCCGGTATGGTAAGCCTCTTGCAAGCAAGAACAATCAGAGCGCAAGGCAATCACACATAAGAATGCAATCGCACGATAATGACTCAAACTCCAACTTTATTTCATTAATAATCAAGTATTCAAGTACAATAACCCTTTCATCCTTTTTCCATTCCACTAGACTCAAGAAACAAGAAATTACATAAACTCAATCTAAACATTGTAGACTCCCTAAGTCTTCACTCTCAATTTGATATGACTTTCATTCGCTCTCGGACCCGCTATTTGTATAACTCGAATCTGAATTCGTATCACTTCCATCTCCTTAAAAAGGTTGGAAATAGGTAATGAGCACACTTTCATAGTAGGTATCTTCGCATCAACATGATTAGCAATATTTAAGTAATTAGCATTTTAGCTCTAAAGAATAAGGTAAAATCATGCGAAATGCAATCAATCATGTGAATAACCAAAGCAACAAGATAATAGGATGAGCAAGTATGAATTAGCACGAATGTCACAAGAACATGATATGGCCTTTCATGAACAAGAATATAACTAGAATGTACTAACAATACCACGTAATCATCATCCAAACATCTTTTGCTTATGAGCAAGTATTTGGTGAATTTCTGTGGAATATCAAGCAATCAAGCAAGAAAGTCATGTCGTGCCGTGGATTTTCACTTATTTATAAAGAAAGTACTCCAAGTGCAATGCGACGCCAGTAGCCTCATATCCCATAGTTTATAAAAGTATATTTCCGGCAATCAGCCGAGGGGACTAGCATAGAGCCCTTGAACACAATCAGTGCTCGATCGCATCTTCAAGTATAAATCAAGCTATTTCCACACGTGTAACAATAAAGTTTGGCCAAGAATGTAATAAGTTCAATAAGCTCATGATAACAATAATCAATGAATGAACGCTTCAATTTAGAATATGAGAGATCAAGAATGCCTTATACTACGTTATGCTCATGGAAATAATTCGGCAGCATAACGATACATTTCTTAACTTTCATAATTTAAATTAAGTTTTTTTGGACAATATGACAAGTCCTACATCATCAATAGTCTATCTAGGAACTTTGGAATATCAACCCTTGGGTCAAACCTTGAGTAAATGTACTCAAGAACTGTGACGGTCTTATACTGGGCCGTTACAATGGTCTGAATCCCGAAACAAGAAATTGGACTCAGTACAATGTGACGGTCGGTTATTGGGTCGTTAGACGAGCCTGACGGTCCAACATTGATCCGTTACATCTCCAAAAATCAGAAACCATCATTAGTGTTTTCTAATGATTGGGCTTTCATGGTACAACCAACTCGGCATCCTAGTGGGAATCCCAGGCTCGCGGAGAATTAGGGAGGCCTTAAAACAAGATTTTTTAGTCCATTGAAAGGAATATCTAATAGAGAAGTCCTCATGTTCAAAATAATGTTCCTATAGTATAAAGTGTGAACTAATGGCCATATACCGGAATATATGCCATGTACTTAAGAAAAATGACTCTATAGATAGAAAAGACTGTGAAACGGTGTAAAACCATGATAAAACTCCGTCAATACATCATTTGAAATCATAAATTAAATACAAACTATAAAGTTTTAGCCAATGAAATTAACATAACTCAAAATAACTTAAAATGCTTGTAATCATGCAATTCATATCATGAATCAATAAATAAATTCAAAGTCATGATATCGGGTCAAAACTTAGATAACTACGCTTATCTATAAGTAGACTTGACTAATTTCCATTCCGTCTCGATTTGATAGAAAATAGTGTTCTAACGGTCTAGCATAGGCGCGTTACAGTCTGTGTGACGGTTTGTCGAGGGGCCATTATAGAATTGTAACGCTCTGCTATGGTGCGTCAGAGACAACAGATTAATTTAAATACAACAGCGAGTCTGCCGGATTATCGTAAGGCCGTTACAGTCATGTGACGGTCCTACCCTCATCCGTCAGAGCTTCTGCTGACAATAAAGATAAGAAACTATGTCCATGCAAGAAGAATCATAATCACTGACTAGTCTAGTCATGATAAACGAAGTAAAGGCCAGGTATATGCATAGGTCGCAGTGAATGAACAAGATGATATCTTTAATCTTTGATTAGGCTAAAGGTATGCATGTATGCATGAACATACTAAAACATGAAATTCACAATCTATAATGCAAGAAATCAAGTCAAATCAGAGGGCTTTTATCCCTAACGAGATCTTTTTGCTGTTCATGAGATGACCTACCTTTTCCCTGGGCTTAATACTTCCAATTTGGGTCTTCAAGTCACGCCCTAGTTCTCTTCTTCTGTAGTTTTCCAGCAACTCCACGTTGCCCTAACTCTCTAATCCCGTGACCTAAAGAGGTGAAATTTTGAGGTTTAGGAAGATGATATTATTGGGAACAAAAAGTTCTAAAGCATCTAATTCTAATTACCTCATTTAGGCACTCTAATTTCCTGATCTTCAGCGCCCTATTGTACAGTTTCCTGAGTTGATGTGATGGAACCAGCAACTTGGGAAGGTCCTAACTCCTTGTGTCATTGGTCTCCTAGCACAAAATTTTGAGAGTTATTAGTCTAAAGTATTATAAAGAAAAAGTTCTAAAGAACTTACCCGAAATTCTATCTCCTTACCTTGATTCTTCACGAGCAAATAGTAAGGGTCGCTCAGTTCAGAACTGGGTCCTATTTATAGAGATTTGGCTAGGGTTTGAGGATTATATCGATTCTAGAGTCCTTAGTTGGCCAAAACCTGATCCCTAAGAGTCCTTAGCAACCTTACACATCCTTCTAATTAGGTCTCTAGTAGATAGGATCCCAAAGTTCCAATCTTTTTACAAGTTCTTCAACTTACGGAATCAGCAGGGTGTAACGGTCGTGTATAGGTGCGTTACGTACATGTGACGGTCGCACGATAGACCGTTACATTCAACATGTGTAGAGTTTCAATTTAATAAAACTCTTTTGTTCGTTTTATCTATATAATTATCTATAAAAATAGTATTTATTCTTAAAATTCGTGAATAGGCTAAATAGCCTTCTAGAATATGGGCCAAACGTAATGGGCTTGGTCCATAAAGCTTTTGGGTCTTAATTGAATAGGCTAGGCTATTTATTTAACACCATTGGGCCTTATAACCCATTTATTAGTTCAATAATCCATTTTATTAATCAATTTATCCCTTATAAATTCATAATAAATTCCAGGAAATTCCATAAATAACAAGAAATTATTTATATAAATTCTGGGGCACTACAGGGGCGGTGAATGGATCCCAGTGAGAACTTTTGCGGAATTAAAAATTGTAAACTACTCTTACTGATCTAAAGATAAACCAACACTTTCTTGCAGAATGAATTCTTTACAAAACTTAATCTTAAACACTCAGTATGCAAATGATTTCTGCAATTGTCACTTGAATGAAGAGAATTACCAACAACCAAGTATGAGACGGAGGTTCAATCTAGGATCTCCTCACGCAAGAGATGACATTCCAGACAGGCCTAACCTATCTTTCCTGCCATGCCTTTTTATATACTTGATGGTTGAAGGCATTCACAACTCATTCAAGAGAAAATAAAATCAAAGTCAAATGCTAACTATGAGCGGCCCCAAAGCATACTTCTAGACGATCTGTAAACAAGCAATCGCACAAGGGGCACAAGAGTTTTAGGTGGTACGGTCTAAACCTTGAGACTTACGTCCACCCCACACTCAAACCTGAGTGTGGCTTCTGCTGATACACAGCTTAACCGCTGATCCACAGCTTCGGGGATGAATCCTTACAACTACTGAGCAACACAGCTTGCTATCCGCTGAGCCGCATAGCTTGCTATCCACTGAGCCTCACAGATTGCTAACCGTTGAGTACCACAGCTTGCTGTCCAAGGAGTTGCTCATTGCCGCTGAGCATCACAGCTTGCTCCGCTGGCTAACAGCTTGAAAAACAGTGATAAAAGAAAAATACAAATGACTGAAATCAAACAGATGAAACATGAAAACCAATGTTGCTCAACTGAGTAGACGATTCTAGATATGATCTAGAAATTGTATCTTCACTAGTAGCCAATTCTCGGATTTCTTCTCTCTCAACCGTTACCCTATTTTTCCTCTCACTTACTCTTCTGTAGCGAACTCTTTTTCTCTCGTAGCACTCTAACCTTCTCCAGTCTTCTTATCTGCTTCTCTTCAATTTCCTTCTTCTTTATACACCCTTTAATGATCTTGATCTCTCGCATTTTGTCTTCTTAGAGATCCCCCTTTATATATCAGCGAACTGGATCATGTCGACCCCGCACAGTTTCAGTCTGGTGCATGGAGGGAGGATTCTCGCGAGTAGCTTTTCCAGAAAAGTAACATGATAAGGTCCACATGGCAGATCTTGAGGACGAGGCGAATCCACGTGGCGAGTTATTCTGGTGGACGGACAACCTTGGATCACGTGCCAATTATCTCAGCTTTAGGGCTACGTGATAACTTTGCTCTCTGCCCTTCAGATGTTTAATCGAGTTTAAGTCTTCTCAACTTAAGTACCTGTCAACAAAATATAAAGCATTTCATCAAACACCTTATTTTCATAATTGCTTAGACAAATGCAAACTTAGCCAATATCAAAATAGTCAGACACTCAGATCAGAAGTGTATAAGATGATGTATATGCTTTGATATAAACACACAATGCATTGACCTGTGTAAGACACAGGTAGACCTTATATGCATTATGCATGAAGATGATGGATGAAGACAAGAATTAGTGAAGATGCATCGACCTTGCTGAACCACATATAGTCCTGTCGAGCCAAATCATGTAAGGTTGCACAGACTAGTTAAGGTGATGGCTAGAGCTTAAGCATCGACCTAATGCCTTAAGCAAGTATGAAAGCTTAGACTAGAATCCAGAGAATAACAAAGGTGCACCGACCTATTAGACATAGACTCTACATGTGCATCGACCTTATAAAGCATATTATTGAATGTGCATCGACCTTATGAAACATGTTGTAATACATGCATCGACTTGATGTACATTATACTTGCATGAGCGTCGGCCTTCTAGATTGAATGTAAGGATGTGCATCGACCTTGCTTTACACAAGGTGTAATGTGCATCGACCTTGCTGAGCACAAGGTTCACTAGTGCATCGACCTGATACACTGCTACTGTAACCATGCACCGATCTGTGTAACTACATGCGAGTATATGCATCGACTGCAAGGAGAAACATGCATCGACCTTACAGACTTCAAACTAAAATATATATCGACCTTATGTTCAACGTGGTGTAAAGATGCATCGACTTGATAGACTTCAGACTAAAATATGCATCAACCTTATCTTCTGACACTTAGACAAATAAAAGACTTGTATAACCTGAATGATCAAGATGCCTTAACAAGTCATGCCATTCTGACTTATGGATGATGATAACTCAGTTAAGCATTATTAATCAATTTTTCTGCAACATGATTCATCATTATGACATCATCAAAACCAGGGTTCCAACAGACCTCTGGTTGGGTGAATTACTGGGAGCAATTCACTGGGTTCCCTCTTGGTAAAGGGGAAGGGAGGTTGATCCTCCAGGTTTCCTCCTGGGTTACAAGAGAAGCAAGGAGTGTGTTCCTTAGGGGAGCTGAATGACAGCCGTTGTTGCAGACTGAGTATGCTGTGAATGATTGCTTGATTAAGCAGGGAACCTCACTCAATTCGAATGAAGGAGTGGACGTAGGCTGATCTTGGGTCAGGCCAAACCACTATAAAATTTCTTGTGCTCTGGTTGTTGGTTTGTGTATTTGAATCTCTTCACAAAATTCACTTAGCCCATTCGGTTGGATAATCTGCTTGGCATTCAGAATGTGATGCAACACTTAATTGGTATATCAAAAGGAGTAGTTGAAAGGATAGGTTATGCCTATCTGGAAGGCTACCTCTTGCATGAGGAGATCATCTGATCAAACCTCTACGAAGCACCAGTAACAGTGAATGCAAGCACATTCAGGTGCTGATAGTAGATTACTCCTGCCATTTCTCCTTGATCATCGAGATTTCTTCATTGTCTCTAGTGTGCACTCTAACTGTCTGATCAGAGGTCCCTGCTGTGCGTGGGATCTGGTAGTTCTACTATTGCCATCTATCGTTGATTAGCATGTGGTATTTATTCGCAAAAATTTTTGTTAGACAGACATTCATCCCCCCTTCTATATCTATCTTTCTACTTATCATCGAGTGGCCTTTGCTTGTACGTCAGATCCTTCTGTATTACAAGATCATCATGACTTATAACATGAAATGGGTCATGAACGTACCTTTTAAGCAACGAGACATGGAACACATCATGAACTCAAGATAATTGCAACAGCAAGCTATGCAATACGCAACCAATCCAACCCTTTCAAAAATTTCAAAAGGGCCAATAAATCTTAGAGTAAGCTTGCCCTTGATGTCGAATCTTCGAATTCCATGACCTGGGGAAACTTTGAGAAACACGTGATCTCCCACTTGGAATTCCATGTCTCTTCTTCTAGTATCAACATATGTCTTTTGCCTTGATTGAGCCATCTGGAGTCTCTCTTTGATTAGTTTAATCCTTTCGGTTGTGTCCCTAACAACATCTAGGCCTAAAGTTATTTTATCTCCAACTTCATTGCAACAGATAGGTGATCGGCAACTCCTATCATATAGTGCCTCAAATGGCACCATTTGTATACTAGCTTGATAGCTATTGTTACAGGCAAACTCAACAAGAGGCAAGTGGTCGTGCCAACTCTCACCAAAATCAATTGCACATGCCCTGAGCATATCTTCAACTACTTAATTGATTCTTTCAGTCTGGCCATCGGTTTGTGGATGAAAAGCAGTGCTGAAGTTCAACCGGGTCCCTAAGGAATGTTGTAGACCCTTCCAGAATTATGATGTGAAACGAGGGTCTCGATCAGATATAATTGTCACTAGGACCCTATGTAGTTTAACAATCTCCTTCATGTATAAGGCTGCTACAATATCCATATACCATCGACTTTTAAAAGGTAGAAAGTGTGCAAATTTTGTCAAATGGTCGATAATTACCCATATACCATCATGTCCACCTCTTGTCTTTGGCATACCCATGATGACATCCATCCTTATGCTCTCCCATTTCCACTTGGGAATTTCTAAGAGATGTAGTTTTCCAATGGGCTTTAGGTGTTCCGCCTTAACTTGTTGACAAGTGAGGCAGCGACATACAAAGTCTGCCACTTCTGTCTTCATATTAGGCCACCAGAAATTTCTTTTCAAGTCTTGGTTCATCTTGGTAGCACCAGGGTGAATAGCATATCTTGACCTGTGGGCTTCATCCATAATTAGCTTCTTTGTTTCAGTATGGTCAGGTACACAAACCCGACCCTGGAGTAATAATCTTCCATCGGTCGTGATAGAAAAATCTAGGCGTTGATCAATATTGGCTTTGATCTCAACCAATGTAGGGTATGTTGGGTTCGGTGCAGTATTCAGAGGGGGGGTGAATGAATATAACCCGTTTAAAAAACCTTCACCCAATTAAAAACTAGAATAATAACAAGACAGATTCGACAATCTGAAGCTCAACTAGAATTTCGCTCTCTTGACAGATTAAAATATTCTAAGAAAACTAATCAACTCTTCTGCTCAAACAGAAGCCAAACGCTTAGAGCGCCCCCTATGCAATCATCTAGCAGAAGCAAATCATAAGCAATCAAACCACAATGCAAGAGGGGTTTTTAGGTGGTTCGGTCCTCCAGACCAACATCCACCCCACACTCAACCCGAGTGTGGCTTACTGCTGCGCAACACAGCTTGCGTCCGCTGGGCAATACAGCTTGGCCTACAAACCGCTGAGCAACACAGCTTGCTGTCCAGAGGATACACCTCTGCAAACCGCTGGGGAAGTACAGCTTAACCCGTCCGAGACCAAGTCTCGCCAGCTGAGGATTACAGCTTTACCTGTCCAGTGGAAACCTCCACTGCATCCGCTGACATACAGCTTGAATAAGGGATAAAGTGGAAAACAAAAATAGAATGAAACAGCAATCGGAAAGCTGTAAATGAAGAACACAATATAGCTCTCAACAGAGCAGACTAGCCTGGATTTGATCCACGGTCCAGTGAACAAATCTTCAGACTTCACTCTTCTTCTCTCGATCTCACTGTCTCTCTTTCTTTCTCTCTGTATCTTCTTCTCTTCTTCTTTCTCTTTTCTTTTTCTATCTGGATCGTGGCTCTCTGTATGGACTTTTCTTCTCACCAACTCGATCGATCTTCTTCTGTGGAAGAAGGCTCATATATATAGCAGCAGCAACAGCATCAGCCCTGACGTGTGACCTCCACATTTCCAGCCCTAAGTATTCGGATCACGTGGCAGTCTCTCAGCAGGCTTCATTTCAGCCTCGGATCACGTGCTGCCCAGTCACTTGGGAATGTTCTTCCTCGAACCTGCAAGGAGATACGAACCATTAAAACTGAGGGCCACAATAACTAGAGCTGCACGAGGTATGTGGTAGCAGTTCTAGATGCACTGAGAACGACACAACATTCAGTAGTGACAAAAACAAACACTACAATGAGAACGACACGAAGTCACTGTAACAAAACAATCACTACGAAAAGAACGACACGAGGTAGGATGAGAACAGCACGAAGTAAGGAGAGAACGACACGAGATACATACTGTAACAGAGATGACACTACAAAGATAACGACACGAAGTGTGGTCACAAGACAAGACAGACACGGGGTCTAGGAAAGACAACACGAGGACAGAAAAATAGACACGGCTATCACGACACGTGATGAAGCAGTGAAACCAGAAGCAAAAACGACTCGAGGAGACACGGAGACAATACGAAGACACAATAAGGAAACGACACGAAGTCATAAAAACAACTTGACGACACAAACACAGAAACAACAGAAACCGACACGAAGTGTGGTTACAAAACAAGAAGGACACGAGGTCTTAGGAAAAACAACACGAAGACATAATACGGAAACGACACGAAGTGAAACAACACTTGAAAACATAAGAGAAATAACTCGAGCATAAAATAGCTCGAATGAACGACTCGAAGACGAGGCGACACGGGCTGACCACGACACGAAGACACATAACAGAAACCGTCACGAGTTGAAAACAACACGAAGACGGTGAGAACAGCACGAGGTGAAACGACACGGGTTGACAACAACTCAAGGACAAAAAATAGAAACCGACACGAAGTAAGTGAGAACAGCACGAGGTGAAACAAGAACGACACGAAGTGTCACTGTAGCAACACGGAGACACGAATGCAAAAACAACACGAAGACACGAAGACAGACCAACACGAAGACGTAAACACAACACGAAGACATAGACACTAAAACAACACGAAGACGATGGATGCTACAGTGCAATGTCTAGACTTGAAATTCAAAGCAAACGGCTGTACAGACTTGAAGATGTGAAGCCAATGTACAGACTTTGAAGAACAGTCCAATGTATGGACTTTGAAATCGAAGACCAATGTGCAGACTTGACAGTGAAGACTAGTGTGCAGACTTCAAGGAGGTTGGCGTGTCAATGTACAGACTTGATGAAGACTGATACATGAACAATAATGCATAGACTTAGGAGCATATGACACGGCTGTACAGACTTCACGCGTTGACGCAGTACATACTTCCAATGAAGTGCGTTGACGCTGTACAGACTTTGCCTAAGACGCTGTACACACTTAGCCTAAGACAATGCATGAACTGACGTTGTATATACTTAGCCAATGCAATGTATAGGCTTGAACGAGAGTCCAATGTATAAACTAGCATGATGCACAATGACACAGTCCAGTGTATAGACTATGCTACCCAGACATGATATATGCAGAGACATGATATCTGACAGAATGCAATGCACATATATAAAGAGCAAATGCCATCAATGCTAGACATCATCATTCATGTTGCTATCAATATGCAGAATGCTCAAGAATAAGAATGCATAGAAATGCACTTTGTTTATTGCAATCATCAATGCACAATAACATTGCTATCATCAAAATACAATATCAAATGCACTCACTGTCTTGCTATCATCAAAACCAAATAGCATTGCTATCATCAAGGTGACATAGCACATGCTTGTGCCTAAGAGGCACAACATTCTCCCCCTTTTTGATGATGGCAACACAATGTGACAGTGAGTCACACACAAGATTTTCTCCCCCTTTGACATGATCAAAAAGAGAAAAATAGTAAAAATAAGAGTGCAAGGTGCATTATGCATGCAAATTCCTCTAGAACATTCTCCCCCTGAATGTAAGACTCCCCTGAATTATTTCTCCCCCTAAATAAAAGCTCCCCCCTTGAGAAGGAATATGAACAGATAAACAAGGTAGAGAAGGTAGGAGGGTCACTCGACAACAGCTGAATCATTGGTTCAGAGAATAAGGCTGATTATAAACAATAGTTAAAGTATAAGAATCATCAACATACAATTTTCAAAAATTTAGGTTTAACAGTGATAAATCTAGAGTAAAACACCTGACCCCTGAAAAAGAGTTTTAGATTCCATTTATAGCAATGAATCTAGGGCACATGGTATTAATAGATAAGTCTGAAATAATACTCTTTTGTGTCTAAACATGGAAGTTCAAGAAAGACAACTTGAATATGTATTGAGAAAAACAATTTTCACTCAATGACCTTTGATTTCAAGGGGTTACAACAGTTTGATTTTCATTTTTTAATTTCTGAACCTGAACTAAGTGAATAGACCGGTGGCATTTATGTTGTTGACATTGGGTGTACACCTTGATCAGAGGCAGGTACCCCCAGTTACTAGGCATAAACTACTAGACCTATTTCAGATCAAAAATCACAAAGAATAGTCTTCACTTTTGACATTAAGGGTACACCTTGATTAGAGGCCAGTACTCTCAGTTACTTGGTGAGGACTCCCCCTATAGATTTGACCCTATGAAAAGAGATATTCTGAATCACCTCATGACATGTGAAGTCTCCTGCTTCTTTGAAGGAGTTCACAGTTTCTCAGTGCAATCAGCCATTGCTCTGTCACTATGTTCAGTTCTTTACATTTATGATCTTATTTACTGCTGCCCTTAATTCTTTTAGAGTGATTGTTTGAAAAATATTACACACTCTTGTTCACCTGTTCTAGACATTTCCAGATTAACACATTTAGGCATTAAAAAAAACTTTTTCTATTTTAGCCATGAGACAAAGATTAAGAGCTATAAAAGTTTTCTTTTATCTCAAATTCTGAAGTGCAGACACTTAACTCTCCAATTTATAAAGGTTAAACCTTTAATTCCTTTCAGTTTGTAAGAGAAATTCTTATAAAAGAACAATTGTAATAATCACAACTCAATGTACTAAACCAGATACAGAACTGTTGTTCAGTGAGAATGATAAGAAAAGGATAGCAATTGGCAAAATGGTTCAATGAGCAACTGATGTCAAGGAATATGAATCATTTGAATGAGAACACTGAGAAGTGAATAGGATTCAATGAATTGAATAAAACTCTCAGTTCCCCCTGACATCATGATGCAAGAGATATGCTATGCAATCAATTCAGCTTTATGCATCCAAGTCATGAGCATTTTTATCCTTTTTCAGATTTTTCAACATATGATGCAGTACACTGTTCTACATGAAGACTAGACCCATGGTACTAGGCGGAGGACCTGGTCTCAAAGACCATCTCACACATGGTAGGAACCTCCGAGTAGATTTCCCTGCCTTTTAGTTTAACTGTATATACTGAAGAAGCATTCAAATTCAGTTCAGCATATAGCAAGAGAAGAGCATCAGATATGCAGAATTGAATTCAATAGCTGAGTCTGGAATGCAGACTGATCAGCTAGAGATGAAGAGTTCATCAAAAAATCAACCAAGCAAAACAACAATTTCAGATGATGAATTTAAAACAAAGTTCAGAACTAACCTGAGATATAGAATCATGGGCTTCCTTTTTGAGTGCCTTGGCTAAATTACCCCTTTTATATCTCTTACCAAGGCACACCTGCAACATGTCAATCAATATGATCTTGCAGGAACCCAAGCTGCCTTGGGTCCTGTATGAGCCCTAACAGGTGTTCTGACTGATCTCTTAACAGAATTATCAACATAGCCCATCAACTTATAGCTGGACAAGGAATAACCAAATTGACCAGACTTACCATGATAACTAACAGAATTTGAGTTCCTTTTATGCACCTTATTGTAAGCATTAAATTCATGTGCATGAACATCAAAATTTCTGTTGTGTGCATGGGCATTTTGTTTTCTTAACTCTGTCACCCAGCACTCAGAGGCTTTGTGGCCAGGTTTTCCATAATTAAAACAAGACAATTTCACAAATTGTTTTGCATGGAATTTGACAGCATGGGGGTTAATATGATTCTTCTGAACATGCCAACAGTCCTTGACTGTGTGGCCATGTTTTCCACATTCAAAACATGAAGAATTCATTCTGTCAAGATTCTTATAGAATGCATGTCTTTTTACAGGGATTATAGCAGTTTCGGAGTTAATTGTTCTTCCCTTAGCATGCCAACAATTTGCAGCAATATGGCCCAATTTGTTACAATGAAAGCAATGAAGTTTCTTTTTCAGATATGCATGATTCCTATCATGAAGCTCTTTAGCATTCAAATCATCTTGCTTCTTTAATCTACAATCATGCATAAAGTGGCCAATTCTATGACAGTAAAAGCATTGAATTCTCTTATTTTGATCATGAGAAGGTTTCTTCAATTTAGAATTCCTAGCATGAATTCTATCTGATTTCAGTTCATCCTCTCTCATGACAAAGCAAACATCCATCTCATGGCCAGATTTACCACAGTAGAAACATTTCACATTCTTCCTTTTAATCTGAGACAGATTGGCCTGAGAAATTTCAGCATACAAATTTTTATTCTGTTTTGTTTTCTTTTGTTTTTCTATCTGATTCGTAGGCAGACATGAAGGAGAAGCTGAAGTGCTAGCCAACTTAGAGCTACGCACAAAGGTTGTATACATTCTTTTTCTCTCTTCCTGTTTACTGCCTTCATCAGAGACCTTCTTCTTAGAAGCAGCCTTTGAATTTTCTTTGTTTTCAAATGACTCAGATAGAGAATTGTTCAATTCAGTGATTTCATTTTTGAGAGAGGAGATGAGAATCTCAGAATCTGTGATCTTTTCATTAAGTAAGACATTAATGGCTTTGTAGCTATCAATCTCTTCTATCAAAGTGCTCACTCTCTCACATTCATTTTCAACTGAATTCTTCCCTTTTTCAAGCATTAAGAGTCTCTTAGACATGGCAGAATTCAGCAGCCTCAATTCTTCATTTTCTTGTTTTAGTTTTTCATCCTGACTTAGCTCATTTAGTGAAATTTGATCACCATTAATTGAGCTCATTTTTTCTTCCAGTTCAGATATCTTATCTGTGAGTTTCTGATTTTTATTTTCCAAAACAGAAATTTTTTCTTTACTCACATTCAGATCAGCTAAGCACATATCATGAGATGTTTTCAGTTCTTGACATTTTTCACAATGAGCATTCGAATTAGTCTGATCACATTTCTTTTTCAACTTTCTATTTTCAGATCTCAAATATTTACATCTCTCAGAAAGTTCATCGTACATATCCCATAATTCAACAATTGAAATCTCTTCGGATTCAGATTCAGAATTTACCTGGGATGAGGAATCTTCATTGTCCTGGTTGTCCATCAAATAGCTATCATTCTGCTGGTTATGCGCAGAGATAACTTTGTCATATATCTCTTTTCCAGAATTGCACCTGAGAGCAAAAGAATATACATCAGTATTAACAACAGCTCTCAGGATATTGAGAATCATGGTATTTTCACGGTCCTTCACTCTGTCCTCTTTAGACCATTTGGTCTCATCATGAGGTAATTTGTGTGGACCTTTAGATAGTAGACTCCACAGTTTGGGATCAATGGAGTCTACGTACACAGCTAGGCCTCCTAGCCAACTTTCAAAGTTAGAACCATCATAAACTGCAGGACGACCCATATGAACAAGTGGCAAACAGATTCAGCGCAGTAAAATAAATGACACGAAATGCACTGAAACCAGATGATCAAAATAAAGCACAAGTCAATGAAGTAAAACACGATTTAAAGAGACCCACTCTGAAATGCACAAACAATTAGTAGGATCCTCTGCAGATTGTTAGATCTGTTCAGTCAGAGACCCGCTCTGATACCAATTGTTGGGTTCGGTGCAGTATTCAGAGGGGGGGTGAATGAATATAACCCGTTTAAAAAACCTTCACCCAATTAAAAACTAGAATAATAACAAGACAGATTCGACAATCTGAAGCTCAACTGGAATTTCGCTCTCTTGACAGATTAAAATATTCTAAGAAAACTAATCAACTCTTCTGCTCAAACAGAAGCCAAACGCTTAGAGCGCCCCCTATGCAATCATCTAGCGGAAGCAAATCATAAGCAATCAAACCACAATGCAAGAGGGGTTTTTAGGTGGTTCGGTCCTCCAGACCTACATCCACCCCACACTCAACCCGAGTGTGGCTTACTGCTGCGCAACACAGCTTGCGTCCGCTGGGCAATACAGCTTGGCCTACAAACCGCTGAGCAACACAGCTTGCTGTCCAGAGGATACACCTCTGTAAACCGCTGGGGAAGTACAGCTTAACCCGTCCGAGACCAAGTCTCGCCAGCTGAGGATTACAGCTTTACCTGTCCAGTGGAAACCTCCACTGCATCCGCTGACATACAGCTTGAATAAGGGATAAAGTGGAAAACGAAAATAGAATGAAACAGCAATCGGAAAGCTGTAAATGAAGAACACAATATAGCTCTCAACAGAGCAGACTGGCCTGGATTTGATCCACGGTCCAGTGAACAAATCTTCAGACTTCACTCTTCTTCTCTCGATCTCACTGTCTCTCTTTCTTTCTCTCTTTCGTTCTCTCTGTATCTTCTTCTCTTCTTCTTTCTCTTTTCTTTTTCTATCTGGATCGTGGCTCTCTGTATGGACTTTTCTTCTCGCCAACTCGATCGATCTTCTTCTGTGGAAGAAGGCTCATATATATAGCAGCAGCAGAATCAGCCCCGACGTGTGACCTCCACATTTCTAGCCCTAAGTATTCGGACCACGTGGCAGTCTCTCAGCAGGCTTCATTCCAGCCTCAGATCACGTGCTGCCCAGTCACTTGGGAATGTTCTTCCTCGAACCTGCAAGGAGATACGAACCATTAAAACTGAGGGCCATAATAACTAGAGCTGCACGAGGTATGTGGTAGCAGTTCTAGATGCACTGAGAACGACACAACATTCAATAGTGACAAAAACAAACACTACAATGAGAACGACACGAAGTCACTGTAACAAAACAATCACTACGAAAAGAACGACACGAGGTAGGATGAGAACAGCACGAAGTAAGGAGAGAACGACACGAGATATATACTGTAACAGAGATGACACTACAAAGACAATGACACGAAGTGTGGTCACAAGACAAGACAGACACGGGGTCTAGGAAAGACAACACGAGGACAGAAAAACAGACACGGCTATCACGACACGTGATGAAGCAGTGAAACCAGAAGCAAAAACGACTAGAGGAGACACGGAGACAATACGAGGACACAATAAGGAAACGACACGAAGTCATAAAAATAACTTGACGACACAAACACAGAAACAACAGAAACCGACACGAAGTGTGGTTACAAAACAAGAAGGACACGAGGTCTTAGGAAAAACAACACGAAGACATAATACGGAAACGACACGAAGTGAAACAACACTTGAAAACATAAGAGAAACAACTCGAGCATAAAATAGCTCGAATGAACGACTCGAAGACGAGGCGACACGGGCTGACCACGACACGAAGACACATAACAGAAACTGTCACGAGTTGAAAACAACACGAAGACGGTGAGAACAGCACGAGGTGAAACGACACGGGTTGACAACAACTCAAGGACAAAAAATAGAAACCGACACGAAGTAAGTGAGAACAGCACGAGGTGAAATGAGAACGACACGAAGTGTCACTGTAGCAACACGGAGACACGAATGCAAAAACAACACGAAGACACGAAGACAGACCAACACGAAGACGTAAACACAACACGAAGACATAGACACTAAAACAACACGAAGATGATGGATGCTACAGTGCAATGTCTAGACTTGAAATTCAAAGCAAACGGCTGTACAGACTTGAAGATGTGAAGCCAATGTACAGACTTTGAAGAACAGTCCAATGTATGGACTTTGAAATCGAAGACCAATGTGCAGACTTGACAGTGAAGACTAGTGTGCAGACTTCAAGGAGGTTGGCGTGTCAATGTACATACTTGATGAAGACTGATACATGAACAGTAATGCATAGACTTAGGAGCATATGACACGGCTGTACAGACTTCACGCGTTGACGCAGTACATACTTCCAATAAAGTGCGTTGACGCTGTACAGACTTTGCCTAAGACGCTGTACACACTTAGCCTAAGACAATGCATGAACTGACGTTGTATATACTTAGCCAGTGCAATGCATAGGCTTGAACGAGAGTCCAATGTATAAACTAGCATGATGCACAATGACACAGTCCAGTGTATAGACTATGCTACCCAGACATGATATATGCAGAGACATGATATCTGACAGAATGCAATGCACATATATAAAGAGCAAATGCCATCAATGCTAGACATCATCATTCATGTTGCTATCAATATGCAGAATGCTCAAGAATAAGAATGCATAGAAATGCACTTTGTTTATTGCAATCATCAATGCACAATAACATTGCTATCATCAAAATACAATATCAAATGCACTCACTGTCTTACTATCATCAAAACCAAATAGCATTGCTATCATCAAGGCGACATAGCACATGCTTGTGCCTAAGAGGCACAACAGGGTCATTTTCTTTCAATTTTACTAGATCTTCTATCAAGGTAGGTTGTGATCGGATGTTGGTGACAATACATGTTTCATTCTCCGTGTCAATATCTAGATTAAGCAGAGCAAAATCCTTTACAAGGTTTATCATACCTCTTCTGAGACTTGATAAAGTTGCTAGTGGTTTTCTACTAAGCGCATCAGCTACAACATTTGCCTTGCGAGGGTGGTATTGAATAGAGAAATTGAAATCTTTTAAATATTCTTGCCATCTCCTTTGCCTCATGTTCAACTCCTTTTGGGAGAAGATATATTTCAGACTTTTGTGGTCCGAAAATATGGTGAATTTCTCCCCATAAAGGTAATGTCACCATATTTTCAAGGCGAAGATAACCGTAGCTAGTTCTAGATCGTGCATTGGATAGTTCTCCTCATGATGCTTTAATTGCCTTGAAGCATAGTGTTGACACCCATTTTTTACGGATAAGTTGAGTCATTTCTCTTACTCCCATTTATTGATGCCTCGAGTTATCCATCACTCGCTGGGCTATTTTCTGGCACGTTCTGGGCCAATTTTATGGGTAGCCTCCCTCCCTGGCTAAGTCTGCTTCAATTCAGGGCTTAATGGGCCTTGATTTTGGTTAGTCAAGCATTTTCATGGATTTCAAGTGTCAGCGACATGTACGGTTCATACCTGGCCGCTCAACGATGTGCGATTGTCTATAAACCGTCCATACATTTATGGAATATTTTGGTTAATTTTTTGAATTTCCACCGACATGCTTTTGTGCGGTCTCATATTAGCCATTCAAAATGATGGACGGGCTAATTGTAGCCGTTCTTCCCCCAGAGTCCTACGCTTCATTGTTTTCTCAGATAATTACCCAATTAATCTATTTATCACCGACAGGGCTAGAACGGTCATCCTTTGGCCGCTCTTATTCGTGAATGGTCCAATCATAACCGTTCATCTATGAGAGTCCAACGGCGAGGTTCTCGGTTGGTTTAATGGATAAATGGTTGGATAATTCCTCTATATTTGAGTTTCCACCGATAGGTATGGACGGTTTAGTGGTAGCCGCTCAACACAATGAGCGGTCTATCGTGAGACCGTTTAACTGCTCGCATCGTAAAGAATTAAGAGATTTTCTCTTTCCATTCGTGGATTTATCCCCCAACTTCATCTAGCCATTTCTCTGCGAATATTGAGTCATTTTTGGTGCCATTTCTTCTGGTTGAAAGATAATTCAATTATCTTTAACTTCCCTGTTATTATCTCGACCTAAAAATGCTTAGAAACCCTAATTTCGAGCTAGGACTTTAGGTGCTCTATAAATAGACCCTAAAGCCAAGTTTCGAAAGGGGGGAGATTTTTTGGTCGACGGCGAAGCCCTGCCGAATCTTTGAGCGACCTACGACCAGGGAGGGAGGCCTTCTATATCCACACAGGCCTCCGGTTTAAGGGTGTATCTCATTATTTGTGTCTTTAATTCATTAATCCGTCATTCTCTCTTGTTTGCAAGCATCATCTTCTTCACGTTTCTTCCACGATTCTCTCATTTTCATGCATCATTCACATGCCCTCCTATGCTTTTTGACGCCCCCAGGGGTTTAAAAATCCCCAGGTATCCCCCATTTCATTTAGTCATATTCATTTCTTTCCATTTTAGCATTTGCTACACTCTCTAGCTCTAATTTGGTTTTCCTTTTGTGTTCTACACCTTATTTCACAGGTCAGCAATACACTAACGCGAGGCCCATCCTTTCTGGCTGGCCGAAAAGGGTGGAGGTTGGACTCTTACAACTTCTGGCGTGGTGGCCTTGTGCGGGTCCCAGCTGTCCGATCAAGGAGACGTACGGTGATATCTGGACCGTTCTTCTTCTCACTGCGGTTGGGTAGGAGCCGTTCATCTGCCAGAAGTTCTTTATCCCGTGTCCTCTGCAGCGCCTTTAGACGGCCTGTCGTGCCGTTGCTCATCTTTACATGTGGTTCCTCCTGAGCCGTACATCCTCTCAGCGCTGCTCTTAAGGCGAGTATCTCTTCCCCTTTCCAAGATACGGCGTGTTCATCACGTCCGGCATCTTGGTGGTGATCACACACACTCCTTCCCCGACCCCTTCCCATTGTTATTTACTTATTGCTTAGTTCTTCACTTTACACTAGTAAAGAAGGGGTTGGAAGGGTCATCAAAAGGATAAGTGTCACGCCCCGATGCGGAAACTCGGACGTACAGTTAGAAACTAGCTAGCAAGAAAGAGAGAGAGAGAGAGAGAGAGAAAGCTAATCTAAATATAACACAAGTGCTATGAAATGGAAATAACTTATTGATCATTAAACAAACTACAACTGATACAATAATCCTCAAACCAACTTAATACAATTGAGACATTAAACACTAAACATTAACAACATAACTGAAGCTAAATACTCTCTAAAGCACAACTAATAGGATAACACTGCCAACACCACTCTAGAACTGGTGCACTCAAGACATCACTCCTGCCCATCCCCGATGGTAAGCTCGTCACCTGAATAGCCTGGAAAGGGGGGAAACAACAACTATGAGCTGACGCTCAGTAGGAAGTAACAGGCAAGTTTACATGATTAACAAGTTAATTACATTTTCACATGCCATGCTAAAAAGAAATAAATGACGATAACGATATAATGAAACGACGTAATAAAAAGATCTTGCAAGGTCAAGAAATATAAGATGCCAAGAATTAACAAGATAACAAGTACAAGAATTTACAACAGGAGATAGTAATAAAGAATTGGCCAACAAGCAGTAATTAACATCAATTCAATCACGATCAAGTAACAAGTAGCAAGAGATTTTTGTCATAGACGTAACAAGCAAGCAAGTATTCGGTGCAATGCCTCACCATGTCATTAACATCCCATGGGCTCAATAATTTTCGGGCGCTCTCCCCAGGACCAGATCGGGCCCCTACGGTGCGTTGGCATCGATTTATTGGATCCAAGATCCCACGCGTCTAGACATTCAGTCAATTTTAATGGCCAATTTAATCAGAGGAATTACTGCCATAAGTTCAAGATTTAAAGGACTAACCTTGTCCTTGGATTCAAGAGCACAAAAACACGGTCAAACTCATCTCCAAGAGATGTGCGGTCATACAGAAGCTGCGCAAGGGTATGTACGGCTAACACCGGGCCGTGCATACAGGAACTGGGCCAAAACTTAGCCACGAGGTCAAGAAAGAACGGCTGACAGTGGGCCGCTCGAAGGTATGAACGGTGCATTATGGGCCGCTCATGTCCAGAAGACATTAAGACCCATGAATAAGATATACGGTCCATACTGGGCCGTATAAAGATATGCGGTCATAATCGTGCCGCCGAAGAGGATATGCGGTCAACTACTAGCCGCGCATGCCTCTCGTCGTCCAATTTGATCCAAGACTTAAACCAGCGATTTAAACACATAAAATGATTTTTTGGTAGTTCATTAGGTTCATAACAGGGATATAAAGAAATCCCGTGATGATGGTAATGCCGCCGGATAGAATTTCCGGGGGTAAAACCAAGACTAGCACGCTAATCGGCTAACGACTTGTTAAAAGTCTGAAAGTTGAACACGCTGTTCTACTGTAGTACAGCAGCTAACCAGCAAGCTAATGACCATATTAATCCTAATTTCATGTCAAATTAACAAGGATTAAGTTATACATTAAGTCAAGATGCCAAAAAGAATGATTCAAGATGATAAGCTAATGAACAAGATCGCGTAAGTCGCGTATGCACGAATAACAAGTAATTAACAGAAATTTAGTTGCATAATTAAGCATTTATCAAGTGGGTTTCTATTTTACTAATTACCATTAATGACATGAAAATGAATCAATTAGAATATGTATTAAGTCATTCTCTGAGGGGATAAACGGTTCTGGATGGACCTTATATCCTGCTGGACTCACAGGGTTGAACGGGTCAAATGGCCAAGCCAGGGACTTGGGCGGTTCTGTCAGGGCCGCCCAAGGGTTGGGCGGTTCCTGTTGGGCCGCCCATGTGGGTTGGGCGGTTCTGGGCTGGCCGCCCATCCCCCAGGATGTGTGGTTGGTTCTGAGCCGTCCAAGTTATGTGGTTGCTCCGGGACCTTATATCTAGATATGTGGTTAGTTTTGAACCGTTCATCCTGGGATGTGTGGTTCCTGAAAAACCGTTTATCTATGGTTATACCAGAGTCAAAAATGGTCAAAGTTTAGGCTTGAGTTGTGCGGTCTATCGTAAGACCGTCCATCTCTGGGTCGTCTCTGGTCATCCCTACCGCGTCCGATGAACGCCGGGAAGTGGGGGTTTGCTAGGGTTGCACTAAAACGCTAATAACTAATGGGAATGGATTCCAAAAAAGGGGCTTTTGGTACCGTTGGAAAGCTAACAGAGAATACTATCTAACAGTAAGGCCAATTTCAAATTATCTTATTGAAATCATGATTTACTAAGGCAAGAACACGGGAAACCCTAATTTTGACATGCTGTGACTAAATTGTAAAATTCCCTCAACATACAGAACGAAATTTGGGGCTTCTTACATCAAAAGAAAGCTACTACGATGCTGAATCCAACCATATACAATATGGTTCATGTGGATCAGGATTAATACTTCAAAATCAGAAATCAACTCGGAAGAACATATCAAAACTAGGTCTAAACATAATGTTACTACGAACAGAAATTCTCTAAACATGCTTCATGAATTTTAGGGCTTTCTATGCCTAAAGAAAGCTAATAAGATGTTGATTACATCATATAAGTTAATTAGAGTTTAGCCTGTTAAACCTACCTCAATCGAAGGTTGAAATAAGATGCTAGATAAGAAGAACGAACTTGCTAACCCTTCACAAAAACCTCGATAGCTCTCTAGACACCTGATAAAAATTGGGGCTTTTAGTCCCACTGGATAGATCTCGTCGAGAGGAATAAAATGATGTATTCATGTTCGAATTTTGGTTGAGAATTCCTACCTCAATTGAAGAAACAAGGAAGGAAGAAGGTAGACGACGGCCTGCCGACACACCTTCAGTAATCACCGGATATCTCCCCAGATCTGACTCCTCTGCGGACACAGCTGCTACCAAACGAAACTAGGGTCGAAGGGATTTCTATCTATAGCTCACACATCTTCTGGAGAGTTTGGAGCTGAGAGAATTCGACGGGGCAAGTGACGTGTTAGAAACGGTGCCGAAAAGGTTGACTCAACCAAACTCAGCCGGCTGCGCATTCTAGGGTTAGGGTTTCAAGAAATTGGTAGAGGGCTTTTGATCCTCAAATCATGGCCGTTCATTTGCCTCCGGTTTGAGCTCATTTGGTTAAGTATTAATCCTTAATTTTGCGTTTTAAACTAAGGTTAGGTAAGGGTCAAAAAGTGTGCACTTTTGGTCTTAATCACTAAATAGATCTAACCACGGATTTTTAATGGCTTAATTACAGAAGACAAAGTTACTAACTACATCAACCTTAACCTGTTTACCATTTTTATAGATTTTTATAAGGTAGTCGGATTTTCACTTATTCTATTTCTAAGGAATTAAATATTAATAATCCGAAATTCCATTATTAATTCAATAAAAATTCAATTCTCAGTTAATAAAAGCTTAATAATTATATTGGGCTCAAATAAAAATTCGGGGTATTACACCCTCCCCTACTTAAAGAATTTGGTCCTCCAAATTCACTGCATTATAACTGAGAGTAGGGAATGAGATCGCTCACCTAGAATAAGTCGGGATACCGCTTCTGCATAGTATCTTCAGACTCTCAAGTAGCTTCTTCGGTCCCACGCCGACTCCACTGAATCTTGACCATCGGTATAGAACGATTCAGGAGTTGTTGTTGCTTCCGGTCCAGAATCTCGATAGGTCTTTCTTCATAGGTCAAATCTTCCTTCAGTTCGAAATCCACTTGCTGAATGATATGAGTGGGGCGTACACATATTTCCGTAACATAGACACATGGAAAACATTGTGCACGCCAGACAACTGCGGTGGTAAAGCCAGTCTATAAGCAACTTCTCCCACTCTATCCAGAATCTCGAATGGACCAATGTATCTCGGACTTAGCTTGCCTTGAATACCAAATCTTCGGATCCCTCTCGTCGGAGAGACCTTTAAGAACACATGCTCGCCAACCTGAAATTCCAATGCTCTTCTTCTGTTGTCGGCATAACTCTTCTGTCTGGATTGGGCTACTTGTAACGGGTCTCGGATAAAACGGTTGTTCTGTGATGATTCTGAAACAAGATCCGGTCCAAGCCACTATTTCTCACCTACATCATCCCATCACAACGGGGAACGACAGCTTCGCCCGTACAATGCTTCAAAAGGAGCCATCTGTATGCTGGATTGGTAGCTATTGTTGTAGGTGAATTCAATCAATGCCAGGTGATCACTCCAACTGCCTCCAAAATCAATCATGCATGCTCGCAGCATATCTTCCACTATCTGGTTGGTTCTTTCCGTCTGTCCATCTGTCTGCGAATGAAAAGCAGTACTGAAATTCAGACGAGTACCCAAAGACTCTTGCAGTCCCTTCCAGAAATGTGAAGTAAATCTGGGGTCTCGATCAGACACAATGCTGACTGGTATGCCATGGAGTCTTACCACTTCCTTCAAATACAAAGCAGCCATTACATCAACTGTCCACTTGGACTTAATTGGTAAGAAATGAGCCGACTTAGTCAATCGATCGACAATCACCCATATCGCATCAAATCCACCACGAGTCCTAGGTAGACCCATAATGAAATCCATGCCAATGCTTTCCCACTTCCATTGGGGTATGTCGAGTGGTTTCATTTTTCCTGCCGGTCTGAAATGTTCGGCCTTAACTTGCTGGCAAACCAAGCATCTACTCACGAAGTCTGCAATTTCCCTTTTCATATTCATCCACCAAAAGGATCTCTTCAAATCTCTGTACATTTTAGTGCCTCTAGGTGAATGGTGTATCTGGATCTATGAGCTTCCTCAAGAATCTTGTTCTTTATTCCAGCTTCATCAGGTACACAAGTTCTGCCTTTGAATAATAATCTTCCATCTTCAGCCAACATGAAGTCAGGTCTGCTGCTCAAGCTTCTCTTGATCTCTACTAGCTCGGGATCATTATCTTGCTAGGACTTGATTTCCATCTACAGTTCGGGCTTAAGTTGAATCTGAGCAATCATAACCCGATCATTGTCAATATTAAGATCCAGACTAGACAACTATTCCAGTAACTTCCATTCTTGTAACATGAGACTGGACAATCTAGCCACAGGCTTCCAGCTTAAAGCATCTACCACAACATTACCTTTGCCAGGATGATACTCAATCGAGAAGTCGAAGTCTTTCAAGTACTCCAACCATCTCCTCTGCCTCATGTTGAGTTCCTTCTGAGAAAATAAGTATTTCAGACTCTTATGATCTGAAAACACTGTGAAGGTTTCTCCATACAAGTAATGCCTCCAAATCTTCAATGCGAACACCACTGCTGCTAATTCCAGATCATGAACAGGGTAATTCTCTTCGTGCTTCCTCAACTGCCTAGAAGAATAGGCAATCACCTTCCCATGCTGCATGAGAACACAGCCTAAGCCAATACCTGAAGCATCAGTATAAACAACAAAACCTCCACCCGAAGGTAAAGCCAAAACAGGTGCAGTGGTCAAACATTCCTTCAAAATCTGAAAGCTTCGCTGGCAATCATCTGACCAATCAAACTTGTTCTCCTTGCGGGTTAATCTTGTCATAGGTACCGCAATCTTAGAGAAATCCTAGATAAATCTTCGGTAATAGCCTGCCAGGCCTAAGAAACTTCTAACTTCCGTCACACTGGTAGGCTGCTCCCAATTCTTCACTGCCTCGACCTTCGAAGGATCAACAGAAATACCTTCCTTGGTAATGATATGTCCGAGAAAGGACACCTCTTGCAGCCAGAATTCACACTTACTAAACTTGGCATACAGCTGATGATCTCTCAATAATTGCAAAGCCAACCTCTGATGTTCAGCATGCTCCACTTCATTCATAGAATAGATCAAGATGTCATCAATAAATACCACGACCCATTGGTCAAGATAGGGCCGAAATACATTGTTCATCAACTGCATGAAAGCTGCTGGAGCATTCATTAGACCAAAAGGCATAACGACAAATTCGAAATGACCATACCTGCTGCGGAAAGCTGATTTATAGATATCCTCTTCCTTAATCCGTAACTGGTGATATCCAGATCGAAGATCGATCTTAGAGAAATACTGAGCTCCCGCTATCTGGTCAAATAACTCGTCAATCCTCGGCAATGGATATTTGTTCTTGACAGTCAACTGGTTCAATTGCCGATAATCGATGCATAATCTCAGCGAACCATCTTAATTCCAGACGAATAATACAGGGGCTCCCCACGGATAAGTACTAGGACAAATGAAGCCCTTCTCGAGTAATTCCATCAACTGTTGCTTCAACTCCCTCAGTTCCGTAGGAGACATACGATAAGGAGCCTTGGAAATAGGAGACGTGCCCGGAAAGAGATCAATAGAGAAGATAACTTCCCGCTCAGGCGGAAGTCCTGGTAGTTCCTCTGGAAAGACATCAGGAAAATCTTGGACAACAGGAATGTCCTTGATCTCAATCTGCTTCTCAGGGGTTGCACAGACAAAGGCTAGAAAAGCCTCGCATCCTCGCCTCATCAGCTTATCAGCTCGAAGAACCGAAATAAGTGATATAGAGTTATGGTGCTTAACTCCCACAAAAGAAAGCCTTGGGTGCCTAGTAAAAGACACCGAGCCAGAACTACAATGAACATTGGCCTCATATCTAGCCAACCAATCTGCTCCTAGGATTACGTCATAATCCTTCATGTCCATGCAAATCAAATCAGCTGGAAGGTTCTGTTCGCCAATCATAACCTTACTAGAAGGATAGAAATGCTGGATTGCTGATCTAGTACCAATAGGGGATGATATCTCTAACGGAGAATCCATCAAAATAGGTTCCACAGCTAAAGACTTAGCAAACCTCCGAGAAATAAATGAATGCGTGGCACCAGTATCAAAAAGAACAAATGCTGACTTGTCGAGTATAATAAGAGTACCTTCGACGAGTCCACCATCCTCGGCTGTTTCCGCTTCACTTGCATGCGGAGCTTGGAGCTTGCCTTGTGGTTTCTTGAAGACTTGAGGTTTCGCCAGGGTAGCTTGCTCCGACAAACGAGGACAGTCAGAGATACGGTGCTCCTTACTTCCACATCGCAAACATGCGCCCAGCTTGCGCCAGCAATTCTCCATCTTGTGACCAGGATTATTACAAAACTTGCACACGCCCGTAAATGGGACAATAGGGCCAGGCTTCTTGTCTTCACGCTTCGGCATCTTGCCCTTCCATGATCCGGACCTGCTCCACGAACCAGGTCCACTAACGGGCCTCTTCTTGGTATAATCGGGTTTAACATTCCCGGAACCCGTAGGTTGTTCCTTCTTTGCACCTCTTCCACGGATTCTCTCCGTCATTTCTAAAGTATCCTCCAGAACTTGAGCTTTTCCCACCATCTCGGAATAAGTGGAAATTTCCATCGGTGCCAATTGGTTGATATAATGCAGCCTCAGACCGTTGAGAAAATGCTTCGCCTTCATCTTCTCGGTGGAAATAAGGTGTGTAGCATAACGAGAAAGCCGTGCAAATTGAGCCTCTTACTCCGCCACGGATAGATCTCGCTGTTTTAGGGCCGCGAACTCCGCCGCTTTCTTCTCTTGTACTCTATCAGAAAAATACTTGCTGTTAAAGAATTCCTCGAACTCTTCCCATGTAACCTGTTGATCACCAAGAGTCGCCTTGATAGAATCCCACCAAGTACGTGCATCATGCTCCAGTTGAAATGTAGACAAAAGGACACGTTCCTGGTTGGTGCATTGCATAACTTTGAAGATCCTTCCCATCTCATCTAGCCAGTGCTCGGCTTGGTCGGGGTCGGTCGAACCCGCAAACCTTGGCGGATTCATCCCTCGGAAGTTCCGGTATAGATCACCGATGCCATGCTATGCAGCTCCTGCTTGAGCCACCTGCTGCAGAGCCTGAGTAAGGCCTTGAACTGTGCTCTGCAGGTTCCTCCATTTAGCATGATCAACTGCCATTGCAAAAGCCTACACGGGGAGCACGATTACTTAGGTCTAATAAGATAGATAATTACACGATCAAGATATGAACTTAACCCAAGTTTCTACCCAATCTCACCAGGTAGTTTCTAGACTTTTACAAGGTCAGGGGTTCTACGAGAACACTAGAACCTTAGAACTTAATAAACCTAGCACTTAGAGAAACCTAGGAATGTGAAACCTAGGGCTCTAATACCAACTAAACTGTCACGCCCCGATGCGGAAACTCGGGACGTACAGTTAGAAACTAGCTAGCAGGAAAGAGAGAGAGAGAGAGAGAGAGAGCTAATCTAAATATAACACAAGTGCTATGAAATGGAAATAACTTATTGATCATTAAACAAACCACAACTGATACAATAATCCTCAAACCAACTTAATACAACTGGGACATTAAACACTAAACATTAACAACATAACTGAAGCTAAATACTCTCTAAAGCACAACTAATAGGATAACACTGCCAACACCACTCTAGAACTGGTGCACTCAAGACATCACTCCTGCCCATCCCCGATGGTAAGCTCGTCACCTGAATAGCCTGGAAAGGGGGGAAACAACAACTATGAGCTGACGCTCAGTAGGAAGTAACAGGCAAGTTTACATGATTAACAAGTTAATTACATTTTCACATGCCATGCTAAAAAGAAATAAGTGATGATAACGATATAATGAAACGACGTAATAAAAAGATCTTGCAAGGTCAAGAAATATAAGATGCCAAGAATTAACAAGATAACAAGTACAAGAATTTACAACAGGAGATAGTAATAAAGAATTGGCCAACAAGCAGTAATTAACATCAATTCAATCACGATCAAGTAACAAGTAACAAGAGATTTTTGTCATAGACGTAACAAGCAAGCAAGTATTCGGTGCAATGCCTCACCATGTCATTAACATCCCATGGGCTCAATAATTTTCGGGCGCTCTCCCCAGGACCAGACCGGGCCCCTACGGTGCGTTGGCATCTATTTATTGGATCCAAGATCCCATGCGTCTAGACATTCAGTCAATTTTAATGGCCAATTTAATCAGAGGAATTACTGCCATAAGTTCAAGATTTAAAGGACTAACCTTGTCCTTGGATTCAAGAGCACAAAAACACGGTCAAACTCATCTCCAAGAGATGTGCGGTCATACAGAAGCCGCGCAAGGGTATGTACGGCTAACACCGGGCCGTGCATACAGGAACTGGGCCAAAACTTAGCCACGAGGTCAAGAAAGAACGGCTGGCAGTGGGCCGCTCGAAGGTATGAATGGTGCATTATGGGCCGCTCATGTCCAGAAGACATTAAGACCCATGAATAAGATATACGGTCCATAATGGGCCGTATAAAGATATGCTGTCATAATCGGGCCGCCGAAGAGGATATGCGGTCAACTACTAGCCGCGCAGGCCTCTCGTCGTCCAATTTGATCCAAGACTTAAACCAGCGATTTAAACACATAAAACGATGTTTTGGTAGTTCATTAGGTTCATAACAGGGATATAAAGAAATCCCGTGATGATGGCAATGCCGCCGGATAGAGTTTCCGGGGGTAAAACCAAGACTAGCATGCTAATCGGCTAACGACTTGTTAAAAGTCTGAAAGTTGAACACGCTATTCTACTGTAGTACAGCAGCTAACCAGCAAGCTAATGACCATATTAATCCTAATTTCATGTCAATTTAACAAGGATTAAGTTATACATTAAGTCAAGATGCCAAAAAGAATGATTCAAGATGATAAGCTAATGAACAAGATCGCGTAAGTCGCGTATGCACGAATAACAAGTAATTAACAGAAATTTAGTTGCATAATTAAGCATTTATCAAGTGGGTTTCTATTTTAATAATTACCATTAATGACATGAAAATGAATCAATTAGAACATGTATTAAGTCATTCTCTGAGGGGATAAACGGTTCTGGATGGACCTTATATCCTACTGGACTCACATGGTTGAACGGGGGTCAAATGGCCAAGCCAGGGACTTGGGCGGTTCTGTCAGGGCCGCCCAAGAGTTGGGCGGTTCCTGTTGGGCCGCCCATGTGGGTTGGGCGGTTCTGGGCTGGCCGCCCATCCCCCAGGATGTGTGGTTGGTTTTGAGCCGTCCAAGTTATGTGGTTGCTCCGGGACCTTATATCTAGATATGTTGATAGTTTTGAACCGTTCATCCTGGGATGTGTGGTTCCTGAAAAACCGTTTATCTATGGTTATACCAGTCAAAAATGGTCAAAGTTTAGGCTTGAGTTGTGCTGTCTAACGTAAGACCGTCCATCTCTGGGTCGTCTCCGGTCATCCCTACCGCGTCCGATGAACGCCGGGAAGTGGGGGTTTGCTAGGGTTGCACTAAAACGCTAATAACTAATGGGAATGGATTCCAAAAAGGGGCTTTTGGTACCGTTGGAAAGCTAACAGAGAATACTATCTAACAGTAAGGCCAATTTCAAATTATCTTATTGAAATCGTGATTTACTAAGGCAAGAACACGGGAAACCCTAATTTTGACATGCTGTGACTAAATTGTAAAATTCTCTCAACATACAGAACGAAATTTGGGGCTTCTTACATCAAAAGAAAGCTACTACGATGCTGAATCCAACCATAAACAATATGGTTCATGTGGATTAGGATTAATACTTCGAAATCATAAATCAACTCGGAAGAACATATCAAAACCAGGTCTAAACATGCTGTTACTACGAACAGAAATTCTCTAAACATGCTTCATGAATTTTAGGGCTTTCTACGCCTAAAGAAAGCTAATAAGATGCTGATTACATCATATAAGTTAATTAGAGTTTAGCCTGTTAAACCTACCTCAATCGAAGGTTGAAACAAGAGGCTAGATAAGAAGAAGGAACTTGCTAACCCTTCACAAAAACCTTGATAGCTCTCTAGACGCCTGATAAAAATTGGGGCTTTCAGTCCCACTGGATAGATCTCGTCGAGATGAATAAAATGATGTATTCATGTTCGAATTTTGGTTGAGAATTCCTACCTCAATTGAAGAAACAAGGAAGGAAGAAGGTAGACGACGGCCTGCCGACACACCTTCAGTAATCGCCGGATATCTCCCCAGATCTGACTCCTCTACGGACACAGCTGCTACCAAACGAAACTAGGGTCGAAGAGCTTTCTATCTATAGCTCACACATCTTCTGGAGAGTTCGGAGCTGAGAGAATTCGACGGGGAAAGTGACGTGTTAGAAATGGCGCCGAAAAGGTTGACTCAACCAAACTCGGCCAGCTGCGCATTCTAGGGTTAGGGTTTCAAGAAATTGGTAGAGGGCTTTTGATCCTCAGATCATGGCCGTTCATTTGCCTCCGGTTTGAGCTCATTTGGTTAAGTATTAAGCCTTAATTTCACGTTTTAAACTAAGGTTAGGTAAGGGTCAAAAAGTGTGCACTTTTGGTCTTAATCACTAAATAGATCTAACCACGGATTTTTAATGGCTTAATTACAGAAGACAAAGTTACTAACTACATCGACCTTAACATGTTTACCATTTTTATAGATTTTTATAAGGTAGTCGGATTTTCACTTATTCTATTTCTAAGGAATTAAATATTAATAATCCGAAATTCCATTATTAATTCAATAAAAATTCAATTCTCAGTTAATAAAAGCTTAATAATTATATTGGGCTCAAATAATAATTCGGGGTATTACAGTAAGTGAGTAGGAAAAACATGTCAACACCCCATTTTTTGGCAATCACGGTGGGACACCTAGTGCCCATCGTGTTAGTGATTTGCTGACCCTTTCTTTTGCTGTGTTAGTCCTCTTCCTGAAGTGGTTGCGGGTTGGGTTGCGTTCTCTGTCCTCTAGAACTTGCATGATTGTTCCAGAACCTGTTGTGTCCCTGAAGTCATATGAGTCATTCTGTGGTCACTTGGGTCATTGGATATCATTCTATGGTCATATGCATTCTGTGGTATTCTTGATTTTGATAATGGCTAAACACTATTAGTCATTGTTGTTTTTCACTCCTATATTACTGACATATGTGCTGTTGTGTTCATGACAGATATGCAAATGAAGGCTCAATGTTGCACCCTCGCACGCGGATCGACCTGCGCGGTCAGGTCGCGGGGATCGACATGCCCGGTCAGGTCGCGGGGGTCAAGGGGGCAGGGCCCCTTGCGGGGGTTTCCGGGGCGGAGCCCCCGGAACAAAAATTTGATTGAAGACTCAATAATAAAATCTTCAAGACTATCAAGGGAGATGCCACAAACATGCAGGGGCAGCTAATGGAGTTGAACGACGGAGCTGAAGGGGATAACGGACCGACCCGGGCAAGCCCGGAATCAGCCCAGCTGGCGGTCGACCGCCAGCACAGGGGTGGTCGACCGCCCCAGCCAGCATCCGCCAGTCTGCAGTCTTTCAGCTGGCGGTCGACCGCCAGCCAGTGGCGGTCGACCGAAATTCCCAAGGATCACCCGAATGCAAGTTTTACAGTAGCAGTCGACCGCTAGGAGCTGCAGGTCGACCGCCTGCCCCGAGCCTTCAATGTTGACTTTGTTTCCAACTTCGAAAAGGGCCATTCAACATGGATTTGTTTTTTCCAAAAGTCACCTAAACACCCACAAATTGTGGATCTGGTCTGAGGCTTGTCTATAGACCATTCATGGTCTATAAAACCAATACAAGAGGGTTGGAAACCCCAATGCTTCAAGGCTTCAAGAGAGATCAAGGGAGGCCATTTTCGAGGTACTGTAGCACCTCCGTGAACAGTACTTCGGGCTGGAGTTCTTCATCCATCCAAGGTGTTTCAAGGTGAGATCTGAAGCAAGCAACCTCCACCAAAGCTAGAAGCACTCAAGGATAAGAAGGGTGATCAAAGGAAGCCACAAGGAGGCTGTTTCAAGAAGGAAATCAAGCTACTCCGGGAAGAAGTTCTTCATCAAATCTTCAAGTGATTGAAGCAACTTCAAGAGGAAATCAACTTCAAGCCAAGTGAAGAAAAAGCTACAATCATCTTCCTCTTCCTCATCTCAAGGAGATCCATAGAAGCTACAAGGGTGTGTTCAAGGGAAAGGAGTTCGAAGTACTGTAGCTATGAACAGTACTCTGGGAAGAAGTTCTTCATCATATCTCCAAGTGATTCAAGGTACTTCAAGAGGATATCAACTCCAAGCCAAGTGAATCATCAGATTCAAGCTCCAGCAAACTCAGACAAGATCTTTTCTCCTTGAACATATTTCATATCTTATTTGAGTATTTTCATATCTTGTTCTTTTCCATTTCATTCAAACATTTGGAACTGAAGATCGTCCCTACCTGTGGTTGGTAGGAAGGCAATCGGAAGCTGTCCGATCTGCAGTGTTGACGTCCCTACCGGCAGTTAGTAGGAAGGCAATCGGTGGTCTTTCCGATTTACGGTTCAGTGCGTGGCACTAGTGGAGTCTCACCGAATTTGGTGAGGGGTGGACGTAGGACTGGAGATTCAGTCCGAACCACCTTAAAATCTCGTGTGTTGTGGTTTGCTTGTGCGATTGCTTTGTGTTAGATGCATGCTTAGGTTCAATATCTATATTGCATAATCATCTTGTTAAGTAAATCACTGTGTTCTTCGTTTAGCTAGTTATATTCCGCTGCTATTATCATTACCTAGCTATATAGAGGGTTACATTGCGAAAAGAGGGGCAGATCTATTCACCCCTCCCCTCTAGATCCACTGTCCACTACACAACAAGTGGTATCAGAGCCTAATCTCTCATTATGGGGTCCAACGACCTTGAGGGAAATGGTGGATCAGCATCTAAGGGTTATTTACCTGAAGGAAACTCTGTGAACAGACCTCCTTATTTCACTGGATCTAACTATCCTTATTGAAAACAGCACACGCAGGTGTTCATTCATGCCCAAGACTACGAACTTTGGCGTGTGATCAGCAAAGGTCCGTATGAGCTTACGGATAATGAGGATTTGTGGACCAAAGAACAAATACGGCAATCCACCGTCAACTGGAGTGCTAAACATATCATGCAAGAGTAGCCACCTGCGCAACTGCGAAATTGATGTGGGATGAGCTAGAGGTAATCTACGAAGGAACCCCTCAGGTACGAGAAACAAAAGCCAATATTTTAGTTTCTGAATATGAAATGTTCTGCATGAAGCCTGATGAGTCAATTCAAGATATGTATGCTCGCTTAACTGTGCTTACTAATAGTTTAACTGATTTGGGAAAGAAATATACAGAGCAAGAACTTGTAAGAAAAATTCTCAGATCATTAACTCCAGCATGGCACACGAAGGCAACCGTTGTTGAAGAATCAAGAGATCTCGCAACCACCAAGGTAGATGAACTTATTGGGTCATTAATGACCTATGAGATCAACCTCAAGAACAAAGAGGCTGAGGCACCTAAGACCCTAGCTCTTAAAGCAGGACCCAGCGGTCAAGGCTCTTCTGATGAAGGTGAGGATTCGGCAAGTGAGCGAGATGAGGATGATGTAGCCATGCTCACACGTAAGTTCAAGAAATTCTTGAGAAAGGAAGGTAAGAGCTTCATGAGAGGAAGGTCAAGGGTAAGAAATGGTTTCAAATCTAATTTTGAAAACTCTAAGAAATCTAACAAAATCATTTGTTATTCTTGCAACAAACCAGGGCATTTCAAGAATGACTGTCCCGACAGATTCAGAAAAGCTGACAAATGGAAGGGCAAGAAGAAGAACAAGGCCATGGTGTCCACATGGAGTGATGCAGAGGAAAGTGATGACAGAACTAGCTCCTCGGACAAAGAAAAAGAAGATTTCTGCCTTATGGCCAAAGGTGATGAAGAAACTGAGGTAAATTCTCCATTTGAAGATTATACAATTGATGATTGGGAGGATGCATATATATAACTCATGGAAAAATATAAAATGTACAAAAAGGAAAAGAAATCATTGAAAAAGAAAATCAATTCTTTTGTGCATGATCATGACAAGGATGATAAGAATGCTCTACTTGAAACTGAAATTGAAGATCTTAAGAAAATGATTGAGGATTTGGAAGAAGGAAGAAAAGAAATGGCTGACTTGGAAACTGAAAATGAAAATTTGAGAAATGAGATTGACAGCATGAAACTCAAAATGCAAACCTATGAAAAGAACAGCAAATTGAGTATTGAAAAATATGAAGCCGTCAAACATGTCAACACTCAACTCTTGCAAAACATTGAAAACTTACAAAAAGAATTGAACGATAAACAACAATCCTTGGAAAATTTTGTGGATGGAAAAGAAAACCTAGATGCTTTGCTAGGTACTAGGATGAATTTCAACAAGGAAGGGTTGGGTTTTGAACCAACAAACAAAAGGCCAATTGGGCTAAAAACAGTCAATTTTGTCTCATCTTCCGAAGCCTCCACCTCAAACATAACTCCCACACAAAACCAGCAAAAACCAAAGGAGAAAGGAAAAGAAAAGATTGAAGGGGGAGTCACCAACATTCCCAAAAAGTCTGTCCAAAGACCTAAGAAAGGTCGACCTTCCCCGCAGCATAGGTCAACACATTCTTGGCCATTGCATGCTCTATCTTCCAGATATCACCAAAACTGGATTGCACATTCATATAGGCCAACACCACCATACTTTTGGAGAAATTATGATTCATGTGTTCATCAATCCTATAACTTTCAATCTCCGAAGTGGCAGAACAATCAACCCAAAAATAACTAATGGCCACAATGGGTTAAGAAGCCAACTTCATCAAACTTTCACAAATTCCAACCAAGAACCTCCAAACAGAAAATGAATGTCAAAGTTGAAAAGAAAAACCAAATCCCTGCTCTAAGCAAACAAAACATGAATGTTAGAAAAGTCTGGATTCCAAAAGAAATGGTTTCATGCTTTGAAAATTTGAAGAGTATGATGGGACCCAAATTTGGTTGGGTTCCAAACACATTTGCTTAATTGCTTGTGCAGGAGTGTCTTGCAGCCATACATAACAGGTGGTACCTTGATAGCGGTTGTTCACGACACGTGACCGGAGACAAATCAAAATTTTGTCTCTTGGAGGAAAAGGAAGGAGGACATGTCACATTTGGAGGGAACAACAAAGGAAAAATCATTGGAACGGGTAATGTAGGTAAGAACCTCTCCAACTCCATTGGAAATGTGCTGCTAGTTGAAGGTTTGAAATATAACCTACTAAGCATAAGTCAATTGTGTGATAAAGGTCACAAAGTGTTATTTGATTCTCACGAATATAAAATCTTTGAACCAAAATCTGACAAGGTAAAATTTTCTGGTAAGAGAGTCAACAATGTTTACATGATTGACTTAGATGATCCTGCTTATTCAAACCTTTATCTTGCTACTCCAAAATCAGAAATTGCTTGGTTATGGCATCGTAGACTAGGACATGCTAGCTACAATGTCTTACATAAATTGTTAAAGCATTCAATGGTGAAAGGTTTGCCTGAACTATCCTTTAAACAAGAAAATAAATTGTGTGATGCATGTGCCCTAGGTAAACAAACTAGAAAATCATTCAAGGGAAGATCTGAAAATATATCATCCAAACCACTCGAGTTAATTCATATGGACCTATTTGGCCCAACTAGAACTGCTAGCTTAAGTGGTAGAAAATATGGATATGTCTTGGTGGATGACTTTTCTAGGTTCACATGGGTTTTCTATCTCACACATAAAAATGATGCTTTTTATGAGTTTCAGGCACTCTACATGAAGATAAAGCAGGACGGTGAGTTTAAAATTTCCAAGATTCAATCTGATCACGGTGGTGAATTTAAAAATGCTAACTTCTATAACCTTTGCAGGGCCGAAGGGATTTCACACCGATTTTCTTCACCAAGAACGCCGGAGCAAAACGGTGTGGTTGAAAGGAGAAACCGAACACTTGTAGAGATGGCAAGAACCATGCTTGCTGAACGGCAACTTCCAAGGAGGTTTTGGGCTGAAGTGGTAAACTCGGCATGTTACATTATCAACCGTTCTATGGTAAGGCCACACACCAAAAAGACTCCTTATGAGTTGTTGAAAGGTAAAAAGCCTTCTCTCTCACATATGAAAGTGTTTGGGTCAAAATGCTTCATCCATAACAATGACAAAAGAGACTTAGATAAATTCGATCCCAAGAGCGATGAAGGTATATTCCTTGGATATTCTGATAGATCTAGGGCTTATAGAATTTATAACATTCAAAGTCAAACTGTGGAAGATTCACCCCATGTTTCCTTTGATGAATATCATGATTCTAACAATAATAACTCTTGCAGGAAAAACGATGAAGATGGAGAATTCCTAAGCATGAAGGACAAGAGTGATTCTCCACAAGAAGAAACAAAAGAAGAGGGTGACCGAGCTGAATCAAGCAATACAATGATTCAAGCTCCAATAGAAGGTAATGATGCTACAAACATTCAAATTCTTAAGGATCATCCTTTAGAAAATGTCATTGGTAGCTTGAATGACCCACCTAGAACAAGGTCACATTTTAAAATTGTGGAAGAATTAGATCAACTTGCTCTTGTCTCGCAGCATGAACCCAAAAATATTGATGATGCTTTAAAAGATGAAAACTGGATAAATTCCATGCAAGAAGAGCTAAACCAGTTTGAGAGAAACAAAGTTTGGCATCTTGTTCCTAGACCTACATTACAATCTGTCATGGGCACTAAATGGGTTTTTAGGAACAAACTAAGTGAGGATGGCAAGATAATAAGAAACAAGGTCAGATTGGTGGCTCAAGGGTATAATCAAGAGTTTGGGGTAGACTTTGATGAATCTTATGCCCCGGTTGCTAGACTCAAAGCCATCAGAATTTTACTTGCCTTTGCATGCTCCCTTAGAATAAAGCTTTATCAAATGGATGTCAAAAGTGCTTTCTTGAATGGCTTGATCAAAGAAGAAGTCTACGTTGAGCAGCCCCTGGCTTTGAGAATTCTAACAATGCAGATTTTGTATACAAGCTAGACAGGGCGCTTTATGGACTTAAGCAAGCACCAAGAGCTTGGTATGAGAGACTAAGCTCGTTCCTCATTGAAAAAGGGTACACACGAGGTAAGGTAGATCAAACACCTTTTACCAAGAAGTAAGGTAAGAACATCTTGATTGTTCAAATTTATGTTGATGACATTGTGTTTGGTTCTACAAAATCTGAAATGTGTGAGGAATTTGCTAACCTCATGACTAGCGAATTTGAGATGAGCCTAATGGGAGAACTTCAATTCTTTCTCGGTTTGCAGGTCAACCAAGGAGAAGATGGTTGCTTCATAAGCCAAGCCAAATACATCAGGGAGCTGCTAAAAAGATTTGACATGGCAAACAACAAAATCATTGCAACTCCGATGAGCGCCTCAACTTCACTGGATTCAGATGAAAATGGTAAATTGGTGGATGCAAAGGTCTATAGAGGTATGATTGGTTCTTTACTTTATTTGACTGCATCCTGACCAGATATCCAGTTTAGTGTATGCCTTTGTGCTAGATTTCAAGCTAGTCCTAGAGAATCCCATTTGACTGCCGTCAAACGTATCCTTCAATATCTTGCCGGCACTCAAGATTTGGGATTATGGTATCCGTCATCATGTGATTTATCTCTTATATCTTATTCTGATGCGGATTACGCTGGATGCAAGCTGGATCGCAAGAGTACTAGTGGCTACTGCCAGTTTCTAGGCGGGTGTTTAGTTTCTTGGGCCTCCAAGAAACAACACTCGGTTACCCTCTCAACCGCAGAGGCAGAATATATTGCTGTAGGGAGCTGTGGCACCCAAGTGTTGTGGATTAAACACCAACTCCAAGACTACTTGGTGGATCTTGGTTGTATCCCGATTCTGTGTGATAACACTAGTGCTATCAACCTTGCAAAAAATCCAGTCCAGCACTCTAGGACTAAGTATATTGAGACTAGGCATCACTTCATTAGAAACGAGGTCAGTACGAAAAATTTTGAACTACATTTTGTTGATACTCTAAATCAAATTGCTGATATTTTCACGAAGCCCTTGTGTAATGACAGGTTTTCAACACTCAGAAGGGAGCTTGGTCTTTGCCGACCTCAGGCCACTAAAAATTGAAATAATGATCTTGTTCAATTTAGTGTGTGTTTTTGCAGATTGGTGTTTCATGCATTGTTGATATGTCAATATGTCATCTTGCATTGCATGTAGATGCATAATAATGAATTGAGTTCATGTTCATAATGCATTGTATGGTTTGTGTCGCATCATTCTTGCATGACCATGGTATATCAAATGTTGATGTATGGAAGGGCAGGCTATGCTTGTCACGAAGCACTCAATATGCGTGAGGTTTCACCTCCGCCAAGTACCATGTGTCAATGTCGCATATAGGCCGTATAGTAAGGAGGAGTTGTCCTTGTGCTACATTCATGCATATATTTCATCTTCATTCTGTTGCATTTAATAAGTGTACAACCAGGTGTTGGGTAATGCATGTCATGTCAACCCCTGCATGTTTCAGGTCATTCTCCTCTTGACAATTACCATTCCACTTGATTGCAAACATAACCCCTTCGCGTATCCATTGCATAAGAGTTTTGTTGAGTTTCTTCATCTCTTACAATCTGTGCTTCCATGGCTTACATTCTGCATATGAGATCATGAGACTGACGAACAGATAGTGTGAGAGCTTTCTATTATATAAACTGATGATTGTCCATCCAATGACAATGGTTCAGATTTAATGATTTCCTTGACGTTCTGAAATATATGTTATGAAATCATCTATGTTCTGTGATTTTAATAGACCTTAACTAGATATTGCATATTGTGCTTTGAATGACTATCCTGATATCTGAAAATTCAAAGTTCATGACCATCTTGGTGATACACTCTGGCTTAGTATTGTTTTTAAACATCTTGATGAGCTGGAATTCCTGAAAATCATTTTGACAGAGCAATGATATTGTTGCACGGAGAAACATGTCATGTCATCAAAATCAAGTGACAAATGATATGTCATGATGTGCCTCTGTTATCTCTGTCGTCATTCTATTTGGACTCTAGGCAGAGCACTGGCATAATTGCTGAGAAATATATCCTCTCATCAAAAAAATGAGATTGGATATGTCATGATGTGACTTTGCTATCTCTGTTCATTTTGAAGCATAACCGTCAGTCTTGCCAAATACCTAGGGATACTGGCGTCTAAACAATGTCTATTCTTACGGCTAGGAGGCATGAACTAGACTTGATTGCTCGTATAAAGTGAATCATGTGCCTTCAAATACTAAAGATATTGAAAATCAACATATGCTACAATCATTCAATTCCATGCTTCAATCATGATTGTTTAGCCTCAATACATGCTTATGTGTTATTGCCTTTGTCGTTATTGAATATGGATATATAAGACAAGGGAAGGTTAAACACTGCCATGATTTGCACCTTTGGTTCATTTCTATTACATCTTGGATGTAGCTACTTTTCGAACTCTGTTGATGAATTCGGATTTCATTAGATTTGAACCATATATGTTGCTCACGGTCTGTTTCCGGTTTGCATATAATGGCTTGCTCTTCACTCCTTTTAGCTCTGGTCTCACAGACCTTTTACTTTATCATTCCGTTTTGCTGTTGGCAAAGGGGGAGAATTCTTTGTGTGAGTCATGTGTAAGAGCTATGTATGCGTTATCGCGTTGTCAAAGGGGAGAGCTTATGTGTTTTGTGAGGATGTGTGAATGGTGTACGGGGAGAGTCCAAGAGGAGAGAATTCATTGCTCCCTTTGCATCTCATATGTGTATGTGATGGGGATTGGGCCTTGCATAGCTGCTAGCATTCATATTGCATAGCATTCATATCTGCATTCATAATTGCATTCACATGCTATTACTATCATGAATCTTGAGCTGCATATATTGCATTTGTCATAACTTGTGCCATTTTAAACATTCATATCACATAATGACTCACAGTGTTGCCATCATCAAAAAGGGGGAGAATGTTGTGTCCCTGAAGTCATATGAGTCATTCTGTGGTCACTTGGGTCATTGGACATCATTCTATGGTCATATGCATTCTGTGGTATTCTTGGTTTTGATAATGGCTAAACACTATTAGTCATTGTTATTTTTCACTCCTATATGACTGACATATGTGCTGTTGTGTTCATGACAGATATGCAAATGAAGGCTCAATGTTGCGCCCTCGCACGCGGATCGACCTGCGCGGTCAGGTCGCGGGGATCGACCTGCCCGGTCAGGTCGCGGGGGTCAAGGGGGCTGCGCCCCTTGCGGGGGTTTCCGGGGCGGAGCCCCCAGAACAAAAATTTGATTGAAGACTCAATAATAAAATCTTCAAGACTGTCAAGGGCGATGCCACAAACATGCACGGGCTGCTAATGGAGTTGAACGACGGAGCTGAAGGGGATAACGGACCGACCCGGGCAAGCCCGGAATTAGCCCAGCTGGCGGTCGACCGCCCCAGCCAGCATCCGCCAGTCTGCAGTCTTTCAGCTGGCGGTCGACCGCCAGCCAGTGGCGGTCGACCGAAATTCCCAGGGATCACCCGAATGCAAGTTTTAAAGTAGGGGTTGACCGCCAGGAGCTGCAGGTCGACCGCCAGCCTCGAGCCTTCAATGTTGACTTTGTTTCCAACTTCAAAAAGGGCCATTCAACATGGATTTGTTTAATCCAAAAGTCACATAAACACCCACAAATTGTGGATCTGGTCTGAGGCTTGTCTATAGACCATTCAAGGTCTATAAAACCAATACAAGAGGGTTGGAAACCCCAATGCTTCAAGGCTTCAAGAGAGATCAAGGGAGGCCATTTTCGAGGTACTGTAGCACCTCCGTGAACAGTACTTCAGGATGGAGTTCTTCATCCATCCAAGGTGTTTCATGGTGAGATCTGAAGCAAGCAACCTCCACCAAATCTAGAAGCACTCAAGGATAAGAAGGGTGATCAAAGGAAGCCACAAGGAGGGTGTTTCAAGAAGGAAATCAAGCTACTCCGGGAAGAAGTTCTTCATCAAATCTTCAAGTGATTGAAGCAACTTCAAGAGGAAATCAACTTCAAGCCAAGTGAAGAAAAAGCTGCAATCATCTTCCTCTTCCTCATCTCAAGGAGATCCATAGAAGCTGCAAGGGTGTGTTCAAGGGAAAGGAGTTCGAAGTACTGTAGCTGTGAACAGTACTCCGGGAAGAAGTTCTTCATCATATCTCCAAGTGATTCAAGCTACTTCAAGAGGAGATCAACTCCAAGCCAAGTGAATCATCAGATTCAAGCTCCAGCAAACTCAGATAAGATCTTTTCTCTTTGAACATATTTCATGTCTTATTTGAGTATTTTCATATCTTGTTCTTTTCCATTTCATTCAAACATTTGGAACTGAAGATCGTCCCTACCTGTGGTTAGTAGGAAGGCAATCGGAAGCTATCCGATCGGTGGTGTTGACGTCCCTATCGGCGGTTAGTAGGAAGGCAATCGGTGGTCTTTCCGATTTGCGGTTCAGTGCGTGGCACTAGTGGAGCCTCACCGGATTTGGTGAGGGGTGGACGTAGGACTGGAGATTCAGTCCGAACCACATTAAAATCTCGTGTGTTGTGGTTTGCTTGTGCGATTGCTTTGTGTTAGATGCATGCTTAGGTTCAATATCTATATTGCATAATCATCTTGTTAAGCAAATCACTGTGTTCTTCGTTTAGCTAGTTATATTCCGCTGCTATTATCATTACCTAGCTATATAGAGGGTTGCATTGCGAAAAGAGGGATAGATCTATTCACCCCTCCCCTCTAGATCCGCTGTCCACTACACAACAGAACCGTCCATCATTTCTGCGGCTGAAAGTCTACCGCCCTTCTCTGTGAACAACGCCATCTCTTCTACAAAGCCTACTGTTGTAAGCGGTCCATTATCGCCCGTTCATAGTATATACGGTGTATTATTGGCCGTTCATCTTGCTAGCACAGGTATGCCTCTGTCCCCATAGTGTTGGTTTAATTGCTATTACACGGTTGCTGTAGGTCCGTTCCAGATCTTACGCGGTCTACCAGGAGACTGTTCAACCTGGTATGCTTCTGATTGCTGTCTCCTTTCATTCCAGAGTTTTTTGATTTTCGTGTTAGTCTGTCGTCACTCCCTGGATTATACCATCATTTACAGATCGTCTATCTCCCTTAGCGGTCTTACAGAGACCATCCTTGTCGTGCTACAGTGCACCCATGCTTCACTTTGATTGCCATGTTATTTGATTTTCATGACACTTGGTGCTGATTATTGATCTCCCCCTGTTCTTATATCATTGTTGTATACTTTTTTTCATTTCTTACATATTTGTTTGATTATTGATTGCTAGTTGCTAGGCTAAACTTTGCATGCACTCCGGTGCGCATAGGATTCATGCATATTTATCATCTGTAGTTGCATTCCAACCGAGGTAGGGTTTACTCTCGTCTCCATACTCCTTGGAGCCGACTAGGTGACCTTGCTGAGGGCCTCCGTAAGCCCCTGCGAGCCATGGATTCCCACACGGACGCCGGGCAGGTTGTACCACATCATCCCCTAGTCTGGAGTTTGCATCCGCGTAAGGGAGAGTCCCTTAGAGTCACCCAATTTTCCATTCTTACCCTGGTTAGGTACCTTGTGGTTAAGTGAATTCACATTTTAATTAATCCACTAAGGTCCTAAAGAGGAACTTCTAAGATTGTTCGTGCATCGTTTATAACTTGGGTGGTCAATTGGTTGATTCTTTTCTCATCTCTTCCCTTCATTGTGTGTTGCAGTATCATCATTCACCTCATTTTGTCAGATTAGGCTCATTTGGTCTAGTTCATCTTTGTGTGGCTCCATTTAGTTGCATTTGTCCTTGGCTCATTTCTATCCTTGTATTCCTTTGAAATTATTGACTGTATAAAGTCTCCACTCCCTTCATGGAGCATTTTCCCCCTGTATCCTATTCCTATTCCTCTCTACCTTCTTATCCCCGCGTGGATTCCTCGTCCCATACGTGCCCATCTCCTTATTCCTCCATTGGAACCTATTCTTTAAATGAGCCTTCCAATCCTGCCCGTGCTGCTGTTGGCCCGATAAATCCCCATTCCCACATTCACGATTCTTCCAGGCCCATGCATTCCTACATTCTCGGAATGGGCTTGTCTTCAGCTCTGGCTGGATCCCTTATTTGGCCCATCAACATTATCCTGGTTTAAATTCATCCTCTCTTGCTCAGGCTGGCCCATATCCTTCTCGGACTCTTCCTACCGAGGAGATGATCGCTCAAGCCCAATGTCAGCTTGATGAATTGCAATGTCGAATTAATCCCCAAACTTCTTTGGATGTCCCGTTTGCCTTTCAAGGTCTTCAGCTCCCACCACATTCATAGATTCCCGCATATCGTCGCTATGGTGGAACTGGTGACCCGTACGTCCATTTGAAGGATTTCTTATATGAGTCGGCCCAGTTCCGGCACGATCTACACTTGATGGCCTATTTGTTTGGCCTATCTTTAGAGGGCTGGGCCAAGGATTGGTTCTTCACGTTACCGCAAGAGCAGATGATTGTAGATATATTTCTCCTCTCGTCTGGTCTTCTAATGCCTTCCCAATGTCTATCCTACCACATCCAACATGGGAAATGAATGAAGACAGAGGGAAAGGGAGGAATAAAAAACATGTGATCGCCACCAAGGTGCCTAACGTGATGAACACGTCGTACCTTGGAAAGAGGGAGAGGTACTCACCAGACCTGCAGCGCTGGAGAGATATACGGCTCAAGAAGAACCGCCAATAAGATGCACGGTCTCACGACAAACCGTTTAAGAACGCTACAGAGGATGCGGGATGAAGCACTCCTGGCAGTTGAACGGCTCTATCACGACCGCAGGAAGAAGAAGGACGATCTAGGTAGCACCGCACGTCTCCTTGAACGGATGGTAGAGAACTGCCAAGACCACCACGCCAGAAGTCATAAAGGGTCCAACCTCCATCCTCTCCGGCCGGCCAGAGGGGATGGGCCTCGTGCTAGGGATTGCTGACCTACAAAACAACAAACCCAAATTAGAACTGAAAAGTGTAGTAGATGTCAAAATAATAAGAAATGAACATGAATAAGTGGAAAGAGGGATACCTAGGGGATTTTAAACTCCTAGGGTGTCATAAACATGGGTGGGCGTGTGCATGGCAATGAAGGTGAAGAACAACGTGGGGAGAAAGTGAGAAGAGTGATGCATGCAATGAAAAAAATGGACAAAACCTATCAAACACACAAGACTTAAAAACTAGACTACTCCCTGAACCGGAGGCTTATATGGACGTGGAAAGCCTCCCTCCTTGGTACTAGTTCGCTCAAGAATGCGGCAGGGCTTCGCCGTCGACCAAAAAATCTCCCCCCTTTCAAACTCGCCCTTCAAGGTCTATTTATAGAGCACCTAAAGTCCTAGCCCGAAATTAGGGTTTAGAAGCATTTTCAGGTCGAGATAATCAAAGGAAAATCGTAGATAATCAAATTACCTCTCATCCAGTCGAAACGACACTCAAAATGGTTCATTATCCGTGGAGAAAATGACGGGAGAAGTTAGGGATAAAATCACGGATAGAGAGATAAAATCTATTGAAATTCAGGAATCGAACGGATGAACGGTCTTATGATAGACCGTTCAACGGGATGTGCGGCCATGTCCTGGCCGTCCAACCCCGTCGATGGAAATTTAAATAAATCATAAATAATCTAAATTATCCATCGAACTGACCGAAATCTTCACCATTGGACTCTCATAGATGAACGGCTCAGATGAGACCGTTCAAAGGTAGAGCGGCCAAAGACAAACCGTTCTAGCCTTGTCGGTGATAAATAGACTAATTGGATAATTATCCGAGAAAATCACCAAGAGAGATGAGCGGCCACCATCCGTCCGTCCATCAAGTTGAACGGCTAGGGAAGAACCGCATAAATGCTTGTCGGTGGAAATTCAGAAAATTAACCAAAATATTCCAAAATAGATGGACGGTCCACAGGCAACCGCACGTTGATTGAGAGGCCAGAGATGAACCGTACATGTACATGGGTGTTGAAACTCATAGAAAAGCCCAATCAACCAAAACCAAGGCCCGTTAAGCCCTGAATCAACTCGGACCTAACCAGGGAGGGAGGCTACCCATAAAACTGGCCCAAAACATGCCTGAAAACAGCCCCAACGAGCAATGGATAACTCGAGACATCAACAAATGGGAGTAAGAGGAACGACTCAACTTATCAGTAAAAAACGGGTGTCAATAGATGCCCCTCCTTAACGTCCTCTTTGTAGGGGAGCGAGTGGAGGTGAAGCGAAAGTGACATGGAATATGGAGATGAAGCGGAAATGCAACGGAGTGGACCAAAAAGCGGGCGTTAAGGTAAAACGACACTCATTTTTACCAACAAGCGATGGGAATCTTCCGAAAACTCTGAACCAAACGCAAGGAATGATTAAACCAAAAGCGACACCAGTCTGGAGGAACTAAACTAAACGAAATGAAACAAATCGATGAGACCAACCTCATGGGGGACACAATCCCGCGGTCCAATGAGGAGGCCAAAAGCAGGCAGCAAAAGTAAAAGAAACAGGCTAAAGTTCTAGACGGGGACCTCTTAATAAACCAAACCAAGCGAATTGACCAAAGAGAACCTTCCAACTCAGAGTGGAACTAGTTCCTCTTACCCAAACACTGAACGCACAGCTAACCATCGCTGATGGGACATTCTGCAGGCAAACCATGGGTCATGAATGCTCAAAAGATGCGTATGATGCATGTTGGGCTAAAATAAAAGAAATCGTTAAAACAAATGCGAAGAAAGATTAAAATATAAAATACTCGAGAATAATATTGCTAAGCTGGGAAAATCAGAGTCAAGATACCATCCGCAACCACAGCGTGCAGGATAGAACCATCCTCCCCATGACATCCCAATTTAACGGCCTATCCGAAGGTCAAACACGTGAACCTGGATCATCATCATTTTTGTTAAAGGGGAACATCAGATCCTAGAACACGTAGATAACCAGCTGGTTCTTGAGATAATATATTATAGTACCATATAATAATGTAATAAGGGTGATAAGGTTAGAAGGCCATACCTGACTTACCTGAGCAGGTGGAACGGCAAGTGAAAGTTTGATGCTGCACATAAAATTGTTAACAAGATTTGCAATGATATCAAAATTCATCAATTGAACACCAAGTGCAGAAATGAGGGTAAAACAACTTCAAACATGAACGGTTAAGTACCAACCGCCCAAAGAAGAACGGTTAGATGTGAGCCGTATATATTATGGAATTTGAACCGACTTAAACAGCATACTATTGAGGATGAACGGTCACCTCTCAGCTGTTCAATCTAAGGACGGTCTAATGATAGACCGCATAACCTCTGCAACCTCGAAATGCTAAAACCCTTCATCTCCCTCCACCGTAACCGACGGTGGGAGAGAGAACGAAGGGCACACCGAGCCCCATCTTCCGCTCTCTCCATCTCTCTCACCCCCAAGCTCCCTCCCTTCTCAACCCCTCTCACTCCCTCGTCTCATATGCGCTCAAAACACCAAGCGAGACGCCCTTCGAAGATGAACATGGACGCTCCACCGTCGACGACCGCCGCCGTGGCGGAGGAGACACCGGCGGAGGAAACACCGGCAATGCCGCCGACCGAGGGAGGTACTCTCCCGCCGTCGTCCGAGGCCGAGGAAAGGACTGAAGCCGCCGCGCCCGGAGTTGGAGACGCCGGGGAGGTTCCTCCGGCGGAGAGGCCGGCCAAGGGACCTCGTCCGACCAAGGTAGGTGCACCGAAACCTCTTTTATTTTCCATTTTTACACCATGCATGTTAGATTTAGGGGATTTTGGGGGGATTAGGGAGGCTAAGGACCGGTTTGGGGCGCCATGGTGGCCTCCCCACCGGTGGGGAAACCCTCACCATCGTCGGGGAAGACGACGGTAGGGCGGTTTAGACAAAACCACACAAACAAAAATAGGTGGCTTACATAGAGCCGCACAAAACCCACACGGCTCAGGGGTAGCCGTTCAAATTCAGACAGCATTAGAAACGAACCAAGTAAGGATGGAGAGAGGCTCACCGTACAAATGACAAACGCACCACATTGGTCCGTTCAACACCCTATCAACAAAGAACAACGCGGTCCCTATAGGACCACCCAACCTTCCTGCGGCCCAGAGTGGCCGTTTGAAACTAAGAAACCTGAGGGAAGGACGGTGCATGCTCACCTGTTAAGATAAGAACGGCCAATGTTAGCCCGTTCGAAACACAGAACCTAGGGATTAGAACGGTGCACATGGGACCGTTCAAAGGGACGAGCGGCCTGTGGGATACTGCTTTTCCAACAGAGAGTTAAACCTTGATGATTTTATTTATATATGAAATAAAATGCTTAAATAAATTACTAAAATGCATCTAAAATGAATGAATGAATGCAGGGAAAGCACATGACCCGCACCTCGTGGCTGCAGGTCCACGTAGTGTATTTAGCACTGCCGGACTTTCAGAGGGAGCGGTTGGCTGCCATGGGGTTCACCCCATTCCTGAGCATTGAGGTGTGTCGGTTCGACGCAGCTCTGCTCTATGCCCTGCACGACAGCTGGGACCCAGTGAGTCAGACGTTCCTCTTCCTGTGAGGGCATATGGTCCCCACGCTGGAGGACGTGGCCAGGCTCACTGGCCTTCGAGTGCACGGGGCACCGGTTAGCGGGATAACTTTTCCCGAATACCGGGCGATGGCTCGGGGATTGCTGGGCTTAGAGCTGTGGCACCCTGAGAGGCAGTCGACCCTCCTACCCCAGGCTAGTCTCCAAGACAGCCTGGGATTACGATGGGTGGGAGTTGCAGTCGGAGAGCAGCCGGAGGAGCACCTACAGCGGTTGGTGGAGCTGGCGCGGCCGAGGGTAGCTGCAGGGCCGGGAGCAGAGGCGGACAGAGTGCTACGGTGATTCCTGATGCTGATGTTCGGGTGACTCCTCTTCTCCACCAGAGCAGACGTGATGAGCTGCCGCTTCCTTCCCTTCCTCGAGGAGCTGAGCCACGTGGGCGACTACGCGTGGGGAGCAGCAGTTCTCGCGTTCTTGTGTGACACGCTGAGTTCGACGGCCCGTCGGATGATGCTCGGGGGATTCTCTCCCTTACTCCAGGTACGACTCTTACCCTAGACCTAATTATGCAATTCCATATGTTTCCTAAATGCTGAGACGATGCTCTGATGCAGGTGTGGGCCTACATACACCTACGTGGGTTGGGCAGAGGCGAGGAGACCCGTCCTGGGCTCCTGCCGATCGCCCGGAGGTGGACAGCACCTCGGGAGACTGTAGCCCTGAGACGACAGATCCGAGAGCTGCAGGATGACCTGGACGCTCTACCGTTTACCTCGGTATGCTTCTAAACTTAGACTCTTTAATTAAATGCAATTCTTATATGATGATGATACTGATGCGACTTTCTATTTCTTGCAGGTACGGTGGGCACCTTACACAGAGGAGGGCCAGGAGGGTCAGCCTTGGGTGGTTGGCGCCCTCGCTTTTGCCAGATGAGATGTGTGGCTTCACTGCGTGAATGTGGTGGAGCCACTGCACTACAGATTGGTAATGAGGACCATCGGGGTCCATCAACCCACGGTGGAGTTCCCGGCGCCTGAGAAGGCGGGGGAGCGAGTGACGAGGACTACCCGGGGCCTAGCGGCAGCATTTGATTGGTCTATGAGGAACACTGCGCAGGTGGCCGACTGGACAGCTCTCGGGCGGGTGGTGACCGTCCGAGCGGAGAGCGACTCAGCGTACTACACCGCGTATGCCAGACACTACCGGGACCAGGTGTTCCGGGGTGCCCACCGACTAGTACGACTTCTAAACCCAAACTTTGTCTATTATGCTTATGATTCCTATATGATGCACTGACACATGGACTTCTAAATGTAGATTGACCCTGAGGGACGACTGGCGGAGCTGTAGGGGCTCCTGCACTCCACCATCAGGGAGCGGGATGAGGCCCGACAAGCCCTGGCCTTACTGGTGAGTTTTCTAAACCCTAAACTCTCCAAATTATGCAAATGCTTATGATTATGATTGTGCATGTGACTGACCTGGAGTTTTGGATGTAGCGTGCCGAGGGGGCCCAGCGACAGGGGGCCGATGCTCCTTCTTCTTCTTCTACCCAGACTCCTACAGATCGGGTTGAGCGGGAGGCCGACTTCACAAGGATGGTAGCGCGGGCCAAAGCGGCCGAGGTGGCGCTCACCGAGAGGGTACGCAAATCACTACACTTCCCCTTTGTTACTTATGCTTATGAAATGTATGACATGCAATTGACTGACTATGATATGTGCATGCAGACGTCCGAGCTGACCCTACTGAGGGCGTAGCTGGAGAAGAGCCGGGTAGCGGCTTGGGAGGAGGCAGCGCACCTGAGGGAGGAGACCGCCCGACTGCGAGAGGAGCTTGCACAGAGAAGACCAGACGATACCATTGAGGCGGCGCTCCTACGAGCTGAGGTTGGGCGTCTTCGAACCAGCGCTACCGAGGCGGAGCGCTACAGGACTGAGGCTGAGCAGGCCTAGCGTCAGGTCTCGAGGCTGGAGGGCCAGGTGGAGATCCTCCGGGAGATGAGCCAGAGGTCGAGGAGCGGTGCTCCGAGCAGGACCCATGGTTCTTTCAGGACTTACTTGACGGGTTCCTCTGGCCTGCGGAGGAATGAGGAGGACGAGAGACGCCGGCGCCGCCGAGACGAGGTGACTTCTCTGATGGCCCCACCATCGAAGAGGTTGGAGGGAGGAGGCGACAGCGACCATCAGGAGGGAGAGGGTCAGGCTTGACTCTTACACTTGGGGCCCGACTTTTGTACACATGATATGATATGATAGTGATAGTGACATGCTTTTTGTCTATTTTCATGAATGAATGGATGAGTGCGACTACTGACTCGACACGAGTGCGTGAGTGAGAGACGACGACTACGGGTGAGACATGACTACGGGTGTGACGCGACACGACCACGAGTGAGATAGAGGGACGCCGACTCCGAGTGAGAGAGAGAGAGCGTGATGCCAAATGAGTGAGATGAGTGACGTCAAATGAGTGAGATGAGGGCGTCAAATGAGTGAGATGAGAGACGCCAAATGAGTGAGATAAGAGACGCCAAATGAGTGAGATGAGGGACAACACGACTACTAGTTGGATAGGTGAACAACTTGTTGGACAAGGGATTCAGATTAGAAGAACAGTTCTCAATGGGTCGTTCAAAGTAACACACGGTCCGTAATAGACCATTCCAAGGAGAATTGAACGGTCTTATATTAACCGTTCTGAATGTTGAACGGTTTGCCATATACCGCGTAAGAAGACGAACGGTCTAACTCAGGCTGCTTAAACTTCTGCCCTCGAATTCTCTGGAAGATGATAAACGGTTCGTCATGGACCGCGCAATGAGATAGGCGGTCTATCGTAAGACCGTCCAAAGGGGCATCCTGCGAACTTGAATGGGACTCTCCTGGAGAGTCCTTAACCTGAGGGAAAAATGCTTTAAACCCATCCAAACCTCATCTTAACCTGCCCTAGACTTATCCAACCCCGATCTCAATAGACCTAGGCTTCCGAACAAGCCCTATAAGTAGGAGGGGGAACCTAAATTCGTGATTCACACATCCTCATCCTTCTAAGCCTCAAAACCTTTGCTATTCATCACCAAATCATCATGAAGAGGGCCCTAGAGGAGAGTTCCATGGACGGAGCATCTTTTGAAGGGCCAAAGCCGGCCAGGAAGGAGCGGGAAGTGCTCCAACGACTGACCGCGATCCCGTGACATCTCAGCTCGAGCCCTCTGAGAGAAGTAAGTTAATCATGATTTCATTCAATTCAATTCTTTCATTTACTTACATGCTTTTCCTTCCTCTCTCTTTTCTTCCATCTTCTTTCTTCCCACCTCAGCTTCTCCCTGGCCCCAGGTGGTATTCCACCTTGAAGTGGTTGGCTCCCGTGGTCCACGCCTTGCCCTTAGGAGTGACATCTATCCTGAGATCTTGGCACTTACAACCTCTCTTAGTGTTAGGTTAGAACTACCCAATGCTTTCTCTTGATTGGCACGGCATCTCAGCCTTAGTTGAAATTTGGCATCCTCAAACTCATACATTCATTTTCCCATCATTCGAGGCCACTATCTTACTGGAGGAGGTAGAGACCTACTTCTCTTTACCCAGGTCTCGGGTGGGAGGGGAAGACTTAGTGTGTCATACAGTTGCCCCTATAGATCCTAGGCTTATCTTGGGAGGGTTCATACCAGACAACAGGGATGTCCACACTTTCGTAGGCCCACGTCAGATTCACCTTCTTCCCCTTAGCCAGTGGGTAGTGGAGCATTGCAGGAATTGGTGTGGGTGGGATGAAGCCATAGCTAAGGCTGCGTCCATTTGTTTGTGCGGGGCCATCTTGTTTCTTTCAGTTGACCATGTGCTAGAGATTCCCCTTCTTAGTACCATTAGCGGCCTATGGCAGGGACTTTCCATCTCCCAGGCGATCCTTGCCTACTTGTACGAGGGCCTCACCTCCGCAGCCTTAGGAGGTCCCCTGTTTGGTTCTATGATCCTTCTAGAGTGTTGGATGGGTGTTAAGATGAAATTCATCTACAAGGAGGATGTCACTTCAGCTAGCAGGATCTTCGGGAGCCACCCCCTCTTCTTCATAGGTGACGCGTTCGGATTCTCTCCACAGGTAGAGTGCAGGACAGCAGAAAAGAAGACCAGGGATGAGTGGCGACTGCACATGAACAGGCTGCACCTGGATTGGTTTGTGATGCACCCGGACTTCCTCCGTGACACCACTGTCAGAGTTCCCAGGAGGCCGGGCTTGGACTTGAGGCTCGTGAGCCACACCGCACTGGCGATGTACAGCCCGCACCGGTGCTGCCTATAGGTTGGACTACCCCGGACTGTTCTACCAGCACTACCCCACCTTCTCGCGCTACAGGCGAGGAGGATTGGCACGGAGGAGGACGAGCAGGCGGTCAGGAGTGCCCTGCTCATGTGGGAGGTGAGCAGGGTGCTTACCCTACCAGCAGAGGTTGCAGAGATCCCGACGACGCGCCCAGTCTATGTTAGAGAGTTGAGAGAGATACGTCCCCGCGGGGATGCCCAGCGGAGGACTGAGTGATTTTCTTTTGTTTTCATGATGATGTTGGATAGGACTTGTGCTTAGAAAGTTTGATATATGGAATGAATAAAATTGATGATTGGATTGAGTTTGAGCTTTGGCCTTATCTTGATGTGATTGCGTAGGTTGGGATAAGACTTTAGCATTCACACGGTCACGAGCCAACTAAACTTTTCAGCTTCAACCTGCCCCTGCACACATACAAATACCGAAAACAGATTAAATCTGTTTCAGGCTTAACCCCTTGCCTATAGCAAGTTAGGAAATGACCAGTTCTTAATTTTTGGTCAGGGGGGTAAGCCTTATTAAATAGGTAAATAACAAATGTCAAATGAATGCAATGTATGTTATGAATGCAAATCAAGAAAATCTTTTTAGAAATTTTGAAAATATCTTATTTTAGTTTGGATTTCAAAATATTTTATTTTGTTTTGGGTTTTTAACATATTTGATTTTTTTGTTGGATTTTGAAATATGTGATTTTTTGGATTTTGAAATATTTGATTTTTTTGGATTTTGAAACTAGCTTAGACCTGATGATAGGGAACCTCCTATCTCACCAGGGGCCTCCCGGGCTCAATGTGCAATATAAAGGACCGCCCGTGGCTGGTGCTAACTTTGCTTTAACGGTGCCTATACTGAGGCCATACCCGGGGTTGGATCCATTCCTTGGAAAATAAAACAGATTTTAATAGAAAAGCTGGCGATAGGTATAGAGGTTTTTAGGGCTTGAGTTCTTCTCGCGACACCCCCTTTTTAAAGAATTTGGTCTGTTGCGGGCTTTGTGTCCATCATCGAACCTACTTCTGCTCTAGGCACGCATACGACCGGGCTCATAACATCCCGTGGGGAAACTGTACTACCACTCTTGTCATGCCTAGTTTTATTATTTGGGGACTTTCAAACTTTTTTGAGAGCTTCGAGCTTTTGAGCTTTTAGCTTTGATTTTTACCCCTTTTTTCCTTTTCATTCCTTTCTTTCCTTTCTTTCTTGTTCTTTTGCGGAATAAGGTCATAATGGACTGCCCCTATTTGAGACCTCTTTTTTGGGGGGTCTAGATCAGTTCTCGCCCCCTTGTTCACCCTTTGCCCTTATTTTCAACCGAGAGAGAAGGAAAAATAATGACTTTCACCCTCCCCGAAGCATGGCCAAGGGAGAAACGGTGTTGTGCAAAAGAAGGAAACCGACCCACGGGGGGTCGTGTAGTGTGTGAAATGTTGACCAGGGGATTTCCTTTCGTGATCAAGTGAAGGCGCACCCCGCCACCCTGTCGTTGCTAGTTTGACTCTATGGATAAAAGCGTTTTAAATATAGCCCATTCCATGGATTTGGTAATTCTTCACCCTCCGCGTTGATTAAACGATACGCATTACCCGGATAGACTTCCTTAACTACAAACGGCCCTTCCCAGTTGGGTTGCAGCTTAGACCTGGGACCTGCTGACCTGATAAATTTGCGTTTCAAAACCATATTACCCACTTGGAATTTTCATTCGATGACCTTCTTTTGAAAATACCGCGAGACACGTTTTTGATAAACCGAGACATGATTGACCGCGTTAAGCCTCTTCTCGTCTAAGAGTTCCAGTTAGATTAACAACTCCTCTCGACGTTCGTCGAGATTAAGTTCTTTGTCCAGCTGCACTCTTAGGGAAGGGATCAGGATCTCGTACGGGAGTACCGCCTCCATCCCATAGGTGAGAGCAAAAGGATTTTGCCCCGTGGGAGTACGGACGGAGGTGCGATAAGCCCATTGAGCTTCTACCAGTTTATTGGCCCAATCAGCAAATTTGTGTGACTCACTTGTTTTCTTGATGATTTTAAGAAGGGTTTTGTTTGTGGCCTCAGCCTGGCCATTACCTTAGGGGTAGTATGGTGATGAATGATGCAATGATATATTAAACTTCTTACAGAGGTCCCAGAGTTCTTGAGAAACGAATAGAGGCCTGTTGTCGGTGACGATATCACTTGGCACTCCAAACCGTGAGATGATATTCTTCAGGATGAAGTGGCATACTGTGGTGGCTTTGATTTTTGCATAGGCTTCAGCTTCTGCCCACTTGGTGAAGTACTCCGTAGCCGTCAGGATGAAGGACTTCTGCTTGACTGTGGAATTCGGGTCACCGAGAGGTCCGATGATATCAAAGGCCCACATGGAAAATGGCCAAGGAGCAGACAGAGGATGGAGAGAAGAAGCATGAGCATGGATCTTGTCAGCATGGAGCTGGCATTGAAGACACCTACGGACATAGGTGGAGCAATCTTCTTCTAGGGTTGGCCAGTAATCGCCCTGCCTAAGAATCTTCTTCGCCAACGCCTGCCCATTTACGTGTCCTCCACACTCACTGGAGTGAGCTGCTTCCACAACCTTCCAAGCCTCATTGTCATCTAGACACCTCATTAGAACTCCATTGAGATCTCGCCTATACAATTCTCCAGCAACAATCATGTATCTTGCAGCGACTCTTCTAATGGCCTTTCGCTGCTCGGCATTTGCCATCTCCAGGAATGAACCATCCCTACAATACTGCTCAATCTCATAATACCACGGCAATTCTTCTTCTTCTATGATCTCCTCAAGCTCAGTTAACGAAACTTCTTTCACCTCTTCCCTTTCTACCTTCCTTTCTACAGATTTCCTAAGGTTGTCGAACCAGGGATCCTGAAGAGAAGGGGCGTCTAACCGTTGGACCACAATGGTCTCAGTGGCACGACTGAGGGGAAATGAAAGAGAAGAAGCTAGTGATGCAAGGGCATCAGCCAAAATGTTCTGAGAACGGGGAGTGTGGATATAGATAAGCTTCCGGAATTGCCTAGCCAAGAGCGTGACCAAATCTTCATAGGGCTTAAGCTTAGGGTCACGGGTGCAGTAAGTTGACAGAACTTGATGCAGCACCAATTGAGAGTCTCCTATGATGTTAAGGTATCACGCGCCCATGAGGTAGGCGTGCTTCAGACCGGCAAGGAGAGCCTCATACTCGGCTATATTATTCGTGGCAGGAAATGAGAGTTGATAAGCGATAGGGATGGTCACCCCTTCCGGAGTAAGGAGAACGGCGCCGATTCCACTGCCCTGGGAATTGAGAGCACCATCGAAATGGAGAGACCAAAAAGGAAGATGAGTGATTACTGCCAAGTGTTCATCAGGGAACTCGTCCTGGATTGAATCCGTGTGAGGGATGGGAGAATGAGCAAGGTGCTCAGCAATGGCATACCCCTTAATTGCTTTCTGGACGATGAAGGTGATATCGAACTGGGAGAAAAGACTCTGCCAGCGAGCTAACCGACTAGAAAGGACAGGCTTTTCTAAAAGATAAGGAATGTGGTCCATTCTAGAGATCAGCTTGACCTCATGGGCAAGAAAATAGTGTTTGAGCTTCTGAGCTACCCATACTACTGCCGCACAGGTCTTCTCCATGGCAGTATACTTGGATTCAGCGGGATTAAACAACCTGGAAAGGTAGTATGCTGCCCTTTCCCTTCCTTCATCGTCTACCTGAGCTAGGACAGCTCCTAGGGAGTCCTCAATCACAGAAATGTATAGGATCAGGGGTTTCCCAGGGACGGGTGGTTGCAGAACCGGGGGATTAGAAAGATAAACCTTAAGCTCCACATAGGCCTTTTGGCATTGTTCATTCCATTTGAACTTTGCTCCCACCTTTAACAATTCATAAATGGGCGACATCTCTGCGAATGTTGAGATATAAATCTCCTAATGAATTGTAAACGCCCAATCAAACCTCAGAGTTCAGTGATGTTCTTAGGCGGCGGCATCTCCATAACGGCTTTTGCTTTGTTCGGATCGATCTGAATCCCCCGTTTACTAACTATAAACCCGAGTAACTTCCCTGATGCAACTCCGAACACGTATTTCTTTGGATTCATCTTCAATTTATATTCCCTAGCCCTTTGCAACACTTTGGCTAGAATGGCGGGGTGTTCTTCTTTGGACCTCGATTTTACCAAAATATCATCCACGTAAGCTTTTAAGTAGACATGCATCATGTCGTAAAAGATAGCCATCATTGCCCTCTGATAAGTAGCACCTGCATTCTTTAATCCAAATGGCATAACAACATAGCAGTATGTGCCCCAGACATAGTGAACGAGGTCTTCTCTTGATCCTCAGGAGCCAGGCGGATTTGGTTATATCCAAAATAACCATCCATAAATGAGAGGGCTTCATATCCTGCTGTGTTATCCACCAATACATCAATGTGAGGAAGTGGGAAATCGTCTTTCGGACATGCCTTATTTAAGTCCCTGAAATCGATACAAATCTGAATTTTGCCATCCTTTTTCATTACCGGGACTATGTTTGCCACCCATTGCAGATATAAAACAACTCTAATAAACCTGGCCTTATGCAATTTGTCGACTTCTTCCTTTATCTTTAAGACCATATGTGGGTGGAATCTTCTCGCTTTCTGCTTAACGGTGTTGCCCCTGGATTAAGAATCAATCGGTGTTCAACTAATGTGGGGTCAAGACCCGGCATGTCCTCGTAGGACCAGGCAAACGAATCGCTATACTCCCTCAAAACCTTGATGAGCTCCTCTTCAACCTGAGGAGTGAAATTAGCAGAAATAAGTATGGGCATGGGGTCCTCTTCGGTTCCAAGATTAATTTCCTTAGTGGGTTCATCCACTGCCGAGGACGGTTCGTCAAACCTTTTCAAACCTTGTGCGTACAGATCAGCAGTGTCATCCACATCGCTTTCCTCATCATCAGCTGGGTCCTTCTCATTCACAATTTCATATACCCGTAATCCGTCATTGCTCCACTCCCCATCCAATTCCTCATCTTTATCTAAAACAATTGCGGTCTTTACAAACTCAGGGCATCTCAGAAGGGCATGGCACCTCTCGGCCAAATCATGCAAAAACCTATCAGGGATGGATTTAGGACGACGCATCACAGGGTGCGCTGCAGATGAGGACGGGCTGACTAGACTCGAACTAGACTCTACCCCAACTGACTCTACTAACCTAGGAGACTCTGCACACTGTACATCTAACCTAGGAGATAGGAAATCTACCGTAAAAGGAACAGGGGTCTCATGCCCTTGGGAAGCTGAGCAGAACACAGCGTAATCTTCCATTGAAACCTCCGTTTTAAAATTGGCATTTTTTTTGGAGGTTGGAGGTAATCATGAGACAAGAGGAGGAAGAAGACGGGGAGGAGGTAGTTGCATGGGGAACAAATCGGGGAAGATGCAATTGAAGAATGGATCAGAGGATCGAAACCACATCTCGTGGAGTTGGGCATTGGGGGGAGGAGGAGTAAACAAGGTTGAAAGATCAATAGGCGGCAGCGCCCGCAAGCACATGGAACAAATAAAATTTTAGGAGGTCTCTCCGTGAAGTACGGGTCGACCAGAATTGGAGGGGAATGGGGACAAACCCCAATTGTTGGAACAAAGAGGCAAGACGGGACGGGGACAGAGAAAATGTAGTGGTAGAGCTCCCCACTTCCCGTGGCCCCCGGTGGACCAGCTACGTTGGAGAATGCTTCACCAGTTGCATCTCCTTCTTCCTCGGACGGTCTTCTCTTTTACTGAACAACTTTTCAAAATAAACACAAAAATCATCCATATCACCCACCAGCCCCTTCAACGGCGGCGGTGGGTCAGAATCATCACAGGTGGCATCAACCTTCACATTAGCACATGGCGGTGGTTGCTTCAAAGTGCCGGGCTGCAGCGGGCCTTTCACAAAATGTTGTCGATAGTCCCACGTCAACGGGCCAGAGTCTCCAAGTATTGACATTGCTGAATCACGGTAGCCAAGACCTCGGCGGCCCATCTTCCTACTTTTAGGGACGGGCTTGGTCCGCCCCTGTAATTGTGCGTCGAGACCCAGGCCTGGCTGATAACCCAGTTTCAGAATCATGTGCCACCCCTTTGAATCTCTTATCTTGGACTTAATTTTTACATTGACTGGCGCAGTGGCGGGCTTGCGTGACGCATATGCCCATGGATAATTCAAGTCCATTACTGATAAAATTGGCCTATTACTTGGCCACAGTGTAGGGAGAATCTTCTCTGTGATGGTATCAACAGACTGGACGGTGGAGATGCTTTTCACTTTAACCACCTGGCCCTAGAATGGGAATTTCAGGCATTGGTGGGCGGTTGAAGGTACGGCATTTAAACTATTTATCCATGGACGACCTAGAATAGCTTTTAACATTGGGTCTATGTCCAACACGTAAAACTCCACGTCCATAACCAACGGCCCTAGCTCGGCCTGTACAGTCACGACCCCGTGACAAGCACGCCTGGAATTGTCATATACTGCTATTGTGGTGGGTGTTGGCTTAAGCATATCCTCTAAAATGTTACAGGCACGGAGGGAACTCAATGGACACACGTTTATCGATGCTCCTGTGTCCACAAGGGCAGACTCAATAGCCACTTTATTCAAAGGAATGGTAATACAGAGTGGCATCTACCGTGCCTCTGGGGGAGCTAGTTCTGACTCAGAAAATGAAATAGAGGGCCCCCTTGTGATGGTTGCCAACACCGTCGGTAAATTGTCCACTGCCACATCTTCATTTACCATCACATTCTGCAAAAAAGTCTTCAAAGCATCCTGATGTAGCGGCGATCTTTTGATCAATTCCAAAACTGAAATCTTGGCCGGCATCCGGTCCAAGTGCTGTAACAAGTCGTACTTCGTGCCTGGCACGGGGTCTGCATCTTCAGCTGTGGAGGAAGAGGGCTGAGGGGTAGGTGCGGGTGCACGAGAAGAAGGATAAACTTTATGGAATGGATTCCCGCTCCGAAGGGCGCAATGTGGTGCCGGCACGGCCTGAGATGGACCCCCGTTTGGCCCGGTGGGGTAGGTGGAAGAGGTAGAAATGGGGGTGAGGATGGCGGAAGTTGGCCTAATTGGCCCTGGTGAAAGGGAAATGGGTGAAGGGTTAAGTGGAGGGGTGATGACGGAGGGTATGGTTGGTGATGGCGAAAGGACTGGCGATATGGAGGGGAATGCGGTGGACCTGATGGGTGATGTAGAGGGAATAATGGGTGGAGTGGTGGTCAGAACGACGGGCCTGAGAACAGAGGGGATAGCAAGTGGGGGGGAATGGTTGTAGTGGAAGGCCAAGAGGTGTGCGGGGGTTTCATCATCAAAAGTCCACCCAGCGTTGGGGGCTGGGTGCTGAACAATGTTTACCTGGGCCGGTGCCGGCGCCGGCGGCTGTTGTTGTTGCTGAAGAGCGGGCTGGTGTATCGGCATGGGATTCTGATGGATCCCAAGGTCCTGTTTCTGCTGCTGCTGTTGCTGGGGTTGCTGTTGCTGTTGGGGTTACTGCTGTTGCTGTTGCTGGGGTGCCGCCTACTGCGGCCTGGCCTGTCTCTGCCTCTGCTTGATGTCCTCGATCAGCTGGTGCATCTGGGCCCAATCAATCCTCTGGCCCTCATGTAAATCATACACCAGATCTCTAAACTGATAGCACCACTCTATTGTGTGCCCGGGCTGCCGATGATATATGCAATATTGGGACTGATCGGCGGTCGGATTCCAATTCTGATGCTCCGGAGGCAATTGAATATCACCAGTATACATCAAAGCAGAGAAAATATCAGGCAATGTCTCAGGAAGAGGGGGGCGATGGGTCCTCTTTGGGCTCGGTCGAGCAGGTCCGTAAGCGGCAGGTGGAGGAACATTATGATATTGCGGCAGCCGCTGAGGCTGTTGGGGTGGTGGTGGTTGTTGCGGGTGTTGAGGAACCGGAAAAGTGGGTTGGGGAACTTGTGGAGCGGTGAACTGGGGGTTGCGCGGAGGCTGCGGGAAGCGAGGCGGACCAGCTTGGTGGGGAAACTGAACTACCTGGACCTGCTCATTGATTTGCACTTCTCAGTGACGGGGCCCTGGGACTTTCTGGCGGCTTTGGGTTTCTGGGCCTCAAACAGTGAATGAATAGGGGAGTCTTTAAAATGGGTCTGTATGAACCGAGCTCTACTATACAACTGGTGCATATTCGAAATGTCATTCATTGCCAAAATATTTCTGAATGTCGGGGTGGCATTGAAGATTAACAACTTAACTTTCTCTTCTTCCGCGATTTGCCCGGGCACACGTGAGGCCATCTACCTCCATCGATCCTCATAGGTTGCAAAATCCTCCTCTGGCTTCATCTTTTCCGCTACCAGGTCGGTGAAGGAATACTCGGGACCGACCCGATCTTGGAACCTCTGAATGAACTTCTCATTGACTGTCTTGAAATTTTTGTCCTCCTCCATAGGCAAGGTATAGAACCACTCCAGGGTGACCCCCTCCAATGATCGGCGGAATAAGTAAGCCATCAGGCGATCATCATGCTGGAACTGTGCTGACTCGTAAAGAAACTCACGAACATGAATCAACGGGTTGCCATTCCCGTCATATTTTCGGTACATGGGGAGCTCGGATTGAGGAGGAAAACGAATGTCCCTGAAGTTAGGAATAGGGACCTCAGCCAAAGACTGCGGGCCAACCCGCTTGTAGAGGAGGTAAATTTGTTGCTGCATAGCAGCCCATTTGTCAAGAATTTCCCATTCCCGGGATGGAGGAGAAGGAGCAGGGGGAGCAGTACCTAGATACGGAGCCAAAGGAAAAGCTGACTGAGGGGGCAGCCCGTAAGATGGGTAATGGGCCAGGGAAGGGCACACATCCGCATGAGCCAGCTGGGCGGCCCCTGGTTGCAACCGAGTAAAGTCTGCCGGGGCTACAAGGGCCTACGGTGATGGAGAAACAGTGACATAGGGATCAAGGTAAGGAACAGAGGGGATTTGAGACTTCCCCTTATCGAGCGGCTGATGGGCCGAGGTAGAAGCCTGGTCCGTTTCCATGCTGGAGTACCGAAGGATCTGAGGACTGGTGGGAGTAAGGTCAATGGGGGCCATGGAGGTGGTCCCAGCAATAGAAGATGTAGTGGCAACAACAATCATGCCACGAGAAGGAGCTGAAGTCGAGGCATCGGCCCCCTGCAAGGCTTGCCGAATGAGATGGAGCTGGGTAGGGTCCAGCTGGGCCATCATGTTGAGAATTTGATTGGCCGGATTCTGAATGGATGGATCACTAAAAGAGAGGGTTGGGAACCCTCGCCAAGAATGATCGGGAGTGGAGGGGCAGTCCCCTCTCCTCCCTGCATATGGGTGACCCTAGATGGGTCCTCAAGAAGGCCGCGAGGAAGAGAGTCCTCGTGGGACTGGGAGAAGTCGTATGATGACATGGGAGATGATGAATCAAACAAAGGATTAAAGTAAGAATGAAAATGAGAACTGACCCTAGGGGATGATCCTGAGGAAAAAAACAACCCCACATACACTAAACACCTCAATACTAGAGCAATCAATCCTAACCAAAGCAAAACCTCAAGTCATCCGATGGAGAGGAGAGATGAGAGGAGAATCAAGCACTTAAGCAATCAAGTTGTCAAATGATGCACGGCAATTCTTAAATTCCTCTTGTAGGACCTTAGTGGATTAATTAATATATGAATTCGCTCAACCACAAGGTACCTAACCAGAGTGGGAAATGAGGAACTGGGTGACTCTACGGGGATCTCTTGCTCGCGGATGCAAACCCTAGACTGGGGGTGCATATGGTACAACCTGCTCGACGTCCGTGTGGGAATCCACGGCTCACGGGGCTTACGGAGGTCCTCAGCAAGGTCCCCTAGTCGGCTCCAAGGAGTATGGAGACGAGAGGAAACTCTACCTCGGTAGGAATGCAACTACTATGAAAGAGATGGATGCTCCTATGTGCACCGGAGTGCATGCAAAATCTAGCCTAGCAACTATCAACCAATGACCAATCAAATATATAAGTAATGAAAATGATCATGCATCAATGATATGGGAGCAGGGGGAGACCAATAACTAGCACCAAAGATCATGAATCTCATGGAACATGGCAATCAAAATGAATTACGGGTGCACTGTAGCACCATAAGGACGGTCTATGTAAGACCGCTCAAAGGGACAGACGGTCTGTACAGACCGTATAAGCGAGGGAGAAACAGGGAATAACGGCAGAATAACTGCAAAAAATCACATAATGCTGGAAATGAAGGATGGCAGAGATGAGAAACGTACCAGGAAGAGCCGTCTATGGACAGCCGTGTAAGCTCTGGAACGGATCTCCAGCAACCGTGTACCTACAACCAGACCAACCAGAAGCATACCTGTGCCAGAAAGATGGACGGCCAAGGGCAGGCTGTTCGACAGTGTGAACGGTCGATAGGAGACCATCTATGACAGGACGCTTGCAGGAGAACTGGCATTGTTCGCGGAGAGGGACGGTGGACGTGCAGCCGCACAGGGGATGCACGGCTCTGGGAGAACCGTTCACGTTCCAAAAGGTAGAAAATGCCGCCCAACCTGCAATCACTTCAAGAAGAGGACTAACACAACGAAAGAAGGGGTCAGCAAATCACTAACACGATGGGCACTAGGTGTCCCACCGTGATCGCCACAAAAGAAGGGTGTAGATATATTTTACCTCCTGTCCGGTCTTCTAATGCCTTCCCAATGTCTATCCTACCACATCCAACATGGGAAATGAATGAAGACAGAGGGAAAGGGAGGAATAAAAAACCTGTGATCGCCACCAAGGTGCCGAACATGATGAACACGCCGTACCTTGGAAAGAGGGAGAGGTACTCGCCTGACCTGCAGCGCTGGAGAGATATACGGCTCAAGAAGAACTGCCTATAAGATGCACGGTCTCACGACAGACCGCTTAAGAACGCTACAGGGGATGCGGGATGAAGCACTCCTGGCAGTTGAACGGCTCTATCACGACCGCAGGAAGAAGAAGGACGGTCCAGGTAGCACCGCACGTCTCCTTGAACGGATGGTAGAGAACCGCGCAAGACCACCACGCCAAAAGTCACAAAGGGTCCAACTTCCACCCTCTCCGGCCGGCCAGAGGGGATGGGCCTCGTGCTAGGGATTGCTGACCTGCAAAACAACATGAAAACGCAAAGAGAAAACCCAAATTAGACCTGAAAAGTGTAGTAGATGTCAAAATAATAAGAAATGAACATGAATAAGTGGAAAGGGGGATACCTGGGGGATTTTAAACCCCTAGAGTGTCATAAACGTGGGTGGGCATGTGCATGGCAATGAAGGTGAAGAGCAACGTGGGGAGAAAGTGAGAAGAGTGATGCATGCAATGAAAAAAATGGACAAAACCTATCAAACACAGAAGACTTAAAAACTAGACTACTCCCTGAACCAGAGGCTTATATGGACGTGGAAAGCCTCCCTCCTTGGTGCTAGTTCGCTCAAGAATGCGGCAGGGCTTCGTCGTCGACCAAAAAATCTCCCCCCTTTCAAACTCGGCCTTCAAGGTCTATTTATAGAGCACATAAAGTCCTAGCCCGAAATTAGGGTTTAGAAGTATTTTCAGGTCGAGATAATCAAAGGAAAATCGTAGATAATCAAATTACCTCTCATCTAGTCGAAACGGCACTCAAAATGGTTCATTATCCGTGGAGAAAATGACGGGAGAAGTTAGGGATACAACAACGGATAGAGAGATAAAATATGTTAAATTCAGGAATCGAATGGATGAACGGTCTTACGATAGACCGTTCAACGGGATGTGCGGCCATGACCTGGTCGTCTAACCCCGTCGGTGGAAATTCAAATAAATCATAAATAATCCAAATTATCCATCGAACTGACCGAAATCTTCGCCGTTGGACTCTCATAGATGAACGGCTCAGATGAGACCGTTCAAAGGTAGAGCGGCCAAAGACAAACCGTTCTAGCCTTGTCGGTGATAAATAGACTAATTGGATAATTATCTGAGAAAATCACCAAGAGATATGAGCGGCCACCATCCGTCCGTCCATCATGTTGAACGGCTAGGGAAGAACCGCATAAATGCTTGTCGGTGGAAATTCAGAAAATTAACCAAAATATTCCAAAATAGATGGACGGTCCACAGGCAACCGCACGTTGATTGAGAGGCCAGGGATGAACCGTACATGTACATGGGTGTTGAAACTCATAGAAAAGCCCAATCAACCAAAACCAAGACCCGTTAAGCCCTGAGTCAACTCGGACCTAACCAGGGAGGGAGGCTACCCATAAAACTGGCCCAAAACATGCCTGAAAATAGCCCCAACGAGCAATGGACAACTCGAGGCATCAACAAATGGGAGTAAGAGGAACGACTCAACTTATCGGTAAAAAACGGGTGTCAACAATGATGAATTTTCAAGTTGTACACGAAAAATTCGTTCAGCAGTACCGAGACCAGGTGGGGCCCAAGTACTCTATGGTTGATTTGGCCCATGAGAAGATGAAGCCCGACGAGGAATTCTCCACGTTTGCCGACCGCTGGCGTCGCTTAGCCACGTAAGTTCCAGGGCATATTCCGGAGGGTGAACAAATCAAGATGGTTATTTCTAATATAACGCCCGAGCTTAGATGCATTTTAGCCCTGAATGATATCACTTCCTGTTAACAACTATACAACCGAGCCCGCTTCATTAGCCAACAACTCCTAGTTTCCCTTGACCACGAGTCTCCTTCACCTTCGCCTTCCACATACCCCTTCTCTTCACCATCCCCCACAAGTCAGCACTCTACTACATATCCCTCCATGAGTCGGTCATCCGCTCCCACTTATCCATATGCCTTCCCATGTCACCCCACTACATCTTCCTCCACGAGTCAGCCCTCCACTGTTTTATTTCCCCACACCTCTCCACTTCCGGTCAAGGAAACATCGCACCTTGAGCGGGTGGATGCCGTTCATTATATTCCCACTCCCTCCACGCCTCCACACCATTCACTTACTAGTCCTCCGCCTTCACCTACGCAATCCCCCTTACCTACACAACCTCCATTACCATCCCCACTACCTTCTCATACCCCTCGGCACCTACCTTGCCCGAAGAGGGCTCCTCACTCTCCGTTGCCGGAATCTCTTACAGATGTTTTCGGGGCTTTAATGGTCACCCATGCATTGCAACTCCCTCCGGTTATGCCTTGCCAACCCGCGGTCGGGGATTCGCTCCATTTCTGTGAGTTTCATCGTCAACATGGGCATTTGATTGAGGACTACCCCAAGTTTTGGGAACTTGTTTACAACTTGGAAGATAAGAAGATGATTGATTGGGATGTCATGCGCCCAGTTATGCTGGATCTTCGCAAACAGCAGCAGCAAGCGCCGCCCAGGCAGCCGTCTCCCTCTAAAGACTAGGGGCATCCCTGTGATTCTTCTGTTGATAAAGCACCCGCTCCGTTATTTATCCCTTCACCTACCCCCTCGCCTTCGCCGTCTCCTACTCAACTTCCACGACCTCCACAAACCCAAGCCTTTGCTCAGGCTAGCACAAACTCTTCTCCTTCCCCCTCCATTTACACCACCGCTTCTACTCCCAACGCCGCTCGACGTGTTGTACTGACATGTCAGAGATGGGCATCACGACCTGCCACCTCTTCTGCCTCGCCACCACCTTATCCACACCTATCTTCGCTGCCTCCATTGACCACAACTCCATCATCGCTTCTCCATTATCCCCATTGCCGTCACCTCCACCATCTTCGTCGCCTCCTCTCACAATAATCCCTATTCCGTCAGCTTCACAACATCCCCCCTACCAATGCCGCCCACTTCACCATCATCATCCGAGCCTGAGCAAGCTACCCCTACACCGATACCCCCGCCATTGTCTTCATCTCCACCTACGCCACCACCTTCACCTTTGCCCTCTCCTACACCTCTACCCTCCAAACCTTTACCCCCACCAGATCCCATCATCGCCGTTATCTCCCCGCCGCTCGCATTGCCTTTGCCCACACCTTCCAAGCCTTCTCCACCCCTCTCTCCACCTATCTCTACCACACGGAGCGGGTGCGTGCTACCTTTGGTGCCCCTTGGGTCTAGTCCCCAGGGAGATAAAGATCCGAGTCAGGCTTGGATTATGCATTACATGCTTCAAGATTTCATTTGCCGCATGCCGGTCCGAGTCCTGGTCCCTGGCTATTCTAGGGATAATGAGCCCGCACTTGCTATGAAGACGATTGCTAAGAAGAGTTCCTTAGCACTGGTGCCAGTTTCTTCAAAAGTGAGGTCGGTGACAATCCCTTTGCTTACCGGAGGATTCACTATTGATGTTGTTATCACCTCTCGCCTGATTGCTATTTAGTTCACTGGCCCAGAAGAGTTTTCCACCTAGAGGGTGCTAACCCACACGGTCGCCAAAAGTTTAATGAATTCAGCATTCAAGGGGCAATTGGCCGTGCCTTCGAGATTGACAAGGGGCATTCTGTGTTTTCTATCTCATCTCCCTGGGCTTATTGGTGAGGTGGCCACGTCAACTCCGCGCATCGCCCTCCCTCAGTTTCGTTCTTCCCCTCCAGCAAGGGAGTTATGCTTCATGCCCAACTGCCGAGTGAAGATGTCAAAGTTCCATGTTCTAGTGCCAAATGAAAAAACTCCACTGCTTCCTAATGTTCATCCCAGGGAGTTGACTATTCTGGAATGTCTTTCTATGGTTGGCACCACACAGCTAGGGGTAACCGTCCTAATGAGGCTTCATGTTCATGACCGGGCCAGGTCATCTGCCAGATGGGCTCGTTATTTAAGAAGACATTACAGATCAAGAAGGTCGAAGGTCCAAGTCCGCACCAGGCGGGTTCGGGTTCAAAAAGGTTCTGCTAAGAAGAGGCGGCGGCATAAGTTTAAGGGCCGTCGATTGTGCACTCAGGGGGTCCACTTCTTCCTCCTTCTCTTCCTTTTGTTCATCCTTTATTCTACGTAGCTCCCACCCATGGGTGGTGTACCTCCCTTCCTCTAATCCATCTTCTATGATCTTCTCCTCTCTTTTTGGCCTGCAAACCCCCATTCTTCTTTCTCCACTCATCTGGAGTCTCCAGATCCTCCGTTCTCTCATGATTTTTGGCCTCGGCCTATGTCATCCTTTCATCCCACTTTCGAGACTTCTTTTGATCCTTCTCTTCTGGTATCCCGGGGCTTTACTTCTGATCCTTCCCCGACCATGTCTGGTGATTGCCCTTTTCTTTCCCCGACCCTGTCGGGTGGTTCTCACTCTTCTTCCCCGACCCTGTCGGGTGTCTGTCATTTTCTTTCCCCGACCTTGTCGGGTGGTTCTCACTCTCCTTCCCCGACCCTGTCGAGTAAGTCTAATTCCTTTTCTCCGACCATGTCAGATGATCACTCCTCTTCCCCCTTATCTTTGCCACAATCTTTTTATGGTTCATCTATTCTTTCTGTCTCACCCTTTCAGGGTCATCACCCTTTTTCTTGCTGTTTTCGAGGCTTTAGCCCGCCTTGATCTCAGTTAATCCCTGGTTATTCTGTACTTGGTTTCTTGTAATCAGGGCCTTAGTGCCTTAACGATGGAGTCCTATCCCTCGTCTCTCTTCTTTTTTTCCCTTCTTCGTCTAGTATGATGTCTGCCACTCCTCTATGTCGAGGAATCCAATCCTTTGCTCTCCTTTCATCCTTTATCCAGACAAGTAAGGAAAACAAAGTCCGTGCTCCTCAAAGCTCGATGATCGAAATCGCTTCAGGAGGTCGGTTTCCATACCATGGATTTGCAAAGGTATCTTTGATTTTATGCCGAAACATGTTATCATTGCTATTACTCTGTTATTTCTGCACGCGCTTATAATGTTGGTTCCTTAAAACATGGTTAAGTGGCTTTTAGAAATTTGCTTAATTAGCTTAGTCCAACAAAACAAAAAATGAGTTAGCTTCTGCAGCATCTTAGGCTGGTGATAGCTCCGCACTGGGAGTCGAGTTCTTTTCCAGATTGTTGAGGGTGACCATTGAGTATGGGTTTTTCACACACTGCACGACAAGCCATAGCCGATCTCTCTGGTGCAACACCATTACTGCTTTGGCCATACTTTGGGTATCCACAAAGGCCTCTTTCTCTTCTCTGTTCAGCCAAGTGCAGTGGCCAGAGATTGATGGATAAGATGATTAACCTAGGCGCTCCCTAATACGAGAGAGGTCTCAAATAGGGGCAGTCTTGACCCTCAAAAGTGAGCTTTCATGCAATATCTGGCCAATAAGGGCTACCAAAATGAGAAAATAAATCAGTGCAAAATTATGAATCAAAGGCATGGCAAGAGTGGCAGTACAGTTCACCGCGGGACGTCATGAGCCCGGTCGCATGCGTGCCTGACAAATATGGGTCCAAAAATCAAAGACACAAAGCCCCGGCGCAATAGACCTACTCTTTGAGGGGTAGTGCCTTGGAAGGAATTCATGTCCTGATATCTCCCATCCTGCACGAAGCTTGTCTCCAATTTTTCTTCTGCTTCTCCCTCTTAGGCTGGGTTGTATCCAGGGTATGGCCTTAGTAGGGGCACCATTCCTTAGAAGCAGTTGGTTGTGGTAAGCCACCCTCACATACACGCCCTGCTTAAAGGAAGCCTTTAATGAAAGGGGTAGGAACGACGATCCCTGGCCAATAGTTTGAGCCCGTCTTTAGGTGTTGCGGATTGCTATGTCAAAATCCAAAAAAATCAAATATTGTCAAAAATCTAAAAAATCAAATACTTCAAACAAAAATCAAATATTTCAAAAACCTAAAAAATCAAATACTTCAAAAAATCCAGAAAAATGAAATACTATTGAAAATCTAAAAAAAATCAAAAAAAAGTTATTACAAAAAAATCTAACAAAATGTGTCTTTTTCATGCATTTACATTTTATTTTAAGGACAGATACGTAATCTGTTTGCTAAGTGTGTAGGTTGCAAGTACTCAGGCCCTCCTTGCTATATCTTTGGGCTCTGCCTCCTGTCCACATCTTCGATATGTTCTTTCCTTCTTCGATCCACTCTCTCGATCTATTCTGAAGCTCATGTCCTTCTCAGCTTTTGATTGCAATGATTATATCTTCATGAGAGGGCTTTACCTCCCGATTATGAACCTGGCGGTTCTGCTTCATTCTGATATTGGGTTTTGATTGAAGTGCATATTTTGTCATGTCCTTTATCTCGCCGTATCCATATCACGTGATTATGTCCCGCCATGTTGTCCCACACATGTTGTTTTGTTCATCACCACGTGTTGTTAGTTGTCTTGCATATGTTGTTTGTCGTCCTTCTATATCTCGTGTGTTGTCCCAACCGTGTGTTGTCCCTTTGCGTTGTTGTCTTGCCACACCGTGTTCATGCATGCATGTTGTTTCTATTCATACCCTTGCATATGTGCTCGTTTGCCTTGGTTAGGTTATGTTGCATTGTCTCCCATCTCATTTTCGCTCTGTTTATACTTGCTTGTTTATCATGTTTGTCTTATACATGAAAATCTCTAAAAATCTGAAAATAAAATCCAAGAAATATGCCTTTTCACCTGCACAGGTAAGTCAGGTATGGCTTTCTATCCTTACATCTCTTATTGCATTACTATATGGTACTATGCTATATTATCTCGAGAACTAGTTGGCTATCTACGTGTTCCAGGATCTGATGTTCCCCTTTAACAAAAATGATGATGATCCAGGTTCACGTGTTTGATCTCCGGATAGGCTGTTGGGTTGGGAAAGCCTGGGGAGAAGGTTCTATCCTGCATGCCGTGGTTGTGGATAGTGTCTTGACTCTGAATCTCCCAGCTTAGCAATATTATTCTCGAGTATTTTATATTTTAATCTTTCTTCGCATTTGTTTTAACGATTTCTTTTATTTTAGCCCAGCATGCATCATGCGCATCTTTTGAGTATTCATGACCCATGATTTACCTGCGAAATGTCCCATCAGTGATGGTTAGCTATATGTTCAGTATTTGGGTAAGAGGAACAATTCCACTATGAGTTGGAAGGTTCACTTTGGTCAATTCGCTTGGTTTGGTTGATTAAGAGGTCCCCGTCTGGAGTTTTAGTCTGTTTCTTCATTTTTTGCTGCTTATTCCGGTCTCCTCATTGGTCCGCGAGATTGTGTCCCCCATGAGGTTGATCGTGTGTTTCTTTTTATTTTAGTTTAGTTCCTCCAGATTGGTGTCGCTTTTGGTCTAATCGTTCCTTGTCTTTGGTTCGGATTTTTCCGGAAGATTCCTATCACTTGTTGGTGAAAACGGGTGTCGTTTTGCCTTAACGCCCGCTTTTTAGTCCGCTCCGCTTCATTTTCGCTTCATCACCATGTTCCATTTCACTTTCGCTTCACCTCCGCTCGCTCCCCTGTAAAGAGGACATTAAGGAGGGGCATCTGTTGACACCCGTTTTTTGCCGATCAGTTGAGTCATTTCTCTTACTCCCATTTATTAATTTCTCGAGTTGTCCATCACTCGCTGGGCTATTTTCTGGCCCCATCTGGGCCAATTTTATGTGTAGCCTCCCTCCCTGGCTAAGTCTGCTTCAATTCAGGGCTTAATGGGCCTTGATTTTGGTTAGTCAAGCATTTTCATGGATTTCAAGTGTCCAGTGACATGTACGATTCATACCTGGCCGCTTAACGATGTGCGATTGTCTATAAACCGTCCATACATTTATGGAATATTTTGTTTAATTTTTTGAATTTCCACCGACATGTTTTTGTGCGGTCTCATATTAGCCGTTCAAAATGATGGATGGGCTAATTGTAGCCGTTCTTCCCCCAGAGTCCTACGCTTCGTTGTTTTATCAGATAATTACCCAATTAATCTATTTATCACCGACAGGGCTAGAACGGTCGTCCTTTGGCAGCTCTTATTCGTGAACGGTCCAATCCTAACCGTTCATCTGTGAGAGTCCAACGGCGAGGTTCTCGGTTGGTTTAATGGATAAGTGGTTGGATAATTCCTCTATATTTGAGTTTCCACCGACAGGTATGGACGGTTTAGTGGTAGCCACTCAACACGATGAGCGGTCTATCATGAGACCGTTTAACTGCTCGCATCCTGAAGAATTAAGAGATTTTCTCTTTCCATTCATGGATTTATCCCCCAACTTCATCCAACCATTTCTCCGTGAATATTGAGTCATTTTTCGTGCCGTTTCTTCTGGTTGAAAGATAATTCAATTATCTTTAACTTCCCTGTTATTATCTCGACCTAAAAATGCTTAGAAACCCTAATTTCGAGCTAGGACTTTAGGTGCTCTATAAATAGACCCTAAAGCCAAGTTTCGAAAGGGGGGAGATTTTTTGGTCGACGGCGAAGCCCTGCCGAATCTTTGAGCGACCTACGACGAGGGAGGGAGGCCTTCTACATCCACACAGGCCTCCGGTTTAAGGGAGTATCTCATTATTTGTGTCTTTAATTCATCAATCCGTCATTCTCTCTTGTTTGCATGCATCATCTTCTTCACGTTTCTTCCACGATTATCTCATTTTCATGCATCATTCACACGCCCTCCTATGCTTTTTGATGCCCCCAGGGGTTTAAAAATCTCCAGGTATCCCCCATTTCATTTAGTCATATCCATTTCTTTCCATTTTAGCATTTGCTACACTCTCTAGTTCTAATTTGGTTTTCCTTTTGTGTTCTATACGTTATTTCACAGGTCAGCAATACACTAACGCGAGGCCCATCCTTTCTGGCCGGCCGGAAAGGGTGGAGGTTAGACTCTTACAACTTCTGGCGTGGTGGCCTTGTGCGGCTCCCAGCTGTCCGTTCAAGGAGACGTATGGTGATATCTGGACCGTTCTTCTTCTCACTGCGGTTGGGTAGGAGCCGTTCATCTGCCAGAAGTTCTTTATCCCGCGTCCTCTGTAGCGCCTTTAGACGGCATGTCGTGTGGCCGCTCATCTTTATAGGCGGTTCCTCCTGAACCGTACATCCTCTCAACACTGCTCTTAAGGCGAGTACCTCTTCCCCTTTCCAAGATACGGTGTGTTCATCACGTCTGGCATCTTGGTGGTTATCACACACACTCCTTCCCTGACCCCTTCCCATTGTTATTTACTTATTGCTTAGTTCTTCACATTACACTAGTAAAGAAGGGGTTGGAAGGGTCATCAAAAGGGTAAGTGAGTAGGAAAAGCATGTCAACACATAGCACATCACCTTACCATTCTGCATTAAAACACATCCAAGGCCAACGCCTGATGCATCAGTATAGACTTCAAAACCACCACCTTCAACGGGTAGTGCTAATACAGGTGCCATGGTGAGATGTTCATTGAGAGTCAAGAAACCCACTTTCACAATCCATCAACCATATAAAAATATTTTCCTTCCTCGTAAGCCTGGTCAGAGGAACGACGATCCTAGAGAAATCTTTAATGAATCGCCGGTAATAGCCAGCCAACCCAAGAAAACTCCTGATTTCAGATATAGTTATCGGTCAACTCCAATTCTTGACAGCTTCGACCTTAGAAGGATCCACAACGATACCTTCCTTTGATATGATATGACAAGGAATGAGACTTCCTTTAGCAAAAACTCATATTTGTCGAGCTTCGCATAGAGTTGGTGTACTCTTACTATTTGCAAAGTTATTTTTAAGTGTTCTTCATGCTCCTCCTGAGTCTTGGAATATATGAGAATGTCATCTATGAAGATGACCACAAATTGGTCCAAATAAGGCCTGAAGACATTGTTTACGAGGCATTGGTTAACCCAAACGGCATAACCACGAACTCATAATGCCCATATCTGCTATGGAAAGTAGTTTTGTGAATGTCTTCATCTTTAATCAGAGGGAATGATCTAGATATAAGGCCGAATGTGATGTTGCCGGGAATGAGATTCTATAAGGCTACTGTGTGTAGTCGGAGGGGCTAATCAAGTTATCTGAGCACCCAGATCATGTGTGGTTTAGTGCACTGGTTGTCCGACAGACATGATGTTCGGGACCAGATAAGCAACGGGATGGTCGTGGATAGAGACCTTAGTTTTTGACAAGACTCGGGAGAGTTTGGAACTTGGTGCTTTCTGTGAGGCTATTGATCGGATTGTGGTGCTAAGTCAGAGGCTTACCCTGGCTCGAGAGGAGTCGTACCAGGCGACTATATGTGTGAAGTGAAAGATTGCTTCTTTGAGCAGTATGTTGGCAGACTAGGTGGAATCGTAAAGTTTTTCGGTATCGATTGGACAGTTGTAATTTGGAATAGCTGCCTCCTCGATGAAAGAATCCATCGAAGTGTGGATATAAGGTGGAGGTTCTGCCATTGAGAAGGGATTTGAGGTGTTGTGCTCAAAATTAATAAGATTTAGGAGTCCAAGGTTCGTATGAGTAACTTTGTTGTCCTTCCTTCCATTTATGAGAAGTTGGAATTGGCTAGATAGCATGGGAGGATTAGGATGGTGTTCAGTCGATGTGTGTCCCAGATGTAGAGATATTGGAGGTTCAAGCCAATGGATATGAATGAACACCCGGAGAATCAATGGATGATACTGTAGGGAAGCAGGAGAGGAGAATGATTAGAGGATCCTTGGTCAGTATGTCATCGACAGCTGGTGGATAATTCTTCCCAGTCGATGCATGGTGGATTGCGATGTCTCAGGTGGTTAATTGTCGACGCTCCATGGGTATTGGTGAAGACCGGTGAACATTGGATTTGGTTCGGCTCTTGAGGTGAGAGTCATTGGTTGCGTAGAGCTGTCGGAAGTATTGGCGACAATAGTGATAGCTGTGTAAGTTTTGCTCGTGGCCAAAATTGTGATTGTGCCGTGTGGGGTACTCGACGTTTAGTATTTGACGAAGTCTTCGTCCTGAGTGGACTTCTAGTCATGGAATTGTTGTGTCCCTGTGGTTTTGATGATGTTAAACACTATGACTCATCATGAGTCAGTCAATGGGTTTCATATTCTTGATGCTATCATATGTTTGATGTCTAGTGCACATGATTTATGCTTTTAAATATGCCATGCATTAATGCTATATGATGCCTTAATTCTATAAGTGCATCCTTGAAATTGTGAAGAACAGGTTGGACAACAAAGTTGTTTCAGCAATACAAGATCGAGCTTTTGGTTTATAAGTTTTCATGTCCTTGATGATGAAAGTTCAGTGTTTCTGAAGCTCTGCAGCATGAGACAACTTCAGTAGGAATCCAGCAGTTCAAAAGTGCAGCTAAATGCCAAGGTTTCAGTTAATCGGAGTCACCAGGAAAGAGGCCTGAAGCTAAGGGTGAAAAATGGCTCGTACGGGTCACAAATATCTATTAAAGGTGACAAATAGCTATATTGTGGTGACAAATAGCTTTGCATGATGGAAAATGGCTTAGAAGAAGAATTTGGTAGAAGCAGAGTCGACTCAAGAGTCTTCTGGAGTCGACTCGACTACAGTTTCTCAAAGCAAGTAAGCCTTGGTTGAATAGAGATGACAAAAGGCCAGTAGTAGTGACAAATGTGCTTTACGGGTGAAAACTAGGCACATAAGGTCGACAAATAAGCAGTAGCGGTGACAAATAGGTCACAGCCAAACAGAGGCAACAGCTCAAGGCAAACAAAAAAGTGCTAAGGCGACGGCTAACTCAAATAAAGGTGACAAATAGATGTTTCGACTGACAAATGTGGAATAACGGTGATAAATAGATGGGTAACGTTGATAAATGGATGATGAGGCTGAGAAGCATGAAGAAGATGGAAGTAGATCCGACTCTGTTTTAAAATAGAGTCAATTCCAGTCAACCGCAAGACGAGCCAGCTCACTCCAGTCAAAAGTTGACTTAATTGACTCAAGTCAAGATGAACTCCAGTTGAGGTCTATTCTAGTCAAGTTGACCCAGTCAAGACTGACCTAGTCAAAGTCAACACTAATCAAGCTCAGTCCAGTCAAAGCTCCAGTCAAACCAGCTACAGTGAACATAGGAAACAAACAAATAAAGAAGAACAACAAATGGTTGATAAGTATGACAAATAGGCCACACGGGTGAAAGACATGCTGTGAGACAAAAGAATCGGAAGGGTGAATAAAAGAACAAAAGGCGATGGCTCATGGGTGTTAAGGGTGACAAATGGCTAGGTAAGGCTGACAAATGAGCAGTAAAGGTGAAAAATAAAGTATAAGACTGAAATATGAGCGACTGGGATAAAGGCGCGAAAAGTATAGAAGCAGAGTCGACTCAAGAAGGCTTTGGAGTCGACTCCAGTTACAAAGAAATTCACAGAGAAGAGAAGAGAAAAGAGCTGCATCGAAGAAGAGAGCTGCGAAATTGTGAAAAATAAAGTATAAGGCTGAAATATGAGCGATAGGGATAAAGGCGCGAAAAGTATAGGAGCAGAGTTGACTCAAGAAGGCTTTGGAGTCGACTCCAGTTATAAAGAAATTCACAAAGAAGAAAGAAGAAGCAGTGGCGACAGATTAAGGAGAATAAGGGTGAAAAATAGGTGCCTAAGGGAAACAAATGGGCGTTAAGGGTTAATAATATCTGGTAAGGCTGACAAATACATTACAAGGCTGAAGACTCGTGTTCTGCCACGCGTGTTTCATAACCAAGCTCAAAAGCCAATCTGTGGGCACGTGATGCAAGGTCATCTGACATGGCATCTCCCAAGAGTATTCTCATTGACAAATGGAAAAATGGCGAGAAGTTATTTTGGGTAATTTTACTTCAAATCTGGTTTTGTCTACTCTATATATAAATCGCTTCTTCATGAGGAGAAGAGGGATGTGAAGAGAAGAGAAGAGAAGAGAAGAGAGCTGCATTGAAGAAGAGAGCTGTGAAATTAGAAGAGAACAGAGAGCCATGATTGAAGAACTTAAACAGTGAGATCTGGTGAAGGGAGAGAGAGCTTGCGAGATGAAGAAGAAAAGAGAAAGAGATAGTGTACAGCCGGAGCCAATTGAAGATCTGTGGTGCCCTTTAGTTTGTGGATCAAATCCAGAACTAATCTGCTCCTGTAGAGCTACATTCCTTTTGTTTTTATTTTGTGCTTTCGTGTGTTATTTTTTCATTTCCACATTGTAATTTTGATACCCTGTTGTGGGGTTCGGGGAAGCTGTGTTCAGCGTCTTGTTCCCTCTGAAGCTTCAGAGAAAGAGAGGATTGAATCCTCTGGGCTTGTGAGCAGTTGGGTGCTGTCTCACATATCCTTCTGTGTTTGCAGAAGAAGGGGGGATTGGTTCCTCCGTTCACTACCTGTGGTAGTGGGTCTGGTCTTGCTAGGTGCGAGATCAAGGTGAGGGATTTATTTCTCTCGGGTCAAGCTGTTAGGTAGCGTTTGTAGTGGAGGGTTCTCCACGTCTTGCGATTGCAAGGGAAGCCTCACTCAGTTTGAGTGAGGTGTGGACGTATGTCTATGGGTAGCAGACCGAACCACCTAAAAATCATATTCTACTATGGTTTGGCTTGTGCATTCATTCCTTATCTTCTACCCCCTTCACAGGTTGGAGTATGAGATGTTTTTGAATTGTGATATCAGTGTGTGCTAAGTGTTCAAGATCTATCTTGTGTGGGTTGATCAGTAAGTTGTTCTTAACTTGTATCACACTGCAGCTCGAGTATCACTGTGAGCTGTTTTCTTTTGATCTTATGCCTAAATTTGATCATTAGTAGTTTGCTTAGTCCGTAGTGCTTGTTTCCATCATAATTTGAATTGGGTGTGATTTGTTAATTGAGCATAATTTTTGTAGAGGGATCTATTCACCCCCCCTCTAGATCCCATATTGCACCTAACAATTGGTATCAGAGCGGGTCTCTGATAGATCAGATCTAACCATCTGTAGAGTAGATCTTGCTGTTTTTGGTGCTTTGTCATTTTAGTTCATTTGCTCTTAATTGATTTCCATGGCTTCTCCACCGGTGTTCAACGGTTCTGATTTTTATTCCTAACTGGAAATATGTGCACATTTGTCAACTCTATAAATCCGAACCTATGAAACCTCATTTATAAAGCTCCACTCAAACTGCCTAAAGATGTGTCCAAATGGACTAATGATCACAGATCAAAGAACAGTGATAATTTTAGAGCCTTAAAGTCAATGCAAGTTGTTGTTGACACTAACATCCTTCCTTCTATTTCTACGTGCAGCATTGCTAAGGAGATACTGGAAAAATGCATGGCCATCCATGGGAAAATGGTGGACACATGTCTGATGGGAAATAGAAGTGATCACAATAGTGATCAACAGGATGAGACCTCAACTTAGGTAAGCTCTGATTCTGAAGAAATTTTGTTTGATGAGTTGATGAACCTCTATGAAGAATTGTCTGATAGATATATAAAAATAAAGTCTAAAAATAAAAGGTTGAAAAAGAAAAGTGAGCAGAATAATTCAAAGTTTTCCTGCGAAATTTTTTTACAATTGAAACAATCTTATGATGCATGTTTGCTTGATGAAGAAATAATTAAGGAACTAATTAGTTCTTTGAGGGATGAAAACAAAGATCTGGTAGTCAAAATTGCTAAACTAGAACAAACGGAGAGAGATTTGAGAGAAAAATTGAAGTCAATGAATGATGATCAAATCTTAATCAATGGACAAGTTTAGAATGAAGAACTGATAAAGGAAAATGAAGAATTGAAGTAACTGAACACTACTATTTTAGAAAGGCTGATAGTTGTAGAAAAAGGAAAATGCACTCCAAATGTTAATTCTGAGAAACTGCATGATCTAGAACTTGAGGTAGACAACCTTAAAACAATAAATGCCATGTTAAATCAGAAAACAACTTCCTGTGAGGAGGAACTGGCCAGTGCCGAGCTACACATCACAACTTTAGAAAATGAAATTCAAGACTTGAAAAGTTCACTATCAAAATTTGTTGACGGCAAAGAAAATTTGGATAGGCTGTTGGGAGTGAAAGTCAATTTCCAAAAGGAAGGGCTGGGGTATAAACTTGAGAACAAAAAGAGGTTTGAAAATAAGCTATATACACATTTTGTTTGTAGCACAGAATCACCTAGCACTTCCAAAGAATCTTCAAAATAGCCTATCAATATGAACACTAAAAAACAAAGCAAATCTCAGAAACAAAAGTTCAATAATGGAAATGCTAAGAATTCTAATGAAAAACACCATGCTTCAAAACAAGTCAATGTTTCATGTTTCTACGATGGTAAGCATGGTAACTTTATGCATGATTGTAAATTTATGGAAAAGGATGATTTGAATATTAGTGGAATGCATGCTAGGAACTTTCATGCTCAAAAGTTTTATATTGATTAGAAAAAGAGTGTTAAGTGTTTTCACTGCGGCAAAGTAGCTCACACTGTTGCACATGATAAACTAGAATGATACATATAGAAGGGGGGATGAATGTATCTGCCCCCAAAATTGAGCAAATAGAAATCTAAGGACAACGTGGACAGATGCACCAACAACAAGACCAATTTGAACACAAGCAGCGAATCAGACAAACAAGTAGCTAGCTAGTGTGCAGAGAATAATACAATGAACTAAGTGTGCGTAATCAAGGAACTCTACAGTAAGAACCCTTACTTAGCAACAAAACATGCTTACAGCAACTGACATCGATAAGAGGCAGAGGTTTGTTCCAAGGATCTCCTCATGCAAGGGGCAGCATTCCAGTTGGGCCTGACCTATCCTTCCAGCTACGTCTTTTGATATACCGATTAGTCGAAGTAACGAACATTTAATGCCAAGCCAAGCAAACCACACAGAGGATAGAAGAATTTTTAGGTGGTTCGATTGCGATCCGCAATCTACATCCACCCCTCACTCTCCCAGAGTGAGGCTTCCTTGCTCTAAGCAAATCAACAAGCAGACTCAGTCTGCGACAACAGCTGAGCACAGCTTTACCCTGAGGAACACCCTCCTCGCTTCTTCTAGAATTTCAGAAGGAACCCGGAGGATCAGCCTCCCTTCCTCTGCTACCGCAGAAGGAAGCCCGTGAACTGCACCCCACAGCTCACACAACCGGGGGTCGGAGACCTCCCTTCCCCTGAATCCTCATAGGGGACTCTGGAGAATACTCTCCCTTCCTCTGATATTACTTAGAGGGAACCACGAACAATTTCGCAACAAAGAACAAAAAGGAAAAATAGAAGAAATATGAATAATTTGATCGGAGGGAAACAGATGACAATAATATAGCTTCGAATTAAAGCAATCTCCAGAGGAGATGGGTTGGCTGCACTCAAATCTCTCTCTTCTTCTCAATGTGGATTTCTCTCTTTCTTTTCTCGAAGGGCACTCTCAAAATTTCCAATGGCAGTGAAGGCAGTCGCTTTAGCCTCTTTCTCTTGAACGGAGCGGCTGATACTTATAGCAGAGAGTGGAGCATCGTCTTCCTCTTTCTTCCACTCAAGATTCTGATCAGCCAATAATCTATTGGCCCACGTGGAAAAGGATTATTCTGATAATGATATGATCCTTCCAGAATTCAGCCACGTGTGATGAGATTTACGCGCCAAAAATTTCCACAGAAGTAAGGCACGTGATTCACCTGGGTTCATCATGAGCTCAAGATAATTTTCTGCTTGGTGGTGCAGATCTTCCGTAAGTGCCCTTCATAGACACTCAAGTGAATATGATTACTCCTTAGGAATCCTTTAATCACACTTGACGTATCAGAGAATGATATTTCCTTAAGGGTGTTGAGAGGTGAATGAGAAGTGTCAAGGCACATCCACCAAGACGAGGCATAATGTAATGACTCATCTGCTGATGACTGATGCGTCAGATCAGTGGTTCGCGGCTTCGACCTGCCATGTTGATAGCATTTACTCCTTCTTCTAGTGCTTTGACCTTATAGTCTTCTAATTGTTGGTTGTGAGCTTAGTGGGTCGATGCATTCCTCAGATGCATCGAGGCAGTGTGAAGATAAATCCTTCGAATAACTATCTCCAAACTCTGGCTTTTGACTTGGTGAGTCGATGTAGTTGCATAAAAAAAAATGAACCTTGACTTAGTGCATCGATGCATCACTCTGATGCTTTGACGTAGTGCGACATGATGGCAGATTTATTCTAGGTGCATTGGTGCACTTCTTTGATGCGTCGATGCAGCTCTTCTGAAAAACTCTTCTATGGTCGTGACTGCATCGAGGCAGTGAATGTCCTACTTCGACACTCCATGGTTCTTATCTTAACTTCTGAACTTTCCTCCTTGATTTAAAGTGGATTTTCTCTGACCCAGCGCTCCTGCAATATAAAACTATTCTTATTTACCCAATAAACCATATTGCATTGACATCATCAAAACATAGACTTCAACATTCTCTCCCTTTTTTGATGATGGCAACCATATGAGTCCTTAAGACTTAATAGTTCATGAAAAGAATTTTATCTTCCTTGAGAGATAGTTGCACAATTTTGAGATTTGAAATGAATAGATTGAAGTACAGAAGGAAGGTTTATTTGAAATGCCAAGATGGCAGACATGATACCAATCAGTACAGTCCAATCAGGACAAACAGACAGATATGGACAAAAATAGACATATACCTATCTCTTCCAACTTTACTCTCCCCCTGAACTAAACTGTCAACCTTTCTCTCTTACTCCTTCAATGAACCTCAACTTATGCTCCCCCTTTCTCTCTTTACTCTCCTCAACTTATTCTCTTATTCTCTTACTCTCGCCATTTCCCCCGTTTTCTACTCTCCCCTTACTCTCCCCCTTTGACATCATCAAAAACAAAAGTGGGCAGAGGGAAGGACAAGTTTGATTGCAAGAGATACCACATATAGTAGGTTCGATTCACAGATTTAAAGGCTATAAGGATTATCTCATAAGGGAGTAAGTTTGGTAACCAGAAAGTTTTGCTTAGATGTTTCAAACTAATAATCCAAAGAGACAGAGAATATGATATTTTGAAAATTATCTTCATACATGAATAATGAATGTGAGTAGATTGTCATATAGATGCCTTGAAGAAGCTGTCTAGCTGCTGTATTGGGTAGATTTTTAGAGACTTTTCAAGTGAAAAAATTCCATCAGTATTGAAAACAAACAGACCACACCATACTTTGTATTGGGGCTTTGAATATTTCCAACAATTTTTCTTAACAAGTTTCTTTTTCCATTGGGCAATGTGGTTGATCCTACACCTTTTTACGTGAGGAGACACATTGGTTAGATGCAGGAATCCCCAGTTACTCAGTGTGGTAACCTTAATGCCTCTCTTTTGAGAACAAAGTTAGCAATAGAGATGTCTTTTTACGTGAGGCACAACACGTCTTAGGTGAAGTGACCCAGTTACTCAACACTCTATGCCATTTCTCTGCCATGGTCTCATTTTCAGTACCTTTTTAATCAGAGATAATCTAGTACGTCATGACTCAACTTTTCTACACTTTATGGTGAAGGAGTTGGTTTCTTAGTAAACCAAACCATTACTCTGAGTAGATTTTACCCCTTTTTGTTTCAATTGAAGTAGAATGTTTGAGACCAATACTTAAATGTACAAATTTTCAGTTCAATTTGTCTCTTTATATTTAATGTTCAAGCTTTTAGAAGAATTCATGGCATGGTATTCCAACTTGTTCTTTACACATCAAATTATGCAGAAAGATATTTTTCAAAAGTCTTTATCTTTGTCAATAAAGATCATGAGGCTCAAACTTCTTAGCTGAATTTCAGTTAACATACTTAATATCTCTAAGAGATTTCTAAAATTCAATATCTGTGAAAGAACTGTATAAGTTCTCAATAACCACCATGAACACTGACCTTCAATTCCAACACTGAAAAACTTCAGAAGGACATACTCCCCCTATGATTTTGACTTCATGGACTCAAGAAGAATGCTTAACTAGACAAGAAAGATATCTCCCTCTGACTACATGAATCAATTAGTCTTGGTACTTGGCTGAGTAGTAGGTCAAAGACCTCCTCAAGCATAGTGCAGGTTTCCAGACAGACATAATCTGCCCTTCTCCTAACACCATTTTATATACCAAGGATGGTTGAACAAGAACAGTCAATGATGAAGAACATAGAAATGCACAGATGCGTCAACCTAGGATCATAGTGCATCGACACAGAGACTATTCATAGAGATGCAAATGGGAGGAGTTTAAACTGAGAGGTCGAGGTGGTGACAACACTGCATCGAGGTAGGTTACAGACTCACAAAATTTATAGATAGAAATGAATTGGGATTTTAGAAAATAGCATGGAGTTCAAGAAGATTTGAAAATGCCCAACTCTCTCCTCAAAGTAGAGAACTTCTCATTATCCAAGGGCTTAGTGGATATATCTACAATTTGATGTGCTGTGCCTACATGGATTAATTCAAAGTTACCCTTAGAGATTTCATCTCTTATGAAGTGATGCCTGATTTCTATATGCTTGGTTCGTGAATGCAGTACAGGGTTCTTAGATAGGTTTATTGCACTAATGTTGTCACAGTATATAGGTGTGCAGCCAAGGTCTACATTGTAGTCCTTGAGCTGGTGTATTATCCAAATTACTTGTGTGCCACAACTCCCTGTAGCAACATACTCTGTCTCTGTAGTGGAGAGGGCAACCCAATGTTGTTTCTTGAAAGCCCAGAAAACTAAACACCCACCTAAGAATTGACAAAACCCACTTGTGCTCTTCCTATCTAACTTTCATCCAGCATAGTCTGTATCAGTGTATGAAATTAAATCTAGTGTGTGTGCAGTAGGAAACCAAAGACCTACATTGTGTGTGCCCGATATATATCTGAAAATTCTTTTAATGACAGCAAGATGTAATTCAGTAGGTCTAGATTGAAATCTAGCACACATACACATACTAAATTGAATGTCAGGTCTTGAGGTAGTTAAGTATAGTAGGGAGCCAATCACACATCGGTATAATTTTGCATCTACTTCTTTACTTGACTCATCAGCATCTGAGGAGGCATTTGTACCCATTGGAGTGGCTATGTGCTTCAATTTGTCCATTCCAAATCTTTTCAAGATCTTCAATGTATATTTAGTTTGACTGATGAAATAGCCATCCATCAACTATTGTACCTGTAAGCCAAGAAAATATTTCAGTTCTCCAACCAAGCTCATTTTAAACTCACTAGACATCAAGTTTGCAAATTCATCACACAGTTCGGTGCATGTCGAACAAAAAATAATGTCATCCACGTATACCTGAACTCTGATAAGATGATTATTCATATTTTTTTGTAAAAAGAGTTTGATCCACCTTACCTCTGCAGTAGCCCTTACTGAGCAGAAATTTTGTCAGTCTATCATACCAAGCCCGTGGGGCCTATTTCAATCCATACAGGGCTTTTTTTAACCTAAAGACATGTAGCACAGATAACTCAAAGCCGGGGGGTTGCTCAACATAAACTTCCTCTTTAATAAAACCATTCAAGAAGGCACTTTTTACATCCATTTGAAGAAGTTTAATGTTATTTGAGCATGCAAATGCCAGCAATATTCTAATTACTTCCATCCTAGCAACTGGTGCATAAGATTCATCAAAATCCACCCCAAATTCCTGACTGTAGCCTTTTGCTACTAATCTGACTTTATTTCTAGAAATTATTTTATCTTCATTTATCTTATTCCTAAAGACCCATTTAGTTCCTATGACAGACACATTATCAGGTCTAGGAACTACGTTCCAGACTTTATTCCTTTCAAATTGACCCAATTCTTCGTTCATAGCAATTATCCCAGATTCATCTTTTAAGGCCTCTTCTATGGTTTTGGGTTCAATTTGAGACACAAGTGCTACTAGATCTTGATTATTGACTTCCTGTTGATAATATCTAGTCCTAAGAGGATCATGTAAATTACCTATGACGTTGTGTGCCCGCTGATCTTTGAAAAATCTGAGATTGGTTGAGGACTCACCTTGTTCGGCTGACTCACCCTGAACTGGGTCATTTTGTGCAGCATGTTCCTGTGATTCTTCATTCAGCTTGACCTCCAGAAATTCTCCATCATCCCTTGACTTCCTGTCATCATCATTCATGTTAGTATATTTGAATGTTTCATCGAATATAACATGAGGAGACTCATCTACTGTTTGGTCAGAAATGTTAAAGACCTTGTATGCCCTTGCAACTTCAGAATATCCTAAGAAAATCCTTGGGCTACTCTTAGCTTCAAATTTGTCTAAGTCCTTCTTATCATTATTATAAATAAAGCACTTAGAACCAAAAATTCTGAAGAAGGCCAAGTTTGGTTTCTTACCTTTCAAAAGCTCATATGAGGTTTTCTTGTAGATGGGTCTTACCATGACCCTGTTAATTGTATAACAGGCAGTATTTATAGCTTCTGCCCAAAATCTTTGTGGTAATTGGCTTTCAATGAGCATTGTCCTTGTCATTTCCACAATCATTCTGTTTCTTCTCTCCACTATTCAATTTTGCTCTAGGGTCTTGGGAGAAGAAAATTTATGAGTCGGTCCTTCACTGTCACAAAAATCTGAAAACATTGAATTTTCAAATACCCCCCCATGATCAGATTGGATTGTGCAACTTTTGTGTTTACCTTCTTATTTTATTTTGTTAAAGAATTGTTTGAATTTCTGAAACTCATCATTTTTATGAGCCAAGAAAAATAACCATGTAAATCTAGTATGATCATCCACAATCGCATATCCAAAGCGTTTACCATTGAAACTCTGAGTTCTAGAGGGGCCAAATAGGTCCATGTGCAATAATTCCAGTGGTCTGGAAGACATTGATTCTATTCTAAGTTTAAAAGATTTTCTAGTTTGTTTGCCCAATGCACATGCATAACATATTTTTGAATTTTTTTTGAATTGGATTTTGGGTAAACCTCTAACTAGATCATGCTTGACTAGTTTATTTAGAGTGCTATAACTAGCATGGCTTAACCTCCTATGCCAATTGAAAGCATTATTATCTTGGTTGGCAGACAAACATAAATTGGATGCTAAATTTTCATTCAGGTCTACTATGTAGACATTATTGACTCTATGCCCTACAAATTTAACTCTGTGAGAATTTATTTCAAAAATCTTGCATGCATGATTATCAAAAACAACTTTGTGACCCTTGTCACACAGTTGACTAATACTTAACAAATTATGCTCGAGACCTTCAACAAGTAAAACTTTTTCAACAATGTTTGAGGGAAACTTACCAATGGTTCTGAACCAATTATTCTATCTTTATTCTTTCCTCCAAATTTGACCAGACCTCCTACCTTCAATCCTAGCTCATTGAACTTGGTATGGTCTCCAGTCATATGTCTGGAACAACCACTGTCTAAGTACCATCTGTTGTGCATGGCTGCCAAACTGACCTACAAGCAAATCAAGTGGAAGAATTTTGAACCCAAGAAAGATTGGGTCCAAAAGTATCATTCAAGTCCTTTAGCAAGTTTTTAGGGATCCAAAACTGTCTAACATTTTTCCTCTGATTAAGTTTCATGTGTTCTGCATTAACAATTTTAGTGACAGCAGGCATTGAGTTTGGTCTTCTTTGAGCTTCAATAGAGAAAATTTTATTCCAATTGCTTTGATGATTGTTTCTGGGATATCTCATGAAACCATTTTGTCTTGGAAAAACATGGTTATTGTAGGATTCTTGAAATTAAATAAAATGTGGCCAGTATGTTTTGTTTTGATTCATGCTTCTATTTTTCCTTTAACTTCTGTTCCGGGTGGCCTACATCGACCTGTGGTATGTGGTGCGTCAATGCATCTTAGTTTGAGAACCAGCTTTGGTTCTGTCTGAGACAAAATGACGCGACGTAGCAATCGGACTGCATCGATGCAAGGTAGCTTTAACAGTTGGGTTGCCTTGAATTTTGATTTACTGTCAAGTGGGATTTGTTGAACTGGCTTTTACAAATTTCATCATCTTAGGTTGTTGGACATGCTTGTTGCTATTTGAACTGGATGGAGTGTCCAGTTTTTCTTTCCCTTTGCCTGGGTAGAATGTCATGGTTTTGAACTCAAAAGGCCTTTTGTTCATTGGGTCATAACCTAGACCTTCTTTGTTGAAATTCATTTTTACACCTAGCATGGTGTCTAGATTTGTCCTCCCGTGAACAAATTTTTCTAGCATTCGTTGTTTGTCATCTAAATCCTTTTGAAGCTTTTCACAATGTTTTTGAATTTCAGAATTTGCATTCTTAACAGCTTCATATTTTCAATCTGTTAACTCCTTGTCCTTCTGGACTTCCGGAAATTTTATTTTGAAATCATCCAGATGTTTCTTGGTTTCCTCATTTTCTGTTTTCAAGTTTTCATTCTCAATTCTCAATGATTTTAAATCTGCAATCTGTTTTCTAAGATTTTAATTCTCTTTTTCTACAGAAGCTTGATCAAGAACTACACTATTCGGCTTCCTTTCTATTTCTTTGTATTCCTTGGTTTGATATTTGAATTTATCTAATAAATCAGCGTAAGCATCTTCCCAGTCATCAATTGAATACTCTTAAAAGGAATGCTTACCTCATTATCACTGTCAGCCATGAGACATAGCCATTGTTCTTCTTCCTCTAGGGATCCACTTTCAGTGTCTTCTTCTTCATCACTCCATGTGCAGACCATGGCTTGAGGCTTCTTTTTCTGCACTTTGATATTCTTCCTCATGAGCTTCGGGCAGTCTCCTTTCATATGTCCTGCCTTTTTGTAATGAAAATAGGTAATTTTGTTCGAATTTTTATTTTTATCAGATCTAAAGTTAGAATTCTTACCAGCCTGCTGTGGCCTTCTTCTCCTGAAGGTTTTACCTCTGGCTCTCAAAAATTTCTAAAATTGCTGGGTCAGCATGGCCTATTGGACATCATCAAGGTCTGAAAGAATCTCATATTCTTCACTACTCTCACCACTACTCCGAGACACCTTGAGGGCTATAGTTTTTCCCTTCTTATTTCATTCAGCACTCCTTCTGAGATTGATTTCATACGTCATTAATGACCCCATCAACTCAGTGACTGTCAAGGTGGACAGATCCCTAGATTCTTCTATCACAGTGGCTTTTGTGTGCCACACAAGGGTTAGGGACCTAAGGATCTTCCTAATGAGATCACTCTCCTAAAATTGTTTCCCAAGAGCCTTCATACTATTGGTGATCAGTGAGAGCCTAGCATACATCTCAGAGATGGTTTCATCATGCTTCATCTTAAATAATTCATAGTCAGAGGTGAGCATGTTTACCTTAGTGGCTCGCACCTATGACGTTCCTTCATAGATCAGCTCAAGTTCGTCCCACATCTTCTTAGCTATTTTACACGCAGAAATCCTGGAGTACTCCTCTAGGTGCACATCACACTGCATGATGTTCAGCGCTGTCCAGTTAACAGTAGACAATCGGATCTACTCCCTTGTCCAAGTACTTTCATCTTCAGAGAGTTCAAATGGTCCAGTGGTGACAACTCTGCATAGCTCGTGACTTTGCGCTCGCAGGAATACATCCATCCTGTTCTTACAATATAGGTAGTTAGCACCATCGAAGAATGGGGGTCTATTTATCGAACGCCCTTCAGCTATGAAGCTGCGAGCATTGCTAGTTCCAGGTCTTCCTTGGTCGTTTGACCACGTCATGGGAAACCTGCTCTGATACCAATTGATAAACTAGAATGACAAATATAGAAGGGGGGATTAATGTATCTGTCCCCAAAATTGAGCAAATAAAAATCTAAGGACAATGCGGATAGATGCGCCAACAGCAAGACCAATTTGAACACAAGCAGTTAATCAGACAAACAAGCAGCTAGCTAGTGTGCAGAGAATAATACAATGAACTAAGTGTGCGTAATCAAAGAACTCAATAGTAAGAACCCTCACTCAGCAGCCAAACATGCTTACAACGACTGACATCGATAAGAGGCGGAGGTTTGATCCAAGGATCTCCTCACGCAAGGGGCAGCATTCCAGATAGGCTTGACCTATCCTTCCAGCTACGTCTTTTGATATACCGATTAGTTGAAGTAGCGATCACTGAATGCCAAGCCAAGAAAACCACACAGAGGACAGAAGAATTTTTAAGTGGTTCGATTGTGATCCGCAATCTACATCCACCCCTCACTCTCTCAGAGTGAGGCTTCCTTGCTCTAAGCAAATCAACAAGCAGACTTAGTCTGCGACAATGGCTGAACACAGCTTTACGCCGAGGAACACCCTCCTCGCTTGTTCTGGAATTTTAGAAGGAACTTGGACGATCAACCTCCCTTCCTCTGCTACCGCAGAAGAAAGCCCATAAACTGCACCCCACAGCTCACACAACCAGGGGTCAGAGACCTCACTTCCTCTGAATCCTCAGAGGGGACTCCGGAGAATACTCTCCCTTCCTCTGATATTACTCAGAGGGAACCACGAACAATTTCGCAAAAAAGAACAAAAAGGAAAAATTGAAAAAATATGAATAATTCAATCGAAGGGAAACGGATGAAAATAATGTAGCTTTGAATTGAAGCAATCTTCAGAGGAGATGGGCTGGCTACCCTCAAATCTCTCTCTTCTTCTCAAGGTGGATTTCTCTCTTTCTTTTCTTGAAGGGCTTTCTCTGAATTTGCAATGGTAGTGAAGGCAGCAGCTTCAGCCTCTTTCTCTTTAACGGAGTGGCTGATACTTATAGCAGAGAGCAGAGCATCGTCTTCCTCTTTCTTCCACTCAAGATTTCGATCAGCCAATAATCTATTGGTCCACATAAAAAAGGAATATTTTGATAATGATATGATCCTTCCAGAATTCAGCCACGTGTGATGAGATTTACACGCTAAAAATGTACACGGAAGTAAGGCACATGATTCACCTGGGTTCATCACGAGCTCAGGATGATTTTCTGCTTGGTGGTGCATATCTTCCTTAAGTACCCTTCATAGACACTCAAGTGAATATGATTACTCCTTAGGAATCCTTTAATCATAGTTGACGTATCAGAGAATGATATTTCCTTAAGGGTGTTGAGAGGTGAATGAGAAGTGTTGAGGCACATGCCACCAGGACGAGGCATAATGTAATGACTCATCTGCTCATGATCGATGAGTCGGATGAGTGGCTCGCGGCTTTGACCTTCCCTGTTGACAGCATTTACTCCTTCTTCTAGTGCTTCGACCTTGTAGTTTTCCAATTGTTGGTTGCGAGCTTAGTGCGTCGATGCATTCCTCAGATGCATCGAGGCAGTGTGAAGATAAATCCTTCTAAAGAGGGGCGATCTCGCGCTACTCCTGAGCGGGGAGGAAGATGACCACGTATCCTTGAAGTATGAACTACAAGAAGGGAAACGAGTCAGAGGTGGCCAGGGATGAATCCTCGGGGAAGACCCTCCGATGCTTAAGTCAGCAAATGTAGTAGAGCACTAGTGCGCAGGGAAGAGTTAGGAGGAAGATGAGGGCGCGAGATCCCTCTCCACCAAAAGCTGAAGTGGTTCCTACTCAGGGTTTTTGGCTTACCTCTGCACAATAGGGCTCTTCCAACTTAAATAGTGGCTCATTGAGTGAATGATCCATGTAAGCTGAGGAGTTTCAGGGGGGGTTACGTCCTCCTTGTGGGCTCTTTATAGCATGCAAACTCTTGATCTCCCCTATCCCCTTGAGCTCCAAGCTTTTAAGGAACACGTAACGGCCATACAGATAAGCTTCCATTAGTTGGCCCGAGCATGAGGCACTGACCCAGGAGAGGTCTCCCGAGCGATGAGTGCGTGGTTTGGGCGGAGAATACGGGGCTCCGAAGGAGCTCTCCCGATCGAACTGATGCTCGGACTTCCCAACCCGAAGGACGCCTAGGAAGTGCTTGATCCGAGTGAGTTATTAGGCTTATATTTAGTGGGCTCGGGGGCTACCACTTCAAGGAGCTGGGCCTCGTTGGGTCCAATTGGACCTTGTTTGGCCTCTCCATTCGGGCGGTTAGATTTCCCCTCTCCACTTGTCCCCCTCTTACTCCCGAGCCAAAATTAGGCTCGGTCGAGTAGCATTTGGGCTGGACTTTTTATGGCTCTGGTGGGGTAGAGATTTCTCTCTGGTAGGGGCCACATGATGCGGCTTGCCCTGAAAATACGCCCATCATGATGATAATTTTGAAAATTATTGCAAGAAGGCCCATCTACGGAAGATCGGAACGCCGCGCCGCTTCCAGTTAAGGGTTCTAAGCATTGCGCGTTGTTTGTGTCCCTTTATCTCCAGGGTTTAGGGCTTTGCCTTCTATTGCATTTATATTTTGAGGGGGGCTCATGCATTGTGGGAGCAGTTTGGAGGAGCAGAGAATCGCAGTGGCTTTCGCAGAGCTAAGAGAGATTACTGCGGCGGTGATCCGTTAACTTCCTTCTCCTCCGAAGTCCTCTGATCCAGAGCTTTCCCCTTTTTCTTCCAGTTCTTCTGTTTGTTCCATGGCGGACAAAAATCCTGAGGCCGAGGGGTGGGGGGAAGGACAGGCCCCGAGGCCTTTCTTGGTACCGTCGGAGCCTCTCCGCAGCGAGCTAGGGGAGGCTGACGTGAAGCGACTGGAGAACCAGTATGGGTTGCCTTGGCGATTTCAGTTCCTCACGCTTGAGCCTCATGAGTCTAGTCTGGCCATTCGTTCCGGCCTCTTTTGTTCCTTCCTCTTGGCCTGGAAGTGTGGCTTTCGCCTGCCACTCCATTCCTTTGTCGCCGAGTTGCTTCAGTTCTACCGGCTGGCTCCTGTTCAGCTGGTCTCCAATTATTATACCCTCATCTTCTCCTTCATTTTCCTTTGTGGCCAATGTGGGGTGAATACCTTGCTGGACCTCTTCCATTATTTTTTTGAGTTGAAGGAGAACATTTATGCTAGGAAGGGCTTCTTCTTCATCCAGGTGAAGCGAAAGAGGAGTTGCGTGTCCCTTTCCATGAAGGACTCTTCTCATAAGGGGTGGAAGACCCAATATTTCTGGGTGTGCACGTCCGCAGTCGATGTAGTTTGGAATTTTCTGACGGTGCCCAACTTTCACTCAAACATCCCTTCGAAGCAAACAGAGGTCTCCCCGGAGGTGGAGAGGGATGCTGATGTCCTTCAGCAGAATCGCTGGGTGACTCTAAGTTGGTGACCCCATCCAACATCGAGGAGTACCTTTCTCGAGCACTGTTGTTGACAAGTAAGGGTATCATGGGCTCGTTCTCTTCTTATCAGGTGAGTGCCTTCCTTCTCACAATTTGCTCCCTTCGTTCAGACCTGAGGCGAGCGGCTGAGGATGAGGCACCGCCAGCCAAGCTGGAGATTATCGACGTGGATGACACACCGGCCCTGAGTGATCTTCAAGCTTTGGAGGGTTCCTCCCGTGCTCGAGACAAGGGCAAGTGGGTTGCTCGGGATGACACTTCCGAACATCGGGGGGTTAAGTGCAAGGATCCCGTGGCAAAGTTGCTGAGGTCTTCATTGCAGGCTCTGTCTGCCGAGAAGAAATGGGCGAGGAAGGCAGAGGTCGCCCGCCGGGCCGATGAGGCTCCTCTGTTGCCTTCTCTCTCCATGGAGCAAGAGGGAGCGGATGACGGAGGGGCCGTGGCCGACGTCGGGGTGCCGAGCGAAATAGAGGGGGTGCCTGACGGAGGGGTCCGGTCGAGGCTGGAAGGTCGCAGGATGAAGCGACTCAGTCGCAGCTGACCGAGGCCAGGGAGGTACACGGCGAGGCCGCCCAACCCGAGCTAACCGATGGGGCCCCCAAGGCGGGATCGCTCGGGGGAGGTGCCCCAATCCCGGCCGCTCTAGAGAGGATTTCCCCTCCCTGAACCAGTGCCTTCAGCGTCCGGGCCTCTCTGTATTGGAGGTGCCATTCCATAGCTTCAGGAGCTGTGCGAGAGAAACTCTAGAAGGGTCCCCCTTCTACGCTTTTCGAGGAACTTATGAAAGGTGGCCTGATCTTGGCGCCCCAGCTAGGAGCAGAGGGAGTGGACGCGTACGCTCGGCGGAGTCGGTGCGGGAGACTCTTTCAAGGGCCCATGGTTCGCTTGATCGAAAGTTCGAGCATTTTACCCTCGATCTTGGGGACCTTCGACGGGAGGTGGCCATGCTCCAGGCACAGGTGTAGTAGAGCCAGGCGGAGACTCGGTTGTTGGCGGAGCAGCTGGCCCAGGCCCATCGTATGGTCGATCAGAAGAATGAGCTCCGGGAGGCGGAGCGCAGGATTTAGATTGAGCGCGGCAAGCAATGGACGGTCGAGCGGGAGGTGCTCGAGGGCCGCATCCGAGGGGCCAAGGATGAGCGGACCGAGGCCGAGAGGAAGCTGTCCAAGTCAGAACAAAGGATAGCCGAGCTTGAGAGGAAGGCGGAGATGGCCGTGGTGGAAGCGCTCGAGCAACATAAATGCTCAGAGGCTTACCACGTGGCTCTTCAGCAGACTACCTTCCCCTATTATGAGTCGGGCTACCGTCAGAGCCTTCGAAAGGGCTTCTCCCAGGGCTTCAATCGGGCCATCATAGAGGCTGAGGCCCAAGCAACTGGGCTCATTTTTCCTTCCGGGCAATCCTATGACTCGGACTGGGGTTCCACCAACTCGTCCCACTATACGTCGAGTGAAGAGGAGGGTCGGGCGGTGATGCGGGACGGACCACGGACTCGAGACCAATGGATATGCGACCCTCGGACTCTAAACAAGCTCGCGATCGCCACTAACGAGGGAAGCGTACGGACGTGCACGGTTGAGAAACCGATAGTGAGCTTGGGTGGTCAACTCACAAATTCGTGCCCGGATTGGGTCACGGGACGGTCTCGCTCTCTCTCGCAGCAGCGGTGATATAAAAAGTATAGCGAGCTACGATCCTAGCATGCTCTCTAGCAGTGGCATAAAGAAATATATACGAAATAAAGCAAATGTCGAGATGGGAGAGAATACGATACCTCCACGCCCCGAGCGTGGGGAAGACGATCCCGACCGATCTCGTACTCCTGTAACAATAATTAATTAAATTACAGCAATGATTTACTGCACACTCCATGCAGGGAGGTAAAGGGTGACACAGTGGGGCCCGGGAGTAGCGGTTTCGGGTTGACGGGCCGCTTTTGGTGTTGCTTCGGCGGCACACGTACTCACGACCGTGGGACCCACGTGATGGTCAGTGGGGCTGCGTGAGACCAGGGTGGTACATCTATGGTGGAGACGCCTGGAAGGACGCTCCCTGTGATGGTGGTCCACTGGTTCGCCGGTCGGAGGCCGGGCGGCTCCGATCTTCACTCGTCGGAGTTGCTGCCCACGGATCTGAACTACTACTTCAGACCCGCGCGTCCTGACGAAATTCGCGACTGCGGTCACTCCTGACGTCGGATCGACACACAAGAGGTACCGTTGAAAAGCTGACTTAAAATCCTTCGATCTATGGCTAGAGAAAGAAATTTGAATTTCCCGTTGATGGCATTTGTCGAATATTCAAGCTGCTGGTTCATAGGATCAGAAAACTCAGGGCAGAAGTGCCTTTTCCTGAGAGTTGGCGTTGACCGCATTTTAGACCTTCGATTCAGCTTTTTAGCCCTTCATTAAAGTTGTAGAGGGCGAAGATAGGAAAACGATGATAAATTTTATGAAGGTTTGGTGGAGATTTGACTGGGGAAAAGTATTTTTTAGTACAGGGTGGTCGGATCTGGAAAGCAGAAATAGAACTGAATTAGGGGAAAGACACAATTTCTAAAACTAGGTAGAGGGCTTTTGAAATTCGATGAAAATTTGTGGATAATGGGGATGGTGGACAAAACCTCCAATAAATTTTGGGATTCAAACAAAAATAAGGAAGTAGGTCGAAAGGGGGAAACTCAGAGTGGCTGTAACACTGGACAGATTGCAGGCAGAATTGGTGGATTGGAAATGCATGAAAATTGAAAAATATAAAAAGAAAGGTAAATGATGGGATAATTTTACTGGAGGTTGGGAATGAAGTGAGAAACCAACCCTGAAAATCTCAGCTCTATATGATGTCGGCGTTGGGAGATAAAATTCTCGGAGTAACCCTCTATCCAGCAAAACAGAACCTGGACAGCACTTCGGAAGCGGCTTCGCGGCGGCTCGATGGCGGCACGAACGGCGGCGGCGGCAGAGATAGAAATCAAAGGTAGAGGGGCTAATATAGAAGGGGTCTATACCCTGAAATGCAGAAGGAGGAGGAAGGAACCAGAGAGAGAGAGGGGGGGGCGCAAATATACTCCATGGCAATCAACTTTTTTCTTCTCATTAATTCACATAAAATGGAAATTACATGCTATTTATATGAAATGAAAAAAGACTCTTAATACCCTCAGATCTAGGGTTAGGAGGGGTATACAAGGTATAGAACTAATTAGTTCTAATATAGTTATTTTTTTCAAAAATTAAAATTGGACCAAAATGGGGGGCGCCCCCTTGACTAGGTAGGTGGCATCTTTGAATTTTTTACCACTTGTCTCCCATGTGTCCAATTGACCTTCTAGATGTCACCTAGGACTTTGACCAGCCCCACATGGACCCAAATGGTGTAACTTGGACCATTGAGGAAGGAGTGAGGGCCCCCTTGCTGATCCTACTGACATTTTGCACAAAAACCCACTAAGACTTACAATTGTGTACCCATATAACACAAGGGTATACATACAAATATAAAAGGACATAAATGTAAATAAAATATGAGCGGTCTTGCTTCGATGTCCCCATCAATTCTCCCCGGGTGGGAAGAACTCGACCCCGTCGAGTAAAGTGGGTGACGGCTCGAGTAGCTCCGGCGGATCCGTCACCGTAACAAGTAGCGCGGGTATGCTCCACTCCAAGTGATCGTCACCTGCTCATTCCGTATACACTCGATATGTGCATGCTGCTATGGGAAGAGGCTAGAGGTGGAACACTCTAGGGTGGGGTCACTCTCAAGGGGAGGAAAGCATCTTGAAGGTTCACTAGGAATCACCGCTTGTCCCTTGTGTGACTAGATCCGATATGAAGTAGAATCGATCCCAAAGTCCGACAAGTCTTGAACTCGAAAGGGACTAACCTCACGAGCGTGCAAAAGACAGACTCGACTCGAAGTATGCACAGACACACAAGACCCTAGACACACCTAATGTTAGTCCGACTTACGCATAGGTGATGGTGGACCAGGACACCCGAACGTGTGCCATGCATGCATGTTATGCAATCGGAGATGGGTGGCATGGGGAACACCTAAACATCCAAGTATGACCCAGTCATGCATGGACGGCCCTTTGGATTTGGGGAACTTGAGAGGGCTAGAAGAGCCGGATGTTGGTGTATCGTGGACGGGCTTGGTGGGTGTAGATGGTCGGTCCGTGGGGAAGGGGTGTGGTAGTGGACTCCCTCGAGGAAGTGAAGTATGTATAGTGGGTCAAGGGGTCCACTAGGGAATGGCTCAAAGGGATCAAAAAAGGTATGACCCCCTGTGGTGGGTTCCCACAAGTCACGGCCCCATATGTAGAAGTCTTGAAGGTGTGGATGGTCACCTTCATGCATTGTGGCGGGTGGGATGGTGATCATAGGTAGGAAGTATGATTCCTCCCTTGGACAAAAGTATATGAAGTCGGGCTCGACCGACATGGGGAGGAATAAGAGGATCTCCGTAGTGACACAACCCACGGTGCATACCGAGGTAATGGACCCTAAGGCCAGATGGGTGAAGCTAAGACTAGTGGGTTGGTCGAAGCTTCGGGCCAAGGAGTGAGTCAACTGCCATTGTGAGTCTAATCTCATAACAAGGTCATCCAAGGTATCAACATGGTGACTAGACCAGAATGTAGTGTGGAAGGAGTTGACGGGCTCCAGAGGTAAGGTAGGGTCCATGGGTGGATAAGGAGGTGGGATCAAGCCATCCTTGAGCCAACTAAGAAGCGGCTCGGCGATAAAAAGCGTACCCGTTAGAAATACGGGTGGCTCGGGCTTGGGTGGCTCCAAATAAGATGGTTCCGAATAAAGTTCGGAAGTAGAAAGTGGCAATGGAGCACTCATGGGTGGTGAAGGAACATGTGTCCTTTCTATCCTTTCCAACCAATCTGAAAGTATTTTTCTTGATTTCATCTAAGGTGCGGGTTGGAGTAGGGGCCTCGGGGTGGACTCGCTCCTCATCTCTCAGCCCGGATGCGGACCTAGACTCGACTATAAGTGGGGCTTCCACTTGGTTGGAGGCGATTGGGTGGGATTGGACGGAGGTGCTAAGGGGTGGTTGGTTGGAGGCGACAGGGAGGGTCACTTGATTGGGGTTGCTTTGGTGGACTTGGATGGAGGTGAAGGGGCGGGGTTGGTTGGAAGTGTGGCCCACTTGATTGGGGGTGAGTTGGTGGGGTTGGCTAGTGGTATGACCCCCGTGGTTGGAGGTAGGTGGACGGGGAAGGTAGACCCTCCTAAGTGCTCTCTTCATATCCCACCATGACTCGATGGGCCTTAGTCTCCTATCCTCCCAAAAATATTTGATGTCCCTCCATGTTTCGGCGGCTTCATAAAAAAGTCACCTTTTGGCAAAGTCAACTTGCGCGGGACCAGACATAAGGTAACACTCAAAGTAGTCATCCATAACGGCTTCCCACTCTAGGTAGTCACCTGGGTTTTCGGATCCATAGAAATCCCGGGCTATGGGGGTGGTCCGGGTGGTTCTCCCATCTTAGATAGTATCGCCACCATGCAGAAGATGCGGCCCCTTGGTCATCCATGGGACACGGGGACACTAGTGAATGGACATGCCAACAGTTGGTGACAAGACACTAGACCGACTATGCAAGGTTGGAATGCACTAACTAATGCACACTAAGGACCCTAGACTTAAACCAAGACTCGGTACGTGGCGGAGTAAATCGATCTGGAGATCACTCGCGCAAGTGTGCGGCCTTCTCGATAGGCATAGCCTAACGTTCGAACACCACCTTTCAATATACCGAATAAAGGTATGTGATGCAACCTTGGATCGACTCAAGCCTAGACTCGACTTAAATGACTAGACGTAAATGACACACTTTTTTTTTATTTTTGACCAAATACTACCCTAGACTCAACTGGCGCTCTGATACCAAATTGATGCGAGACGGACCACGGACTCGAGACCAATTGATATGCGACCCTCGGACTCTAAGCAAGCTCGTGATCACCCCTAACGAGGGAAGCGTACGGACGTGCACGGTTGAGAAACCGACAGTGAGCTAGGGTGGTCAACTCACAAATTCGTGCCCGGATCGCGTCACGGGACGGTCTCGCTCTCTCTCGCAGCAGCGGTGATATAAAAAGTATAGCGAGCTATGATCCTAGCATGCTCTCTAACAGCGGCATAAAGAAATATATACGAAATAAAGTAAATACCGAGATTGGGAGCGAATACGATACCTCCACGCGCCGGGCGTGGCGAAGATGATCCCGGCCGATCTTGTACTCCCGGAATAATAATTAATTAAATTACAGCAATGATTTATTGCTTACTCCATGCAGGGAGGTAAAGGGCGACACAGTGGGGCCCGAGAGTAGTGGTTTCGGGTTGACATGCCGCTTCTTGTGGTTCTTCGGCGGCACACGTACTCACGATCGTGGGGCCCACGTGATGGTCAGTGGGGCCATGTGGGACCAGGGTGGTACTGCTGTGGTGGGGACGCCTGGAAGGATGCTCTCTGGGATGGCGGTATGTTGGTTCACCGGTCGGAGGTCGGGCGGCTCCGATCTTCACTCGTCGGAGTTGCTGCCCACGGATCTGAACTTCTATTTCAGACCCGCGCGTCCCGACGAAATTCACTGCTGCGCTCACTCCCGACGTCAGATCGATGCACAAAAGGTACCATTGGAAAGTTGACTTAAAATCCTTCGATCTATGGCCAAAGAAAGAAATTTGAATTTCCCGTTGATGGCCTTTGTCGAATATTCAATCTGCTAGTTCACAGGATCAGAAAACTCAGGGCAGAAGTGCCTTTTATGAGAGTTGGCATTGACCACATTGTAGACCTTCGATTCAGCTTTTTAGCCCTTCATGAAAGTTGTAGAGGGCGAAGAGAGGAAAACGGGGATAATTTTTATGAAAGATTTGGTAGAGATTTGGCTGGGGAAAAGTTTTTTCTAATACCGGGTGGTCGGATCTGGACAGCAGAAATAGAACTGAATTGGGGGAAGAAACAATTTCTAAAAATAGGTAGAGGGCTTTTGAAATTCGAATAAAATTTTTGGAGGATGGGGATGATGGACAGAAGCTCCAATAAATTTGGGGATTCAAAAAACAAATCAAGAAGTGGGTCGAAAGTGGGAATCTCAGAGTGGCTGTAACATTGGACAGACTGCAGGTAGAACTGGTGGATTGGAAATGCACGAAAATGAAAAAATATAAAAAAAAAGGTAAATGAGGGGATACTTTTACTGGAGGTTGGGAATCATGTGAGGAACCAACCCTGAAAATCTCAGCTTCATATGTTGTCGGAGTTAGGAGCTACAATTCTCGGAGTAACCCTCTGTCCAGCAAAATAGAACCTAGACAACACTTCGGAAGCGGCTTCGCGGCGGCTCGATGGCGGCACGAACGGCAACGGTGGCGGCAGAGATAGAAATCAGAGGTAGAGGGGCTAAGATAGAAGGGGTATATACCCTGAAATGCAGAAGGAGGAGGAAGGAACAAGAGAGAGAGAGGGGGGGGCGCAAATCTGCTCCAAGGCAATCAACTTTTTTCTTCTCATTAATTCACATAAAATGGAAATTACATGCTATTTATATGAAATGAAAAAAAACTCTTAATACCCTCAGATCTAGGGTTGGGAGGGGTATACAAGGTATAGAACTAATTAGTTCTAATAGACTTAATTTTTTCAAAAATTAAAATTGGACCAAATGGGGGGCGCCCCCTTGACTAGGTAGGTAAGGTAGGTGGCATCTTTGAATTTTTTTACCACTTGTCTCCCATGTGTCCAACTGACCTTCTAGATGCCACCTAGGATTTTGACCAGCCGCACATGGACCCAAATGGTGTCACTTGGACCAATGAGGAAGGAGTAAGGGCCCCCTTGTTGGTCCTACTGACATTTTGCACAAAAACCCACTAAGACTTACAATTGTGTACCCATTTAACATAAGGGTGTATATACAAATATAAAAGGGCATAAATATAAATAAAATATGAGCAGTCTTGCTTCGATGTCCCCATCAGGCTGCCTCGACCTTGCCCTAGCGATCGCCAACTCTAGCAGTCTCGGGAGGGCACACGACCGAGACAGTTCCCACGCAGGTGGGGTCAGTGCTTGGGTCAGTCGTCGTCGAGAATACTGGGGGCAGATCGACTGGTGCTGAGGGGCCCTCATCTACCTATTGTGTCCCTGTCCCTGTGGTTTTGATGATGACAATTTAAGTGAGTCATTTTAGTCAATAGTCAATGCCAACTTGTTTTTTAATTCTTCATATATTGCATTATCTGATTTTACCCTGAAAGTGTCGACTCTTTCATGTTCTTTTGAGTAATCAAAGTCGGTGTTAGTTTAGCCTCATGCATATGTTGAGGTGTTGCGTGAAAAGGTCGGTGCAGGTCTTCCTTGTGCATAAGTGGGTCCGTGCTAGTTGCAACTAGGCTCCATGTTAGTTGCATACAAGGTCTATGTTAGTGTGCATGATCATGCATTCGAGTCTGTGCATGTTGTTGTTCCTTCTATAGATGACGGTGCATGCTTTATCTACACATCACAAGGTCTGAGCATGTTTGCATATCTCACTTTAAAGTCTATGCATATGTGCGATAAGGTCAGTGCAATCTCTTCGCCAGCACAAGAAACGTCGGTGCACGTTTTGGCATCTGAACACCAAGGTCAGTGCATGTCTGCTTGATTCACATAGGGTCGTTGCATGTTTTAGCCTAATGCATTCAAGGTCAGATCAAACACTGTGGCAGTCGATGCAGCCTTTCATTTGGCTAAGCATAAAGGTCCGTGCAACCGCCATGTGCTGAGTTAAGTCAGTGCATATTGCCTTCGGCCTTTCATAGGGTTGGTGCACGTCCGCACTATGACTGCATGTAGTCAGTGCATATCTCTGCTTTGCATGCATGAGAAGGTCCGTGCATTCCACTGTACTAGTCGGTGCATGTCACTGTTCATCTAGTAGAAGGTCTGTGCATTTAGGCCATTCTACATATCTAACATCGGTGCACATCTCAGCTCTAAGCATACCAAGGTCCATGCTATTTCCTGTAGCACTGTAATGAGGGTCCGTGCACGTTCTCTTCCCTACACCTGAAGGCCGTGCAATTCACTGTTCAAACCAATGCATGTTCAGCCTTAGGCTCTTTGTAGCGTCGGTGCATGTTTTGTATATACGCATTTCATGGTCTGTGCACTTTCCTGTTTCTTTAATGGAAGGTTCATGCATTTTTGTTGCGTACTGCCAATGGTCCTAGCATGTCTCATTAACAGCAAGTTAAGGCCAGTTCACATCCTATTTGACTGAACCTAAGGTTTGTGCATGTTTGATCGTTACACTATATAGTCTATACATCCTTTAAGAACTCAGGGAATAAACTATACTATGTCCTTTCCTTTACAGGGAACAATCTCGTTCACAGAAGAGGCACGTGATCTCTGAAATGGCAGAAGGCTGGCTTGTGGATAAAGGGGCAAATGAAAGGCACATGATCCGAGGAAAGGAACATTCTATTCGCTAACACGTGGACCAATGGAGTTTTGGTAGGGATCTTTTACCTCATCCATACGGAGCCCTTGCTCCTATATAAATCTACCCATCCCTTAGAAGAAGGGTGCTGAAAGCTGTCGTTCATCTCGACCTGAAGAGAGAGCTTCTCCAAGAGCAAGAGAGAGCGTGTGCAATCCAGTTGAGTGGAGAAAGAAAAAGAGGTTTCTCTGAGAGCAGCCAGCCAGTGCATCTGTATATGCTTCTTTTAAGCTACATTTTACAATGTTTTGTTTCTCTTTTTTTCATTTTATTCTGATCCTTTGATTTACCAACCGTGTTCTCTTTGGTTCCCTCCGGTGTGGAGGAAGGGAGACAGTGTCTCTAGTTGCGAGTGGCTATGGGGGTCACTCGTCGGGTTTCCTCTGTGTAGAGGATGGGAGGAACTGTCCTCCAGGTCTGGATTGGCTGGTAGCAAGTCTAGGGTTCAGGTTCTGCGGGGTGTAGAATCTGGTTGAGGGATTTGTCTCCCTCGGGGCAAGCTGTTAGGCAGCCGTTGTCGCAGACTGAGTCTACTTTTCTAGCCTAAGCTAGTGGAATCCTCGTTCGGTGCGGACAAGGGGTGGACGTATATTGATGTGGGCAATCGAACCACCTAAAAATTCTTTGCATCCTTGTGTGATTGATGCTTTGATACTTGTGGGCACTTGTTTAGTTTGCTGGTTCTCTACTGGATCTGTTTTAGTTCCTTCACTGCCTACATTCTAATCTAGTTGTTTAAGGGGTGTGTCTATATTGGTTCTTTTACTGCATAGCTTTTGCGATATCCTTTCACTGATCCTCATTCTTTGCCGTGTGCCTTCGAATTATTTTTTTTAATTGGAGTGATCTATTCATCCCCCCCTTCTAGATCACTCTCTAGTGTTTCTATGAATTGGTATCAGAGCAGGTTACACATGATGTGGTCCAACGACCAGGGTAGACCTGGAACTAAAAATCCTCACAGCTTCATTGCCGAGGGACATTCAATTAACCGCCCTCCTCATTTTGATGGTCTTAATTATCTTTATTGGAAGAACATGATGGAGGTGTTCTTAAGAGCGAACAGTCACAAACTCTGGAAAGTGATTACCTCAGGACCGTTCGATCTTTCAGACAATGAGGATACATGGTCAAGGGAGGAGATCAGGCTCTCCACTGTGAATTGGACAGCAATGAACATAATGCAGTGCACGGTCCACCAAGAGGAGTACACAAGGATTTCTGCCTATAAGACAGCCAAGAATATGTGGGATGAACTAGAGCTCATGTATGAAGGTACATCCCAGGTCAAAGCTACGAAGGTAAACATGCTAACTTCTAAGTACGAATTGTTTAGAATGAATCCTGAGGAGACTTTCACCGAAATGTATGCTAGGCTGTCGTTGATCACGAATAGCCTCAAGGGTCTAGGGAAACAGATCCCAGAGGCGGATCTTCTTAGAAAAATTCTTAGGTCTTTGACCCCATTATGGCACACTAAGGCCACAGTCATAAGGAGTCTAGGGATTTGACTAAAATGACTGTCACTGAATTAATCGGATCCCTGATGGCTTATGAGATCAACCTGAAGGGCAATGTTGAAGAAACAAGTAAGAAGAGTAAGAACATTGCTCTCAAGGTGTCTCGAAGAGGCAGTGGTAGTAGCAGTAGCAGCAGTAATAGCAGTAGTGGTGAGGAACTTGAAAATTTCTCAGATCTTGATCAAGAAGAGCAAGCTTTACTGACTCGTAGATTTTAACAGTTTTTGAGATCTAAGGGCAAGAAGTTTAGGAAAAGAAAGCCCCAGTCATCTGGTAAGAATTCTAACCCCAAACTAGGCAAGTACAAGTCTACTGACAACCTTACTTGTTTTCATTGTCACATGCCTGGTCACATGAAAAGTGACTGCCCAGATCTTCAGAAGAAGAACATCAAGGTGCAGAACAAAAAATCCAAAGCAATGGTCTGCACTTGGAGTGATGAGAAGGAGGATGTTGAAGGAGATTCTTCTGAAGAAGAAGAGGAAAGAATGTGTCTGATGGCCGACACAGACACTGAGGTAACCATCCCCTTTGAATAATATACTCTAGATGACTGGGAGGACGCTTATGCTAATTTACTTGATAAATTTAACTGTCAAACAAAGGACTACAAAATGCTAAAGAAAAAACTAAATAGTGTTGTCGAGGAGGTAAACTGTCAAAAGAAAGAAAATGAGGATCTGAAAAATAAAATTCAAGAATTAAATGCTTTGAAAATTGAGAACAAAAACCTTCAAGATCATGTTGAACAAGCTAACAAAGATCTGGATGAATTCAAGGTAAGATTTCATGAGTTGCAAAAGGAAAATGATCTTGTTTCTGAAAAATATGATGCCATAAAAATTGTCAATTCTGAGATACAGAAAATGAGTGGAAAATTGAAAAAGGATCTTGAAGATAAGCAAAACACATTAGAAAAATTTGTGCAAGGAAAATCTAACCTAGATACCATGCTAGGTGTGAGGGTGAATTTCAACAAAGAAGGGTTGGGATACAATCCCACCGATAAAAGGCCATTTGAATTGAAAACTGTAACCTTCTGTTCAGAGAAGGGAAAAGAGAAGTTGGACACCCCATCCAGCTCAAATAGCAAAGTCCAAGAATCGGTGAAAACAAACTTCATTACCAACAAGAATGGTTACGCTAAGCCTACAATGCATTAGAGTAGCAAGACTACTCTCTCAAGGAATCCGGGTGTCTAAAAAGCAAATCATGCTCATTTCAGAAAAATGTATCATGGTGTTAGCGCAGCAAGAGTGATATAGAAGGGGGGGATGAATAGATCACTCCCAATTTGCAGAAACTTAGGCGGAAAATAGATTCTACTGCTAACGCACCTCCTTAACCCGTACACAGAGAAATGTAAATGAGAGGAAAGACTGATCACTTGAAGGCAAAGAGACAAGCAGATGAAGAGCACAGAAATCAATAGCAAACCACAGAGGAGGCACTCGGTTTTTAGGTGGTTCGATTGTAGTCCGCAATCTACATCCACCCCTCACTCCAACTAGAGTGAGGATTCCACTAGACGATGCTAGATCAATGCAGACTCAGTCTGCGAACAACATGCTGCCACACAGCTTGAACACCAAGGGAAACAAATCCCTCAACCAAGTTCTGCTACCCACAGAACTTGAAACCTGTTCTAGCTCCCAGCTAGAACACAACAGGAGAATCCTCTCCCTTCCTCCACACACCGGAGGAGAACAGTTAATGACAACCTGTCACTAACACCACCAGCGATCACTGATCTCTCTTCCTCTACAATTCAGAGGGAGACTGGAGTAGTACTCCTTTCCTCCACACACCGGAGGGAAACCAATTCAAATCAGAATGGAAGAACGAAAATAAACGAAAGCAAAGTAGAAACAAAAATAATGAAGAAGAAATCAGTTCTGAAACCCAATACAAATGTAGCTTCAAATGAAGCAATTCATCAATCCACACACACTCTCTCTCTCTCGAACAATCTCCTCTCAGATATGGAACTCTCTGCTCTTTTTCTTTTCTGGATCGTGCAGACTCTCACCAATGGCTTCTGCTTTTTCTTTTCATGATCGAACTTCTACTGAAGGATGAAGCTCTATATTTATAGAAGATAATGGCGTGTGGCTGCCAGGTTCCCGCCCATGCACTTTTGGCCAGATCATTTTGAATTTCGACCACATGGCAGCATCCTGACAAGGTTGCCATCCACGTGTCATGCGCCTGTTGTCTTGGATCACATGTCAGGTGCCAACCTCGATTCACGTGCCCAATCATCAGCCTAAATCGCCTGCAGACAGACAGATGTAATGTATAGATTTAGTTAGTTCAGGCTTTTAGCAAGAATGTATATACTTCAGAAACATCAACTGAGTAACTGTGTACAATCGTGAGAGGATGTATAGACTTAATGAATAAACGCATGTATAGACTTTACCAGGGTATGCACAATGCAATGCGTTGACGCTACACTACGTGCCTATGTACTGCGTTGACGCAGTGCAATGTGTCTTTGAAAGCTGTAAACAGCAAGGCATGCTGTACAGACTTCAGACAGCATGCATCAGATGACTCTGTATGGACTTGAAGGCCCTTAGCCAATGTATAGACCTCTAGAGGAGACAAATGTGTAGACTTCACATTGCTCAGCCACTGCGTAGACTTCACAAAGCCTAACCAGTGTACAGACTTGTAATGAGTGTGTGTTGTGAGCTCTGAAGACTCAAGTTGTAATAACAGAATGTATAGGATTGTGGTCGTACAACCCAATGTGAAGACTTGTAAAGAGTGGACAATTGTCAAACTTTGATGCTGATCAAAAGACCCTTGATCAACAGCCAAGGCGTCAACGCTTCCAGCGTGCAGCGTCGCCTCAGCTCCTCAAGAAAAGTGCTCACTCCCTAGGCAAGCTGACCAATGCGTCAACGCATCCAGTGTCAGCGTCGACGCAGTGAACAAGAAGGAAGCGAAAGACGCACCATTGCGTCTACTAAGTCAGCCAAGTGCGTCAACGCACTAAAGGCATGCTACCCATGAAGTCAGATAGGCTGTACAGACTCTGTGGATGTAAAGCAATGAAGACTTCAGACTGTATAGACTTGAACCAAGACGAGGTGAAGACTTCACGTTGTATAGACTTGCCAAATCAGTTGGGCGATGTACAGACTTGAACAGATCCAGCTGACGGATGTATAGACTTGAAATCCACTGTACACGACTATACAGACTTTGAGGCTTAATGCATAGGCCAGTGTACAGACTTCTAAAAACTGATGCGTTGTATAGACTTTCATGAGACGCTAAAGTCTATACAGACTAGACCAGTGAGACACTGATAGAGACGATGCAATGCGATGTGGAGACTTTAACATTAGACGCTGCATGAGACGGTAGGCTGTACAGACTTGCAAAGAGTGAGTGAGACGATCGGCTGTAGGACTGATGTACAGACTCTTAGTGTGAAGGCAGACTGTATAGACTAGAATCGCTTGAAGCGATGTACATACTTGGTGAGGCTCAAGCAGTGTACAGAGTTGAAGGTCTCACAAACGAGTGTATAGACTTAGGCTTTGAGCACTCGGGCTGAAGGCAATGTGCAGACTAAGCGATATATAGACTTTGCCCAAGGAACCGAATGTATAGACTTGAAAGTCTAAAGGCGAAGTGCAAACATGCTGAGTTGACGCTGCAGCCTAATGAGTTGACGCTGCAACGTATTACTTTTACGTTCAACTTATGATGTATAGACTTAATCAAATGAAGAACCTGAACATAAGAGTCTACGCATCGGCACACTGAGTTGACGCACAGGTGTGAGAACAGAGACATACAATGATTGAAGGGTCGACGCATCAGCACGCTGAGTTGACGCACTGGTGTGAAGACTGTGCAGACAGAGTGTAGGCAGAATTAAGGTAGAACATGTTATCTGACAGCCATTGAACTGTACTCACTCACATGATGAAACAACATTAGTCTAGAGATAGAAGATTGATTTATAGTGTGAGACATCATCAAAACCATAGGGATGCAACAATCTCCCCCTTTTTGATGATGACAACACTATGAATCAAGCAATATCAAGTTTCAACAAGAAATTTATATCAGCTGTAACAAACAGATTAAATTCAAGGCATGCTCATGCAAATGAATTAAACATTCCCTACAACACACTCTCATCTCCCCCACAACTCATAAACATATCAGCATGAAGCAACATGACTCCCCCAAAGCTCAAGACAAATCCAAGACTCACTGATATTGCAGAACTTCTCACTGAAATTGCAGACATTGCAAACTTCTCTCCCCCTTTGACATCAGCAAAAAGAACTACAGAATGTGTGACAGTGCTGGAAACATGAGGACTAAGGGCAGTAACTTCTTAGTGCAGAAAGTCACGAGTAGGTCTTAAGAAAATAAGTGAGTTTCTAATCTCAAGAGAAGATTCTTTAGACTTCAGTACACAATAGAGAAGTAGAATGATAGACAAGTTTATCAGCATACATAGTGGATGATTGAGAGCAGGAGTTCACAAGTATGGCCCGATATAGCTGATCATTCAACTATTCCACAAGACAGCAAGTGACTAAATCAGAGAGGTGTTCTCAAGGTATTGAGGACAAGCAATCCATTAGTTGCATAACAACAAGGAACTTTTTGTTGGAGATGATTTTCAAGAAGATCAATGAGTAAGTTGGTAGTTCACTTCCTTTGACATTAGGGAGACACCTTGATTAGAGGCCTGAATCCCCAGTTACTTAGAGTGAGTACCTCATTACTTCCTTCCTCTTTTTTTTTAAGGAATAGAGTTAGTAACTATGGCTTTTGACATGAGGAAACACCTTGATTAGAGGCCAGAGTCCCCAGTTACTCACCATCAAGCCACCATTGCTCTGTCATGACTTTTCATTCATTTTAAGCATTTGACACCTCATGACTTGGGAGAAATATTCACTTCATTGATGAAGCTCTCAGTTTCTCAGTGATCAAAACAGAACATGTTTGTTCAGTTAAGCCCTTGAGTTAAAGAGATAGAATGATTGAAGACAATACCAAAAAGGACTTTTCTTGAATTGAGTCTTGAAGTCTAGATTTCAAGTTGATTGGGTCAGATATCAAGACATACAAGTTTTTGGCCTGAACCATAATCAATGACAATGTAGGAAGATATACTTTATGCAATTAGTTCAGATCTCTGAAAGAGTACCAAAGAAAAGATTCTAACTTGGAGATTAGAGTCACTGACTTATAGACTTAAGAGATAAGTGACACTCTACTTCCTGAGAGAACCACACTAAATTAGTCATGCAAAGGTACACATCTGGACAGCCCTTTTGAATCTGTCAAAGAACTTCTCTTCTCACATCACAACTCAGCTCCCCTTAAGACATAGCATTCCTCAAAGAAATATTCCAGCAAAATCTCAAGGCTTCCCCTTATTTAGAGCATTCCTGAAAGTTAACCAGTAAGCATTCTGAACTCCCCCTTAAACCAGCATGCAAGAAGGCTAAACATCAGATAGACACAACTCCCCCTCACAACAAGAATAGGCTTCATAATTAAGATAATTTGTATAAGCCTAATTCTCTTCTCAATGTGGAAAATTTTTCATTATCCAGAGGTTTTGTGAATATGTCAGCAATCTGATTATCTGTGCCTACATGAATCAGTTCAAAATTATTCTTAGACACCTCATCTCTTATAAAATGATGTCTTATCTCTGTGTTTGGTTCGTGAATGCAAAACAGGATTTTTAGCAAGATTGATGGCACTAGTATTATCACAGTAAATATGTGTGCACCCCAGGTCTACTTGGTAGTCCTGAAGCTGGTGTTTAATCCATATGACTTGTGTTCCACAACTCCCTGCAGCCACATATTCAGCTTCTGCAGTGGAGAGGGCCACAGAATGTTGTTTCTTGGAGCCCCAAGACACTAAACACCCACCCAAGAATTCACAATGGCCACTTGTGCTTTTCCTGTCTAGTTTACAGCCTGCATAGTCAGCATCTGTGTATGCTACTAGGTTAAGTGTGTGAGATGCAGGAAACCATAAAACAAGAGAATGACTAGCTGACAAATATCTGAAGATTCTTTTAACTGCATCTAAGTGTAGTTCAGTGGGTCTAGACTGATACCTTGTACACATTCCTACACTGAATTGTATATCAGGTCTAGAGGCTGTCAAGTAAAGTAGTGATCCAATCATACCTCGATAAAGTTTGGCATTTACTTCTTTACCTGTCTCATCTGCATCCAATGAAGTATTGGTGCCCATGGGCGTAGTAATGTGCTTTAAGTTTTCCATGTCAAACCTTTTGAACAGTTCCATTGTGTATTTGGTTTGGTTGATGAAGCACCCATCTTCTAGCTGCTGTACCTGCAATCCAAGAAAATATTTTAGTTCACCAACCAAGCTCATTTCAAATTCAGCAGACATCATGATAGAAAATTCATCACATAGTTCATGTTTAGTTGATCCAAATACAATGTCATCTACATATACCTGAACTATGATGAGATCTTTATTCATGCCCTTGGTAAATAAAGTCTGATCAACTTTACCTCTTTTGTAGCCCTTGTTGATCAGAAATTCAGATAATCTTTCATACCAAGCTCTTGGAGCCTGCTTTAGACCATAAAAGGCTTTGTTTAACCTGAAAACTTGGTTAGGTTGAGGAGAATGTTGAAATCCAGGAGGTTGTTCAACAAAAACTTCTTTAATGACTCCATTTAAAAAGGCACTTTTAACATCCATTTGTTGGAGCTTTATGTTCTTAGAGCATGCAAAGGCAAGCAACAGTCTTATGGCTTCCATCCTAGCAACAGGTGCATAGGATTCATCAAAGTCTACACCGAATTCCTGACAGTAGCCTTTGGCTACTAGTCTGGCCTTATTCCTCGAGATAATTCTATCTTCATTCATCTTATTTTTGAACACCCACTTGGTTCCTATGACATTAATACCATCTGGTCTTGGGACAAGCTCCTAGACATTATTCCTTTCAAACTGACCTAATTCCTCACTCATAGCATTGACCCAAGCTTGATCAGCTAAGGCCTCTTCTACTGTTTTGGGTTCAATTTATGAGACTAAAGCAATTAAGTCATCATTATTCACATTTCTAAAATGAGACCTAGTCCGAAGAGGATCTTCAGGATTGCCTATGACTTTATCTAAAGGATGGTCTTTAAGAAATCTGATATTTGTTGAAGACTCACCTGTTTCTCTTGGCCCTTCCTGATTGGGGGAATTTGTTTCTCCATTTGGCTGAGTCTTCTCTTCTTCCTGTTGGTCTTCTAGAAAGTCTCCACCATGATTGGAATCCCTGTCAAGATTTTCAACATTAGAGACATCTTTCTTTTCACTAAAAAGGATGTGTGGAGATTCTTCCACTTTCTGATCTGATATGTTAAATACCCTATATGCCCTTGACACTTCAGAGTAACCCAAGAATATTCCAGTTGAACTCTTGGCTTCAAACTTGTCTAAATCTTTCTTATCATTGTTATGAATAAAATATTTTGCTCCAAAAATTCTGAAATGAAACAAGTTTGGTTTCCTACCTTTTAGAAGCTCATAGGGTGTTTTCTTGTGTATGGGTCTTACCATGGCCCTGTTGATTATGTAGGTTACTGTATTGGCCGCTTCTGCCCAAAACCTTCTAGGTAATTTACTTTCAATCAACATGGTTCGGGCCATTTCCACCACTGTTCTATTTCTTCTCTCCACAATCCCATTTTGTTCAGGTGTCCTGGGAGAAGAAAACCTGTGAGTTAGTCCTTCTTTGTCACAAAGATCAGTAAACATGGAGTTTTCAAACTCACCTCCATGGTCAGATTGAATAGAACTAACCTTGTACTTCCCTTCTTGTTTGACCTTATTGAAAAACAGATTAAACTTTTGAAATGTATCACTCTTATTTGCTAAGAAAAATATCCATGAATATCTAGAGAAGTCATCTATGATGACATAGCCAAACCTGTTTCCATTAAGACTCTGAGTTCTAGTTGGACCGAAAAGGTCCATATGAAGAAGTTCCATTGGTCTAGAAGACAATGGCTCAGATCTCAATTTAAAAGAATTTCTGGTCTGTTTGCCTAGAGCACAGGCATCACATGCTTTTGATATTGAGTTGAATTTAATTCTAGGCATGCCTCTGACTAAATCATGCTTGACCAATTTGTTTAAAGTTGAAAAGCTAGCATGACCTAGACGTCTATGCCATTCAAAGGCATCATTTTTAGAATTGGCAGATAAGCAAATAGTAGATTCAGAATTCTCATCTAAGTCTACAATGTAAATATTATTAATCCTGTTGGCTACAAATTTAACCATGTCAGAATTTGTTTCAAAGATTTTACATGAACTATCATCAAATACAACCCTGTGACCCCTGTCACATAATTGGCTAATGCTAATCAGGTTGTGTTGAAGCCCTTCCACAAGTAATACTTTTTCAATAGAATTTGTGGAAGACTTACCTACTGTGCCAACTCCAATTATTTTACCTTTGTTCTTTCCTCCAAACTTGACCAGACCCCCTGGCTTCATCTCTATCTTGCTGAACTTGGATCGGTCTCCTGTCATATGCCTGGAGCAGCCACTGTCGAGGTACCACTTGTTGTCTTCAGCTGCCAAGCCGACCTACACAAATATATCAAGCAGAGTGATTTGGAACCCAAGATGAGTTGGGTCCAAGGACATTGTTCAAATCTCTGATCAAGTGTTTAGGTATCCAGATTTTTTTCACCATGATTTTCTCTGGCACCTTCCTTTCTGGTTTATTAAAGTTGAATCTAGCTGAACAGGAGAAGTGAGTTATATTCCATTCATTAGTCTTCCTATTCCTAGGAAATTTCCTGTAGGCTTGTTGATTAGCATATCTTTGACCATGAAAGTTATTCCTCCAGTAGGTCTTGTTTGGACCCATCTGATTGTTATAATTCCAGCTCTTATTCTGATTTATTTTCTTGGTCCAGCTACCATTTGTGTTCTGGTGAGTGGACTTAATGTTATTCTTCATAAAGTTCATTCCAATCTTAAATGGTTGTCCAGTACTGGTTTTTGTGTTTTCTTTAGGACTTTGAGTTTCCTTAGAGCTGTTTGAGCTGGATGGTGTGTCCAGCTTTTCTTTTCCCTTCTCTGGACAGAAGGTAATGGTCTTGAATTGCAAGGGTCTCTTGTTGGTTGGGTCATAGCCTAGACCTTCCTTATTGAAATTGACCCTAGTCCCTAGTATAGCATCTAGGCTAGTTTTTCCTTTGACAAACTTTTCTAAGACTTTCTGTTTGTCTTCCAGCTCCTTTTGAAGAGACTCAGAATTCTTTAGGAGTTCAGCATTTACTTTCTTCACAGCTTCATATTTCTCTGAATTCACTCTAATTTCATTCATGCTTTCTTCAATTTTAGTTTTGAATTCATTGAGCTGTTTTTGACTGTCTTGAATTTCTCCCTTAAGCTTATCATTCTCTTTCCTTAGTGAGGTCATTTCTTCTAGTTGTTCTTTTAGCTTTTCATTTTCCTCACAGACCAGAGTTTGTTCTTCAATATTTGTGTTAAATTTTCTTTTCAGAACTCTGTGCTCTTTGCTAAGAGAATTAAATTTATCTAGCAAGTCACCATAAGCATCCTCCCAGTCATCAATTGAGAAATTTTCAAAAACGTTTATTACCTCCTCTTCACTGTTTGCCATAAGGCAAATTCCATCGTCATATTCTTCTGAGGAAGCATCTTCGGGGTCTTCTTCTTCCTCGCTCCATGTGCAGACCATCGCCTGTGGCTTCTTCTTCTTCTGCACCTTTATGTTTTTCTTCTGAAGATAGGGACCCTTCTTTTGGAGGTCTGGGCATTCGCCTCTCATGTGTCCCTGTTTGTTACAATTAAAACAAGTCAGTTTCTTAGGATTTCTATCCCTGTAACTGGTAAATTCAGCATTCTTGTTAAAGGGTTGTGGCTTCTTCTTCCTAAAGGTCTTTCCCTTTTTCTTCAAAAATTTTCTGAACTGTCTAGTGAGCATTGCCTACTCCTCCTGATCGAGATTTGATAAACCTTCAAGCTCGGACTCAGACTCGGGGCTACTGCTGCTGCTCCCACTGTTACTACCCTTGTTGCGGGAAGCTCTTAGAGCTACATTTTTACCCTTCCTCTCACTTCCTTCTCCACCTCCTTGGAAATTCATCTCATAGGTCATAAGGGATCCTATGAGTTCATTCACAGTCAAGACAGTCAGATCTTTTGATTCCTCAATAACAATGGCCTTAGTGTGCCATGCCGGGGATAAGGATCTAAGGATTTTCCTGACTATATCTGCCTCAGCAAGATCCTTCCCTAGCCCTTTAAGAGTGTTAGTGATCAAGGATAACCTGGCATATATTTCGGTTATATTCTCATCTGCATTCATCTTAAACATTTCATACTTAGAAGTGTAGAGGTTTACCTTCGAGGCTTTCACTTGAGCTGTACCTTCATAGATCAATTGCAGCTCATCCCACATTTGCTTGGCAGTTCTGTATGCAGATATACGAGCATATTCCTCTGGATGAACAGCACACTGGATTATGTTCAGCGCCCTCCAGTTGAGTGACGAGAGCTTCACATGGTCATCTGTCCAAGCATCCTCGTTTGGTGGCAGCTCATATGGCCCCATCGTGATTACTCTCCACAATTTATGACTCTGAGCTCTGATGAACACTTCCATCATGTTCTTACAAAACAGATAGTTACTACCATCGAAATAAGGAGGGCGACTAATGGATTGACCTTCGGCCATGAAGGTTCTAGGACCACCAGCATTTCCTTGACCGTTCGTCCACATGGCGTAAACCTGCTCTGATACCAATTGTTAGCACAGCAAGAGTGATATAGAAGGGGGGGGATGAATAGATCGCTCCCAATTTGCAGAAACTTAGGCGGAAAATAGATTCTACTGCTAACGCACCTCCTTAACCCGTACACAGAGAAATGTAAATGAGAGGAAAGACTGATCACTTGAAGGCAAAGAGACAAGCAGATGAAGAGCACAGAAATCAATAGCAAACCACAGAGGAGGCACTCGGTTTTTAGGTGGTTCGATTGCAGTCCGCAATCTACATCCACCCCTCACTCCAACTAGAGTGAGGATTCCACTAGACGATGCTAGATCAATGCAGACTCAGTCTGCGAACAACATGCTGCCACACAGCTTGAACACCAAGGGAAACAAATCCCTCAACCAAGTTCTGCTACCCACAGAACTTGAAACCTGTTCTAGCTCCCAGCTAGAACACAACAGGAGAATCCTCTCCCTTCCTCCACACACCGGAGGAGAACAGTTAATGACAACTTGTCACTAACACCACCAGAGATCACCGATCTCTCTTCCTCTGCAATTCAGAGGGAGACTGGAGTAGTACTCCCTTCCTCCACACACCGGAGGGAAACCAATTCAAATCAGAATGGAAGAACGAAAATAAACGAAAGCAAAGTAGAAATAAAAACAATGAAGAAGAAATCGGTTCTGAAACCCAATACAAATGTAGCTTCAAATGAAGCAATTCATCAATCCACACACACTCTCTCTCTCTCGAACAATCTCCTCTCAGATATGGAACTCTCTGCTCTTTTTCTTTTCTGGATCGTGCAGACTCTCACCAATGGCTTCTGCTTTTTCTTTTCACGATCGAACTTCTACTGAAGGATGAAGCTCTATATTTATAGCAGATAATGGCGTGTGGCTGCCAGGTTCCCGCCCATGCACTTTTGGCCAGATCATTTTGAATTTCGACCACATGGCAGCATCCTGACAAGGTTGCCATCCACATGTCATGCGCCTATTGTCTTGGATCACGTGTCAGGTGCCAACCTCGATTCACGTGCCCAATCATCAGCCTGAATCGCCTGCAGACAGACAGATGGAATGTATAGACTTAGTTAGTTCAGGATTTTAGCAAGAATGTATATACTTCAAAAACATCAACTGAGTAACTGTGTACAATCGTGAGAGGATGTATAGACTTAATGAATAAACGCATGTATAGACTTTACCAGGGTATGCACAATGCAATGCGTTGACGCTACACTACGTGCCTATGTACTGCGTTGACGCTACACTACGTGCCTATGTACTGCGTTGACGCTACACTACGTGCCTATGTACTGCGTTGACGCAGTGCAATGTGTCTTTGAAAGCTGTAAACAGCAAGGCATGCTGTACAGACTTCAGACAGCATGCATCAGATGACTCTGTATGGACTTGAAGGCCCTTAGCCAATGTATAGACCTCTAGAGGAGATAAATGTGTAGACTTCACATTGCTCAGCCACTGCGTAGACTTCACAAAGCCTAACCAGTGTACAGACTTGTAATGAGTGTGTGTTGTGAGCTCTGAAGACTCAAGTTGTAATAACAGAATGTATAGGATTGTGGTCGTACAACCCAATGTGAAGACTTGTAAAGAGTGGATAATTGTCAGACTTTGATGCTGATCAAAAGACCCTTGATCAACAGCCAAGGCGTCAACGCTTCCAGCGTGCAGCGTCGCCTCAGCTCCTCAAGAAAAGTGCTCACTCCCTAGGCAAGCTGACCAATGCGTCAACGCATCCAGTGTCAGCGTCGACACAGTGAACAAGAAGGAAGCGAAAGACGCACCATTGCTTCTACTCAGTCAGCCAAGTGCGTCAACGCACTAAAGGCATGCTACCCATGAAGTCAGATAGGCTGTACAGACTCTGTGGATGTAAAGCAATGAAGACTTCAGACTGTATAGACTTGAACCAAGACGAGGTGAAGACTTCACGTTGTATAAACTTGCCAAATCAGTTGGGCGATGTACAGACTTGAACAGATCCAGCTGACGGATGTATAGACTTGAAATCCACTGTACACGACTATACAGACTTTGAGGCTTAATGCATAGGCCAGTGTATAGACTTCTAAAAACTGATGCGTTGTATAGACTTTCATGAGACGCTAAAGTCTATACAGACTAGACCAGTGAGACACTGATAGAGACGATGCAATGCGATGTGGAGACTTTAACATTAGACGCTGCATGAGATGGTAGGCTGTACAGACTTGTAAAGAGTGAGTGAGACGATCGGCTGTAGGACCGATGTACAGACTCTTAGTGTGAAGGCAGACTGTATAGACTAGAATCGCTTGAAGCGATGTACATACTTGGTGAGGCTCAAGCAGTGTACAGAGTTGAAGGTCTCACAAACGAGTGTATAGACTTAGGCTTTGAGCACTTGGGCTGAAGGCAATGTGCAGACTAAGCGATGTATAGACTTTACCCAAGGAACCGAATGTATGGACTTGAAAGTCTGAAGGTGAAGTGCAAACATGCTGAGTTGACGCTGCAGCCCAATGAGTTGACGCTGCAACGTATTACTTTTACGTTCAACTTATGATGTATAGACTTAATCAAATGAAGAACCTGAACAGAAGAGTCTACGCATCGGCACACTGAGTTGACGCACAGGTGTGAGAACAGAGACATGCAATGACTGAAGGGTCGACGCATCAGCACGCTGAGTTGACGCACTGGTGTGAAGACTGTGCAGACAGAGTGTAGGCAGAATTAAGGTAGAACATGTTATCTGACAGCCATTGAATTGTACTCACTCACATGATGAAACAGCATTAGTCTAGAGATAGAAGATTGATTTATAGTGTGAGACATCATCAAAACCATAGGGATGCAACACATGGCAACAACTCAAATGCTCCAACGCAATGGAATCAACATAGGCCACCCATTCGGAAACAGAATTGGAACAATTACACATAGAATTGGGATCAATCTTAGTTTACACAGAGGTACCCCTATCAGAAAAGGCCCTGGAACAACTCATATGTCATTAAGAATCAAATTCATCAAAATCCAAGGACCAGAGTTAATAAAACCTTACAAGCTAAAAACAAAAATTCTATTCACAGGAAGGGAGCCAAACAGATCTGGATTCCTAAGATTATCTTGGAAGGATTGAGTAACTTCTTAGGACCCAACTTTTCTTGGGTTCTAAAATTTCCTTGTGTCTGATTTGATTGTAGGTTGGTCTGGCAGCCGTACACAATAGATGGTACATGGATAGCGGCTGTTCTAGGCATATGACAGGTGACCAGACAAAGTTCAGTGAACTGGAAATGAAGATGGGAGGTATGGTCAAATTTGGCGGTAAGAATAAAGGTAAGATCATAGGAATAGGGACAGTTGGTAAGTCCCCTTCTAATGTGATTAAAAAAGTTTTGTTGGTAGATGGTCTTCAACATAACCTCCTTAGCATCGGTCAGCTATGTGACAAGGGTTACAGAGTTGTTTTTGACAATAATGCATGCAAAATTTTTGAAATGAATTCTGACAAAATCATGTTCTTAGGCCATAGGGTGAATAATGTCTACATGGTAGACCTTAGTAAGAATTCTGAATCAAATCTGTATCTCTCTACTGATTTAGACAATAATGCTTTTAACTGGCATAGGCACTAAGGACATGCAAGTTACAGTACGTTAAATAAATTGGAGAAATTTGATTCGGTTAGATTATTGCCAAAAATAAAATTCAACCCACATTCAAAAATTTGTGATGCTTGTGCTCTAGGCAAACAAACCCGTAAGTCCTTCAAACTGAGATCTGAGTCATTATCTTCTAAACCAATGGAGTTGCTTCATATGGACCTTTTTGGTCTTACTAGAACTCAAAGTCCAAATGGTAGTAGGTTCGGTTATGTGATTTTTGATGATCACTCTAGATTCTCATGGATCTTTTTCTTAGCACATAAAAATGATGCTTTTCAAAAATTCAAATAGTTTTTCAATAAGATCAAACAAGAAGGAAAACATAAAATCTGTTCAATTCAATCTGACCATGGAGGTGAATTTGAAAACTCCATGTTTTCTAATTTTTGTGAAAATGAAGGACTGACACACGGATTCTCTTCTCCTAGGACACCTGAGTAGAATGGAATTGTGGAGAGAAGAAATCGAACAATTGTGGAGATGGCCCGAACTATGTTGATTGAGAGTCAACTACCAAGAAAGTTCTGGGCAGAAGCGGCCAACATAGCAACTTACACAATCAACATGGCCATGGTAAGACCAATTCACAAGAAAACCCCTTATGAGCTATTGAGAGGTAAGAAACCAATCTGGGTCATTTCAGAATTTTTGGTGCTAAATGCTTTATACATAATAATGACAAGAAGGACCTAGATAAATTTGATGCTAAAAGTTATCCTGGAATATTTTTAGGATATTCTAAAGTGTCCAGAGCATATAGGGTTTTCAACATTACTGAACAAAAGATTGAAGAGTCTCCACATGTCATTTTTGATGAAACAAAAAGTGTCACTAACTTTGAAGATGATGATAGGGATTCAAAGCATGATGGAGAATTCTTGGAGGATAAACAAGAAGAGGAGATTCAGCCAAGTGAAGCACCAAATGCTCCCAACCAGGTAAGGTCAGCTGAAGTAGGTGAGTCCTCAACTAATGTCAGATTTCTGAAAGACTACCCTGTTCAAAACATCATAGGAAATTTGAATGATCCCCCTAGGACAAGGTCTTTCCTCAGAAATGTCAATAATCAGGACCTAGTTGCATTAGTGTCACAGATAGAACCCAAATCTATTGAAGAGGCTTTAAAAGATGAATCAGGGGTTAATGCAATGAATGAGGAATTAGGATAGTTTGAAAGAAACAATGTCTGGAAACTAGTTCCTAGACCTAGAAATACAACTGTCATTGGAACAAAATGAGTTTTTAAAAATAAACTGAATGAAGATGAAATAGTTTTTAGGAATAAAGTTAGACTTGTAGCTAAAGGCTACTGCCAGGAGTTCGGAGTAGATTTTGAAGAGTCATATGCTCCTGTTGCTAGATTAGAAGTTATAAGAATTTTGCTAGCTTTTACATGTTCTACAAATATGAAACTTCATCAAATGGATGTCAAAAGTACATTTTTGAATGGTTTTATTAAGGAAGAAGTTTTTGTAGATCAACCACCTGGATTTCAACTGTCTTCACACCCTAACAAAGTTTTTAGGTTGAAAAAAACCCTGTATGGACTGAAACAGGCTCCTCGGGCTTGGTATGAAAGGCTGACAAAATTTCTGCTCAGCAAGGGCTACAAAAGTGATAAGGTGGATCAGACCTTGTTTACCAAGGTACTAAATAAAGACCTTATCATATTTAGGTATATGTAGATGACATAATTTTTGGTTCAACATGTACTGAACTATGTAGAGAATTTGCTGAAATGATGTCAAATGAGTTTGAGATGAGCATGGTAGGTGAACTAAAATATTTTCTTGGTTTGCAGGTACAACAATTAGAAGATGGGTGTTTCATCAGTCAGACCAAGTACTCAAAGGAAATTCTCAAGAGATTTGGGATGGACAACTTGAAGCACATCTCAACTCCAATGGGTACCAACACTTCTGTGGATGTAGATGAATTAGGTCAGGAAATTGATCCAAAGCTATACCGAGGTATGATAGGATCTCTACTCTATTTGACTGCCTCGAGACCTGATATCCAATTCAGTGTAGGTATGTGTGCTAGATATCAATCTAGGCCTACTGAATTACATCTTGTTGCTGTAAAGAGAATCTTTAGATACATTTCTGGAACTTATAACTTAGGACTGTGGTACCCTGCATCAAATGCTTTAGATCTAATTTCATACACTGATGCTGATTACGCTGGCTGCAAACTAGATAGGAAGAGCACTAGTGGACATTGTCAGTTCTTAGGTGGGTGTCTGGTTTCTTGGGGTTCCAAGAAGCAGCACTCTGTGGCCCTCTCCACTGCAGAAGCTGAATACATAGCTGCAAGGAGCTGTGGTACCCAGGTGATCTGGATCAAAAATCAGCTTCAGGACTACCAAGTAGACTTGAGCTGCACCCCCATATATTGTGATAATACTAGTGCCATTAATCTTGCAAAGAATTCTATCTTGCATTCACGAACCAAACACATAGAGATCCGACATCATTTCCTCAGAGATGAGGTTTCTAAAGGCTCTTTTGAATTGATCCATGTTGGCACTGCACATCAGATAGCTGATATTTTCACTAAGCCACTGGATAATGAAAAATTCACAACATTGAGGAGAGAATTAGGTATTTTTAAATCTTCTTGAATTCTGATCTCCTTGAATAAAATGCGTCCATGTTTCTGTGTCAGCATTTGCACACATCTGCATTTAGCATTTATCATACTTCAATAAAATTGCATTAGCATGCATAACCGGTTGGTAAATCAAATGATAGTTGGGAGAAGGTCAGATTTCTTCTGACTGGAAACCCATCCCATGCGTAGAGGCTAGACCTCCGCCTAGTACCATCGGTCATTTTGCATTAAGATGAGTTTCATTTTGCATATTTGCCCATTCATCATGAGTTGTGTCTGCATATTAGTTCAAAGTGTGAGGGGGAGTTTTGTCCTTATGCCAGCTTATAAGTTGAGGGGTTTTGAGTAGTTGTATTCGTTATGTTTGCATATCATATCATTTTTTGAGGGGGAGTTGTCCCTGTGACTGATTCAAAATATTTTGAGAGATTTTTGGTGTTGCTACTTTTATTGAAAGAATTTATACAGTCCATCCACAGAAAGTAGAATCTCATACACTTCTTAAACCTTTAAGTCTGAGCAACTGATGTATTGCTAGAATCTTCTATCTAATAAACTAGCATAGACTTGGATAAAGTATCTGAAGTATATCTTCTTACATATTTCATGATCATGGACCAAAAGCTAAACTCGTATGTCATGAAATCTGCTGAAAACTTGAAACCTAGACTTCTGAGAACAAATTCCTTCAGAATCAGTACTTCTGGTATTGTCTTCAAACATACCATATCAAAAATTTAGGGGCATAAAAATCTTCAGAACTATGGTCTGATTACTGAGAAACTAGATGATTCATCAATGAAATGAAATTCTTCCTATGTCTTGAGGTGTCAGATTATCTCTGATTAAAAATTGTAAAAATATTTTCTATCTGATCATGAATGAGCAATGGTAATCAGGTGCTTGAGTAACTGGGGAGTCTGGCATCTGATCAAGGTGTCTCCTCACGTAAAAAGATACTTGAGTTACTAACTTTGTTCTCTAAAGAGAGGTAATGCGGTTCTCACATTGAGTAATTGGGGATTCTGGCCTCTAGTCAAGGTGTCTCCTCATGTCCAAAGATGTGATCTACCAAAATTACTTATTGTTGCTTTTGCTTATCATTAAAGAAAAATCAGTCAAATCCCCTATAGTTGCAAAATTATCTGGACTGTTTGACCTCAATATCTCTAGAACTTTTTTTCTGAGGATCAGTCTCTTGCAGTCTAATCAGTATAGTTTTTGGTCAGAACCCTCTTGACATACCTGTTCATCATTGTTCTACATCATATCCTCTATACGTTGATAAACTTCACTCTCATTCTAAGCCTTTCTTGATTACTAGATTTGAAGAATCTACGCTTGATTTTGTTCTCCTACTTAATCTTTTAAGACGTGCTCATGGGACATTCTACACTGTGAAAATCCTGTATTTCTTTCTCACTCATCCAACAACTCTATATCTCTTTAATTTCCTTTTGATGATGTCAAAGGGGGAGAACATGTAATTGACATTATGTTGCATTATGTGTTGCTTTACTTGCATCAGGGGGAGTTAATGTGTGTTGTTGCATGCATGCTTGATCATTACTAATGATTGCATTGATATTGACCTATAGTGTTGCCATCATCAAAAAGGGGGAGACTGTTGTGTCCCTTTCCCTGTGGTTTTGATGATGACAATTTAAGTGAGTCATTTTAGTCAATAGTCAATGCCAACTTATTTTTTAATTCTTCATATATTGCATTCTTTGATTTTACTCTGAAAGTGTCGACTCTTTCATGTTCTTTTGAGTAATCAAAGTCGGTGTTAGTTTAGCCTCATGTATATGTTGAGGTGTTGCGTGAAAAGGTCGGTGCAGGTCTTCCTTGTGCATAAGTGGGTCCGTGCTAGTTGCAATTGGGCTCCACGTTAGTTGCATACAGGGTCTGTGTTAGTGTGCATGATCATGCATTCGAGTCTGTGCATGTTGCTGTTCCTTTCATAGACGACAATGCATGGTTTATCTATACATCACAAAGTCTGAGCATGTTTGCATATCTCACTTTAAAGTTTGTGCATATGTGCGATACGGTCAGTGCAATCTCTTCGCCAGCACAAGAAACGTCGGTGCACGTTTTGGCATCTGAACACCAAGGTTAGTGCATGTCTGCTTGATTCACATAGGGTCGTTGCATGTTTTAGCCTAATGCATTCAAGGTTGGAGCAAACACTATGGCAGTCGGTGCAACCTTTCATTTGGCTAAGCATAAAGGTCCGTGCAACCGCCATGTGCTGAGTTAAGTCGGTGCATATCGCCTTTGGCCTTTGATAGGGTCGGTGCACGTCCGCACTGTGACTGCATGTAGTCAGTGCATATCTCTACTTTGCAAGCATGAGAAGGTCAGTGCATTCCACTATACCAGTCAGTGCATGTCACTGTTTATCTAGTAGAAGGTCTGTGCATTTAGGCCATTCTGCATATCTAACATCGGTGCACATTTCAGCTCTAAGCATACCAAGATCCATGCTATTTCTTGTAGCACTGTAATGCGGGTCCGTGCACCTTCTCTTCCCTGCATCTGAAGTTCGTGTAATTCACTGTTCAAACCGATGCATGTTCAACCCTAGGCTCTCTGTAGCGTCGGTGCATGTTTTGTATATACGCATTTCATGGTCTGTGCACTTTCCTGTTTCTTCAATGGAAGGTCCGTGCATGTTATGTTGCGTACTGCCAATGGTCCTAGCATGTCTCATTAACAGCAAGTTAAGGTCAGTGCACATCCTGTTTGACTGAACCTAAGGTTTGTGCATGTTTGATCGTTACACTATATAGTCTATACATCCTTTAAGAACTCAGGGCATAAACTGTACTTTGTCTGTTCCTTTACAGGGAACAATCTTGTTCACAAAAGAGGCACGTGATCTCCGAACTGGCAGAAGGTTGGCTCATGGATAAAGGGGAAAATGAAAGGCACGTGATCCAAGGAAAGGAACATTCTATTCCCTAACACGTGGACCAATGGAGTTTTGGTCGGGCTCTTTTGCCTCATCCATACGGAGCTCCTCCTCCTATATAAAGCTACCCAACCCTTCAATGAAGGGTGCTGAAAGCTGCCGTTCATCTCCACCTGAAGAGAGAGCTTCTCCAGGAGAAGGAGAGAGCGTGAGCAATCCAGTTGAGTGGAAAAAGAGAAAGAGGTTTCTCTGAGAGCAGCCAGCCAGTGCCTCTGTCTATGCTTCTTTGAAGCTACATTTTACATTATTTTGTTTCTCTTTTTCTTCATTTTATTCTGATCCTTTGATTTACCAACCGTGTTGTCTTTGGTTCCCTCCGGTGTGGAGGACGGGAGACAGTGTCTCCAGTTGCGAGTTGCTATGGGGGTCACTCGTGGGATTTCCTCTGTGTAGAGGAAGGGAGGAACTGTCCTCTAGGTCTGGATTGGCTGGTAGCAAGTCCAGGGTTCAGGTTCTGCGGGGTGTAGAATCTGGTTGAGGGATTTGTCTCCCTCGGGATAAGCTGTTAGGCAGCCGTTGTCGTAGACTGAGTCTGCTTTTCTACCCTGAGCTAGTGGAATCCTTGTTCGGTGTGGACGAGTGGTGGACGTAGATTACTGTGGGCAATCGAACCACCTAAAAATTCTTTGCATCCTTATGTGAATGATGATTTGATACTTGTGGGTACTTGTTTGGTTTGATGGTTCTCTACTGGATCTGTTTTAGTTCCTTCACTACCTACATTCTGATCTAGTGGTTTAAGGGGCGTGTCTATATTGGTTCTTTTACTGCATAACTTTTGCGATATCCTTTGATTGATCCTCATTCTTTGTCGTGTGCCTTCGAATTGTTTTTTTTAATTGGAGTGATCTATTCATCCCCCCTTCTAGATCACTCTCTAGTGTTTCTATCACTACCGAGCATCGAGATGGGACCGAGGCCTGATGTACAAGCTCTTTCTTTCTTTCTCTTTTGTAGCCATGTAAGACCTTTTTGTTTTATGGAAAGTATAGTAGTGGCAATATTAAGTGCTGAATTGATTATTTCTTACCACTTTTGGTGTGATTTGACTACCGTATCCCTAGTCGTTGGGGAAGGCGCCGATTTTCTCTGTAGATATCGTGCATGCCGATCTGTCACATAACTATCATGGCACTGGCACCTTTCCGCTTTTCCATGCCGCCGTAAATGACTTGCCGCTTCGAACGTCCCGCTGGGGGGGGGATGTTGGGAAATGAGGTAACCGTCTTAGGGAAGGCTCCTTTAGCACATTTTTAAGGGGAGAGTCATTTAAGGTGATCAGCTCCTCCTTCGGCCTATAAAAGGTCCGAGGGGCGTCTCCTCTTCCTTTCATCGCTTAAGGCTATCCCTGACGGTTTCTCATTCTTCACTTTCCACGAAACGTTGTGCTGTCGACCTCGGCGGAGCATGGAAAGAGCTTCAGAAGATGATGATGGGATAGCAGTAGGAGGGAAACTTCTGCTACTCCAGTTTGGAAGAGGGTTCGACAGTCGGAGGTTAGTTTGGGAGAGGGTTCTACATGCTGGAGCATGTCGCCTTCCTATCCCTGACCCGCCGACGCCATCCTGATGGGAGGGGGAGCTCTTCAAGCTCCCTCATTACCTTAGCCCGCTTATCCCTCCTTTTCTATCCCTGCCGCTCGTCTTTCCCCTTTTCTTTCACTCTTTCGAGGATGCCTTTATCCTTGCCCGCACCACTCGAGGGTGCTTGCTTTCTATTCGGCTTCCGTCCTCCTTCCAAAGAGTTGGCAGGGGAGGCCTTCTCTTGTTTTTCTTATTCTTCCTCCAATCCTTCTAGCACCTTTTCTCCGAGCTTCTCAAACCAACGGGGCCGGCTATCCTTTATCCGAGCCAGTTTCCGCACTAGGCAGAGTCAGTGGCTGGACGTAGAAGTGCTTACCGAGTTGGTCGAGCATTCTGCTCCCATTATAGTACCAGTGGATGTAATTTTCCTTTTTCTGAACCGTATTGTATTGGCTGCAGCCTACTTGATGTACACTAGAGTTTAATGAAAAGAAAAGGATGGTGTTTATTCTACTTTGCTTACATATGTATGCTTGCCAGATGTTCAAAAGTAGAATTTACGAAGTGTTGTTGAGTTCCATGTCCGAGGGATGGGTGCTCCTTCCATGGTGGACAGTCGATACGCCCCTTTCCCGAGCATCTCGACCACTCGATAGGGGCTTTCCCAGGTAGGGGCTAGCTTCCCCGCCTCCTCCAATGGCCGACAGGCTTCGGCCTTTCTTAGGACAAAGTCCCCTGGTTGGAAATGTCTGCCTCAGACTCTGGAGTTGTAGTATCGAGTGATGCGTCATTGGTATTCCATTACTGGGATATGGGCAATCTCTCGGATCTCATCCGCTAAATCGAGGTTTTCTAGTAGCTTCTGCTCGTTTACCTCGGATTTGAAGTGGGCGACTCAAAGAGAGGGATTGCCGACCTCCAATGGAATAACGGCTTCTGTGCCATACACCAGTTGGAAAGGTGTTTCACTAATGGCCGTTATCGGAGTAGTTCGATGCAACCATAGTACGCTCGGTAATTCCTCGAGCCAGCTTCCCTTGGCCTTGCCGAGACTGGTTTTGATGCCTTTTCAGATAGTTTTGTTGGCATTTTCGACCAGTCTGTTAGCCTGAGGGTGGGCTACCGAAGTGAAGTGATTGCGAATGTTTAGGTTGGCACATCTATCTCTGAAGTAATGAGAATCAAATTGTCAACCATTATCACTCACGATCACTCGGGGGACACCGTAGCGATAAATGATCAACTTCCAAACAAAACTCCATACGACCAATTCGGTGATCCTGGTGGTGGCTTCAGCCTCGATATATTTGGTGAAGTAGTCGATGGCGATGATGACAAACTTCTTCTGAGCCTGAGGCGTGGGGAACGGCCCGAGAATATCTATTCCCCACCAAGCGAAGGGGTATGGCTCGGCAAGGATGATGAGCTCCGTGGCAGGTTGGTGGATCAGATGGTCGAAGCGCTGAGATCGTTCGCACTTCTGTACATAGGTCGTGCAGTCACGCGGGAGAGTGGGCCACCAGTAACCCTATCGAAGCAAGATCCTAGCGAGCGATCTTCCTCCTTGGTTCGCGCCGTAGATGCCTTCATGTACTTCCTGAACCGCTCGACTAGCTTCATCGGCGCCGATGCACTTGAGGAGGGGACCGGAGAAAGATTTGCGGTACAAGACATCATCTAGCATGATGAAATGTCAAGCTTGGTACTTAAGTTTCTGAGCCTCTCGAGGGTCGGGCGGCTCTTGAGAATCTTGAAGCCAGGATATGTAGGGGGTCCGCCAATCGCCCGGGGGTACCGGGTCCATGGTCATAAGCTCAGATTCGATGCTTGGTCGCTCAAGCTCTTCACGGAAGACCGATCAAGTACCTTCGGGGTCGAGGGAGGAGGCCAGGCGAGAGAGGGCATCCGCTCGGGAGTTTACCTCCTGGGCTATCCGGACTACCTCAAAGCTCTAGAAGAGTTGGGCCATCCTCTTCACCACCTGGAGGTACCTGATCATTTGTCCTTCCCGAGCTTCGTAATCACCGTTAACCTGGCTAGCGACCAGTTGGGAGTCGGTGTGGATCCTGACTCACTCGGCTCCCAGTCGTCGAGCCATCCTGGCCCCTGAGATAACAACTTCGCATTCAGAGGCGTTGTTGGACGCCGGGAAATTGAATTTCAAGGCGTACCGCAGCTCCGCTCCTTCGGGGGACTTGAGAAGGATACCGGCGTTGCTCCCGGTCGAGTTGGTGGACCCATCGACTAACAGGTCCCAAGTGGGCCCGGGCATAGGAGGAGGTACCTCCTCAATCGAGACGGTGCTTTCGGCGATGAAGTCCGCGGGGGCCTGTCCCTTGATGGCCTAGCAAGGGCGATACGAGATATCGTAGGCCCAGAGCACGATGGCCCATTTGACGAGGCGTCCCGTGGCTTTGGGGTAAAAGAGAATCTTCTACAGGGGTTCGTCAGTCAATACGATGATGGAGTGCCCTTGAAAGTAGGGTCAGAGGCGCTTGGCCGAGGTAACCAATGCTAGCATGAGTTTCTCGATTGCGGGGTACCTTCTTTCAGCCTCATTAAGCACATTGCTAATATAGTAAACTGGTCTCTCGACCCTGTTGAACACATGTGCACCATGATTACTATTATGGTTTTGATGAAACAACTACTATAAGTCACATTGTGTTTGCATATGATGTCATTGTGTATCTGTTTAAGTAGTTTGTCATTTCATCGAACAGGTTGCGGGCATGTGTAGTGCATTCAAAGTCTATACGTTGGACAAAGTCTGTACATTGGACAAAGTCTATACGTTGGACGAAGTCTATACATTGGACAAAGTCTATACGTTGGACAAAGTCTGTATGATGGACAAAGTCTATACGTTGGACAAAGTCTGTACATTGCACGAAGTCTATACGTTGGACAAAGTCTGTACGTTGCTGAACATGAAGTCTGTACAAAGAGTTGGTAATATACAAAGAGCTGGTTTGTTTTATGCTCCAAATGTTGCTGCTGCAGAATCTCGCAGGTTGAAGACATCAATCACTTATTTATTCACAGTGATATTGCAGTCTCTGTTTGGACTTCACTCAAAGCAGCTGGTTTATTTTTTCAAGGGTGCACCATTAAGGAATTCATTCTAAATTCCATCTGTACTGCTCAGCCAGGCTCAGCTTTTGCAGTCCTCACCCTTGCCTCCATCGGATATGGGATGTGGGAAATCTGGAAAGCCAGGAATAATGTTAAACTTGAAGGAAGAATGTTTTCCAAAAACAGTTGTATACATCAACTTCTTTTCCAGATTAAGAGGCTTTGTTCGGCTGCTCCTCTCAAAGAATATAAATCTAATTTCAGGAATACCTTGGATCAGTGGGGCATACCTTATAAAACTGCTTGTAAAAGCCAGGTGAAATTAGTAAGATGGATCTGTCCCCCTTGGCCATTTCTTAAACTTAATACAGATGGTGCATGTAAGATTTCTACAGTCACTGGAGGAGGAGGAACTATCAGGGATCATAGAGGGAAAATTATTCTTGCATTCTCTCATTTCTATGGCCACTCAAATAGCTTAATTGCAGAAGCTCGAGCTCTCCTGGATGGCATTAAATACTTGAAGACAGTGAATGCAAATCCATCTCTGATTGAATGTGATTCACTCACCCTTGTTAGGATTATCAATAAAGAAATATGTTGTCCTTGGTCCATTCTAAGCTATGCCAGGGCTATCTGGAGCATCACATCACAACAAGACAAGATCTCTCACATCTTCAGAGAAGCCAACACTATTGCTGATTTACTTGCATCTTTAGCATGCTCCAATAAATGTAATTCTTTCTATTCTAACAGTGAGCTGCCTTCCATTATAAAAGGTGCTGCTCGACTGGACTATCTAGGCTTGCCTAGTATCAGATTGATGTAATTCTTTTTATCTCTTATGAAATAAAATAGCCTCCTAGTGGTCCAATGGTGGAGTGGCTTCTCCTAACCTCTGGTAAGGGGTGCACTCTCCCACTGAGCCCTAGGTTAGGTTTTTCTATTAAAAAAAAAGTCTGTACGTTGGATGCCTAGCACAACTCGAAGTCTATACGTTGCTGCACACAAAGTCTATACGTTGCTGCAGATGAAGTCTGTACGTTGGCTGCATGCACAACTCAAAGTCTGTACGTTGCACAACACGAAGTCTGTACGTTGCGGGAGATGAAGTCTATACATTACTGTAGATGAAGTCTATACGTTGGCTGCATGCACAAAACAAAGTCTGTACATTGTACAAGACGAAGTCTGTACGTTGGCTGCTAGCACAACTCCAAGTCTGTACGTTGGTTGATGGCTGCAACACAAGTCTATACATTGGCCGGCTACTTCACATGCAAAGTCTATACATTGCGTTCTGTTGTGTTCGTGCATCAAGTTACCAAGTCTGTACGTTCATGAAGCAAGTCTGTACAGGCTCATACATGCTCAAGGTGCAAAGTCTGTACAGAGTTCATACATGCACACAAAGTCTACACGTCCAAGCCTTGATGCAAAGACAATACAACAACTACAAGCTTCATTCAAATAGCGAAGGTCAATGAACAAGATGAGAGTCCAAAGATAAAGATTCAGTTGGTACCTTCTAGACCAACAAGGATGAAGTTACAGACATGAACAGGCTGCTAATGGACACAAGCGACGGAGTCGAAGCGGCTAACGGACCGACCCGGGCTGGACCGGGGTCTGCCCAGCTGGCGGTCGACTGCCAGCACTGGGGCGGTCGACCGCCCCAGTCGGCAGACTCCCGTCTACAGTTCTGTCAGCTGCAGGTCGACCGCCAGCCAGTAGCGGTCGACCGAAAATCCCAGGGACCGCCCGTTTGTAGATTTCTCAGTAGAGGTCGACAGCCATAAGCCACAGGTCGACCGCCAGCCCCGATGCAGCCATATTTGACATCGAAATCCACCTCGTGGCCAGCCCCTTTCCATGGATTTCTTTAATCCAAAAGTCACATAATCACCCACAAATTGTGAATCTGGTCTGAAGGATGTCCAAGGACCATTCAAGGTCTATAAAACCAACACATGAGGGGTTGGAAACCCTATCACTTCAAGGTTTCAAGGAAGATCAAGGGAGGCCATTTTCGAGGTACTATAGCACCTCCGTGAACTGTGTTTCGGGAGGAAGTTCTTCATCCATCTAAGGTGATTCAAGCTCAGATCTGAAGCCAAGCAATCTCCAACAAAGCTAGAAGCACTCAAGGGCAAGAAGGGTGATCAAAGGAAGCTAGAAGGAGCGTATTCCAAGAAGGAAATCAAGCTACTCCGGGAAGAAGCTCGTCATCGAATCCTCAAGAGATTCAACCTCCAGCAAATCTCAGACAAGATCTTTTCTCTTAAGCATATTCTATATCTTGTTTGAGTGTTTTTCATAAGTTGTTATTTTTCTATTTCACTCAAACACTTGGAAGTTGAGAATCGTCCCTACCGGTGGTTAGTAGGAAGGCAATCGGAGGTTGTCCGATCTGCGGTGTTGACGTCCCTACCGGTGGTTAGTAGGAAGGTAATCGGTGGTTCTCCGATTTGCGGTTTGGTGTGCTGCACTAGTGAAGCCTCACCGGATTTGGTGAGGGGTGGACGTAGGACTGGGGATTCAGTCCGAACCACCTTAAAATCCTTTGTGTTGTGGTTTGATTGTGCGATTGATATGTTTTAGATGCATGCTTAGGTTCAATATCTATATTGTGAAATCATATTTCTAAGCAAATCATTTTATACATCGCTAAGCTAGTTGTATTCCACTGCAATTATTTTTAACTAGCCTTATAGATGGTTGTATTGCGAAAAGAGGGTCAGATCTATTCACCCCTCCCCTCTAGATCCGCTGTCCACTACACAACAAGTGGTATCAGAGCCTAATATCTCATTATGGGGTCCAACGACCTTGAGGGAAATGGTGGATCAACGTCTAAGAGTTATTTACCTGAAGGACACTCTGTGAACAGACCTCCATATTTCACTGGATCTAACTATCCTTATTGGAAACATCACATGCAGGTGTTCATTCGCGCTCAAGACTACGAACTTTGGCGAGTGATCAGCAATGGTCCGTATGAGCTTACGAATAATGAGGACTTGTGGACCAAAGAACAAATAAGACAATCCACTGTCAACTGGAGTGCCAAACACATCATGCAATGCTCACTCCATGCAGTAGAGTTCTCAAGAGTGGCTACCTGCGCAATTGCAAAACAAATGTGGGACAAGTTAGAGGTAATCGACGAAGGAACCTCTCAGGTACGAGAAACAAAAGCTAATATCTTAGTTTCTGAATACGAAATGTTCCGCATGAAGCCTGATGAATCAATTCGAGATATGTATGCTCGATTAACTGTGCTTACTAACAGTTTGACTGATTTGGGAAAGAAATATTCAGAACAGAAAATTGTAAGAAAGATTCTCAGATACTGACTCCTGCATGGCACACAGAGGCTACTGTTGTTGAAGAATCCACAGATCTCACAACAACTAAGGTAGATGAACTCATTGGTTCATTAATGACCTATGAGATCAACCTTAAGAACAAAGAAGCTGAAGTACCTAAGAAAAAGTCCTTAGCTCTTAAAGCTGGACCTAGCGGTCAAGGCACTTCGGATGAAGGTGAGGATTCCGCAAGTGAGCGGGATGAGGATGATGTAGCCATGCTCACACGTAAGTTCAAAAAATTCCTAAGAAAGGAAGGTAAGAGCTTCATGAGAGGAAGGTCAAAGGTAAGAAATGGTTTCAAATCTAATTCTGAAAACTCTAAGAAACTTGACAAAATAATTTGTTATTCTTGCAACAAACCAGAGCATTTCAAGAATGATTGTCCCGAAAGATTCAGAAAAGTTGACAAATGGAAGGGCAAGAAGAAGAACAAGGCCATGGTGTCCACATGGAGCGATGAAGAGGAAAGTGATGACGGAACTAGCTCCTCAGACAAAGAAAAAGAAGATTTCTACCTTATGGCCAAAGGTGATGAAGAAACTGAGGTAAATTCTCCATTTGAAGATTATACAATTGATGATTGGGAGGATGCATATATACAACTCATGGAAAAATAAGAAATGTACAAAAAGTAGAATAAATCATTGAAAAAGAAAATTAACTCGTTTGTGCATGATCATGATATGAATGATAAGACTGCTCTACTTGAGACTGAAATTGAAGATCTTAAGAAAATGATTGAGGATTTGGAGGAAGGAAGAAAAGAAATGGCTGACTTAGAAACTGAAAATGAGAATTTGAGAAATGAGATTGATAGCATGAAGCTCAAAATGCAAAGCTATGAAAAAGACAGTAAATTGAGCAATGAAAAGTATGAAGCTATCAAACAAGTCAACATTCAACTTCTTCAAAATATTGAAAACCTACAAAAGAGTTGAAGGATAAACAACAATCTTTAGAAAAGTTTGTGGATGGAAGACAAAATCTAGATGCATTGCTAGGAACTAGAATGAACCACAACAAAGATGGGTTAGGTTTTGAACCTACAAACAAAAGGCCAATTGGGTTAAAAATTATCACATTTGTTTCATCTTCCGAAGCTTCCACCTCAAACACAACTCCCACACAAAACCAGCAAAAATAAAAGGAGAAAGGGAAAGAAAAGGTTGAAGAGACAGTCACTGAACTTCCCAAAAAGACTGTCCAAAAGCCTAAGAAAGGTCGACCTTCCCCGCAGCATAGGTCAACAACTCCTTGGCAATTGCCCGCTCAACCTTCCAGATTTCACCACAATTGGATTGCACACTCATATAGGCCAGCATCACCATATTTTTGGGACAATTGTGATTTCTGTGTTCATCAATCCCATAGGTGGCAAAACAATTATTTTCAACCCAAGAACAACCAATGGCAACAATGGGTCAAAAAGCCAACTTCATCAAACTTTCAAAAATTTCAACAAAGAGCCTCCAAACAGAAAATGAATGTCAAGGTTGAAAAGAAAAACTAAATCCCTGCTCTAAGCAAACAAAACATGAATGCTAGGAAGGTTTAGATTCCAAAAGAAATGGTTTCATGTTTTAAAAATTTGAAGAGTTTGATGGGACCCAAATTTGGTTGGGTTCCAAACACAATTGCTTAATTGTTTGTGCAGGAGTGTCTTGCAGCCATGCATAACATGTGGTACCTTGATAGCGGCTGTTCAAGACACATGAATGGAGACAAATCAAAATTTTGTCTCTTGGAGGAAAAGGAAGAAGGATACGTCACATTTGGAGGGAACAACAAGGGAAAAATCATTGGAAGAGGTAATGTAGGTAAGAATCTCTCCAACTCCATTTGTAACGTGCTGCTAGTTGAAGGATTGAAATATAACTTGCTTAGTATAAGTCAATTGTGTGATAAAGGTCACAAAGTGCTGTTTGACTCTCATGAATGTAGAATCCTTGAACCAAAATCTGACAAGGTAAAATTTTCTGGTAAGAGAGTCAACAATGTTTACATGATTGACTTAGATAATCCTGCTTATTTAAACATTTGTCTTGCTGCACCAAAATCTGAAATTGCTTGGTTATGGCATCGTAGACTAGGACATGCTAGCTACAATGTCTTACATAAATTGTTAAAGCATTCAGTGGTGAAAGGGTTGCCTGAATTATCATTTAAACAAGAAAACAAGTTGTGTGATGCATGTGCCCTAGGTAAACAAACAAGAAACTCTTTCAAGGGAAGATCTGAAAATACATCATCCAAACCACTCGAGCTAATTCATATGGAATTGTTTGGTCCAACCAGAACTGCTAGTTTAAGCGGTAGAAAATATGGATATGTCTTGGTGCATGACTTCTCTAGGTTCACATGGGTTTTCTTTCTCACACATAAAAATGATGCCTTTGATGAGTTTCAGGTGCTCTACATGAAGATAAAGCAGGACGGTGAGTTCAAGATCTCCAAGATTCAATCTGATCACGGTGGTGAATTTGAAAACACTGACTTCTATAATCTTTGCAGGGCTGAAGGTATTTCACACCGATTCTCTTCACCAAGAACGCCGGAGCAAAATGGTGTAGTTGAAAGGAGAAACCGAACACTTGTAGAGATGGCAAGAACCATGCTTGCTGAACGACAACTTCCAAGGAGGTTTTGGGCTGAAGCGGTAAACTCGGCATGTTACATTATCAACCGCTCTATGGTAAGGCCACACACCAAAAAGACTCCTTATGAGTTGCTGAAAGGTAAAAAGCCCTCTATCTCACATATGAAAGTGTTTGGATCTAAATGTTTCATCCACAATAATGACAAAAGAGATTTAGATAAATTCGAGCCCAAGAGTGATGAATGCATATTCCTTGGATATTCTGATAGATCTAGGGCTTATAGAATTTACAATATCAAGAGTCAAACTGTGGAAGAATCACCCCATGTTTTCTTTGATGAATATCATGATTCTAACAATGATAACTCTTGCAGAAAAAATGATGAAGATGGGGAATTCCTAAGCATAAAGGACAAGAGTGATCCTCCACAAGAAGACATAAAAGAAGCTGGTGACCTAGCTGAATCAAGCAATGCATGGGATCAAGCTCCAAGAGAAGGTAATGATTCTAAAAATATTAGAATTCTTAAGGATCATCCTTTAGAAAATGTCATTGGCAGCTTGAATGACCCACCTAGAACAAGGTCACATTTTAAAATTATGGAAGAATTAGATCAACTTGCTCTTGTCTCGCAGCATGAACCAAAAAATATTGATGAAGCATTAAAAGATGAAAACTGGATAAATTCAATGCAAGACGAGTTAAACCAGTTTGAAAGGAATAAAGTTTGGTATCTTGTTCCTAGACCTTCATCACAATCTGTCATAGGCACTAAATGGGTCTTTAGGAATAAACTAAGTAAGGACGGTAAGATAATAAGAAACAAGGCTAGATTGGTGGCTCAAGGGTATAATCAAGAGTTTGGGGTATACTTTGATGAATCTTATGCCCCAGTTGCTAGACTCGAAGCCATCAGAATTTTACTTGCCTTTGCATGCTCCCTTAGAATAAAGCTGTATCAAATGGATGTCAAAAGTGCTTTCTTGAATGGCTTGATCAAAGAAGAAGTCTATGTTGAGCAGCCCCCTGGCTTTGAGAATTCTAACAATGCAGATTTTGTATACAAGCTAGACAGGGCGCTTTATGGACTTAAGCAAGCACCAAGAGCTTGGTATGAGAGACTAAGCTCGTTCCTCATTGAAAAAGGGTACACACGAGGTAAGGTAGATCAAACACTTTTCACCAAGAAGCAAGGTAAGAACATCTTGATTATTCAAATTTATGTTGATGACATTGTGTTTGGTTCTACAAAATCTAAAATGTGTGAGGAATTTGCTAACCTTATGACTAGCGAATTTAAGATGAGCCTAATGGGAGAACTTCAATTCTTTCTCGGTTTGCAGGTCAACCAAGGAGAAGATGGGGGCTTCATAAATCAAACCAAATACATCAAGGAGCTGCTGAAAAAATTTGACATGGCAAACAGGAAAATCATTGCAACTCCTATGAGCATCACAACATCATAGGATTCGGATGAAAATGGTAAATTAGTGGATGAAAAGGTCTATAGAGGTATGATTGATTCTTTTCTTTATTTGACTGCATCCCGACCAGATATCCAGTTTAGTGTATGCCTTTGTGCTAGATTTGAAGCTAGTCCTAGAGAATCTTATTTGACTGTCGTCAAACGTATCCTTCGATATCTTGCCGGCACTCAAGATTTGGGATTGTGGTATCCGTCATCATGTGATTTATCTCTTTTATCTTATTCTAATGCGGATTACGTTGGATGCAAGCTGGATCGTAAGAGTACTAGTGGCTATTGCCAGTTTCTAGGTGGGTGTTTAGTTTCTTGGGCCTCCAAGAAACAACACTCGGTTGCCCTCTCAACCGCGGAGGCAGAATATGTTGCTGCGGGGAGCTGTGGCACCCAAGTGTTATGGATTAAACACAAACTCCAAGACTACTTGGTGGATCTTGGTTGTGTCCCGATTCTATGTGATAACACTAGTGCTATCAACCTTGCAAAAAATCCAGTCCAGCACTCTAGGAATAAGCATATTGAGATTAGGCATCACTTCATTAGAGACGAGGTCAGAAAGAAAAATTTTGAACTGCATTTTGTTGATACTCTAAATCAAATTGCTGATATTTTCACCAAGCCCTTGTATAATGATAGGTTTTCAACACTCAGAAGGGAGCTTGGTCTTTGCCGACCTCAGGCCACTAAAAATTGAAATGATGATCATGTTCAATTTAGTTGTGTGTTTTTGCAGATTGGTGTGTTCATGCATTGTTTATATGTCAATGTGTCATTTTGCATATGTGTCGTATTGCATGGTTTGTGTAGCATCATTCTTGCATGGCCATGGTATATCAAATGTTGATGTATGGAAAGGCAGGTTATGCTTGCCTAGACACACTCAATATGCGTGAGGTTTCACCTCCGCCAAGTACCATGAGTCATTGTCGCATATAGGCCATATAGTAAGGGGGAGTTGTCACTTTGCAGCATTCATGCATATGTCACTGAACCTGTTGCATTTAATAAATGTACAACCATGTGTTGGGTCATGCATTTCATGCCTGCCAAATTCATGTTTGATCAGGTCAACCCCTGCATGGTTCTACTCTCTCACTCCTTGACGTTTGTCCTTACATTTACTTGCAAACATAACTCCTTGAGTGCATTCTCTGCATATCTTTAGGGGGAGTTTTGTTGCTTTTCTTATCTCTTGCAATTTGAACTTCACTGGCTTCCAGTTTGACAATACCGTTCATGAGACAGATGGACATATGGAGTAAGAGCTTTCTATTATGTGCCCTGATGATTATCCATTCAATGAAATCGGTTCAGATTTAATGATTTCCTTGAAGTTCTGAAATATTGGTTCTGAAATCATCTATGTTCTTGGTTTTAATAGACCTTAACTAGAGACTGCATATTATGCTTTGAATGACTATCCGACTATCTGAAAATCCAAATTTCATGACAATCTTGGTGATACTCTAGAGCTTAGTATTGGTGTTAAACATCTTGATGAGCTGAAATTCTTGAAAAATAAATTTGACAGAGCAATGATATTGTTGCACGGAGAAATATGTCCCGTCATCAAATCAAGTGACGAATGACATGTCATGATGTGCCCCTGTTATCTCTGTCTTAATACATTTGGCCTCTAGGCAGAGCAATGTCATAATCACTGAGAAACATATCTTCCCATCACAGCAATGGGTTTAGATATGTCATGACGTGACTTTGCTATCTCTGTTCATTTTGAAGCATCATAGTCAGTCTTACCAAATACCTAGAATACTGGCGTCTAAACAACGTGTATTCTTATGGCTAGGAGGCATGTACTAGACTTGATTGCTCGTAAAATATGAGTCTTGTGCCTTCAAATGCAAAAAATACTGAAAATTACATTTGCTGCGATCATAACATTCCATGCTCTACTCATGTCTGTTTAGTCTCAATACTAGTTTTTGTGTTATTCCCTTAGCAGTTGTTGAATATGGATATATAAGATAAGGGAAGGTTAAACATTGCAATGATATGCACCTTTGGTTCATATCTATTAAATCTTCGATGTAGATGCTCTTCGAACTCTGTTGATGATATCGGATTTCATTAGCTTTGACCCATACATGTTACTCGTGATATGTTTCAGGTTTGCATATTATGACTTGCTCTTCCCTCTCCTTCACCTCTGGTCTCACCGACCTTTGTCACCTACTCTACTTTATCCATCCTTTTTGCTGTTGGCAAAGGGGGAGAATTCTTTGTGTGAGTCCTTTGTAAGAGCTATGGATGAGTGAATGGTGTACGGGGGAGATTCACTTTGTGCATCTCAATTGTGTATCCAATGCATAGCATTCATATCTGCATTCATAATTGCATTCACAAGCTATTACTATCATGGATCCTGAGCTGCATATGTTACATATATCATACACTTTGCCATCTTGGCTATTTCTACCATATAATGACTCACAGTGTTGCCATCATCAAAAAGGGGGAGAATGTTGAACACATGTGCACCATGATTACTATTATGGTTTTGATGATAGCAACTACTATAAGTCACATTGTGTTTGCATATGATGTCCTTGTGTATCTGTTTAAGCAGTTTGTCATTTCATCGAACAGGTTGCGGGCATGTGCACTGCATTCAAAGTCTATACGTTGGACAAAGTCTGTACATTGGACGAAGTCTAAACGTTGGATGAAGTCTATACGTTGGACAAAGTCTATACGTTGGATAAAGTCTGTATGATGGACAAAGTCTATACGTTGGACAAAGTCTGTACATTGGACGAAGTCTATACGTTGGACAAAGTCTGTACGTTGCTGAACATGAAGTCTGTACGTTGGATGCCTAGCACAACTCGAAGTCTATACGTTGCTGCACACAAAGTCTATACGTTGCTGCAGATGAAGTCTGTACGTTGGCTGCATGCACAACTCAAAGTCTGTACGTTGCACAACACGAAGTCTGTACATTGCTGCAGATGAAGTCTATACGTTGGCTACATGCACAAAACAAAGTTTGTACATTGCACAAGATAAAGTCTGTACGTTGGCTGCTAGGACAACTCCAAGTCTGTACGTTAGTTGATGGCTGTAACACAAGTCTATACATTGGCCGGCTACTTCACATGCAAAGTCTATACATTGCGTTCTGTTGTGTTCGTGCATCAAGTTACCAAGTCTGTACGTTCATGAAGCAAGTCTGTACAGGCTCATACATGCTCAAGGTGCAAAGTCTATACAGAGTTCATACTTGCACACAAAGTCTACACGTCCACGCCTTGATGCAAAGACTATACAACAACTACAAGCTTCATTCAAATAGCCAAGGTCACTGAACAAGATGAGAGTCCAAAGATAAAGATTCAGTTGGTACCTTCTAGACCAACAAGGACGAAGTTACAGACATGAACAGGCTGCTAATGGACACAAGCGACGGAGCTGAAGCGGCTAACGGACCGACCCGGGCTGGACCGGGGTCTGCCCAGCTGGCGGTCGACTGCCAGCACAGGGGCGGTCGACCGCCCCAGTCGGCAGACTCCCGTCTACAGTTCTGTCAGCTACAGGTCGACCGCCAGCCAGTAGCGGTCGACCGAAAATCCCAGGGACCGCCCGTTTGTAGATTTCTCAGTAGAGGTCGACCGCCAGAAGCCACAGGTCGACCGCCAGCCCCGACGCAGCCATGTTTGACTTCGAAATCCACCTCGTGACCAGCCCCTTTCCATGGATTTCTTTAATTCAAAAGTCACCTAATCACCCACAAATTGTGGATCTGGTCTGAAGGATGTCCAAGGACCATTCAAGGTCTATAAAACCAACACATGAGGGGTTGGAAACCCTATCACTTCAAGGCTTCAAGGGAGATCAAGGGAGGCCATTTTCGAGGTACTGTAGCACCTCCGTGAACAGTGTTTCGGGGGGAAGTTCTTCATCCATCCAAGGTGATTCAAGCTCAGATCTGAAGCCAAGCAATCTCTAACAAAGCTAAAAGCACTCAAGGGCAAGAAGGGTGATCAAAGGAAGCTAGAAGGAGCGTATTCCAAGAAGAAAATCAATCTACTCCGGGAAGAAGCTCTTCATCGAATCCTCAAGAGATTCAAGCTCTAGCAAATCTCAGACAAGATCTTTTCTCTTAAGTATATTCTATATCTTGTTTGAGTCTTTTTCATAAGTTGTACTTTTTCTATTTCACTCAAACACTTGGAAGTTGAGAATCGTCCCTACCGGTGGTTAGTAGGAAGGCAATCGCAGGTTGTCCGATTTGCGGTGTTGACGTCCCTACCGGTGGTTAATAGGAAGGCAATCGGTGGTTCTCCGATTTGCTGTTTGGTGTGCTGCACTAGTGAAGCCTCACCGGATTTGGTGAGGGGTGGACGTAGGACTGGGGATTCAGTCCGAACCACCTTAAAATCCTTTGTGTTGTGGTTTGATTGTGCGATTGATATGTTTTAGATGCATGCTTAGGTTCAATATCTATATTGTGAAATCATATTTCTAAGCAAATCATTTTATACATCGCTAAGCTAGTTGTATTCCACTGTAATTATTTTTAACTAGCCTTATAGAGGGTTGTATTGCGAAAAGAGGGGCAGATTTATTCACCCCTCCCCTCTAGATCCGCTATCCACTACAAAACAGACCCCTACGTCGTTCCTGACTAGGACCGAGCCTACTGTGGAAGGGGTCGCCGAGACGTAACGGTGTAGAGCTTTGCCTGGGGTTGCCTTGGACAACACCGGGGGTGAGGCCAAGAATTCCTTGAGTTCGGCGAACGCCTTCTGAAATTCCTTGTCTTAGGTGAACGTAGCAGATGCCATTTTGGGTACCCTCAACAATTTGAAGAAGGGTAGGCATCGTTCGGCCGCCCTGGACAAGAAACGGTTGAGCGCAGCAATGCGCCCCATAAGGCGTTGAACGTCCTTGATGCATGTGGGTGGCCACATGTTCAGGATGGCCTGAACCTTGTCGGGGTTGGCCTTGATCCCACACTGAGTTACCAGGAAGCCTAGGAACTTCCCGGATCTGACTCCAAAGGCGCATTTAGCAGGGTTGAGCTTCACGTTGCACCTCTGGAGGGTGTCGAATGTCTCAGCTAAGTCGGCAAGGTGGTCTTCTGCCTTCGGTGTTTTGAAGAGCATGTCATCAATGTAGGCCTCGACGTTCTGACCGAGCTGTCCCTCGAGGATGTGGTTGATCAGTCTCTGATATGTTGCTCCAGCGTTCTTCAACCCGAACGGCATTCGGGTGTAGCAGTGTTCGCCGAACTCAGTGATGAAGGCGGTCTTCTCGATATCCTCCGGGTCCATCCTGATCTGATGGTATCCGTAGTAGGCATCCAGGAAGTTGAGCAACTCATTGCCAGAGGTTGAGTCGACCAGTTGATCGATGCTCAGCAGCGGGTAGCAATCCTTCGGGGTAGCCATGTTGAGGTCGGTGAAGGTTACGCATATTCACTATTTCCCCAAAGCCTTTGGCACCATGACGACATTGACGAGCCATGTAGAGTACAGGAGCGGTCGAAAGAGGCCAGTCTTCTATCCCTTGATGACTTGCTCTTTGATGACCGCTTGTTTCTCCGGGGCGTGCTTTCTCCTGCGTTGCTCTACAGGTTTCACCGTTGGGTCGAGGTTGAGCTTGTGCGTCACCATGTCTCCCGGGATCCCGGGAAGATGCTCGTCCGACCATGCAAAGACTTGAATGTACTGGGCAAGGAAGTCCTTATATTTTTCCTGTTCCTCAAGTGGTAGATCGGCTCCGATCTTGACTCCTAGAGTCGGGTCACCATTGAGGAAGACCGTTAGCAACTCGCCACCAGGCTCAGATGTTGCTGGTCCCTCCTCGGCTCCCTTTACTCCTTTATTTTTCCCTTCCGGCCTCGTGACTTCAACTGAGATTATATAGCACCGTCTAGCCAATGCCTGGTGACCCCATACCTCCCCCATGCCATACTTGGTAGGGAACTTCCTTTTTTGGTGAAAGGTAGAGGGCACCGCTTTCATTCGACTGAGGATACCTCGGCCGAAGATGGCGTTATATGCTGCCATCCCCTTAATCACGATGAAGTCCACCATAACCGTAACGGTTTTGGGTGGGGTGCCGTGTAGTACCCCGTATTTAATTAGTAATTTTTATTAATATTTCCTGTTCAAATTGGAATTTTTAAGAATTTATTTGAATTAAGTTGAATTAATAAATGAATAGAAATGGAAATAAACCATTAAAAATTTAAATTGAAATGAAAATGAAATGTGATCTAAATTAAAATAAGGTATGAATGAAATAAAACATAAATGCAATTGATTTGGAATGAAAATGGAATTAAAAGAGGGAATTTGGAATTTGAATTTTGAATTTAATATTTTATTAATAAATGAATAGTGAAGTGGAATTTAGTTGACCGTATTAAAATCTCGAAAAATGGTAATTGGGTAGCTGATCATTTGCTTAACAAACTTTTCTTCTATGATTAACCCTAATAAAATCGTTAACCTGGTCAAATCTAGAGTTTAATTGGGATTAGAATCCACCAACCCCCAATAGTAACTTCTATAGTAACCTACACCTTAAAACATGAAATTAGAACTCATTCCTTAATTAAATTCGATGAGGTTAGAGGCAAATGAAAGGTATTGATTGGTAGTTTAATAACCCTTAACCAATTTCGTGTAAAATTAACCAGGATAGAAGTGATTAGATGAGTTTGATCGAGGTCAAGCATTTCGGCGGCGTAAGTTACACGTCTCTTCTAGCTCGAAATTCACCCTTCCTGGAAGGATCCAGAAGGTGTATTAGGTATTAAAAGAAAGCTTAAAGAGTCTAGTTTCATTTGGTAGCTGGGTCAATCGACGAGGAGTACAGATCTGGGAGTATTCGGCGATTTAGTGGAAGGTGTTCTTCGTTCTTGGTTCTTCTTCATCCAACTCTTTGATCCTTGATTAAGGTAGGTACCCTTCACCAAATGAAGCATGTAAATATAGTATCTTGATCTGCTTGACGAGATCTATCGTTTGGGACTGAAAGCCCTAAATTTTATAGAGTATTGAGGGAGATATCAAGCGATCTTTGGAGGATATTCTTCTAGTTCGTGGGTTTTCTTATTTGCTGAAGTTTAGATCTTCAATTGAGGTAGGTTTTAACAGACCTAAACCTTATTGTTATATATGAATGGAATCCTCATCTTGTTAGCTTCCTTCCTACGTAGAAAGCCCTAATTTTTATCAACCATGCTAGGTTAATTTCTCGTTTTAGCAAGCTTATGTTCTTGATAGGTTTAAGTGAGCCCTTTTAGTCTAAGCTTGAATCCCCGTGACTAATCACAGGCTAAACATGAAATTAAGCATGGCATCTTGTTTATCTCTTTCCTGTCTTTCCATTGATATCTCGTTTGCTTAATTCCATGAAGAAACAGAGGAGTTATGTTGATTCTAATCAAGGGAACTTGAATCTCGTTCTCTGCTCGTTAAGGCGCTATGTACCAGGGGCGCGATCTTTAACGCGCTAGCCCGATATAGCGCAATCTTGTAGACCCCCAGCCCTGACAGAACACGTTCAAACCTTAAAAATTTAATATATTCAGATTTTTGGGATCGCGCTAGCTTTACCTAGCGCGTTCTTCATTAAGGCGCTATGGCCCTATAGCGCGACATGCTTCTTACCCCAATTGCTTGAGGGGTCGAGTCGTAAGCCCTCTGATGTAGATTATAATTCTGTAAGATGTTATATGGTTTCTGTAAGATGCTATATAAGATATATGTTCAGTTAGAAAACATCTTTGTCCAGTTTTCAAATTAATCAAAAGGGTTTTCATGTTCTTTTAGTTCCGATATTCTTTGATTCCAGAATTATAATGTTAGCTTCTGAACGTTTTTCCCAATATACTTATAATATTTTTACGTAGTTAAGATGTTAATTGAGTAGTACTAATAGTTAGTACCCCCACCTGTTAACCTAGCTTTCAAACTTAATCATTGGATTTTCCTTGTCCTTAATTTCTTCAACCTGACGACCCCGATCTTCTAAGGGGTTATAACAGAACGTTTCTTGTGTGTTTTCGAGCTATATTAAGTCCCTGCAGATACTATTAAGTTGTGTTATGTGTTTATTAACTCTTAGAACCCCTGTGTTTATCCAGTTTTCAACTAAATTGGATTTCTGGCCCTGTCTTGGACGCGCCATACTTCCCCAGCGCGTTCTTGATAAACGCGCTACCTGTCTATAGCGCGTTAATACACAGAATTTCATTTTTGAGCCGTTAGCTATCTTATTTCTATCAGATTATTGTATATTCTTATTTCTGAATGCAGTAAGTTAATTTTTATCCCTCAAGGCTCCAGTATATCAAAAGGTGTTGTCCGAACGTTAGGCTACGCCTATCGGGATGGTCGCACGCTTGCGCGAGTGATCTTCGGATCGATTACCTCCGCCACGTACTGAGTCCTTGTTGGAATCCTTAGTGTTTTTATCAATTGGTTAGCTACCCACAGCATGTAATTGGTTTTGTTATAAGTATAATCATGCGATTGAACTTGAACATATAACTATCATGTTAAACATTTGAGTTTATGAAAATGTAATCGGGTTAAATTTAGCTTGAATTCTTAACAGCTTGAAAACTTGTTAACCAACAGAATAAAATGTTTAACCATGGAACTAAGAATGATCTAATTATTGCATTTTCCTACTTACCCTTTCATTCTTGGTTTCCACGACTCGATATGTCGTTAAACATTATGCCAAAGTTGAATTCTCTATACTTCTTGTTATTTCGATATTCAATCAGATCTGTACTTATTACTTGATAGCTTGTTCTTTGAAATTTATTGGCCATGAAATGTGGAAGTCTAGATTCGTGGGATCTTGTGATCCAAATAAATCAATGCCTGGCAAACAATAAGGGCTTGGTCTAGTCCTGGGAGGAGCACCCGAACACTACTTGTATCCCCATGGAGGTGGTTGACTAGGTGTGGCATTGGCACCAGTACTTGACATGTGATTAATCTAGGGGCTGTCCACTACTCTCTACTAGTTTGCACTTTCCACTTTTTCCTGTTCTATGATTTACTTGTGGTTACTTACTTGCTATTACTTGAAAGTGGAAATGTTACATGCGTGATATACTTGCTTGATTGGCCAAATTATAACTACACTTGTACTCGTACTTGTTCTTACTTGTTCCTACTTGTTATTACTTGTTCATATTGAAGTTCTTGTTCTTGCATAAATTGTTATCTCTTGATTCTTGACTTTGCAAGATCTTATTACATTATTCTTGCTCTTGACATCCATTTCCTTGTTTATCATTGCATATAACATGTAATCAAAGCATTAATCACGTACACTTGCCTGTTATTACCTACTGAGCGTTGGCTCATAGTATTGTTTTCCCCCTTTCCAGGTTATTCAGGTGGTGACATTCACTCGGACGGGGAGTGATTTGAGTGCTACTAGAGTGTGCCTCTATCTAGGTTGCCGTGTTGGCACAGTAGTATTTCCAGTTATTACTTTTGGTGTTATATTAGTGTTCTAGTTCTGTATTAGACCAGTTGTTGTATTAATGAGTTTGGAAGTTATGTTTAAATCAGTTGATTATTGTAATAAGAGAATTAGAACCCTTCCTATCTCATTGTGCAGTTTTAGAACATAATTCTAGTGCTAGCGTGTTTCTGACTGTACGTCCCGGTATTCCGCGTCGGGGCGTGACAGTTTAGGTGGTATCAGAGCCTAGGTTTAATATTCCTAGGTTTTCTAAATTCTAGGGTTCTAAGTGTGTCTTAGGATCCATACCCTTGTAAAAATCTAGAACCCGACCTGGTGAGATTGGGTAGAAATTGGGTTAAGTTCATACCTTAATCGTGTTGTCATCTGCTTTCTTGACCCTAAGTGATCTGTTCTTCGTGTAGGCTTTTGAAATGGCAGCCGATCGTGCGGAGTGGAGGAATTTGCAGCGCACGGTTCAAGGCCTTACGCAGGCATTGCAGCAAGTGGCTCAGGCAGGAGCAGCACATCATGGCACCGGTGATTTATACCGGAACTTCCGTGGAATGAATCCACCCAGATTTGCTGGATCGACCGATCCTGACGAAGCCGAACATTGGCTTGATGATATGGCGAGGATTTTTGAGGTCATACAATGCACCGATCAAGAACGTGTCCTATTATCGACCTTCCAACTGGAACGTGATGCACGTGCATGGTGGGACTCTATTAAGGTAGTACTCGGAGATCAGCCGATTACTTGGGGAGAGTTCGAGGAACATTTCAATAGCAAGTATTTTTCTGATCGAGTGCAAGAGAAAAAGGCGGCCGAGTTTGCGGCTCTGAAACAGCGGAGCTTATCAGTAGCCGAGTATGAAGCACAATTCTCCAGACTGTCTAGATATGCTACTCATCTCATTTCCACTGAGAAGATGAAGGCGAAGCGCTTTCTTAATGGGTTGAAGCTTCACTATATCAACCAATTGGCACCTATGGAGATATCGACTTATTTTGAGATGGTAAGAAAGGCGCAAGTTCTGGAAGACACTCTCGAGATGACGGAGAGGATCCGAGGCCAAGGCATGAAGAAAGAGCAGCCGAAGGATTTCAAGAAAAGCAACGTCGGACCTAGTTTTATCAAGAAGAGGCCCGCGAGTGGGTCAAGTTCGTGGACCGGAGCAGGATCATGGAAAGGAAAGATGCCGAAGCAAGAGGAAAGGAAGCCTGGCCCTATTGTACCCTTTAAGGGTGTGTGCAGATATTGTGACCGTCCTGGTCATAGGATGGAGGAGTGCTGGCGCAAGTTGGGCGCCTGTCTTCGTTGCGGGAGTAGGGAGCACCGTATCCCAGATTGTCCGTTAGTATCGGAGCAAGCTACACCGGCAAAGCCTCAATTCTTCAAGAAGCCGCAAGGCAAGCTTCAAGCACTTCAGGTAGATGAAGCAGATACAGCCGAAGAAGGTGGACTCGTCGAAGGTACTCTCGATATACTCGACAAGCCAGCCTTTGTTCTTTTTGATACTGGTGCAACGCATTCCTTTATTTCTCGGAGATTTGCTAAGTCTTTAGCTGTGGAACCTATTTTGATGAATTCTCCGTTAGAAATTTCTACACCTATTGGCTCTAGATCAGCAATTCAGCATTTCTATCCTTCTAGTAAGGTTATGATTGATGATCAGAATTTCCCAGTTGATTTAGTCTGCATGGACATGAAGGATTATGATGTAATCCTAGGAGCAGATTGGTTGGCCAAGCATGAGGCCAATGTTCACTGCAGTTCTAGCTCGGTGTCTTTTAATAGACATCCGGATCTTTCATTTATGGGAATTAGATACCATCGCTCCGTCTCACTTATTTCGGCCCTTCGTGCTGATAAACTGATGAGGCGAGGTTGCGAGGCATTTCTAGCCTTTGTCTATGCTACTCCAGAGCAGCAAGTGGAGATTCAAGATATCCCTGTTGTCCGTGAATTTCTCGATATATTTCCTGAGGAACTACCTGGACTTCCGCCTGAGAGGGAAGTTATCTTCTCCATTGATGTTATTCCGGGTTCTTCTCCTGTCTCTAAAGCTCCTTATCGTATGTCTTCTGCGGAGTTGAGAGAATTGAAGCAGCAATTGATGGAGTTACTTGAGAAGGGTTTCATTCGCCCTAGTACTTCCCCTTGGGGAGCCCCTGTATTATTTGTTCGGAAGAAGGATGGTTCGATGAGGCTGTGCATCGATTATCGGCAATTGAATCAGTTGACTATCAAGAATAAGTACCCATTGCCGAGGATTGATGAATTATTTGACCAGATAGCGGGAGCTCAATTCTTTTCTAAGATCGATCTTCGATCGGGATATCACCAGTTGCGGATTAAGGAAGAGGATATCTTTAAAACGGCTTTCCGCAGCAGGTATGGTCATTTCGAATTTGTCGTTATGCCCTTTGGATTAACGAATGCACCGGCAGCTTTTATGCAGTTGATGAACAGTGTGTTTAGACCCTATCTTGATCAATGGGTCGTGGTATTCATTGATGATATCTTGATCTATTCCAAGAGTGAAGGAGAGCATGCCGAACACTTGAGATTGGCACTGCAGTTATTAAGAGACCATCAGTTATATGCCAAGTTCAGTAAGTGTGATTTCTGGTTGCCAGAGGTGTCCTTTTTAGGGCATATTATTACCAAGGAAGGTATTTCTGTTGATCCTTCTAAAGTGGAAGCAGTGAAGAATTGGGAACAGCCTACTAGTGTGACCGAGATCAGAAGTTTCTTAGGCCTGGCAGGCTATTATCGCAGATTCATTCAAGATTTCTCCAAGATTGCGGTACCTCTTACTAGATTAACCCGCAAGGAGAACAAGTTCGAATGGTCAGAAGATTGTCAACGAAGTTTTCAGATTTTGAAGGACTGCTTGACTACGGCACCTGTTTTGGCTTTACCTTCTGGTGAAGGAGGTTTTGTGGTCTATACGGATGCATCTGGAATTGGTCTAGGCTGTGTGCTTATGCAGCATGGGAAGGTAATTGCTTATTCTTCCAGGCAGTTGAGGAAGCATGAAGAGAACTATCCTGTTCATGATTTGGAATTGGCAGCTGTTGTCTTTGCTTTGAAGATTTGGAGACATTACTTGTATGGAGAATCTTTCACGGTATTCTCAGATCACAAGAGTTTGAAGTATTTGTTCTCTCAGAAAGAACTCAATATGCGGCAGCGCAGATGGTTGGAATATTTGAAGGACTTTGACTTTTCTATTGAGTATCATCCTGGCAAAGGTAATGTGGTGGCAGACGCATTGAGCCGGAAGCCTGTAGCGAAGTTATCCAGTTTGATGATGCAAGAATGGAAGCTACTGGAACAGATGGCTAGTTTGGATTTGAATGTCAATGATGATTGGGTCATTGTTGCGCAGATGCAACTTAAGCCTGAATTATTAATGGAGATCAAGTCTTTGCAAGATAATGATCCCGAACTGGTGGAGATCAAGGGAAAATTGAGCAGCAGACCGGATTTCCTGATTTCCGACAATGGAAGACTTCTATTTCAAGGACGAACGTGTATACCTGACGTAGCTGAGATCAAGAACAAGATTCTGGAAGAAGCCCATAGATCTAAATACACGATTCATCCTGGAGGCACTAAAATGTTCAAAGACTTGAAAAGATCCTTTTGGTGGCCGAATATGAAAAGAGAAGTGGCAGGTTTTGTGAGTAGATGCCTGGTATGTCAGCAAGTCAAGGCCGAGCACTTCAGACCGGCAGGGAAATTGAAACCACTCGATATACCCCAATGGAAGTGGGAGAGTATTGGCATGGATTTTATCATGGGACTGCCTAGAACTCGTGGTGGTTTTGATGCAATTTGGGTAATCGTCGACAGACTGACAAAGTCAGCCCATTTCTTGTCCATTAAATCTAAATGGACAGTTGATGTTCTAGCAGCTCTGTATATAAAGGAAGTGGTGAGATTGCATGGTATTCCAGTGAATATAATATCTGATCGAGACCCTAGATTCACTTCTCATTTCTGGAAGGGACTGCAAGAGTCTTTAGGTACTCGTTTGAATTTCAGCACGGCATTCCATCCACAGACAGATGGGCAGACGGAGAGAACTAACCAGATAGTGGAGGATATGCTGAGAGCATGTATGATTGACTTCGGTGGTAATTGGAATGAGCAATTGGCATTGGTTGAATTCGCCTACAATAACAGCTATCAGTCTAGTATTCAGATGGCCCCATTTGAAGCTTTGTATGGAAGAAGCTGTCGATCCCCGTTGTGTTGGGACGAGGTGGGCGAAAAGCAATGGCTTGGACCGGATCTTATCTCGGAATCATCACAGAACATCCGTATTGTCCGAGATCGGTTACAAGTGGCTCAGTCAAGACAGAAGAGTTATGCCGATAATAGAAGAAGGGCATTGGAATTCCAAGTAGGTGACCATGTGTTTTTAAAGGTCTCTCCTTCGAGAGGGATTCGCAGATTTGGTATTCGTGGCAAGCTGAGTCCGAGGTATATTGGCCCGTTTGAGATTCTAGATAGAGTGGGAGAAGTGGCTTATCGATTGGCATTACCGCCTCAGTTATCTGGCGTGCACAATGTCTTCCATATTTCTATGTTGCGGAAGTATGTGTACGACCCCACTCATGTTATTCAACATATGGACTTTGAACTGAAGGAGGATCTGACCTATGAGGAAAGACCAATAAAGATTTTGGACCGGAAGCAGCAGCAACTCCGGAGTCGAGCTATACCTATGGTCAAGGTACAATGGAGTCGGCGTGGAGCGGAAGAAGCTACCTGGGAATCCGAAGAGGTGATGAGGAAGCGGTATCCCGACCTTTTCTAGGTGAGCAGATTCTTTTATTTTCGCATCTTAATGCAGTGAATTTGGAGGACCAAATTCTTTTAAGTAGGGGAGGGTGTAGTACCCCGTATTTAATTAGTAATTTTTATTAATATTTCCTGTTCAAATTGGAATTTTTAAGAATTTATTTGAATTAAGTTGAATTAATAAATGAATAGAAATGGAAATAAACCATTAAAAATTTAAATTGAAATGAAAATGAAATGTGATCTAAATTAAAATAAGGTATGAATGAAATAAAACATAAATGCAATTGATTTGGAATGAAAATGGAATTAAAAGAGGGAATTTGGAATTTGAATTTCGAATTTAATATTTTATTAATAAATGAATAGTGAAGTGGAATTTAGTTGACCGTATTAAAATCTCGAAAAATGGTAATTGGGTAGCTGATCATTTGCTTAACAAACTTTTCTTCTATGATTAACCCTAATAAAATCGTTAACCTGGTCAAATCTAGAGTTTAATTGGGATTAGAATCCACCAACCCCCAATAGTAACTTCTATAGTAACCTACACCTTAAAACATGAAATTAGAACTCATTCCTTAATTAAATTCGATGAGGTTAGAGGCAAATGAAAGGTATTGATTGGTAGTTTAATAACCCTTAACCAATTTCGTGTAAAATTAACCAGGATAGAAGTGATTAGATGAGTTTGATCGAGGTCAAGCATTTCGGCGGCGTAAGTTACACGTCTCTTCTAGCTCGAAATTCACCCTTCCTGGAAGGATCCAGAAGGTGTATTAGGTATTAAAAGAAAGCTTAAAGAGTCTAGTTTCATTTGGTAGCTGGGTCAATCGACGAGGAGTACAGATCTGGGAGTATTCGGCGATTTAGTGGAAGGTGTTCTTCGTTCTTGGTTCTTCTTCATCCAACTCTTTGATCCTTGATTAAGGTAGGTACCCTTCACCAAATGAAGCATGTAAATATAGTATCTTGATCTGCTTGACGAGATCTATCGTTTGGGACTGAAAGCCCTAAATTTTATAGAGTATTGAGGGAGATATCAAGCGATCTTTGGAGGATATTCTTCTAGTTCGTGGGTTTTCTTATTTGCTGAAGTTTAGATCTTCAATTGAGGTAGGTTTTAACAGACCTAAACCTTATTGTTATATATGAATGGAATCCTCATCTTGTTAGCTTCCTTCCTACGTAGAAAGCCCTAATTTTTATCAACCATGCTAGGTTAATTTCTCGTTTTAGCAAGCTTATGTTCTTGATAGGTTTAAGTGAGCCCTTTTAGTCTAAGCTTGAATCCCCGTGACTAATCACAGGCTAAACATGAAATTAAGCATGGCATCTTGTTTATCTCTTTCCTGTCTTTCCATTGATATCTCGTTTGCTTAATTCCATGAAGAAACAGAGGAGTTATGTTGATTCTAATCAAGGGAACTTGAATCCGTTCTCTGCTCGTTAAGGCGCTATGTACCAGGGGCGCGATCTTTAACGCGCTAGCCCGATATAGCGCAATCTTGTAGACCCCCAGCCCTGACAGAACACGTTCAAACCTTAAAAATTTAATATATTCAGATTTTTGGGATCGCGCTAGCTTTACCTAGCGCGTTCTTCATTAAGGCGCTAGGGCCCTATGGCGCGACATGCTTCATACCCCAATTGCTTGAGGGGTCGAGTCGTAAGCTCTCTGATGTAGATTATAATTCTGTAAGATGTTATATGGTTTCTGTAAGATGCTATATAAGATATATGTTCAGTTAGAAAACATCTTTGTCCAGTTTTCAAATTAATCAAAAGGGTTTTCATGTTCTTTTAGTTCCGATATTCTTTGATTCCAGAATTATAATGTTAGCTTCTGAACGTTTTTCCCAATATACTTATAATATTTTTACGTAGTTAAGATGTTAATTGAGTAGTACTAATAGTTAGTACCCCCACCTGTTAACCTAGCTTTCAAACTTAATCATTGGATTTTCCTTGTCCTTAATTTCTTCAACCTGATGACCCCGATCTTCTAAGGGGTTATAACAGAACGTTTCTTGTGTGTTTTCGAGCTATATTAAGTCCCTGCAGATACTATTAAGTTGTGTTATGTGTTTATTAACTCTTAGAACCCCTGTGTTTATCCAGTTTTCAACTAAATTGGATTTCTGGCCCTGTCTTGGACGCGCCATACTTCCCCAGCGCGTTCTTGATAAACGCGCTACCTGTCTATAGCGCGTTAATACACAGAATTTCATTTTTGAGCCGTTAGCTATCTTATTTCTATCAGATTATTGTATATTCTTATTTCTGAATGCAGTAAGTTAATTTTTATCCCTCAAGGCTCCAGTATATCAAAAGGTGTTGTCCGAACGTTAGGCTACGCCTATCGGGATGGTCGCACGCTTGCGCGAGTGATCTTCGGATCGATTACCTCCGCCACGTACTGAGTCCTTGTTGGAATCCTTAGTGTTTTTATCAATTGGTTAGCTACCCACAGCATGTAATTGGTTTTGTTATAAGTATAATCATGCGATTGAACTTGAACATATAACTATCATGTTAAACATTTGAGTTTATGAAAATGTAATCGGGTTAAATTTAGCTTGAATTCTTAACAGCTTGAAAACTTGTTAACCAACAGAATAAAATGTTTAACCATGGAACTAAGAATGATCTAATTATTGCATTTTCCTACTTACCCTTTCATTCTTGGTTTCCACGACTCGATATGTCGTTAAACATTATGCCAAAGTTGAATTCTCTATACTTCTTGTTATTTCGATATTCAATCAGATCTGTGCTTATTACTTGATAGCTTGTTCTTTGAAATTTATTGGCCATGAAATGTGGAAGTCTAGATTCATGGGATCTTGTGATCCAAATAAATCAATGTCTGGCAAACAATAAGGGCTTGGTCTAGTCCTGGGAGGAGCACCCGAACACTACTTGTATCCCCATGGAGGTGGTTGACTAGGTGTGGCATTGGCACCAGTACTTGACATGTGATTAATCTAGGGGCTGTCCACTACTCTCTACTAGTTTGCACTTTCCACTTTTTCCTGTTCTATGATTTACTTGTGGTTACTCTACTTGCTATTACTTGAAAGTGGAAATGTTACATGCGTGATATACTTGCTTGATTGGCCAAATTATAACTACACTTGTACTCGTACTTGTTCTTACTTGTTCCTACTTGTTATTACTTGTTCATATTGAAGTTCTTGTTCTTGCATAAATTGTTATCTCTTGATTCTTGACTTTGCAAGATCTTATTACATTATTCTTGCTCTTGACATCCATTTCCTTGTTTATCATTGCATATAACATGTAATCAAAGCATTAATCACGTACACTTGCCTCTTATTACCTACTGAGCGTTGGCTCATAGTATTGTTTTCCCCCTTTCCAGGTTATTCAGGTGGTGACATTCACTCGGACGGGGAGTGATTTGAGTGCTACTAGAGTGTGCCTCTATCTAGGTTGCCGTGTTGGCACAGTAGTATTTCCAGTTATTACTTTTGGTGTTATATTAGTGTTCTAGTTCTGTATTAGACCAGTTGTTGTATTAATGAGTTTGGAAGTTATGTTTAAATCAGTTGATTATTGTAATAAGAGAATTAGAACCCTTCCTATCTCATTGTGCAGTTTTAGAACATAATTCTAGTGCTAGCGTGTTTCTGACTGTACGTCCCGGTATTCCGCGTCGGGGCGTGACATGCCGATAGTAACTGGCAGGCTCAGGGCTCCCTCGGGATAAGTTGCCTGGCCGTTGAACCCACAGAGGGGGGTTCGGATCGGGCGGAGTTTAGATGGATTCTCTCCCATCTTAAGGAAACATTCATAGGATAATACATCAGGGGCACTACCATTGTCAACTAAGATACTATCTACGTTACAATGGTTTATTGTAGCCGATACAACGAGAGCATCATCATGCGGGGTGGTTAGCCCTTCCGGATCTTGGTCAGAGAATACCAGGGCCTGCAGTTCGCTCGCCTGTGGGGTCTTAAAGGGCTCGGCGAAGGCTCAGCTCGCCCGCTCAGCGTGACACTTTCTTCCTCGACTGCTATCTCCTCTTAATGCCGCACCGTCCGCGATGACATTGATGTGGACTTCACGGGGAGCATTGTCGATTTCTTCGGGGGCTCCTCGGTCTTCTTTCTGCTGAGCCACGTATCGGGATAGGTGTCCCTGGCGGACGAGGCGCTCGATCTCATCTTGAAGTTGATGGCAGTCGCTGGTGTAATGCTCGTGATCACTGTGGAACAGGTAATGCTTGCGGCGACTGTGGTGCTTGGCCTTCATAGGCTCAGGCTGGTGGAGGAGACATGACCCTTTGCTATCTTCGTAAATTTCATAGACGGGAGCGGTAAGGGGGGTGTACCGCTCATACTTCCGAGATGGCTCTTTGCAGTCTCCGTCCTGGTTCCGCCTTTTTCCTTGGCCCATTGTTTGCTTGGACGGTCGCTTCTTGTCCCCCTCCCGACCCGAGCCTGTCGTGCGTCGACATGCGCTAAGGACTTCCTCGTACTCTGCGTGGCGCAGGGCCAGGGTCACTAGCTCGGTGAGGGAGGTGGGAGGATGAAGCACTAGCTCGCGCCTGTAGACACGCCAAAATTGACATTATTTTGAGTATATTTCATATCGCTTTGCGATGCCCCATTTGACCCTCAAATCAGCTTTGTTTGAGTGTTTTTCCCATTTTTCGTGGATTTCCTTATTTTTTCCTATTTTTCCTAATTTTCCCCATTTTTCCTATTTTTTCTGGATTTTCTGGGCATTTATCTCCATTTTCTGAATTCCCGCCTTGGGAAACGGTGCTTTTTAATTCACGACCTGATCGAGGACGTCTCTTACAGAAGTGACGACCGCTGGAAAGGGCGTCAATTCCTGGAATTATCCAATTTTTGAAAAAGAATAAATGTTTGAAAAATGTTGATTCACGCCCTTCATTGGGGCGTTTTTCAATTAAACGCCTCTCCCTGAGGCGTCTTTCAGAATTTTCAAATAAAAGAAATGTTTATTTCTAAAATTAATCCAGGAAGAAACGCCCTGACCCAGGGCGTGTTTTGAATTAACGCCCTCCTGACAGGTCGTCAATTTTTGAATTGACGCCCTGACCAGAGGCGTGTTTCATCTTCTGGCTTCGCAGCCCTTTCCCCAGAGAGTCCTTGCTTCGTTACACAACTGCTTTGATTGGGCTCTTGCTCATTCCTATCCTTTCCCTTGATTGGACTCTTGCTAATGTTTATCCCTTCCAATCCTTTTTAATAGAGCCATTGGCTCTGTTGTTAGGTTGGACGCCCCTTCTTCGGACCCTCCCCTTTCGGATTCCTTTCTGTTCGATCCCCTTTTCTCCTTTTCTCTGTTCTTCTTCTTTTGTCTTCTTCTTCGTCTGTTCTTCTGTCTTCTTTTATTCTCCTTCTTCTTTCTTCTTCTGTCTTATTCTTCTTATTCTTCTGTTTCCCTTCTTCTTCTGTTCCCTCTTCTTCTATTTGTTTCTTTTTTTTTTACAGGAACCGAAGGTGGCATTGGCTAAGGAGGCTTCTCACGTTGACATCTTCATCTCTTTTGAAGTTTCTCCCCATCGAGCATCAAGCCAAAGGGGCCACAAACAAGATTTTTATCTTATCTCCCCTTTATCTTTTATTTTCATAGTTCATAAATCATGCATGCATCATTGTTTTATTGATCTTTTCTCTCAATCACATTGAGATCTCCCCATAGTGCAACTCTTGCACACTTCCCTTATTTTTTATTTATTTGCATGCATCATATATCTCCCACCCTTTTGCATAGGGGTTTAAGGGCCAACACCCACAAGGTGTGTCTTGCACATCTTTTCATGCTCATCTTTCTATATAAGAATTTGATGCTACACACCATGTTCTAATTCAATTCTTTTGTGGTGTTTGTGTCTCTTTTTGCAAGGGTAATAATTAAAGAACTCTCTTCATCGGCCGGCCGATTGGAAGAGAAAGGAGCACCTACAATCAACCGCAATTTTTGAGGTATTTTGCGATCCTTTCCCTTATCGTTTTTCCACTTGAGACCCTCGTGTCTCTGGCGATCACACACACTCCCCTTGTGCACCTCGTGCATGTTTCATCTCCACTATTGTTTATTGTTTGCTTTTCATTATATTTTCTTTAAGTGGATTATTCTAAATTAGAGATCTACAAATTGGTGATCACGGTGGGACGCTTTGCGTTCTCTTTATTACCCCTTTTCCCCTTAGGCACCCGCGTGTGCCGTCTCCCCTATTGCACCCTCGGTGCGTCTCCTTTTATGCCCCTCGGGTACCCTCCATTGGCTTTGCTTTCTTCCCTAAAGTGATTTGCCATTTTGTTATCTTTTCCTTAGAATCTCCACTTATTTAAAATTCTTGATGAGCATGCTTATCCTGTTGATTGCCTTATTTATGTGGTTGTGAGTGTGCCTGTTTAATATTTCTGGTCGTGCTTTCCTGAGGAATTAACGCCTCTGTCAGAGGCGCTTTTTCGATTTCACGCCCTAACTCAGGGCGTCTTATTCGTATTTTACGCCCACTGACAAGGCGCCTTCCAGCATATTTCCTGATATTTCTGGTTTATTACGCTGCCTGAGAATTCACGCCCTGCGCCAGGGCGTTTCTTTTTTGATTAGCGCCCCTCAGCAAGGCGTTGCTTTTGATTTGACGCCCTCTGTCAAGGGCGTCCTTTCCTCTTATAGCGCCTCACCCTAAGGCGTGTTTTTACTGCCCCTGGCACCTCGCTTTGAGTCACGACAGTCACACTGTCGTGTCTTTTGTTAGTAGCACCCCCTGCCAGGGCGTGTTTTTTCTGTGGGTTTCCAGAACCCTTCCCGTGGGTGAGTTTTCATGATATTTCATATTGATTGATCATATTGTGTGGTTGGCCTGATTTCCCCTATTGCATTCATTCTTTGCATTGGTTTGGGAGCCCCCTCCTCTTCATTAGGATCCACACACCCTCTTGGAATCGGGACGACCCTCCATTGAGCATTCCGTCTCTTTGGACTGGAAATCCCTTTTCCAAGCCTCCGTAAGTCCCCGCACCCGTGGATTCCCTCACGGACGCCGGGCAGGTTGTACCCTTTTGAAGTCCCGAGTTAGTTGGCCTATACGTGGTGTGAGAGGGTTCCTAGTTGGCTTTGGAGTTCAAACCATATTGAAACTAGGTTTCCCCCCCCCTTGTGTGAATCATTCAAAACTTTGATAAAATCCTTAATTCACCAAGGTTCAAACAAATCAAATCAAGGTAACCATCTCTTTTGTGTGCTTCTTTGCATATTATTTTGAACTTTGATTGCATGATGGCTTACTATAAACAAGATAACATGTTTAATTCAATTCATGAGGATGCACAACCTAGCACTTCTTATAATCCTCACTTTCAACATGTTCAAAATTCTCACCATACTTTCAAAGGACCACGTCCTCACTCTTATGGTGTTGCCCGACCCTTGGGCAATGTCCAATCCAATGGTCCTTCAACTCAATTTTGAGCCACTATTCCCATTAAGCCCTCTCGTCCCAATGATGAGAAGGTCTCCCAGATTTTGCATGCATTAGATCATCTTACCCCTCAACAGATCCAAGCCCTTAAGGCCGCCGTTGAGGGTACATCTCATGCATCTCCCTCCAATTCTACACGGGTGGCCCATCACCCACCTCCTCCTTCCAATCCTGATCGGGTAGCCCATTACCCATCTCCTCCTGTTCATTCTACTCGGGTGGCCCATCACCCGCCTCCTTCTATTCCCTCTCGATCACGGCCCCAAGGCCCATTTATTCATTGCAATCCGGCCCATCCAGGTTCTTCTATGGGCCGGCCCATTAATTCCCCTCCACGGCCTTTTTATACGGCCCTTCCTCCTTCAAGGCCCTGCCAACCTTCTGTTGCTCAAGTCACACCCCTCCAACAATCTCTGCTTGATAAGATTACTTTGATGGAGGAACAAATAAAGAGGGTCACGGCTCCTCCTACTCCAGTCAATCCTCTCCATGCCGCTTTGGACGAGATTACAAAGATGGAGAGAGAATGGAAAGACAGGAGGGATGATTTCGGCGTCGGCGGTTCAAGTGAGCAAGAGCCGGCATTTGAAGAATCCGAGGCAGTATACGATGATGATGAAGCTCCGCAGGCACCCCTTCCGAGTTTCCTTAACTTTCCGCTTTCCCCATTTTCATTCGATGAACCCCCTGCTCAGGATGAAACCATCCCTGATCCAACCCCTATTTATGAGACTAATTGGTGTTACGATGATGGGTCGATACTTCAATCACCCACACCGGCACATTGTAAGTCTCCTCCTATCCTTGACACCGCATACATTACACCTCCTCCAGTTACACCATTAACCTCCGCAACACTGGCCTCCCCCAAGCCTTCCACTATTAAACCTCCACCCGTTAAGCCATCTACCTCCACACCATTAGCCTCCATCGAACCCACCATTGAACCTTCCCCAATTAACCTCCCATTACCGCCACCTCGGCCTTCTATTATCCCTTTAAAACCCACTTTGCCCATTCCACCATTTAACCCTTTACCCTTACCCATGGCTAATCCTGAGCAGGATCCACCCCTTTTTGCACCCGAGCCAATCCCAACTGCTTCCGAGCAAAGGGAGAAACTCGGCGTGTTTGAACCCCCGCTTACGCTCACCCATTTGCCAACGCTTTCCATCATGCCCCCACCATTCATGGAGCCTTCCGCCTCCGCTTCACCTCCCCTTACTACTCGGAATGGGGGGCCTTCTACAAGCACAGGTGCCGAGGACGATCAAGAGCCGGGCAGCAAGGATTTGGCCGCGCCATTCAAGATTCAAGAATTCATTTGCCGGATGCCAATCCGGGTTATTGTGCCAAGCACGGTCGAAGAAGCCAAGTCGCCGCCATGCCAAGCATTGATGCTGTGTAAGGGCCGGGCAGGGCACCCTTTGTTCCAATTTCCAAATTTTGAATCTTTGGGCAACATAATGCTTCCGAGCCCAACTTTCCAACTCCCTCACACCATTACTTTGCACTCTCCAAGGGAGTTGACATTCACCATTGAAGCTTCGGCAGGGGCTATTTCTCATACACTTTCACTGCCGTGGAGGGGCAGTTATCTTAATGCTAAGGGGCCATCCCTTATTTGTTCCACTTTCTATTCATCCATCTCTATCACTTTTTCTTCATGGGCCATTCCCAGGGTTAGGAGGAGGATCTCATCCTCTCGCCCTTCACATTCTTCATATTCTTTGCATTTCATGCATTCATCGCATCCATCCCATTGCATGCATTTGCACCTCCTGCTTCCCGGGTTTCCAAACCCGTATCTTCCCCGCCTTCCGGCACCTCCGGATATTCCGCACTTCCCACCTTATTCATCTTCATCTTTTTATCCACTATCCCTGGGGCATCGCGTCCCTTTTCCTGCTATCTCCCTGGAACCTCCAGGAATTTTATCCCTCCTCTTTGGGCATCTCGCCCTTTCTGATTCTATTCCTCCGGAACCTCCGGACTTTCCCCTCGGGCATCGCGCCCCTTTCCATTCTCCGGAACCTCCGGACCTTTCTCTCGGGCATCGCGCCCCTTTCCACCTTCCTCCTCCGGAACCTCCGGATTTTCCCCTTGGGCATCGCGCCCCTTCTCATTTGCTACCTCCGGAACCTCCAGATTTTCCTCCTGATCCTCCTTCATTCCTCTCTCTTGGGTATCGCGCCCCTTTCTATATTCTTCCTCCGGAACCTCCGGATTCTCCACCTGATTGTCTCCATCTTTTCCCCGGGCATCGTGCCCCTTTCCATTTACTTCCTCCGGAACCTCCGAATTCTCCGTCTTATTCTCTCTATCATCTTCCAGGGCATCGTGACCCTCCTGATTTCATTCCCCCAGAACCTCCGGACCATCCATCTTTCTTCCAGTTCATCTTTCTGTTCTTCCAAGACATCACCTCTTTCGTTCTCTTCTTCCTTTTTTATAACTCTTTTTCAGATTTCTTCTCAGGGCATCACGTCCCTTCTTTTGTCATCCCTCCGGAGCCTCCGGATGATTTCTCCTCTCACGATTCTCCTCCGCCTCCGGACCCTCCGGATCCGCCTCTCTCTATCTACCAATTTCTTCTTCTAATTCCTCCTGATTCTGGGTCCGACCTAACTTCTTCCACATCCACTGCCTTGGGCATCTGCCCATTCTCCCATTACTTTCGAGGCTTTAGTCCTCATTCCTCCTTCTAATTCTCCTCTCCTTCTGTAGACTGTTCCATGTGATCAGGGTCTCCGCGCCTTAGTGAGGGAGTTCTAGCCCTCGCCTCTTTTCCTTTTTTTCCTTATTCGTCTGAGTCTGGTCTTGGCACCACTCCTTCTTGTTAAGCCACTTTCAATCCTTTGCTTCCAATCCTTTATCTGCCTAAGAGGATTATCCCACGATGATCAACCTCTCGCGGCAGCTGCTTTAACAAAGGTTGTAAGGTAACATATTGGCGTAAGTAAGCATTTATATGATATCATTACCTCATTACTTCACGCATAATTTTCAAAATGAAGTGCTTCCTAACAAGATTAAGAGTGGTGTTTAGATCTTTATCTTAGGCTTTTGTTAAATTAAATCATCTCATAAAAGAGTCTTTAGGCTTGCTTTTGCAGCACTCTTGGTTAATAAGAACCCCGCGCTGGGAGTTTGACATTCTCTCCCCGCTTGTTAAGATCAACCCTCAGCTGGGCACCTCACACACTTCACGGCGTCCTTAGCCGGCTCCTTTGGTTAAACACCGTTGCTACCTTGGCCATACCATGAGCATATCTGAAAGTCTTTTCTCTTCTTTAGTCGGCCACGTGCAGGGGCAAGAGGTTGACGGATGAGATGACCAACCTTGGTAATCCCCAATACGAGAGGAGTCTCAAATAGGGGCAGTCTTGACCCAAACTAAATATGAATTTCATGATATACATCTCGCCAAAAGGGCTATTATGAAAATCAAGTTAGAGTTTCGATAAAAGTAAGATTGTGAATTATGGCATGACAAGAGTGGTAAAGTCCCCGCAGGGAAAATCCTGGTTGTATGCATGTCAAGGGTCTAAAAATCAAAGGCATAAAGCCCCGGCACAACAGACTACCTCTTTGAAGGGAACACCTTGGAAAGAATTCAAGTCTCGACATCTCCCATCCTGCATAGAGCTTATCTCCAATCATTCTTCTCTTCTCCCTCCAAGATCGAACATTTCTCAGGTATGGCCTTGGTAGGGGTACCGTTGATCAAGGGCAGTCGGTTATAGGGCGCCACCCTTCAATGCACGCCCAGCTTTGGGGCAGTTTTTAGCAAAAGGGGAAGGAACGAGGACCCCTAGCCAGTGGTTTAAGACACCCTTTGATGCTGCTTTAGCAATGTCTAACCAAAATCAAACAAAATTGAATATTTCTTGTCCAAAATCTATAAAAATTTGAATATCTTTCCCAAAATTCATAAAAATTGAAATATTTTTCAAAACCCATAAAAATTTGCATATTTTTCCAAAATTCATAAAAATTTGAGTATATTTTCAAAACTCATAAAAATTTGCATATTTCCAAAATCCAAAAATTTGCATTGTATTTTCTGATGGTGTTTTGCAGGAACAGCTTTGCAGAGACCAAAAGCACGGGATGGGTCCTCTCTCTACTTATTGCTATCAATCTATTGATTCTTCCCAATATTCTCATGACATGCCACCCAGGGGCATCATCTCCCTATATCATTCTGATTATCATATCTCATGATTATTCATCTCCAAATCTTTCAATCAACTCCTGCTCGTTTCATCTAATTACTCCGCCGATGGGCATTATCAGATCCTGATTATTTAACTCCAAAACTTGATTAGCCAGATTGTCATCCTCATGACAAACAACAAATAATGATGCTTTGCTATGCCATGATTTGACTTATGTTGTTCATGATATATGCTATGATTGGTTGCTTTGATTCATGCTATGCATGCTATGATTAAATGCCTTATTCATTGCTTGTTATATCTTGGCTAAAGAATTTTTGAGCGCAGGAAGAGGCTCTTGGTCCCGCCGGCAGGGCATCATCACTCAAAAGTCCCACGGTACTTGCAGCTCATTTCTCAGTTCCCATGCTTATTGATATCACCATCTCCTGTATGCATTTTACTATATGTTACATATGCTACTAGATTATATCAAGGACCTTGTGGCTTTGGTAAATCTGGAATTTGAGTTCCCCTTCATAAAAAACAATGATGATTCTAGAGAAGTCTTAGTCACACGGATAGGCCGTTGAGCCGTCCAAGACTGGGGACGATGGTTCCCTTTTTTATGAGTTGGTGCGTGGATAAACGGGCTTCGGCTTAGTATCAGCTCGCAGAATTAGTTTCTTGACCCAGTCTGGGCAGTTTAACAATATTATCCTTGATTATATTATATTTTCATTTGTTATTTTCCCTTTAGCCCAGCATGCATTCATGTAGGACTTTGAATTAACATTGAAAAATCATTCTGATAAGCTTCTTTTGAGGGTTGAAGTTGATCTTAATCTTTCCAGATATGAGATATTCCATGCCGGATTGAATCTTCAGTTCGTTTTGTTGCTGTTTTGGGTGATTTTCTCGAGAGCTCCTTGTTTGGATTTTCATCATCTTATTTTTAATCATTTCCCTTTGATCCACCTTGGCTGCAGCACGTCCACTGGCTGGTAACCGCTCCCCAATGGTGAAACTTACAGGTTTATGACCTGGGGTACTTCCACCGCGCTGGAAGTTGATCATTTTATTTTATCTCCTTCGTGCACCGCGTGCACAACTCCCATTTTATCTAAACATTGTTGATTTCATTGAATTTCCCGAGATTTGCTTCATCTCGTGCTTTTGATTTCATTTCTTATCAAGTGATGTTGATCGCGTGTCTCATCACACCTTGGCATCTACTTTTCAGTTTGCTACGCTCCCTTGCAAAGCAGACGCCAAGGCGGGGCAGCTGTAGACACGCCAAAATTGACATTATTTTGAGTATATTTCATATCGCTTTGCGATGCCCCATTTGACCCTCAAATCAGCTTTGTTTGAGTGTTTTTCCCATTTTTCGTGGATTTACTTATTTTTCCCAATTTTCCCCATTTTTCCTATTTTTTCTGGATTTTCTGGGCATTTATCTCCATTTTCTGAATTCACGCCTTGGGAAATGGTGCTTTTTAATTCACGACCTGATCGAGGACGTCTCTTAAAGAAGTGACGACCGCTGGAAAGGGCGTCAATTCCTGGAATTATCTAATTTTTGAAAAAGAATAAATGTTTAAAAAATGTTGATTCACGCCCTTCATTGGGGCGTTTTTCAATTAAACGCCTCTCCCTGAGGCGTCTTTCAGAATTTTCAAATAAAAGAAATGTTTATTTCTAAAATTAATCCAGGAAGAAACGCCCTGACCCAGGGCGTGTTTTGAATTAACGCCCTCCTGACAGGTCGTCAATTTTTGAATTGACGCCCTGACCAGAGGCGTGTTTCATCTTCTGGCTTCGCAGCCCTTTCCCCAGAGAGTCCTTCCTTCGTTACACAACTGCTTTGATTAGGATCTTGCTCATTCCTATCGTTTCCCTTGATTGGACTCTTGCTAATGTTTATCCCTTCCAATCCTTTTTAATAGAGCCATTGGCTCTGTTGTTAGGTTGGACGCCCCTTCTTCGGACCCTCCCCTTTCGGATTCCTTTCTGTTCGATCCCCTTTTCTCCTTTTCTCTGTTCTTCTTCTTTTGTCTTCTTCTTCGTCTGTTCTTCTGTCTTCTTTTATTCTCCTTCTTCTTTCTTCTTCTGTCGTATTCTTCTTATTCTTCTATTTCCCTTCTTCTTCTGTTCCCTCTTCTTCTATTTGTTTCTTTTTTTTTACAGGAACCGAAGGTGGCATTGGCTAAGGAGGCTTCTCACGTTGACATCTTCATCTCTTTTGAAGTTTCTCCCCATCGGGCATCAAGCCAAAGGGGCCACAAACAAGATTTTTATCTTATCTCCCCTTTATCTTTTATTTTCATAGTTCATAAATCATGCATGCATCATTGTTTTATTGATCTTTTCTCTCAATCACATTGAGATCTCCCCATAGTGCAACTCTTGCACACTTCCCTTATTTTTTATTTATTTGCATGCATCATATATCTCCCACCCTTTTGCATAGGGGTTTAAGGGCCAACACCCACAAGGTGTGTCTTGCACATCTTTTCATGCTCATCTTTCTATATAAGAATTTGATGCTACACACCATGTTCTAATTCAATTCTTTTGTGGTGTTTGTGTCTCTTTTTGTAAGGGTAATAATTAAAGAACTCTCTTCATCGGCCGGCCGATTGGAAGAGAAAGGAGCACCTACAATCAACCGCAATTTTTGAGGTATTTTGCGATCCTTTTCCTTATCATTTTTCCACTTGAGACCCTCGTGTCTCTGGCGATCACACACACTCCCCTTGTGCACCTCGTGCATGTTTCATCTCCACTATTGTTTATTGTTTGCTTTTCATTATATTTTCCTTAAGTGGATTATTCTAAATTAGAGATCTACAGCGCCGTAGGTTCTCATCACGGGTACCCCCCGTCAATGCGGTGATGGCTGAGGCAACATCCAAGCAGGGGATGCGCAGGGATTCTGATTTGAATTGGTTGATATAAGCCAGCAACTTCTCCCCCTGTTCCTGCTTGAGGGCCAGTAATCCCGCTACTGACCGGGGTGGACCGCTACCGGTGAAGCTTTCCTTGAACACTCGCCCGAACTGCTTGAAGTTGTGAATGCTGCCGGGGGCGAGGGCCCTGAACCATGCCTTAGCACCCTGGACCAGAGTGGTCATGAACGCTCGACACTTGATCACGTCTGACGCTCCATGCAAGGTCATCAGGGCGTCGAAGCTGTCGTAATGATCGGCCGGGTCTCCCTGGCCGTCATACGACTTCAAGGTCAGAAGTGAGATCTCGGGGGAGATCTTGGCCTTCAAGATATAATCGAAGAATGGGGATCGCTCCTCGTCCTCCACAGGAGAGGTCTTCTGCAAGGCGCAGAGAGCGCGCTCTTGCTCTGTGAATTGTCTCTCAAAGTCTCGCAGTCGGAGGGATAGCACCGGTTGTCGTTGACCCGAGGGGCTGGGGGAACACACTTGCATGCTGTCCCGGCGCTCCTTAGGGGCCTCGGTCTCCGAGAACTGTCGGAGTTATTGGTTTATATTGGTTCCTTTGCAAATGGATATGTGATGTCAACAATAGAAATATGAATAAGCAATGTGCAATATGCAATCAACCTATGAACATGCGTAGCATGGACCTAGGTAATCATCATAGAATCTAAGCATGGGCATGCCATCTCTATCAGAAATAAGCAAGGGAAAAGAAAAAAACACACGTCAAAGAGTGGAGCAAGGAATAAAGAAAACACACACCGTGGGTGTGGAGCAAGCAAGCAAAAGCAAGTAAAGAAAAGATATGGGGAGAGAGAGAGGACTACTGCCCAAACTAGAAAGATGTGATCGCCACCAAAGCATTAAACAAGCCAAAGCTAAGATTAAGTACTTGGAAATAGGTGGATGCAACACCCGCCCATGGGAGAGAGAAAATTGCACTTTTGTGAACAATAACGGTCGAAGACTGGCGCGCCAGAGAGAGTAGCGGTCTGATGATAAACCGCCAGAAAACCTTAGCGCTCCACTATACAACTGCCAGAGAATCGCAGAAAAGGAACTTTGGGACTTTTGATCTCCACTTATTCCAGTCGGCCAAAAGACTTGGGCCTCGTGCTATGGACCTGTGAAACCTGCAAAAACGTGTAGAGAACACAGAGAAACAACCCAAATTAGCCCAGAGACAAGTGTAGTAACTATAGTGCAAGAAAGCTTGAAAACATGCAATTGGAAGGGTGGATACCAGGGAGGTTGGGTTTTTTAACCCATGTGGGGCATTATAAAAGATGGGAGGAGGTTTAAAATGAATGCAGAAGATGGAAGAACACGAGAGAGGAAGAGGGAAGACGCCGTGAATGCTTATGAGGGGAAAAGAAGAATTAAGAACACAAGACAACACTAAGACCCTTGGAACTTGATACTCCCTGGACTTAGAAGGCAGATGGACGTGGGAAGTGTAGATATATATATTCTCCACTCCTCACTTGGCGGACAATATGTTATGAATAAAGTAATAATATCACGAGTAAAACAAACGAAACGCAGTGAGAGGAGGGAGAAGAACAGAGAGTGACCGTGATCGCCACCAAAGCGTAGCACGTGACTAGCGTACCGTACTTTGGAAAGGAAGGGGAGACACTCGCCTTGATGCAGCACTGGGAGGAGGCGCGGTCGATGCGGAACCACCTTAAAGACACACGGTCCTACGATAGGCCGTCTAAGAGTGCTGCCGAACGCGCGGGAAGAAGAACTCCTGGAGGATGGACGGCTTTAAGTGAACCGCAGAATGAAGAAGGGCGGTGCAGAGGATGCCGCTCGTCTCCTTGAACGGGCCTAACGGAACCGCGTAAGCCCACCACGCCAAGAGTTGCAAAAGGGTTCACCTCCACCCTCTCCAGCCGGCCAGAGGGGATGGGCCTCGTGCTGATGAAGTGCTGACCTGCAAAACAGTGTGAAGACAAAGAAGAAGTACCCAGATTAGAACTAAATGACGTAGTACGTGTTCATGTAAGAAGAATCAAGCATAAATAAATGGAAAGGGGAATACCTGGGAGGTTTTAAACCCCTAGGGTGACAAAAACGTGGGTGGGTGTGTGCATGATGATGAAAACGAAGGAGGACGTGGAAAGGAAACAATGCATGCAATGAACAATAACGAAAGCTATCAGAAAACACAGACGACTCAAACATCAACTACTCCCTAGACCGGAGGCTCGTATGGACGTAGAGAGCCTCCCTCCTTGGTGCTAGATCGCTCAAGAATATGGCAGGGCTTCGCCGTCGACCAAAATCTCCCCCCCTTTCGACGTCCGGCCACTAGGGTCTATTTATAGAGCCTAGAAAGCCAGCCTCGAAATTAGGGTTTAGAGGCATTTTCGGGTCGAATTTACAAAAGATAATTCGTAGATAATATCCTTATCTTCCATCCAGACGAAACGGCATCAAAAATGGCTGATTATCCACAGAGAAATCGTTAAAACAAATCAGGGATAAAACCATGCATAAAAGGATGGAAATCTGTTAAAAAACCTCCATCGAAGGGATGAACGGTCTAACGATAGACCGCTCACGTCTTGAACGGTTATATTCAGACCGTTCAACTTGTCGGTGGAAATTGAATTAATCAGATAATGAGCCCAATTATCGCTCGAACAGACCGAAACGGCCGGCGTTGGACCCTGAAAGATGAATGGCGCCTTGGCGACCGCTCCAACGTCGAACGGTCCAAAACAAGCCGTTTTAACCTTGTCGATGATAATTCAAATATTTGGATAATTGTCTGATGAGATTAGCATGCGTAGGACTCTGAGATATGGGCGGTTGGAATTCGCCCGTCCATTGGTTTGAACGGGCCTAATAGGGCCGCACAAAAGCCTGTCGGTGAATATTAAGAAAATCCTCAGAAATTAGCCATGAACGGTCTGGGATCAACCGCCCCAGTCCTGAACGGCTGATGTTGGACCGTTCATGCTCTTGGATACTTGACTTTCATAAAATACGTTCAATTAATCAAAGCCAAGGTCCAATAAGCCCTGAATTGATACGGACTTTACCAAGGAGGGAGGCTACCCATAAAATGGGCCCAGGACGTGCCACAAAAAATGGCCCAATGAATGATGGACAACTTAGGGCATCAACTAATGGGAGTAAGAGAAACGACTCAGCTTATCGGCATAAAACGGGTGTCAACAGATGCCCCTCCTTAACGTCCTCTTTGCAGGGGAGCGAGCGGAGGTGAAGCGGAGGTGACATGGAACATGGAGACGAAGCGAAAATGCAGTAGAGTGGACCGAAAAAGTGGGCGTTAAGGTAAAACGACACCCGTTTCTACCAACAAGCGATGAGAATCTTCAGGAAAACCCTGAACCGAACGTAAGGGGTAATTGACCAAAGGCGACGCCAATCTGGAGGGACTAAACTAAATGAAACCAACCGACAAGACCAACCTCATGGGGGACACAATCCCGCGGTCCAATGAGGGGGCCACAAAAGAAAAATGCTAAAGCTCCAGACGGGTATCTTTCAGTCAACCGAACCCAACGAATCGACCAAAGAAAACCTTCGAATTCAGAGTGGAATTAGTTCATCTTACTCGAGCATCTGGACACACAGCTGATCATTACTGGCGGGACATTTCTTAAGCAGATTATGGGGCATGAAAGCTCAAAAGGATGCGTATGATGCATGCTGGGCTAAAAATAAAGGAAATCGTAAAAACAAATGCAAAGAAAGACTAAAATATAAAATATTCGAGAGTAGTATTGCTAAGCTGAGAACGTCAGAGTCAAGATACCGTCCGCAACCACAGCGTGCGGATAGAACCGTCCTCCTCATGACATCCCAACTTGACGGCATATCCGTATGTTAGACACATGAGCCTGGATCATCATTGTTTTTGTTGAAGGGGAACATCAGATCCTGGGACATGTAGAAAACCTGCCGGCTCTCGAAATAATAATATAATATCATATAATTAATGCAATAAGGGATTTAGGGACAGAAGGCCATACCTGACTTACCTGTGTAGGTGAAATGGCGAGACTGGCTGAAATGATGCTGCATAAGATGGTTAAGAAATAATTTTCCAAAGAAGGTATCAACATTCATGATATAAATACAACATCTAGATAAACGGCCGTATTGTAACCGTGCAACATCCAAAACGGTTTTACATTAACCGCGCATACCTGACCTTTGGACCATTCTCACCGGGCCGGTTGTCGAGGATGAATGGTCAGGACCATTCTGTTTAGATCAGAACGGCTCCCTCAAAACCGCGCAGGCCTGGAATTCCAACCGACTTAAAATCAACGGTCAAGAGAGACATACGGCTATAAAGGGACCGTTCACGCGATAAACGGTCTAACGATAGACCGTTCTTCTCTGCAACCTCGAAAAAAGGAAAGCCCCTCGTCTCCCTCCACCGTAACTGACGGTGGAAGGGACGAAGGGGCCAAAAGCCCTCATTCACCCATTCCCTCGCTCTCTCTTCTCAAGCTCCCTCCCTCTCTCAATCTCTCTCAAGCTCCCTCGATGACCCGGATGAAGCATCAGGCGGCCAGGCCGTCGGCCGTCGGTGAGGGCTCGCCGCCGCCGGAGCAACCGCCACCACCGCCGGAGGAGGGAGAGACGCCCGGGGTGACGATGGAAGAGCTCGCCATCGTTGCCGCGGATGAAGAGGCCCCTGCCGGCGAGGAGGAGGTCGCCGGAGGACCACCGCCCACGGGGGCGGTCAAGAAGCCCCGTGATCCCAAGGTAAGCCCCTCCACCTTTCCTCTCATTTCTTTTAATTTCGTTCAATGCATGTTAGTTTAGGGGCTTAGAGATGCTTAGGGGTCGGTTTAGGGGCCATGGAGGCCTCCCAGCCGGCTGGGGGGGGGGGGGGCGTTCACCGTCGTCGGGGACGACGACGGTAGAACGGTTCAACAGAAACCGCACGGAATAACAATGCGGTCCGCATAGGACCGTCCAAATCCACACGGCTTGGGGAACACCGTTCAAACTCACACAGCAAACCAACCACCACAAACAGATACGGTGAGGTCATCACCGTTTACATAGTAAACGGACCGTATTGGTCCGTTCAAACTAGCGACCGAGGTGAAACAATAGGGCCCTCACAGGACCGTCCACCATTCATACGGCCAAAGGTGGGCCGCGTTTCCTTAGGAAGACAGGCAGACAGACGGTTCATGGTGGTCCGTCCAAGATGGGAACAGTTAGGGATAGGCCGTTTAAAACGGAGAACTTAAGAAGCATAACGGTTTGAAAGGTGCCGCTCCTCGGCCGAGCGGTCCATGGATAGCCGTTCTTTACATCAAGAATTGGACTTTGAGAATTTTATTTAAATGAAACAAAATATGAGAGCTAAATGACTAATATGAATGGAATGGATGATTGTAGGGGAAGCGTAGGACCCGTACCTCCTGGCTGCAGGTCCGTGCAGTGTACCTGGCACTGCCGGACTTTCAGAGGGAGCGGTTGACTGCCATGGGGTTCGCCCCTTTCCTGAGTATTGAGGTGTGTCGCTTCGACGCAGCTCTGCTCTACGCCCTGCACGACCGCTGGGACCCAGTGAGTCGGACGTTCCTTTTTCCGTGGGGGCATATGGTCCCTACGTTGGAGGACGTGGCCAGGCTCACTGGCCTACGTGTGCACGGGTCACCGGTCAGCGGGACTACTTTTCCCGACTACCGGGGGATGGCTCGAGAGTTGCTGGGCTTACAGCTGCGGCGCCCCGAGAGGCAGTCGACCCTCCTTCCCCGGGCTGCTCTCCAGGACAGCCTCGGTCTACGACGAGCCGGCGTTGCAGTGGGCGAGCTGCCGGAGGAGCACTTGGAGCGGCTGGTGGGGCTGGCGAGACCGCGGGTTGCTGCAGGACCGGGACCTGAGGCGGACAGAGTGTTGAGACGGTTCCTGATGCTGATGTTCGGGCAGCTTCTCTTCTCCACGCGGGCGGACGTGATGAGCTGTCGCTTCCTCCCCTTTCTCCAGGAGCTCGAGCACGTAGGTGACTACGCTTGGGGAGCGGCGGTCCTCGCCTTCCTCTTCGACACTCTCAGTTCGACGGCACGTCGGACGATGCTTGGCGGCTTCTCCCCCTTACTCTAGGTACGACCTTTATACCCTAGACTCGGTTAGGCTATACTACATGCTTGCTAAAATGCTGACACGACCTTGTGATGCAGGTGTGGGCCTATGTACGGCTACGCAGGCTAGGTAGGGGCGAGGAGACCCGTCCTGGGCTCCTACCGATTGCGCGGAGGTGGACAGCACCTCGGGAGATGACAGCCCTGAGACGACAGGTCCGGGAGCTGCAGGATGATCTGGACACTCTACCGTACACCTCGGTATGCTTCTAAACTCAGACTCCTTAATTAAATGCAATTCTTTCATGATTATGATGCTGATGCAGTTTCCTATGCTTGCAGGTACGGTGGACTCCTTATACGGAGGAGAGCCCGGAGGGCCAGCCGTGGGTGGCCGAGGCCCTGGCCTTTTCTGGCCGGGACGTGTGGCTTCACTACATGAATGTGGTGGAGCCACTGCACTTCAGGTTGGTGATGAGGACCATCGGGGTCCATCAGCCGGCTGTTGAGTTCCCTGTGCCTGAGAAGGCGGGGGAACGGGTGACGAGGACGACCCGGGGACTCCGCGAGGCGTACGACTGGACCGCAAGGAACGCCGGGCAGGTCACCGACTGGGCTGCGCGAGGGCGAGTGGTGACCGCCCGGGCAGAGAGCGACAGTGCGTACTACACCGCGTACGCACGGCACTACCGGGACCAGGTGTTCCGGGGTGCTCACCGACCGGTACGACTTCTAAACTTGAATTCCTTCTCTTATGCTTATGATTCCTATATGATGATGCACTGACACATGGGCTTCTAAATGCAGCTGGACCCTACGGGACGAGTGGCGGAGTTGCAGGGACTTCTGCACTCTACCATCAGGGAGCGGGATGAGGCCCGACAGGCCCTGGCCTTACTGGTGAGTCTTCTACACCTTACACTCTTTAAGTTATTCAATTCTATATGATTATGATTATGCATGTGACTGACCTGGAGTATTTGGATGCAGCGTGCCGAGGGTGCTCAGAGGGTGAGATCGGATGCCCCTTCCTCTTCTACGACCCAGACTCCGGCCGACCGGGCTGCGAGAGATGTGGAGTTCACTCGGATGGTAGCGCGGGCCAAGGCGGCCGAGGTGGCGCTCACTGAGAGGGTACGCAATTCTAAACTTCCCCTTGCTTAGTGTGCTTATGAATGAAATGCTTATGCAACTGCCTAATAATGATATGCAGACGGCCGAGCTGACCCGCCTCCAGACAGAGCTGGAGCAGAGCCGGGTAGTGGCTAGGGAGGAGGTGGCCCGGGTGCGCGAGGAGGCTGCACGGAGTCGACCGGCAGACGCAGTGGAGACGGCCCTCCTCCGAGCCGAGCTAGAGCGACTACGAGCCGGTGCTACCGAGGCGGACCGTTACCGGGCAGAGGCAGAGCACTATCGGAGTGAGGCAGAGCAGGCCCATCTACAGGTTGCCAGGTTGGAGGGCAAGGTGGAGGATCTGAAGGAGGTGAGTCGGGAGCGCAGCAGGGCGACTGCGAGTGGCAGCCACGGCACCCACGACTCCGTGAGGAGTTACTTTACTGGTTCCTCCGGCCATCGGAGGAACGAGGAGGAGGAGCGGCGACGGCGACGGCGTGATGAGGCGACCTCAGCGATGCCTCCCCCAAAGAGGCATGAGGGCGGTGGAGACAGCGACGGGGGCCAAGGAGAGGGACAGGCTTGACTGTGTACTGGGTCCGTCTTTTGTACATGATGTGATATGATATGGTAGTGGTATGCATGTTTTTGTTTTGATTTTCATTTGTGGGTGACTGTATGTATGCATGAATGAACGTGACTTAGCTTCTAGAGGGGGTGAAGCAAACATGCGAGATTGAAAGGTGCGCTCGACCTGAGAGGGGGACGCACTCGCCGACTTGAGTGAAATGAGTGACGTATACACCGACTGAGTGAGACGAGAGACGCACGCCGACTTGAGTGAGACGAGAGACGCACACGCCGACTGAGTGAGATGAGAGACGTACACGCCGACTGAGTGAGACGAGAGACGCACACGCCGACTGAGTGAGACGAGAGACGTACACGCCGACTGAGTGAGACGAGAGACGTACACGCTGACTGAGTGAGACGAGAGACGCACATGCTAACCGAGTGTGTCGAGAGATGCACACGCCGACTGTGTGAGATGAGAGACGCACACGCCGACTGAGTGAGATGAGAGACGTAGGAGTTTGATTGGGGGGCTGAGCATATGGGCGGTTCTTATAGAGCCATTCGTGGAGAAGAGCGGTTCTCCAGAGACCGCTCTAATTTCGTTGGAGCGGTTCAATATCAACCGCAAGAATATGTGAACGGCAGATTTTAGACCGCACAAGTCACTGGACTCGGGCTTTCTGAAAGAGATGAATGGTCGATGATGGGCCGTACATTAAGATGGACGGTCTATCGTAAGACCGTCCAATAGGACATCCTATCTGCTCGAACGGGGACTCCCTAGAGAGTCCCCAGCCCGAGGGTAAGACGCTTTGAACTCATCGCAACCCTATCTTAACCCGTCCTAGACTTATCCGGGCCTAATCCCAAGAGGGTTTGGTTTCCTAACAAGTCCTATAAATGACACAGGGGCCCAAACTCGTAGCTCACACCTCCCCTTACCTTCAAAGCTTGAAATCTCTGATTCTCACCACCAAAAAGTCATGAAGAGGGCCCTAGAGGTGGGTTCGACGGAGGGAGCACTTTTTGAAGGGCCGAAGCCAGCCAGAAAAGAGCTGGAAGTGCTCCAACGGCTGACCGCAATCCCACGACATCTGAGCTCAAGTCCCATGAGAGAGGTAAGCTTATTATGGTACATTCATTGCAATTCATCTCCTTCCACTTATATTTCCTCCTTTCCCTCTCTTTTGGCATCCAGCTTCTTCCTGGCGCGAGGCGGTACTCTATCTTGAAGTGGCTGGCCCCCATGGTCCGTGCTTTGCCCCTAGGTGTGACGGCCATCCTTCGATCCTGGCATTTGCAACCTCTCCTAGTGCTTGGTAAGAACTACCCAAAACTTTCCCTTGACTGGCACAACATCTCAGCTATAGTTGAAATATGGCACCCTCAGACCCATACTTTCTTCTTTCCATCATTTGAGGCCACTATCCTACTGGAGGAGGTAGAGACCTACTTTGGGTTCCCTAGGTCCAAGGTGTGGGAGGAAGACTCGATATGCCATACGGTTGCCCCTATAGACCCGAGACTCATTCTAGGGGGATTCATCCCAGACAGTAGAGAGGTTCACACTTTCGTAGGCCCGCATCAGATCCACCTTCTCCCCCTCAGCCAGTGGGTAGTGGAGCATTGTAAGAACAGGAGTGAGCGGGACGACGCTATAGCCAAAGCTGCCTCCATTTGTTTATGCGGGGCCCTCTTGTTTCCCTCAGTCGACCACGTCTTAGAGATGCCCATTCTTAGTACCATCAGCGGACTGTGGCAGGGACTTTCCATCTCCCAGGCCATCCTTACTTACTTGTATGAGGGTCTTACTTCAGCAGCTTTGGGAGGCCCCCTCTTTGGTTCCATGATCCTACTGGAATGTTGGTTGGGAGTTAGGATGAAATTCATTCAAAGGGAGGAGGTCACTACGGCGAGCAGGATCTTTGGGAGCCACCCCCTCTTCTTCATAGGTGGCGCGTTCAGATTCTCCCCACAGGTTGAGTGCAGGATAGCTGAGATGAAGACCAGGGACAAGTGGCACTTGTACATCAATCGGCTACCCCTGGACAGGTTCATGATGCGCCCGGGCTTCCTTCATGACACCACCGTCAGAGTTCACAGGAGGACCGGCTTGGACTTGAGGCTTGTGAGCGACACTACACTGGCGATGTGTTGTGCCCCTGTGTGGTTTTGATGATGGCTGACACACCATGAGTCACACTGAGGTGTTGTGAGGTGTGCTAATTAATTTAGATGACTGTTTGACTGCTTGAATATCTAATTGTTTACTTGAATAGCCAATTCATGAATATGGCTAGATTGGGTTAACGTAGTGGCTAATTGTTCATGCAGTGCGTTGACGCTACAAGGACACTGCGTTGACGCAGTAGTTGCTAGTTTACTTGCTGCGTTGACGCAGTGGAACAGCTGGGTTGACGCCATGCTGCCTTGTCTACCTTTTGTGTGAAAGTCTATACATTGTCTCTTTTACCTACGTTGCTTGAAACGAAGTCCATACATTCATTTGCATTGAATGAAGTCTATACATTGGCTTTTGTTATGCTCAGAATGCTGACACGTGGACACAGTAGTTCAAACAATCAAGAAAGAAGCTCCTGGATTACTCTGTGCGTCAACGCCACGAGTTGGAAGAGTCGACGCAGCAGTTAAAGAGGGGAGGCTGTTTGTTCACTGGAACGTATCAATGCGTCAACGCCATTGCTAGACAGCGTCGACGTAGCCATTAAGCCTGATAGGCATCTAGCTCGGAGATAGTTTAGAAGGTTAATGCTGGAGTTCTTAGCGCCCACGCAGCATGCAAACAAGCTGAACTATTAGTTGCAAAAATACACCAACGCGTCAACGCAGCAGTGGAGCAGCGTCGACGCAACAGTTAAAAAGGCTTGGCTGGTTGCTCACTGGAACGCATCAATGCGTCAACGCCACAATTCAGCAGCGTCGACGCAGCGGCTTAAGAGACGCCAATATACAAGGCAAGACAGGCCTTAATGTACATGTTCGTGCGTCAACGCCACCAACAAGCAGCATCGACGCAGCGGCGGAAGAGAGGCCAATACACACTTCAGATTCTCATCCGTGCGTCAACGCCACCAACTGGCAGCGTCGACGCAGCAGTTCAAGAAAGGGGCGACTTATCTCTGGCTGTCTTCAACGCGTCAACGCTATCCATAGCAGGGTCGACGCAGTGGGACAAATTCAAATATGTTCAAGCAAAGAGTAGACACAGTGATGACAGTGCGTCAACGCGGTCAGTCTCCAGAAACACAGGCTGATGGAGTCAATGCAGCAGACTTAAGTTTTAGGTGCTGAGCGTGCTAATGGAGGGCACGTGATCCGAGGTGCCTGGCTCGTGATCCCAGGATGGACGAGGTACCAGGATGCTGACACGTGGCCAAAAGAAGAAAAAGCTCCAGAAGACACGTGGAAAGAAATTATACCACGTGGACCAGTCAAAGCTCACTAGGGAAACACCGCCCCATCCTTTTATCTCGGCTATAAATATACTGCCTCAGCCTCTGAGGGAGAAAAATACTCTTGAAACAGAAGAAACTCTAGCAGTGAAGAAGAGAAGGAGTCCTAGCCGTGAGCAGCAGAGAGAGCAGTGCACAAGCACATCAGAGAGCAGAAAGAAGAGGAAGAAGAAGAAAAAGGAAGTATTCGTGAGAAGAAAAAGAGAGTGAGCATAGAAGAAGGAATCCTGAAGATCAGTCCTTCGAGCCTGGCTGCTTGGATCAAATCCAGAGCCATCTGAGTTTCATTCCTATTCTGCTGTCTTGTTTTGTTTTTTGTCTTTTCTTTAAGGTTTCTTTGTTGTTCTTCCGTGTCTCTTGTGAGAACGGGTTCTTCCTGTGCCATCAGGAGAAGAGAGGTTTCACCTCTGGTCAGCAAGCAACTGGGGGCTGTCTTGTGGGTTCCCTCTTGGTATAGAGGAAGAGAGACGTGAGTCTCTGGTTTCTAGTGACCGTGGGTTGCTAGGTGTTCCCTCCGGGCTAGGAGGAAGAGAGGACTCATCCTTTGGTTGCAAGTGACAGGGTGTCACTTGGGTGTTCCCTCCGGGCTAGGAGGAAGAGAGGACTCGTCCTCTAGTTGCAAGTGACAGGGTGTCACTTGGGTGTTCCCTTCGGGTAGGAGGAAGAGAGACTTTGGTCTCTGGATTTCCGTGGCCGTGGGTCACTGGTGTTTCCCTCCTGGGTTGGAGGAAGAGAGGAGCTTGTTCCTCTGGAAAGCTGTGTGACAGCGTATGTTGGCAAGCTGTGTTGCCCAGCAGTTTTAGTGAATCCACATTCCGGTTGGGAGTGTGGGGTGGACGTAGGCAGACTTGTGTCTGGCCGAACCACCTAAAAATTCTCTGTGCAGTGGTTGTGATTGTGGTGTATCTTTCCGTTTCATCTACCCCATTCACAGGTGTCGCATGTTTTTTCCTTGCTCAGCTGTTTATGAATTACATTGAATATCTCCCTTGCATGTGATGTGCTTGATAGATGAGTTAGAGGACTTCTTGTCCTACACCGATTGAATTACGGGTTCTGCTCAACAGATAAACCTTTTCACTAAGAGTGAAGGTTGCTGCATCTCCAGTTAAGATTTTATTTCCGCTTTAGTTTTATAATTGGACAAGTTTTTATAAGGGGATTCATTCACCCCCCCTCTGAATCTATAGCACCTGTTCTAACAATTGGTATCAGAGAGGTTACTACTTTAAGATCCAACGATCTGCAGTGATCCCCATGCTTCTCGGTTCTTATTCCGGTTTGCTGCTCCTTGATTTCTTGTCTAATTGATCATAGCCTATAAATGGCTCTTCCACTGGTTTTCAATGGGTTTAACTTTGATTCATGGTTCAGTAGTTTGCGTAACTACGTCAATCTAGATAATCCCGATTTGTGGAAGTTAATTACTCATGGTCCTCATAGGTTACCACGAAAAAGTCCAAATGGACTGATCATCATAGATCATTGCATAGAGAAAATCAGAAAGCTATAAATCTGATAAAAGCATCCATTAACAAGGCCTTACACTTTTGCCTTCATGATTCCAGGTCTGCTAGGGATATTCTGGACAAGATGAAACTAACTTGCAGAACAGGGAAGGAAAACTGCATGATGGCTGATGGGAGCGACCATAGCAGCAGCCACAGTGATAAAGAAGAGAATGAAGTTCAGGTAAATCCCTTTGCGGACTATACCTTAGATGATTGGGTAGATGCTTATTCCAAGCTGTTAAGATCTAGCAATAAATTGAGCAAGAAAAATAGATCTATGAAAAAATGGTTAGATAGGTTTGAGAATTCTAAACTTACTAGTGAGGACAGTGATACTCTGAAAACTGAAAATCAGATATTTAGAAGACAGCTGACTGATCTTGATTCTATTACTTCAGATCTGGAATATCTGAAATCTGAAAATGCTAGACTCAAAAAACAAACTGAGGAATCTGGATCTAAATCAGTGAGCCTTGAAAATGAAAATAGATTGATTTCTGAAACTTTGGAGACTGTTAGAATAGAAAACTCAGAACTTCAGAAAAGGCTTGAAAATCTTCAATCTGAAGATGAACAAGAAGTGTTTAGTGAATGTCAGACCTCCTTAAGTGTTTTGAAATTTGATGATGAAATCCTGGAACAAAATGGTAAAATGAGACAGGAGATCTGCAAGCTAAAACAATTAAATATAGCTATGTCTGAGAGACTTATCACTCTTGAAAAAGGGAAGAGTGTTAGCCTGGATAGCTCTGATGAGCTAATGGAAGCTGAACGGGAAATTGAAAGTCTTAGGACTGTTAATCAAATGTTGAAAGAAGATGATGTTTGCTATAAAAAGAAAGCTGATGAATATGAAATCCATGTATCAAAGCTTGGATCAGAAGTTACAGAATTGAGGAAATCTCTTGATAAATTTGTCAGTGGAAAAGAAAATCTTGATAAAATTCTTGGATCTAAAGTGAATCTCCGAAGAGAGGGTTTGGGCTACAAACCAATAAATAAAAAGAGCTTTGAAAGTAAGCTTCAAACTTCATTCGTGAGTAGCTCTAAGTATGGCAGCACATTGAATGTGCCTATTTTTGAATTTAGTGCTAAGAAGAATCAAAATTCCACTGACAGCCCTAAGTCTGAGAAACAAGTTCAAAAATCGAAAAAGACTGTTCATGTTTAGAACAAAGATTCAAGGAACTCTCATGATAAAACTGAGAATGCTGTGCCTAAATTGAACAAACACATTCATGCAAATAAAAAGAAAATTTCATGCCATTACTGTCATAGGTTTGGTCACTTGATGCATGAATGTAAATTGATGGAACAGGATAATAGAATGCATGTTAGAAAGTACAATAACAAAAACAGTCCTGTTGAAAAGAAAAGAAAAAGTTATTGTTATCATTATGGAAAAACAGGTCATGTTAGTGAACAATGTTGGTTTGCCAAAGGTAAAGGCAAATATTTTTCAAATTCTAATCATGTCAATTTGTATGAAAATCAGCATGTCTTTAAGAGGAACAAAAATGGGTCCAGGGGCCAACACATGGTGTGTTCCACCTGCAGCAAGTCAGGCCATAGGGCGGTTGACTGCTGGCTTAATGTTGGTAGAAGAAATTCCATTTTCTGCTATCACTGTGAGAAACCTGGCCATACAGTCAAAGACTGCTGGCATTCTCAGAGAAAGAAGGTCAACTCTAAATTTGTTAAACAAAGTGTGTTTGGTAGGAACAAATCTGTTCAAACAAGAAAATCCCTCACATGCTTTGAGTGTGGGAAGCAAGGTCACAAGGTGACTGATTGCTGGTTTTCTGACCATCTGAAACAAAGTGGTGGTAAAAACAGAAACATTCATGCTCATGAATTTAGCACACCTGCTTACATGCATAGTAAGAAATTCAGACCGAGTGGTTCATGTGATTATTGTGGTCGGTCTGGACATTCCATGCCTAGTTGCTATATGAAAAAGCATGATGATATGATGGCTCAGAAGCTTTGGAAAACATCCCATCAAAATGCCACTAACCCTGCAGGACCCAAGGAAACTTGGGTACCAAAATGTGCCAAGCGAGAAACTTTTTGCAGGTGTCTTGGGAACGAGAAATAAAAGGGGCAAATAAACCAAGACACCCTAAGAAGGTAAACCCCACTCATGCACTTCTCAGGTAAGTCTCTTGACTTTTTAATGAGTCTGCTTAGATGGCATTAGGTATATAGATAGATTTGTTAATTAGTGGTTTAAACATGCATGTTTGCATTTCCATGCAATAGTTGTTGCGTCTGGATATGCTCATTCTGTGACTGCATACATCTAGAATTTATGACTCATGAATGATTTTCAAATGTTTTGAATGCATACCGTCAGGGGGAGCTGCACTGCATATCATGCACATTTGACTAGTCTAATACCCTTCAGGGTCTTCATGCCCTTCATGAGTAGTTAATGCATCTTAGAGTGGCATCATTTAATCATGAAATTTTTCAAAAGAAAAGGGAGGGTTTCAGTTTATGCATTTAGTGAGGGGGAGCATTTCTCATTATTCATTCATGTAATTGCATGTGACCATCATACCTCTCATCAAAGCTCATGTCTGAAGACTAATACTCACCTTCTTGTTTGAACTGCAATCTTGATAAACTCCTTGGTGATTGTGAAATGCATTGTATTTCAGCCTCTTGTTTCAACTCTTGTCAGCCATTGTCACTCATACTATCAATTGGTATCCATTGGCATTTGTTGACTTGGCTGTACCTGAAAAATGCTCTTGCCTTCCTTGAAGTCCCAGAAAGATTTCTCTGCGCATATCTTGATCATAAATCCGAAAACATTATTTTTAAGGAAATTTCTATCATATAGGACTATGAATGTCTGAAGCTTTCAGCCGGTTGAAGGTTCATGTATTTCTTGTGTTTGCTTATGAATTCTTCCTGAAAATATCTGAGTTAGTCTTAATAAACCTTAACCAACCCTTTCATGTTGTGTCTTTTAAACTCTTCTGAAATCTGAAATTCTGAAATCATGATTCTCCTTGACTGATTTGTATGAAAATATGTATTATTTTTAAACATCAGGGAATATGGATTATGTCTAATACCAAATCTTGTCAGAGCAATGTCTTTGGTCACTGAGAAACACATCTCATTCATCAAAGAAATGAATAAAGATATGTCATGAAGTGCCATAGTTAACTCTGCTTAAATATGTTGATTAAAAATCTGGCAGAACAATGGCAGGCACAGTGAGAAATACATGTCCCTCATCAAAGAAATGAGTTTCAGTGTGTCATGAGGTGTAAATGCTATCTCTGTTCTTGAGAAGCATGACAGTTAGTCCTTCCAAGCACTTAGGGATACTAGCGTCTAAACAACGTGTATCCTCCAGTTGTAAGGATGTACTTAACTTAATTGCTCCTGAATATTGTTGTTAAAAATTCGTTGCCTATCTAGCATATCATCTGAAATTGTTTGGAAAAGAATCTTCTCTCAATAGAAACTTTGACAGAAATAAATGGTTTCTTGTTGTTTATCCTCAATACTATCGATTGCATTTCTTGAGGAAATCTTTGAAATTAAGTGAGTAAGAATGAAGAAGGTTAAAAAGGTCTCTCAATATGAAAACTTGGTTCACTTGTTATTAAGAAAACTGATTTCAGATATGAGTAGAAAAGGCTCATGTTCAAACCTTGCATACATAAAATTCTGATCTGGTTTGTCAACGTAGGTTCATTCATAGGTTTCTATGATGGAAGAGTATGTAATCATCTGTTTAAATCAGATTTATGAAAGTTGATATTCCATTGAAAATCTTTCTCATTCTATCTGAATTCTTTTTACTCTCTCATATTGGACTCCAGTCATTCAGACCAATCTGACTGTTTCCTTTGCACTCAATTCTATCAATTGGTCCCAACTGTTAACTTCCACTCATATCTTGGGCCTGCATAAGCATGGTGGATGCATAGGGGTTGTATGACTAAGGGGGAGCTAGTCAAACTAAATGCATAACATGCCTTTCAGGTTTTGACTCATGCATAGTTCCAATATCCTACATGAATTGTCAATGACTGTGCACTCATATAGTTAATTGCACTGCATTCATAACATCTTTTTAGTTGACGATTTTTGATTGCATTCATATAGTTAATTGCACTCAGATAGTCAATTTTCAATGTTATTTTTGCTGAGATGACCTTATGTTCTGATGCATAAGTCACTGCTTGCTGTATTCATGGGTCGACCCCATGGGTCGACTCCTGCAGTCCTGGAATCAGATCCAATTCGAACTCCCTGTGTGCTTGCTGCTATGCTCCACTTCGTTAAGGGAAATTTGTTATGTCAGAAATTTTCAATTGGTGTCAGAAAATAGCTGCTCTTTCCATAATTCAAAAAAAAGGGGGGAGGAGACTTGATTCATGCATTTTATTGAGCTCCTAACTCCTTACATGATTGAGTTCTTCATACTTCAGTGCACCTGTGTGATTGAAGATATGACACATCTACAGGGGGAGAAGCTCTTGAAAGGATACATTTGGAAGATAGCTGTCTCCAAAGAAAAGGCCTCCTTCGAACCATCAACACTCCAAAGGAAAGTATAACATTCCTATGCTTTACTGAATTGTTTCCCTATTTCATTTTTTTGATGACGGCAAAGGGGGAGAAGAATCTAATCTAGTCAGGAGTCAGTGTAACTCATAGTGTTGCCATCATCAAAAAGGGGGAGATTGTTGTGCCCCTGTGTGGTTTTGATGATGGCTGACACACCATGAGACACACTGAGGTGTTGTGAGGTGTGCTAATTAATTTAGATGACTGTTTGATTGCTTGACTATCTGATTGTTTGCTTGAATAGCTAATTCATGAATATGGCTAGATTGGGTTAACGTAGTGGCTAATTGTTCATGCAGTGCGTTGACGCTACAAGGACATTGCGTTGACGCAGTAGTTGCTAGTTTACTTGCTGCGTTGACGCAGTGGAACAGCTGGGTTGACGCCATGCTACCTTGTCTACCTTTTGTGTGAAAGTCTATACATTGTCTCTTTTACCTACGTTGCTTGAAACGAAGTCCATACATTCATTTGCATTGAATGAAGTCTGTACATTGGCTTTTGTTATGCTCAGAATGCTGACACGTGGACACAGCAGTTCAAACAATCAAGAAAGAAGCTCCTGGATTACTCTGTGCGTCAACGCCACGAGTTGGAAGAGTCGACGCAGCAGTTAAAGAGGGGAGGCTGTTTGTTCATTAGAACGTATCAATGCGTCAACGCCATTGCTAGACAGCGTCGACGCAGCCATTAAGCCTGATAGGCATCTAGCTCGGAGACAGTTTAGAAGGTTAACACTGGAGTTCTTAGCGTCCACGCAGCATGCAAACAAGCTGAACTATTAGTTGCAAAAATACACCAACGCGTCAACGCAGCAGTGGAGCAGCGTCGACGCAACAGTTAAAAAGGCTAGGCTGGTTGCTCACTGGAACGCATCAATGCGTCAACGCCACAATTCAGCAGCGTCGACGCAGCGGCTTAAGAGATGCCAATATACAAGGCAAGGCAGGCCTTAATGTACATGTTCGTGCATCAACGCCACCAACAAGCAACGTCGACGCAGCGGCGGAAGAGAGGCCAATACACACTTCAGATTCTCATCCGTGCGTCAACGCCACCAACTGGCAGCGTCGACGCAGCAGTTCAAGAAAGGGGTGACTTATCTCTGGCTGTCTTCAACGCGTCAACGCTATCCATAGCAAGGTCGACGCAGTGGGACAAATTCAAATATGTTCAAGCAAAGAGTAGACGCAGTGATGACAGTGCGTCAACGTGGTCAGTCTCCAGAAACACAGGCTGATGGAGTCAACGCAGCAGACTTAAGTTTTAGGTGCTGAGCGTGCTAATGGAGGGCACGTGATCCGAGGTGCCTGGCTCGTGATCCAGGATGGACGAGGTACCAGGATGCTGACACGTGGCCAAAAGAAGAAAAAGCTCCAGAAGACACGTGGAAAGAAATTATACCACGTGGACCAGTCAAAGCTTACTAGGGCAACACTGCCCCATCCTTTTATCTCGGCTATAAATATACTGCCTCAGCCTCCGAGGGAGAAAAATACTCTTGAAGCAGAAGAAACTCTAGCAGTGAAGAAGAGAAGGAGTCCTAGCCGTGAGCAGCAGAGAGAGCAGTGCCCAAGCACATCAGAGAGCAGAAAGAAGAGGAAGAAGGAAGAAAAAGGAAGTATTCGTAAGAAGAAAAAGAGAGTGAGCATAGAAGAAGGAATCCTGAAGATCAGTCCTTCAAGCCTAGCTGCTTGGATCAAATCCAGAGCCATCTGAGTTTCATTCCTATTCTGCTGTCTTGTTTTGTTTTTTGTCTTTTCTTTAAGGTTTCTTTGTTGTTCTTCCGTGTCTCTTGTGAGAACGGGTTCCTCCTGTGCCATCAGGAGAAGAGAGGTTTCACCTCTGGTCAGCAAGCAGCTGGAGGCTGTCTTGTGGGTTCCCTCTTGGTATAGAGGAAGAGAGACGTGAGTCTCTGGTTTCTAGTGACCGTGGGTTGCTAGGTGTTCCCTCCGGGCTAGGAGGAAGAGAGGACTCGTCCTCTGGTTGCAAGTGACAGGGTGTCACTTGGGTGTTCCCTCCGGGCTAGGAGGAAGAGAGGACTCATCCTCTGGTTGCAAGTGATAGGGTGTCACTTGGGTGTTCCCTTCGGGTAGGAGGAAGAGAGACTTTGGTCTCTGGATTTCCGTGGCCGTGGGTCACTGGTGTTTCCCTCCTGGGTTGGAGGAAGAGAGGAGCATGTTCCTCTGGAAAGCTGTGTGACAGCGTATGTTGGCAAGCTGTGTTGCCCAACAGTTTTAGTGAATCCACATTCCGGTTGGGAGTGTGGGGTGGACGTAGGCAGACTTGTGTCTGGCCGAACCACCTAAAAATTCTCTGTGCAGTGGTTGTGATTGTGGTGTATCTTTCCGTTTCATCTACCCCATTCACAGGTATCGCATGTTTTTTCCTTGCTCAGCTGTTTATGAATTACATTGAATATCTCCCTTGCATGTGATGTGCTTGATAGATGAGTTAGAGGACTTCTTGTCCTACACCGATTGAATTCCGGGTTCTGCTCAACAGATAAACCTCTTCACTAAGAGTGAAGGTTGCTGCATCTCCAGTTAAGATTTTATTTCTGCTTTAGTTTTATAATTGGACAAGTTTTTATAAGGGGATTCATTCACCCCCCCTCTGAATCTATAGCACCTGTTCTAACACGATGTACAGCCCACACCGGTGCTACTTGTAGGTCGGGCTACCCCGGACGGTTCTACCAGCACTACCCCACCTTCCCGCATTGCAAGCGCGGAGGATCGGCGCGGAGGAGGATGAGCAGGCAGTCAGGAGTGCCCTGATTATGTGGGAGGTGAGCAGGGTACTTACCCTACCGGTAGAGGTGGGGGAGATCTCGGTGACACGCCAGGCCTATCTTAGCGAGCTGAGAAAGATACGTCCCCGCAGGGATGCCCAGCGGAGGATTGAGTGATTTCACTTTTCTTGTTTGATGATGATTGTTGGATGAGACTTATGTTTAGATAGCTTGATATATGAAATGAATAAAGTGGATCGGTTTGATTGAATTTGGGCTTTGTGGTCTGATTATGATGTGATTGTATAAGCTAAGACGAGGATTGAATATTCATGAGGTCATGAGCCAACTGTCCTTCCAACCTGCCCCTGTACACATGCAAACATGAAAAAGATTAAATCTATCTTAGGCTTAGCCCCTTGCCTATAGCAAGTTAGGAGGTGACCATTTTCTTGATTTTTGGTCAAGGGGTTAAGCCTTATCAAACAGGCAAATATCAAAAAATGTGAAAAATGCCAATGAATGCTATGAATGCAAGCGGGACACATATGATTTGTGAGTTTCAGAATATCTGATTTTTTTTTTGAAATATTCAATTTTTTTGGAATATTGAAATATTTGATTTTTTGGGTTTTGAAATATTCGATTTTTTTGGGTTTTGAAATATTCGATTTTTTGGGTTGTGAAATATTCGATTTTCTTGGGGTTTTGAAAAATCCAATTTTTTTGGGTTTTGAAATATTCGATTTTTTTTTTGTTTGGGTTTTGAACCAGCTCGGGTTTTAATAGCAGGGACCTTCTCATCTTGCTATGGACTTCCCAGGCCCAGCGCGTGTAGGAGGGGGACTGCCTGTGGTCGGAGTCGACTTTTTTAACGGTGTTTCTACCAAGGCCATATCCGGGGTGGGGTGCATTCCTTGGGAAAGTAAAAAAGATCGAGTGGGAAAGCTGACGACAGTTATAGAGGTTTTTAGGGCTTGAGTTCTTTCCCAGGACACCCCCTTTTCAAAGAATCCGGTCTGTTGCGCCGGGGTTTTGTATCCGTTATCGAACCTTCATCCGCTCTAGGCACGCATGCGACCGGGCTCATAACGTCCTGCGGGGAAACTATACTGCCACTCTTGCCATGCCTAGTTGTAATCTTTTGGGGGTTTTGAGAGCTTCGAGCCTTATGTGCTTTCGGCCTTATCTTTTGATTTTGCCCCTTCTCTTTTTTTTTTTTTTTGCTTTCCTTTTCTTTCTTTGCGGAGTGAGGTCTTAACGGACTGCCCCTATTTGAGACCTCTTTTAATGGGGGGTCTAGGTCAGTTCTCGCCCCCTTATTCACCACTTGCCCCTATCTTCAGCCGAGAGAGAGGAAATACAAGGATTTCCACCTTTCCCCGAGCATGGTCAAAGGAGAAACGGTGTCGGGTAGCATGAGAAAATACCGAACCACAAGCAATCGTGTAGTGTGTGAGATGCTGGACCTGGGTCCTCCTTTCGCAATCTAGTGAGGTATACCATGCCACTGAACTGTTACTGATTCCAGCTTTTATGGATAGAAATGTTTTAAATACAACCCATTCCACGGGTTCGGCAATTCTTCACCCTCCGCGTTGATCAGACGATACGCGTTACCTGGATAAGCTTCTTTGATTACGAAGGGCCCTTCCCAGTTGGGTTGTAGCTTAGACCTGGGACCTGCTGACCTGATGAATTTACGTTTCAAAACCATATTACCTACTTGTAATTTTCTTTCAATGACCTTCTTTTGAAAATATCGCGAGACGCGCTTTTGATATACTGAAACATGATTGGCCGCACTCAACCTTTTCTCGTCTAAGAGTTCCAGTTGGACTAGCAGCGCCTCTCGACATTCGTCAAGATTAAGTTCCTTATCCAGCTGCACTCTTAGGGAAGGGATCAGAATCTCATACGGGAGTACCGCCTCCATCCCATATGTGAGAGCAAAGGGAGTTTGCCCTGTGGGAGTGCGGACGGAGGTGCGATAAGCCCATAGAGCTTCTATCAGTTTGTCGGCCCAATCAGCAAATTTATGTGATTCGCATGTTTTCTTGATAATCTTAAGAAGGGTTTTATTCGTGGCCTCAGCCTGGCCATTACCTTGGGGGTAGTATGGTGATGAATGATGCAGAGCTATGTTGAATTTCTTACAGAGGTCCTGGAGTTCTTGTGAGACGAATTGAGGCCCGTAGTCGGTGACGATGTCGCTCGGCACCCCAAACCGCGAGATAATGTTCTTTATAATGAAGCGGCATACCGTGGTGGCTTTGATTTCTGCATAAGCTTCAGCTTCCGCCCACTTGGTGAAGTACTCCGTAGCCGTCAAAATGAAGGACTTCTGTTTAACTGCAGAATTCGGATCACCGAGGGGTCCGATGATATCAAACGCCCACATGAAGAATGGCCAAGGAGCAGACAGGGGATGAAGAGAAGAGGCAGGAGCATGGATCTTGTCGGCGTGGATCTGGCACTGAAGACACCTACGGACATAGGTGGAACAATCTTCTTCTAGGGTTGGCCAGTAGTAGCCCTGCCTAAGAATCTTTTTCGCCAACGCCTGTCCATTCACATGCCCTCCACACTTGCTGGAGTGGGCTGCTTCCACGACCTTCCAAGCTTCTTCATCATCTAGGCACCTCATTAGAACTCCATTCAGAGCCCGCCTATATAATTCACCAGCAATGATAGTGTATCTCGCGGCAACTCTTCTAATGGCCTTTCGCTGCCCAGCGTTTGCCTCTTTCGGAAATGTACCGTCCTTGCAATACTGCTCAATTTCATAAAACCATGGCAATTCCTCTTCTTCGATGATCTCCTCGAGCTCAACTAATGATACTTGTTTCACTTCTTCCCTTTCTATCTTCTTCTCCATAGACTTCCTAAGGTTGTCAAACCAGGGATCCTGAAGAGAGGGAACATCTAGCCGTTGGACCACAATGGTCTCAGTGGCACGACTTAGGGGAAATGATAGGGAAGAAGCGAGCGATGCAAGGGCATCAGCCAAGATGTTCTGAGAACGAGGAGTATGAATGTAGACGAGTTTCCTGAATTACCTAGCCAAGAGCGTGACCAGATCCTGGTAAGGTTTGAGCTTAGGGTCACGGGTGCGGTAAGTCGACAAGACTTGACCCAGCACCAGCTGAGAGTCTCCTATGATGTTGAGATATCGCGCGCCCAAGACGTAGGCGTGCTTCAGACCGCCAAGGAGAGCCTCATACTCTGCTATATTGTTAGTGGCAGGAAATAAGAGTTGATATGCCACGGGGATAGTTACTCCTTCCGGAGTGAGAAGAACGGCGCCAATTCTGCTGCCCTGGGAATTGAGGGCACCATCAAAATGAAGAGACCAGAAAGGAAGATGAGTAATCACTGCCAGGTGTTCATCGGGGAATTCGTCCTGGATGGAATCAGTACGAGGGATAGAGAATGAGCCAGGTGTTCGGCAATAGCATATCCCCTGATTGCTTTCTGCACTATGAAGGTCATGTCGAACTGGGAAAGAAAGCTCTGCCAGCGAGCTAGTCGACTAGAAAGGATAGGCTTTTCCAAAAGATAACGAATGGGGTCCATTCTAGAGATGAGCCTAACCTCGTGAGCGAGGAAATAGTGTTTAAGCTTCTGCGCTACCCACACCAGTGCTGCACAGGTCTTCTCCATGGCAGTGTACTTGGATTCAGCGGGATTAAATAACCTTGAGAGATAGTACGCTGCCCTTTCCCTTCCTTCATCGTCTACCTGTGCCAGGACAGCTCCTTGGGAGTCCTCAATCACAGAAATGTACAGGATCAGGGGCTTCCCAGGGACGGGTGGTTGTAGAACCGGGGGATTGGAGAGATAGACCTTGAGTTCCTCATAGGCCTTCTGACATTGTTCATTCCATTCAAATTTCGCGCCTGCCTTTAGTAATTCGTAAAATGGGCGGCATCTTTGCGAATGCTGAGATATAAATCTCCTGATAAATTGCAAACGCCCGATCAGACCTCGAAGTTCAGTGATGTTCTTTGGCGGCGGCATTTCCATAACGGCCTTTGCTTTGTTCGGATCGATCTAAATCCCCCGTTTGCTAACTATAAACCCGAGCAATTTTCCTGATGCAACTCCGAACACACATTTCTTTGGATTCATCTTTAACTTGTATTCCCTAGCCCTTTGCAACACCTTGGCTAGAATGGCGGGGTGTTCTTCTTGTGACCTCGATTTGACTAAAATATCATCCATGTAAGCTTCCAAGTAGACGTGCATCATATCGTGGAAGATGGCCATCATCGCCCTTTGATAGGTGGCACCTGCATTCTTTAATCCAAATGGCATAACGACGTAGCAGTACGTGCCCCAAGGCATGGTGAACGAGGTCTTTTCTTGATCTTCCGGAGCCAGAAGGATTTGGTTATACCCAGAATAACCATCCATGAAGGAGAGTGCTTCGTACCCAGCTGTATTATCGACCAAGACATAGATGTGAGGAAGTGGAAAATCGTCCTTCGGACATGCTTTGTTCAAGTCCCTGAAGTCAATACAAATTTGAATTTTACCATCCTTCTTCATTACTGGGACTATGTTTGCCACCCATTGTGGATACAGCACAACTCTAATGAACCTGGCCTTATGCAATTTATCAACTTCTTCCTTAAATCTTAAGGCCATCTGCGGGTGGAATCTCCTTGCTTTCTGTTTAACAGGTGTTGCCCCTGGTTTGAGAATCAATCTATGTTCAACCAGCGCGGGGTCAAGACCGGGCATGTCCTCGTAGGACTAGTGATGGGGACATCGCTTACTCCTTCACATACCTCCGAGGGTCCTGCTACTCGCCATTTTGCTCGCCATGATTTTTGGAGTCTAGCTATATAATTTCCACAATTTTCTTGAGTCATTATCATGTAATTTTGCCTTTTATTGAGTCTATTACCTAAGTTAGTTAGTCATTTACCTAAGTCCAAGTTTCATTAACTAGCTTAGTAGGCTATTGGGCCTGGCCCATGGGCGCCCCCTTCCCCAACCTTTGGTCTTCTGTCAGTTGTCCACAATGTGAGGACTTATTGTAAATTGTGGGTTTCCTATATAAGGACCCCAATCCCCCACTTGAAGAGGGTAATTGATGAATGAATATTTTGAGTTTTTGAGCATAAGTGCATCTCCCCCCCCCCTCTCTCTCTAGCTTTCTCACTCTCTCTCTCTCTCTCTTCAGGGGGCGGACCCCTTCTCTCTCCTCCTCTCTCTCTCCCCTGGGCGCACCTGCCCCTTCACCTTCCCCACTTGCCACATCAGCAGCCACATCAGCCCCCACTCTTTCACATCCCCTAGGTCCATAACTCCCATTAACACTTCCACATCCCCAAGTGACTCTTCCAATCCCCCACACACCTTCCCCACCTCCAAGGCAACCATCCCTCTTCCCCAAGCAACCCCTCCACTTCCCCACATACCCATTCATATCCCCAAGCAATCAACCCCCCCCCTTCAAACTTGCGCACCCCTCTCCACCCACTCACCTCCCCATTTGCCTTGGCCGACCACTCCCTCCCCCTCTCTCCTAGCTGCGGCCACCCCTCTCCTCCACCTTCTTGGGCCTCCATCTCCCCAGCTCCTCTCCCCTACACACCCCTAAACACCCCTAGCCCCTCAACCATCCACCCCACCAACTCCACTCTTACCAATCCCCACCCCTTTCAATAGTTCCACCATCATCCACTTGTCTTCACCTCGTTATTCTACAGGTAGCAGAAAAAGACACGTTTTGCAGAAGCTCCCCCGAGTTCAAACGGCGACATCTGAGGGCGTGGCCTACGTTTCTGGAAAGGCCTCCCTATCCTGTTCGCAGGCGAGGTGGAATCACCCCATTCCGGGTTCGTGGCCGTCCGTGAGGGCTGTTCTACCCCGACTGCGCCAGACACCACCTGCAGAAAGCCTGAGCCCGATTGAAGCTGCCTCACGACCAACGGCGAAGGAATCAGACTGAAGTTCCTTCTTCAAAGTTCTTCCTCCCCCTGTCCCGAACCAGGAGAAAGAAGTAGAGCTACATTTGGCATCCGGGACCCCAAGTTCTGATTCTTCTCCTCCAGTCGCACGAGGCTGCCTTCTCCAGTCTTCTGCGACCAGCATACACTCATCGGTGTCCCCCTATCCACCCCGACCTCAGAAGGTGTTTCCGTCAGTTTTTCTGTGAAGAGGCTTCGTCCACAGTTCCAACAACTCTGACGGTTCGTGATTCGGCATCCGGGAGCGCCCGTGACAGCATCTGCAACCGGTTGCTACAGAATCAGGAACCACGCGGTGCCGCCCCTGCAGAGAATCAGAACCAGCAAGAGCAAAGTGCCACAATCAACCAAGGCTGAACCAGGCTCAAGTTTTTTCATCAAAATTCTGCTCCTCTCTGTCCCCGTTCAGGATCAGGCGGCGGATCGGCATTCGGACACCGGAGGACAGAGATACGAATTTTCTCCCACAGCAGTGCGGGTCTGTCTCTGGCAGTCTATAGAGACCAGGGCCCACTCTCCTGGGCACACCGTCCACTCTCAGCATCGGATTGCAGCTCCGTTGACTCTTGATGAGAGCCACCTCGACCATGGATGCTCCAGAGCTGAGCCCGCCACATTTGAGTCCCGGGAGTGATCGTGGCAGCCGGTTCTTCAAGCCCTTGCTCCTGGAACCTGTGCAGACCAGAACACTTCGGTCCTGTTGCGGAGCTCCTACCGGCCAGCGACGACCACCAGAAGCCCGGCCAGAATTTACAGACTTTCAGGGGCCAGTCACAGTCAATTTGGCGCTGGTCCCATGCCATTCTGAGGTCGGTAGCGGGCTCAGGAGTTTCTATACTACGGGTTGGTCAGCAGAATGTGCAGCAGGCAGCAACCCGGGGGTTCACTTCGGTTCTTTCTTAGTTCCTTTTCCCATCCCCGCCTGGCCGGCTTACCGCCCCACCCTACGTGGTGGTAGTGTTTGTTTGTAATTATTCAATTCCCACCCCTGAGATCACCCTCCTGCGCGAGGTGTAGTAGTTGTACTCTTGAACAGGTTTTGAAGCTTCACCGGCGCAGTGTGCGGGGAGCACACTTCCCCGCTCGCCCTCGTCTCCGATCGGGATCGGCATCTTCACGCCGATCAGGTGAGCTCCTGGCCACTCTTCGCTGCTGGTTATTACCATTGCTAGCTTAGTATCGCTCTTAGTTGTCCGTCGGAGGTGAGACGAGCGCTCGATCTATATTTCAATTCAATCAAGTGTTCACCGCGGAGCGAGTTGAGAGAGAGAGCCATTGCATCCCACGCCCTCGGCGTGCCAGCCGCCCTTGAAATCGGGCATCCCTGGCCCATTGGGATCTATCCCTATCCGGCCGACCCTTGGAGCCCCGAGGTCCAACCTCGGACCCTCACCACCATCGCCGGTCCTTCTACGGATCCGATTGTGCTTCCGCGAGCGAAACCGCATGTGCGACGTTACCGACTCATAGTGCTGCTTGCTATCCTAGGTCCAGGGGAAGTCGCGTCACATCAAATTAGCATCATTGTCCTCCGCTGCATACTGTGTCACATCAACTAGGCAAAAGAATCGCTCTACTCCCTCAAAACTTTGACAAGCTCCTCTTCAACTTGAGGAGGGAGGTGAGCAGAGATAAGTATGGGCCTGGGATTCTCTTCTGTTCCGAGATTGATCTCCTTAGTGGGCTCATCCACTGCCGCAGAAGGTTCGTCAAACTTCTTCAAACCTTGTGCGTATAAATCGGTAGTGTCATCCACCTCATCTTCCTCATCATCCGCTGGGTCCTTCTCATTCATAATTTCATATACTCCTAATCCATCATTGCTCCATACCCCTTCGATTTCCTCATCATCTTCCAAGATAATCGCGGTCTCTACGAATTCAGGACATTTCAACAGGGCATGACATCTTCCAGCCAAATCTTGCAAAAACCTATCGGGAATAGTTTTGGGAGGACGCGTTACGGGAGGCGCCGCAGACGTGGATGGGCTGACTAGACACGAACTAGATTCTATTCTGACCGACTCGACTATCCTAGGAGACTCTGCGCACTATACATCTAATCTAGGGGAGAAGAAGTCTACCGGAAAAGAAACAGGGGTCTCGTGCCCCTGGGAATCTGGGTAGAACATAGCGTAATCTTCCAAGGAGACCTCCGTTTTGAAATTGGCATTTTTTTTTGGAGGCTGGAGGTGATCACGCAGCAGGAGGAGGAAGAGGATGGAGGGGGAGGTAACTGCATAGGAAACAACTCAGGGAAAATACAGTCAAAGAAGGGGTCGGAAGAGGAGAACCACATTTCATGGAGCTGAGCTCTCGGGGGAGGAGGAGTGAACAGGGTTGATAGATCAATGGGCGGGCAGCGCCAGCAAGCACATGGAACAAATAAAATCTCGGGTCTCTCCGTGAAGTACGGGTCGACCACAATTGGAGGGGAACGGGGAACGAAATCCAACTGTTGAAACCAGGAAGTAAGACGGGATGGGGATATAGAATATGTAGTGACAGAGCTCCCCATTTCCCGTGGCCCCTGACGGACCAATGGCATCGAAGGACGCTTCACCATCTGCGTCTCCTTCTTCTTCGGCTTGGCTTCTTTTTCATGAAACATCTTCGTAAAGCAATCAGAAAGATCTTCCAAGTCACCGCCCAATCCTTGTAGTGACGGTGGTGGATCAGCAATAGCATAGGCTTCGTTTGTCTTCTCTTCAGGGCTGGACGGCGTGGTCTTCAAGGTGCCGGGCTGCAACGGACCTTTCACAAAATGTTGCCGGTAATCTCAGGTCAATGGCCCAGAATCGTCGAGCATCGACATGGAGGATTCACGGTAGCCGAGGCCCCGACGGCCCATCTTCCTTCCTTTGGGAACGGGGTTGGTCCGACCCTGTAACTGCGCGCTGAGACCTAAACCGGGCTGATAGCCCAATTTTAGAATCATGTGCCAACCTTTAGAATCTCTCATTTTGGGCTTGACTTTCATGTTGACTGGTGCAGTGGTGGGCTTGCGTGACGCATATGCCCACGAATAGTTCAAGTCCATGACGGAGAGAACAGGCTTGTTGCTTGGCCACAATGTAGGCAGAATCTTGGCGGCTATGGCGTCAACATTTTGAACCGTGGAAATACTCTTCACTTTGACCACTCGTCCTTGGAACGGGAATTTTAAACATTGATGGGCTGTCGAGGGGACGGCATTCAAACTATTCAACCATGGACGACCCAGAATGGCTTTGAACATTGGGTCTATGTCCAACACATAAAATTCCACATCCATAACTAAGGGCCCTAGCTCGGCCTGCACAGTCACCACCCCGTGACAAGCAGGTCTGGAGTTATCATAGGCTGCTATTGTAGTCGGTGTCGGCTTGAGCATGTCCTCCGATATATTGCAAGCACGAAGGGTACTCAATGGACACACATTTATTGACGCGCCCGTGTCTACAAGTGCAGACTCTACGGCCATTTTGTTTAGAGAAATGGTAATGCATAATGGCATCTGTCGTGCTTCCGGGGGTGCTAACTCTGACTCGGAAAATGAAATAGAAGGCCCCTTAGTAATCGTGGCCAAGACCGAGGGTAGACTATCCACTGCCACATCTTCACTCACCATCACTTTCTGCAGGAAGGTCTTCAAGGCATCTTGGTGGAGTGGCGACCTCTTGATCAATTCTAACACTGAGATTTTAGCCGACATCCGGTCTAAATGCTGCAATAACTCATATCTTGTGCCCGGCATGGGGTCTACTTCCTCTGTTTCAGCTGTGGGGGGATGAACTTGGATGTTAGGTGCAGATGCACCGAAAGGGGGGGAAATTCTCTGGAAAGGACGCCCGCTCCGAAGGGCGCAGTTTGGTGCCGGCACGGGCTGAGATGGACCCCCGCTTGGCCCGGTGGGGTAGGTAAGTGGCGTAGAAATGGGGGTGAGGATGGCGGAAGTGGGTTTAATAGGCCTTGGTGGAGGGAGAAGGGGTGAAGTTTTAAGTGGAGGGGAAATAACAGAGGGTACGGTGGGTGGCGACGGAAGGACGGGAGGAGCGGAGGGGAGTGTAATGGGCCTAAGGGGCGATGTGAAGGGAGCGACCGGTGGTGTGGTGGGTAAAATAGCGGGTCTGAGAATGGAGGGGATAGTAGGTGCGGGAGAATGGTGGTGGAGGGCCAAGAGGTGTGCCGGGGTTTCATCATCAAACGTCCACTCAGCGTTGGGGGCCGGGCGCTGGACCATATTTACTTGTACCGGGGCCAGTGCCGGCGGCTGCTGTTGCTGCTGAGGAGCGGGTTGATGTACTGGCATGGGGTTCTGATGGATCCCGAGGTCTTGTTGCTGTTGCTGGGGTTGTTGTTGCTGCTGGGGTTGTTGCTGCTGCTGCTGTTGGGGCGCCGCCTGCTGCGGCCTGGCCTGTCTCTGCCTCTGCTTGATATCCTCAATCAACTGGTGCATCTGGGCCCAATCAATTCTCTGTCCCTAATGCAAGTCATACACCAGATCTCTGAATTTATAACATCGTTCTATCGTGTGCCCGGGTTGCCGATGGAATATGCAATATCGGGATTGATCGGCAGCCGGGTTCCAGTTCGGACACTCAGGAGGCAACTGAAGATCACCAGTATACATTAGAGCAGAGAAAATATCGGGCAAAGTCTACGGAAGAGGAGGTTAATGAGCCCTTTTCGGAGCTGGTCGAGCGGAGCCATAGGCGGCGGGTGGAGGAACATTATTGTACTTTGGGGGCCGCTGAGGCTGTTGGGGTGGCGGATGTAACACCCTCAAATATAGCTAAGTTGTACTCTATATCATCGAGGCGCCTTTTCAAGTATCGGCTCAGTTCTTGTAAAGAACTCCGAAGTTAAGCGAGCTTAATGGGGAGCAGTATCGGGATGGGTGACCTGCTCGGGAAGTCCCCCATTCTGGAGCTGATCACCATTAGAAATGGATAAAACCGTGAGGCCGATAGGCCAAAGCGGACAATACCTCGACGGTATAGAGTACGGGGCGTGACAGAATGGTATCAGAGCTATACCCCAACCGGAAGTGTAGGAATTAAGTGCCATGCAGGGCAAAGTGCTACACTATGGGAGCCACCTCTTGAGTCCATAATGGAGCAAAGTGCTACATAGTGGGAGCCACCTCTTGAACCTGTAGGGGCCACCTCTAGAGTCCTACCTGCCTGGGGGCTTGATTGCTTGATTACGTGTTATATGTGCCCAGCGACGAGGACGTCGCCTATATAAGAGGGGTAGATTGTAACACCCTCAAATATAGCTAAGTTGTACTCTATATCATCGAGGCGCCTTTTCAAGTATCGGCTCAGTTCTTGTAAAGAACTCCGAAGTTAAGCGAGCTTAATGGGGAGCAGTACCGGGATGGGTGACCTGCTCAGGAAGTCCCCCATTCTGGAGCTGATCACCATTAGAAATGGATAAAACCGTGAGGCCGATAGGCCAAAGCGGACAATACCTCGACGGTATAGAGTACGGGGCGTGACAGCGGAGGTGCCTGGTGAGGGTATTGCGGGACTTGGAAGGTGGGCTGGGGAATTGGCGGAGTGGCAAACTGGGGGTTGCGCTGAGGCTGCGGGAAGCGAGGTGGAGCGGCTTGATAGGGGAATTGAACAGCCTGGACCTGCTCATTAATTTGTACTCCCTCAGTGACGGGGCCGTGGGTTTTCATGGTGGCTTTGGGTTTCTGTGACTCGAATAAAGAATGGATGGGGGAGTCTTTGAACTGGGTTAGTATGAATCGAGCTCTGCTGTATAGCTGGTGCATGTTTAAGATATCATTCATTGCCAAAATGTTCCTGAAAGTCGGCGTAGCATTGGAAATTAATAACTTTACTTTTTCTTCTTCCGGGATCTGCTCGGGCACACGTGAGGCCATCTGCCTCCAACGATCTGCATAGGTTGCAAAATCTTCCTCCGGCTTCATCTTCTCTGCCACTAAATCAGTGAAGGAGTATTCGGGTCCAACCCGGTCTTGAAATCTTTGTATAAACCTTTCCTTGACTGTCTTGAAATTCTTGGCTTCCTCCATAGGCAAGGTGTAGAACCATTCCAGAGCGACCCCTTCCAACGACCGGCGGAACAAATAGGCCATCAGGCGCTCGTCCTGCTGGAACTGCGCTGACTCGTACAAGAACTCCCGAATATGGATGAACGGGTTGCTATTCCCATCGTATTTACGGTACACGGGGTGCTCGGACTGTGCTGGAAAATGAATGTCCCTGAAGTTAGGGAGAGGGACGTCAGCAAGGGATTGCAGACCAACTCGCCTCTGGAGGAGATCAATCTGTTGCTGCATAGCAGCCCACTTGTCAAGGATCTCCCACTCCCGGGAAGGAGGAGAAGGAGCAGGAAGAGCAATATTTGGATAGGAAGCCGGAGGGTGAGCCGTCTGAAGGGGCGGCGCGTAAGAGGGACAATGGGCTGAGGAGGGGCCCATATCCGTGCGAGCTAGCTGAGCAGCCCCTGGCTGCAGCCTAACAAAATCCATCGGGGCCACGAGGGCCTGCGGTGATGGAGAAGCTGTGGTGTACGGATCAAGATAAGGCATGGAGGGGATCTGAGACTTCCCCTTATCAAGCTGTTGATGGACCGAGGTGGAGGCCTGGCCCATTTCCATGTTAGAGGAGCAAAGGATCTGAGGACGGAGAGGCGTGAGATCAACGGGAGCCACAGAGGTGGTCCCGACAACGGGGGAAGTGGTGGCAACAACAGCCGTGCCACGAGGAAGAACTGGGTTGGGGCATCGCCCCCTTGTAAAGCCTGCAGATGAGATGGAGCTGGGTCGGATCAGTTGAGCCATCATGTTGAGGATTTGACTGGCGGTATTCTGAATGGAGGGATTTGAAAGAGAGGGTTGAGAACCCTCACCAAGAATGGTCGGGAGCGGAGGGGCATTGCCCTCCCCTCCTTGCACATGGGCGACCCGAGGTGGGTCTTCGAGGAGACCACAAGGGAGAGAGTCCTCGTGAGACTGAGAGTAGTCGTAGGACGCCATCGGGTAAGCTGAATCAAACAAGGGGTTGAAATAAGAATGGAAATGAGAACGGACACTAGGAGATGATCCTGAGGGACAGAAGCAATCCCACATACACCAAGACACCTAGGACTAGCACCAGCAAAACTAATCAACTAGATCTACCAAGCAACTACCAAGCATACAATGGAGAGAGATGAGAGCAGAATCACTCGGCAATGCAATCAAGTTCTTAAAATGATGCTCGTCAGTTCCTTATATCTTCTTCTTTGAGCTTTAGTGGGTTAATGAAGATATAAATCCTCTCAACCACTAGGCGCCTAGCTGGGATAAGAAATGACGAACTGTGTGACTCTATCAGGATCTCTCACTCGCGGATGCAACCCTATACTTGGGGTGGATACGGTACAACCCGCCCGGCGTCCGTGTGGGAATCCACGGCTCACGGGGGCTTACGGAGGTCCTCGGCAAGGTCCCTAGTCGGCTCCAAGGAATATGGAGACGAGAGGAAACCCTACCTCGGTAGGAATGCAACTAATATGAGAAAAGATCGATGCTCCTATGCGCACCGGAGTGCAAGCACAAACTAGCCTAGCAGCTATCAATCAATGAGCAAATATACACATGAATAATAAAGAGCATGGTGATGCAATGATGATAAGAGAGCAGGGGGGAAATCAATGAATAGCACCAGGCATGGCAAACCACATGAAATATGACAATCAAAGTATAACATAAATACACTGTGGCACCATATGAACGGCCCCTCTGCGACCGCTCCAACAGTCGAACGGTCTGTATGGGACCGTCTAATCTAGGGAGAAAACACAACTACAGAGCAACCACAGGACCTAAAAACACGAGGGAGCAAAACGCGAGGGAGCAATGGCAGAAAATACCAAAAGGACGGTCACTGGACAACCGTGTAACCTCACAAACGGTCCTCTATCAGCCGCGTACCTACAATAAGAACAGAGCAAATCGTACCTGTGCTGGAGAACTGAACGGCCGGATCCAGGCCGCTCTGGCGTATAGACGGTCTATATCGCACCATCTGTAACAGGAAAGATCGGAGAAGCTGGGTTGACTGCAGGGGTAGAACGGTGGAATCTCAACCGTGCCTGTTGTTGGGTGGCTCTGGGGGAACCGCTCAGGTCCCAGGGGAAGGCAACGCACCCCAACCTGCAAATCAATCTTGGGAAGAAGAAAAAACTTGGAAGCAAAGAAGGAGGGTCAGCAATCTCAACAGCACGATGGGCATTAGGCGTCCCACCGTGATCACCACAAAAGGGGTGTAGATATATATATTCTCCTCTCCTCACTTGGCGGACAATATGTTATGAATAAAGTAATAATATCACGAGTAAAACAAATGAAACGTAGTGAGAGGAGGGAGAAGAACAGAGAGTGACCGTGATCACCACCAAAGCGCAGCACGTGACTAGCGTACCGTACTTTGGAAAGGAAGGGGAGACACTCGCCTTGATGTAGCACTGGGAGGAGGGGCGGTCGATGCGGAACCACCTTAAAGACACACGGTCCTATGATAGGCCGTCTAAGAGTGCTGCCGAACGCGCGGGAAGAAGAACTCCTGGAGGATGGACGGCTTTAAGTGAACCGCAGAAGGAAGAAGGGCGGTGTAGAGGATGCCGCTCGTCTCCTTGAACGGGCCTAACGGAACCGCGTAAGCCCACCACGCCAAGAGTTGCAAAAGGGTTCACCTCCACCCTCTCCAGCCGGCCAGAGGGGATGGGCCTCGTGCTGATGAAGTGCTGACCTGCAAAACAGTGTGAAGATAAAGAAGAAGTACCCAGATTAGAACTAAATGACGTAGTACGTGTTCATGTAAGAAGAATCAAGCATAAATAAATGGAAAGGGGAATACCTGGGGGGTTTTAAACCCCTAGGGTGACAAAAATGTGTGTGCGTGTGTGCATGATGATGAAAACGAAGGAGGACGTGGAGAGGAAACAATGCATGCAATGAACAATAACGAAAGCTATCAAAAAACACAGACGACTCAAACATCAACTACTCCCTAGACCGGAGGCTCGTATGGACGTAGAGAGCCTCCCTCCTTGGTGCTAGATCGCTCAAGAATACGGCAGGACTTCGCCGTCGACCAAAATCTCCCCCCCTTTCGACGTCTAGCCACTAGGGTCTATTTATAGAGCCTAGAAAGCCAGCCTCGAAATTAGGGTTTAAAGGCATTTTCGGGTCGAATTTACAAAAGATAATTCGTAGATAATATCCTTATCTTCCATCCAGAAGAAACGGCATCAAAAATGGCTGATTATCCACGGAGAAATCGTTAAAACAAATCAGGGATAAAACCATGCATAAAAGGATGGAAATCTGTTAAAAAACCTCCATCGAAGGGATGAACGGTCTAACGATAGACCGCTCACGTCTTGAACGATTATATTCAGACCATTCAACCTGTCGGTGGAAATTGAATTAATCAGATAATGAGCCCAATTATCGCTCGAACAGACCGAAACGGCCGGCGTTGGACCCTGAAATATGAACGGCGCCTTGGCGACCGCTCCAACGTCGAACGGTCCAAAACAAGCCGTTTTAACCTTGTCGGTGATAATTCAAATATTTGGATAATTGTCTGAGGAGATTAGCACGCGTAGGACTCTGAGATATGGGCAGTTGGAATTCGTCCGTCCATTGGTTTGAACGGGCCTGATAGGGCCGCACAAAAGCCTGTCGGTGAATATTAAGAAAATCCTCAGAAATTAGCCAAAATGTATGAACGGTCTGGGATCAACCGCCCCAGTCCTGAACGGCTGATGTTGGACCGTTCATGCTCTTGGATACTTGACTTTCATAAAATACGTTCAATTAATTAAATCCAAGGTCCAATAAGCCCTGAATTGATACAGACTTTACCAAGGAGGGAGGCTACCCATAAAATGGGCCCAGGACGTGCCACAAAAAATGGCCCAATGAATGATGGACAACTTAGGGCATCAACTAATGGGAGTAAGAGAAACGACTCAGCTTATCGGCATAAAACGGGTGTCAACAGGAAGCAGTTCTCCTTGATTGGTTCTTGCTCTAGGATGCGGGAGCACTTCGACGCGAACTCCAGAAATCTCCCCTTCAAGCCATGAAGTCAAGGGTTCTATTTATAGACCCTCAAAGTCTAGGTTCGAGTTGGAGGGATAATGACTTGAATTTAGGCCAAAAACCAGATAATCCTTGAAGATAATACTCCCCACAGTCCATAGAAACAAACAGGAGCTTCTAAAAATGAGCACCGAGAGAGAAATCATCAGATCAAACTCTTAATTCGGCCACGACATAGCAGAGAAAGAGCAGTTCTACTAGAACTCTCTGCCTGAATTGACGGCGTTATGATAAACCACCATTTGGAAGTAACGGCCCAAGCATAGACCGCCACCCTGCATTATCCAACAATAGATAAGGCCAACGGGTGAAGTTTTCGTAATAAGGACTCTGCAAGAAGGTGGCGGTCGATGGTTCATGCGCCAAAAGTATATGACGGCCCCATGATAGACCGCTAAAGCACAACAGATAAGATAAGATAAGGTTTGGAAAAGCTGTTGGCTTTTGGACTCTGGCGTCATCAAGCGTTCAAAGACAGGAGCGCTACACGTCAGTAAACGCACCAGGGATAGGCCGCCAGAGACAATGGGAGGGCAAATAGCATGAAAGCTTGCTAAGCTTCATTCAGTGGGCAAAGAATGAGGAGCGAGACCCAACCAAGGAGAGGTGACTCAAGAAATAGGACTCAAAACTGACCTAGAAGGCCAAGTAAGGGTGAACAACTTGGAGCATCATAAAGATGAGCAAGGAAATGACCCAACTTTTTGGTCATAAAACAGGTGTCAATAGGTGTGCTCCGGACTTCTCCCGCCTCGGGGTAAAGGAGGCTTCCTGCTCCGGGGGAGGGGCATGCGATGGTCCTCCTGACTGGTTGCGGATGAGCCGCTGTCTCTAGAGGGTAAAACGGCCTCCAGCAGTTTGCTAGGGGGCATCTCCGCGGGGGGGGGGGGGGGGGGGGGGCTTCCGGGGGAGGTGCGACTTCTCCTCCCTGGCTGCCAAGGCCCTCATGAGATCCACGAGGACATCCAATTTTGCATTGAGGGTTTGGAGGACGTCGGTACTCCCGCCTAGAACCTGCTCCCCCGCCACCGACGGAGGTATCTCATTGGCGTGGTTGCCTGACAGGGAATTCTCCGTGGGGAGGGAAGGTGCGCCTTCTTCTGTCCCCAGGGACTTTTCCTTGTCACCAGCAGTCCTCCTGCAAGAACTTCTTCACACCATGATGGCTCTTTGTTCGTTTCCCATAGACGGTGCCAGATGAAGAGGGGTGATCTCGCGTTACTCCTGAGCAGGGAGGAAGATGACCACGTATCCTTGAAGTATGAACTGCAAGAAGGGAAACGAGTCAGTGGTGCCCAGGGATGAATTCCCAAGGAAGACCCTCCGATGCTTAAGTCAGCAAATGTAGTAGAGCACTGGTGCGTAGGGAAGAGTTAAGAGGAAGATGAGGGCGCGAGATCCCTCTCCATGAAAAGGTGAATTAGTTTCTGCTCAGGGTTTTTGGCTTACCTTTGCACAATAGGACTCTTCTAGCTTAAATAGTGGGTCGTTGAGTGAATGATCCCTGTAAGCTGAGGAGTTTCAGGAGAGATTACGTCCTCCTTGCAGGCTCTTCATAGCAGGCAGACTCTTGATCTCCCTTATCCTCTTGAGCTCCTAGCTTTTAAGGGACACGTAACGGCCGTACAGATAAGCTTCCATCAGTTGGCCCGAGCATGAGGCACTGGCCCAGGAGAGATCTCCCAAGCGATGAGTGTGTGGTTTGGGCAGAGAATACGGGGCTCCGAAGGAGCTCTCCCGATCGAACTGATGCTCAGACTTCCCAACCCGAAGGTCGCCTAGGAAGTGCTTGATCCGAGTGAGTTATTAGGCTTATATTTAGTGGGCCCGGGGGCTACCACTTCAAAGAGCTGGGCCTCGTTGGGTCCAATTGGACCTCGTTTGGCCTCTCCGTTCGGGCGGTTAGATTTCCCCTCTCCACCTTCAAACAACTGTCTTCAAACTCTGGCTTCTGACTTGGTGCGTCGATGTAGTTGCATAAAAAAAATCAAACCTTAACTTAGCGCATCGGTCCATCACTCTGATGCTTTGACGTAGTGCGACATGATGGCAAATTTGTTCTAGGTGTATCGGTGCACTTCTTTGATGCGTCGATGTAGCTCTTCTGAAAAACTCTTCTGTGGTCGTGACTGCATCGAGGCAATGAATGTCCTGCGTCGACACTCCATGGTTCTTATCTTAACTCCTAAACTTTCCTCCTTGATTTAAAGTGGATTTTCTCTGGCCCAGCGCTCCTGCAATATAAAACTATTCTTATTTAGCCCATAAACCATATTGCATTGACATCATCAAAACACAGAATTCAACAACACAATGTTGGTTTGCTAAAGGAAAAAGAGAATTTAATTCTCATGCTGAACTTGTCAATCTTCTTGTGAACCAGCATGCTTTTCATAGAAATAAATTTGTTTCAAATTGTAGGCACATTGTGTGTTTTAATTGTGAGAAGCCATGCATGGAGATAGAAGAGATGGACAAACGCACATGCATTCAGATATGAAGACAGGAATTTTAAGGTTGTTCGGGACCACAGTCGGGTTCCCTACGTCCACCCCTCACCAAACTCGGTGAGGCTTTCTACCCTGCAAATGCAGTAACACACACATGGACAAGTCCTCAATAAACACTGATACACAACTTGACGGGGATGAACCCCCCCCTACACACACGCTATTTTCACAGCCACACACGGGGATGAGCCCCACACATACACACACGCTGCTACTCGTAGCAACACACGGGGACCCCCCCCCCCCCACACACACACACTGCTACTTGCAGCAACCATAGGGGGACGAACCCCAAAAGAAAAAATTTGCTGCAAACATGAAGCACAACACGGGGACAAACCCCAAAAGAAAAAAACACGCAGCAAAGGTGTAGCACCACACTGGGACTGACCCCCACAAGTGTCACAGATGCTGACAAACAACTTGCACGAGGAACAAGCTCCTCGTCCACACACACACGGCTTCAAAGCAGCCAAAGCCCACTCCGGTCTCTAAACACGCTGTCAAACCAACCCCACACATGGGAAAACAAATGCAGAGTTTCAAAGGAAAAACATAAAACAAAACTAAGAAATGAAACTGTAGCTTTAGATCAAAGTCTTGAAGCTGAATATGTAGATCTGGACTCAGATTTGAAAACTGGTCTACTTCTCTGCTCAGTAGTCGCACACGAACTCGGGGAGGAAGGTTCTCTTCTCTTTCTTTCATATTTTCTTCTTAGTGCAAGGGTCGCTCAGGCAAGCTAGCTGAAGGGCTGATCTTCTGTGATGTCCTGGATCTTTCGGATACTTCTTCGTGGGTCTCAGATCTGGTTTCTCAGAGTGTCTGACTCCGTTGTGTTCGAAATTTCGTTTCGGACATCTTTCATGTTCAGATCGGCGCGATCCGGAGTTGTTCGGAGGCCCGGAACGTGTTCCGCGGCTTTTTCCGCGTGTTTTCCGATTCCCGCAAGTGTGTCTCGGAAACACTTACGGAACCCTGTAGAGGGTGAACCGGGTCGTTCATCTACCCGCGAGTGGTACCGTTGTGATCAGCGCGTCGCGAGGATCGAGGAGGTGTATTTTCCTATTTTTTAGGATTTTTCTAATTTTCCAGATTTTCTATAAATACCCAACCCCTTTTTCTTTTTCTTTTCCACCTTTTCTTTTCTTCTTCTTCTTCCTCCTTTCCAGCCGTTGGAGAGCGCCCTCTCCACTACGCACCGTGCTTCTTCCCCGGGCGACCGACACGGGGCCTCCTTCACTCCGGCAACGGCGTGGCGGCGGTGGCGGCGGCGAGGCGGTCCCGGTGGTGTTCTTTTCACGGCGAGAGGCGGGGCGTTCGTGGGTCTCAAAGCTTCTTCCTTGATTTCGACGTCGATTCAGCAGGGCATTCGCTCCATTTAGGTACGGGGACGAATCCTTATTCTCATCCCGTCGTTCCCTGCGATTTGAAGGCCGAATGGGAGTCGAGAGGGGCATTTTTGAGCGGGTTAGGGCAAAACCATGCTTTGGGGAGAGCTCGCCCGATCTATGGATTTGAGCCACGATTCGGTGTTTTGATGGCCTACAATCGTGCTAGGGGTCTCCAGGGGTCTTCCCCTTTGATTTCCCCCTCTCCTTTGGAGGCATGGGGGCGTGGTTTGAATTTTTGGCTGATTTACGTCGTTCCGCCGTCGGGTGGGTGTGATGGTCCTTCCAGAGACCGTCATACGGTGTAACACACCTAGGTAGGCGCGTTACACCCCCTGTTTAAGCCGTTGGGGGTCTGTGACTGTGACGGTCCCACGACATACCGCCAGGGCGCTGTGACGTGCCAGGGCCACACCATCAGGCCTTCTGACTGTTGGCTTTTTGACTGTTGATTCTTGACCGTTGGGGGGGGTCAGGGCCTGTGACGCACCAGGCCTGGCACGTCACAGCCCTGTAACGCCCCAGTGGGGGTGCGTCAGAGCGGCGGACCCAACCACCCTGACGCGCCCTGGTCGGGCTGTCAGGTGTTGTGACGGCCCGGGCGGGGCGCGTCACAGTCTGTTTTTCACTGTTGTTCGTGACGGCCTAGGGCTGGACCGTCAGAGCCCTGTGACGGCCCAGTGTGGGTGCGTCACAGCCCTATGATGGCCCAGTGTGGGTGCGTCACAGCCTGTGACGGCCCAGGAGGGGTACGTCACAATCTGTTTTCCCTTCTGGCTCGTGATGCTCCAGGGCTGGACCGTCAGAGCCATGTGACGCGCTAGTGTAGGCGCGTCACAGCCTGTGACGGCCCAGTGGTGGACCGTCAGGATCCTCGCTGCACCAAGCGTGTGTGGTTCCGTTTCTTCGTCGATGGGTTCCGTGAGTCAGTTCTTACTTCCAGTGACCTGTCCACTAGTCATAGCTTCCTGCGCACGCGGGTGCGGACCCACCTGGGAGTGGTGGAGAGCGAGACCCAGTGAGAGGCGATTTTTAGTGTTGAATCCCTATGGTTTTGATGATGGTTTTGATGATGTCTCACACTATAAATCAATCCTCTATGTTTAGATTAATGTTGTTTCATCATGTGAGTAAGTACAGTTTATTTGGTTGTCAGATAAGCATGCTATTATGATTTTATCTACACTTTGCTTAGCTAGTTTTGACAGCAGTGGGTCGACCCAACCTTGCTGATGCATCGACTCATCTGTTCTTTGGGATAACTCCTTCAAGTCTGTACATCGGGCACTTTCTAACTGAAGTCTACACACTGGCATTAGAATTCCAAGTCTGTACACTGCCCGACCAACTAAGTCTGCACTTTGCAAAAATCAGTTCAGCTCAACCCTATACATCCTTCCAATCCTCAACTCTATACATTGGAGTGTCAAGCTTAATGTCTATACATCGTCTCGTGTTTGCAAAGTCTGAACAGCGTCCGTTGTCAAGACTCCTTGAAGTCTGTACATCGAACTGCTTCTTTTGAAGTCTACACCTTGGCTCGTTCTCTTCTGCAAAGTATGTTCATTAGACTGTGGCGAAGTCTATACATTCGGCTCCTTGGGCAAAGTCTATACATCGCATAGTCTGCACATTGCCTTCAGCCCAAGTGCTCAAAGCCAAGTCTATACAACGCCAACCCAACACATTGAACAGCTCTCCATGTCTATACACTAAACTTCATTTCTCTAAAGTCTATTCATTGTTGTTTGAATTGCAAGTCCATACACTGGAAACTCCTCATTTGATTGAGTCTGTACATTGAGCTCAACGTTAACACTAAGTCTATACACTTCTTTCTTCTTGCTGAAGGGAGCAGGGTCGACGCCTGAAGCTTAAAGCGTCCACGAATCAGTAGACGAAGCTTTCACGTCATCTTCTATTGCGTCAACGCCACAAGCAAGCAGCGTCGATGCAGCAGTTAAAGAAACAGAGACTCTTACAAGCGATGAAGCCTTAACGAAATCTTCCACTGCGTCAACGCCATCAACAAGCAGCGTCGACGCAGCGGCTTAAGAGATGCCAGTATAGAAATGTACACGTTCGTGCGTCAACGCCACCAACTAGCAGCGTCGACGCAGCAGTCCAAGAAAGGGACGACTTATCTCTGGATGCCTTCAATACGTCAACGCAATATGCTGATAATGTCGACGCAGCTCGCCTATCTGTTGAAGACTTGAACACTGGACTGCCTATACCGTTGCGTCAACGCAATAGGCTGATGGAGTTGACGCAGCGGTTAAGAAGTTTGAAGATTTCTGATGACTGCGTCAACTCTTTGGAGCAAGTGAGTTGACGCCATCCACCTCCAGTTGCTGAGCGTACTGGTGCTGGGTACGTGATCCGAGGATAAGGAAAATGCCCAGATGAGGACACGTGGTCTGACAGCTTGCTGGATGCTGCCACGTAGTCCGAACTCTTAGGGCGGGAACTGTGGAAGCCACACGCGCCCTGCTGCTGCTCCAGGTATAAAATGGAGCCTTCGTCTTAAGATGAAGGTTGATCGAAGAAGAAGCCTGGAGAGCACATACGTCCTTCGATCCAAAAAAGGAAAGAAAAGTGCAGAGAGAAAGAAAGAGAAAGGAAAAGAGCAGAGAGTTCAATATCTGAGAGGAGTTTGGTTGAGAGAGAGAGAGAGAGTGTGTGCTGATTGATGAATTGCTTCATTTGAAGCTACATTTGTATTGGGTTTCAGAACCGATTCCTTCTCATTGTTTTTCGTTTTTCACTTTGCTTTCGTTTATTTTTTGTCCTTCTATTCTGATCTGAATTGTTGTCCCTCCGGTGTGTGGAGGAAGGGAGTATTACTCCAGTTTCCCTCTGTGTTGCAGAGGAAGAGAGATCGGTGATCTCTGGTGGTGTTAGTGACTGGCAGTCATTAACAGTTTTCCCTCCGGTGTGTGGAGGAAGGGAGAGGATTCTCCGGTTGTGTTCTAGCTGGGAGCTAGAACAGGTTTCAGGTTCTGTGAGTGGCAGAACTTGATTGAGGGATTTGTTTCCCTTGGTGTTCAAGCTGTGTGGCAGCACGTTGTTCGCAGACTGAGTCTGCATTGATCTAGCATCGTCTAGTGGAATCCTCACTCTAGTTGGAGTGAGGGGTGGATGTAGATTGCGGACTGCAATCGAACCACCTAAAAAACCGAGTGCCTCCTCTGTGGTTTGCTATTGTTCTCTACGCTCTTCATCTGCTCGGCTCTTTGCTTCCATGTGATTCGCTCTTCATTCTCATTTACATCCCTCTGTGTACGGTTTAAGGAGGTGCGTTAGCAGTAGAAAATATATTCCGCTTAAGTTTCTACAAATTGGGAGTGATCTATTCATCCCCCCCTTCTATATCACTCTTGCTGCGCTAACACTTGGTATCAGAGCAGGTTTACGCCATGTGGACGAACGGTCAAGGAAATGGTGGTGGTCCTAGAACCTTCATGGCCGAAGGTCAATCCATTAGTCTCCCTCCTTTATTCGATGGTAGTAACTATCTGTTTTGGAAGAATAGGATGGAAGTGTTCATCAGAGCTCAGAGTCATAAATTGTGGAGAGTAATCACGGTGGGGCCATATGAGCTGCCACCAAACGAGGATGCTTGGATAGATGATCATCTGAAGCTCTCGTCACTCAACTGGACGACGCTGAACATAATCTAGTGTGCTGTTCATCCAGAGGAATATGCTCGTATATCTGCATACAGAACTGCCAAGCGAATGTGGGATGAGCTGCAATTGATCTATGAAGATACAGCTCAAGTGAAAGCCTCGAAGGTAAACCTCTACACTTCTAAGTATGAAATGTTTAAGATGAATGCAGATGAGAATATAACTGAAATGTATGCCAGGTTATCCTTGATCACTAACACTCTTAAAGGGCTAGGGAAGGATCTTGCTGAGGCAGATATAGTCAGGAAAATCCTTAGATCTTTATCCCCGGCATGGCACACTAAGGCCACTGTGATTGAGGAGTCAAAAGATTTGACTGTCTTAACTGTGAATGAACTCATAGGATCCCTGATGACCTATGAGATGAATTTCCAAGGAGGTGGAGAAGGAAGTGAGAGGAAGGGTAAAAATGTAGCTCTAAGAGCTTCCCGCAACAAGGGTAGTAACAGTGGGAGCAGCTGCAGTAGCTCCGAGTCTGAGTCCGAGCTTGAAGGTTTATCAAATCTCGACCAGGAGGAGCAGGCAATGCTCACTAGACAGTTCAGAAAATTTTTGAAGAAAAAGGGAAAGACCTTTAGGAAGAAGAAGCCACAACCCTTTAACAAGAATGCTAAATTTACCAGTTACAGGGATAGAAATCCTAAGAAACTGACTTGTTTTAATTGTAACAAACAGGGACACATGAGAGGCGAATGCCCAGACCTCCAGAAGAAGGGTCCTTATCTTCAGAAGAAAAACATAAAGGTGTAGAAGAAGAAGAAGCCACAGGCGATGGTCTGCACATGGAGCGAGGAAGAAGAAGATCCCGAAGATGCTTCCTCAGAAGAATATGAAGATGGAATTTGCCTTATGGCAAACAGTGAAGAGGAGGTAATAAACGTTTTTGAAAATTTCTCAATTGATGATTGGGAGGATGCTTATGGTGATTTGTTAGATAAATTTAATTCTCTTAGCAAAGAGCACAGAGTTCTGAAAAGAAAATTTAACACAAATATTGAAGAACAAACTCTAGTCTGTGAGGAAAATGAAAAGCTAAAAGAACAACTAGAAGAAATGACCTCACTAAGGAAAGAGAATGATAAGCTTAAGGGAGAAATTCAAGAAAGTCAAAAACAGCTCAATGAATTCAAAACTAAAATTGAAGAAAGTATGAATGAAATTAGAGTGAATTCAGAGAAATATGAAGCTGTGAAGAAAGTAAATGCTGAACTCCTAAAGAATTCTGAGTTTCTTCAAAAGGAGCTGGAAGATAAACAGAAAGTCTTAGAAAAGTTTGTCCAAGGAAAGACTAGCCTAGATGCTATACTAGGGACTAGGGTCAATTTCAATAAGGAAGGTCTAGGCTATGACCCAACCAACAAGAGACCCTTGCAATTCAAGACCATCACCTTCTGTCCAGAGAAGGGAAAAGAAAAGCTGGACACACCATCCAGCTCAAACAGCTCTAAGGGAATTCAAAGTCCTAAAGAAAACACAAAAATCAGTACTGGACAACCATTTAAGATAGGAATGAATTTTATGAAGAATAACACTAAGCCCACTTACCAGAACACAAATGGTAGATGGACCAAGAAAGTAAATCAGAATAAGAGCTGGAATTACAACAATCAGATGGGTCCAAACAGGACCTACTGGAGAAATAACTTTCATGGTCAAAGATATGCTAATCAACAAGCCTACAGGAAATTTCCTAGGAATAGGAAGACTAATGAATGGAATAGAACTCACTTCTCCAGTTCAGCTGGATTCAACTTTAATAAACCAGAAAGGAAGGTGCCAGAGAAAACCATACTGAAACAAATCTGGATACCTAAACACTTGATCAGAGATTTGAACAATGTCCTTGGACCCAACTCATCCTGGGTTCCAAATCAATCTGCTTGATATATTTATGTAGGTCGGCCTGGCAGCTGAAGACAACAAGTGGTACCTCGACAGTGGCTGCTCCAGGCATATGACAGGAGGCCAATCCAAGTTCAGCAAGATAGAGATGAAGCCAGGGGGTATGGTCAAGTTTGGAGGAAAGAACAAAGGTAAAATAATTGGAGTTGGCACAGTAGGTAAGTCTTCCACAAATTCCATTGAAAAAGTATTACTTGTAGAAGGGCTTCAACACAACCTGATTAGCATTAGCCAATTATGTGACAGGGGTCACAGGGTTGTATTTGATGATAGTTCATGTAAAATCCTTGAAATAAATTCTGACATGGTTAAATTTGTAGCCAACAGGATTAATAATGTCTACATTGTAGACTTAGATGAGAATTCTGAATCTACTATTTGCTTATCTGCCAATTCTGAAAATGATGCCTTTGAATGGCATAGACGTCTAGGTCATGCTAGCTTTTCAACTTTAAATAAATTGGTCAAGCATGATTTAGTTAGAGGCATGCCTAGAATTAAATTCAACTCAATATCAAAAGCATGTGATGCCTGTGCTCTAGGCAAACAGACCAAAAATTCTTTTAAATTAAGATCTGAGCCATTGTCTTCTAGACCAATGGAACTTCTTCATATGGACGTTTTCGGTCCAACTAGAACTCAGAGTCTTAATGGAAACAGGTTTGGCTATGTCATCATAGATGACTTCTCCAGATATTCATGGATATTTTTCTTAGCAAATAAGAGTGATGCATTTCAAAATTTAATCTATTTTTCAATAAGGTCAAATAAGAAGGGAAGTACAAGGTTAGCTCTATTCAATCTGACCATGGAGGTGAGTTTGAAAACTCCATGTTTACTGAACTTTGTGACAAAGAAGGACTAACTCACAGGTTTTCTTCTCCCAGGACACCTGAACAGAATGGGATCGTGGAGAGAAGAAATAGAACAGTGGTGGAAATGGCCCGAACCATGTTGATTGAAAGTAAGTTACCTAGAAGGTTTTGGGCAGAAGCGGCCAATACAGCAACCTACATAATCAACAGGGCCATGGTAAGACCCATACACAAGAAAACACCCTATGAGCTTCTAAAAGGTAAGAAACCAAACTTGTTTCATTTCAAAAATTTTGGAGCAAAATGTTTTATTCATAACAATGATAAGAAAGATTTAGACAAGTTTGAAGCCAAGAGTTCACCTGGAATATTCTTGGGTTACTCTGAAGTGTCAAGGGCATATAGGGTATTTAACGTATCAGATCAGCAAGTGGAAGAGTCTCCACACATTATTTTTAGTGAAAAGAAAGATGTTTCTAATGTTGAAAATCTTGACAGGGACTCCAATCATGGTGGAGATTTTTTAGAAAACCAACAAGAAGAAGAGAAGACTCAGCAGAATGGAGAAACAAATTCCCCAAATCAGGAAGGTCCAAGAGAAACAGGTGAGTCTTCAACAAATATTAGATTCCTTAAAGACCATCCTTTAGATAATGTCATAGGCAACCCTGAAGAACCTCTTCGGACTAGGTCTCATTTTAGAAATGTGAATAATGATGACTTAATTGCTTTGGTCTCACAAATCGAACCCAAATCAGTAGAAGAGGCCTTAGCTGATCAAGCTTGGGTCAATGCTATGAGTGAGGAATTAGGTCAGTTTGAAAGGAATAATGTATGGGAGCTTGTCCCAAGACCAGATGGTATAAATATTATAGGAACCAAGTGGGTGTTCAAAAATAAGATGAATGAAGATGGAATCATCTCGAGAAATAAGGCCAGACCGGGCGAACCGTTGCGTTCTCCTCCTCCGGGACTGTACCAGTGCATTAAGCGTGTTCCAAGGATCGAGGAAATGATTTTTCCTAATTTTTCACATTTTTTGGCATTTTCTAGATTTTCTATATAAACCCCCCCTTTCCTTTTTCTTTTCCCCCTTTTCTTCTTTCTACTACTTCTTCTTCTTTCTACTACTTCTTCTTCTTTCTCCTTCCCGTGAGCGCACCAATGAACTGTTTGCCAATCTTCACTGGTTTGAATTTTGATTCATGGCTAGGCAAACTATGTGTGGGGATCAATTCTATTAATCCTAGTCTTTGGAAATTGATTTGTCATGGTCCACACATATTACCTCTAGATGAGACGAAGTGGTCTAATCAGGATAAAATGATACATCATGATAATGTTACTGCTTTGAGTTTATTGAAAGCTTATGTAAGTAGTAACAAGTATCAATTTGCATCTTCTTGTAGGATGGCAAAAGAGCTTATGGACCGGTTGATTAAAGCTCAAGAAACGGAAAGACAAAAATGTCTTATGGCCGATGATGCTGATTAACAAAGTGACAAAAATGCAGAAGAGGTAAATTCTGATTCTGAAGAATTTACTCTTGACAATCTTGTTGAAGCTTATGATGAGTTGGCAAAACAATATAAGAAAGTCAAGTCAGAAAACAGAAAATTGAAAAAGAAATCTGAAAACTTGGTCCATGAAAATGGTTCTTGTGATAAATGTTCTGAGCTTGTTAACTTCAATGATCTTTTAGAGCATGATGTTGAATGTCACAAAGAAACCATTGCTTGTTTGAGAAATGAAAATGTTGCCCTCAAAAACACAATTGATCAATTGGAGAAAACTGAAAAAGATCTAAGAAACAAAATGGAGTCAAACTCTATTGATCATGATATTTGCAATGAATTGATTATGAATGATAAACTTGTAAATGAAAATGAAGAACTCAAAAAGGAGAATAGTGCAAATCTAATTCAGATCTCCCTGCTTGAAAGTAGATTGAAAAATCTTGAAAAACTTGAAAAAGGGAAATATGTGATTGTTGATGAATCTGACAAGATGCTTGTGTTAGAACAAAAGATGGAAAGCTACCAAACCATCAATGCTCAATTGAATGAAAAAGTCATTTCTTGTGAAAATGAGATCATTTCCTATGAATTGCATATTTCATCTCTTGAACAAGAAATTCTTGATCTGAATGCTTCTTTGTCTAAGTTTGTGAATGGGGAAGAAAATCTGAACAAGATATTGGCGACTAAGGTGAATTTCCAAAAAGAGAGGCTGGGCTATAATCCTGTGAACAAAATGAACTTTGAAAATAAAGTCTACACATCTTTTGTCCATAGTTCTAATATAGCCAGCACATC